>CM046949.1:33447580-34697580 GCA_025698515.1 Gossypium sturtianum
CATATATGTTGCTTTGTTATAATTTGTGTAAGTATGTGGTATTTATCCCGGAGAGGGAATATGCACTTTGAGTCTTGATGACTCACCTTCTCCCTTATCTTTTCAGTGATTCGTGAGATCGCGGATATGGAGCCTGGATGGACTCGAGGAGGCCATGCAATAAAATTTGGTTTTACATGAACTTCCATTTGGGTACTTTATTTTAATTTGGTTTTCATATTTTATGGATTTGTAATAAGGCTGTTTAATTATGGTTTTGGATTATTTTTATGTTTTGAATATATTTAAAATATGGCTTATAAATTACTTGGTTAATCTAATAATTGAGCTCAAAGTTTTCTAAACTAAAAACTCGCAATGGTTTTAAAAATCTTACCATCGGGTAATATGAATAGTTCGATAGAAAAATTACAAGTTAAGTGTTTTCAACAAATTAAGTGATTTCAAAAATTCAAGTTTCTATACTCAATTGCAAACGGATTTTCAAAGTGATATTTCAAATTTTCTTAAAAAGATATAAATGTTTTCTATCCTATGATTTATCAACTAAGTTTTAAAGTTTTATGTAATTCAAAGTAAATCTCAGTTTTAACTTATTTTCGACAAATACAGAATTTCAAAGAGTTTTTCACAAATATTTTCCTTAGTGACATACCAGATTCGATCGTGGCGTATTGACCGGGTTTGGGGTGTTACATTATGTATGGTTGTCTTTGTGCATCGATTATCAACTTTTGGATTCTTGAAGCCTTGTTCAACTTTGGGACATCACACTCTCAACAAGACTATCAAGAGTATGAAAATAGTGTATTTGTAACTTGTGGCATTTACTTAGGGTGTCTACATGTATAAATATGTTAGTTTCATATGTCATTTAATTTGAATGATATTATGAAATTTTATTAAGCTTTCCATGATTTATAAATGATTTGATGGATGACAATTTAGTTTGAGCATGTTTTATGAAGGAATTTTGCATGTATGTGGTCGTTATTTAGTCTTGCTTTATAATCCCTATGTTTGGAGGTGTTTTGGTGGTTGTTTAAGGTGTTTTAAACTTGATTTTTGAGTCTTCCCACTTCAAAGTTTCGATACCAAGCTCACTAGTGTCGATATAAGTGAGTTAGAGGTTGAAAATGAACATCAGAGGGCCTTTGTAGTGATACAAAGCCCTAGGGTATTGCAACAACCTTGAAAGTGAGCAAATTGCTACAGTGTTAGGAACTTGTATTAGCACAATTGGAACTTGTGTTGCAACCACAGTGCATGACCTAGGCCATTGCACTGTTTCTAGTCGTTTCTACTTTTAAGGTCCATTCTGGGTCACAAGCACCTCTGATTACCTCTGAACTACTTCAAAATGATTTTAAATTTATTCTAAAGCCTTTAAATTATCCTAAAATTGGATTTTTGAATTTATAAAAATATTTTTAAGTTTAAATTCTTAAATTATTCCATGGTTTTTATTTGTTCATGCTCTAGTAGCATTTCCTACTCGTACCAATCGCCGAAACGGGTAAGGGGTGTTATAAATGATTTTATAGTTTTCATAATGATATATAATTGAGAGTTAGTCATGGTACTTTTAGTGGTTTGACTCAATGAGTAAATAGCAATGTAATTAATTGATAGAGAGTCAAAAGTTAGTTATATGTAGGGGTGTTCACAGTTCGGTTAAAATCGAATGATTGGACAAAACTGATCTAATTTGGTTAATCGGTCAGTGGCCGAATTTAGTTCGGTTGGACAGTTAATGAATTTTTGGAATTTCGGTTATTGGTTTATTCTGTTCAAAATCGGGTAATTAACTGAATTAACCAATTAACAAAAATATTTGTTGTTTTCAAGACTTATGTAGTGTTTGGTTGTTAACTTTCAAAACTTATGTAGTGTTTCTAATGTCTTATTTGTTGTTTTCACCTCCATTTAAATTTTTTTGAACTATTAAATAAAAGAAAATGAACATTAGCAATTTATTTTTTATATGTTTTATACTTATTTTAACCAAAAGACAAAAACATATAAATTTCGGTTAATTCGGTTAATCGATTGAATTAATCGAAATATTTTGGTTCGGTTAATGTATTTGAAAAAAACTTTTGTTTGGTTAACGGTTAAATATTTTTACATTTCATGTAATTCGATTGATAGTAATTCGGTTTGAGTATTAACCGAACCGACTATTTGAACACCCCTAGTTACATGCTATTTTAGCTTATTATAACTCTTCACGAAATGCTTGTTAAGCTATGAACCAATGAATAAATGAATTAGAGAAATAGATTACATAAATTATTATAATAGTAATTGCATTTTCTTGAAAAAAAGCAAGAGATGACCTAAGATTAATTTAATTTTTTGGATTATTATTTAATTGGATAAATAAATTAAATAATTGAGTTCAAAATGTAATTAAATTAAGAGGTCATCATAGTTAATTTAATTTGGAATTAGATAATTAATAATTAAATTAGTTTACATATAAATTCTAATATGGTAAAGTTGATTTGGTTTTAACATAATTAGAATTGGGTTGTATAATTAGATTTGGTTTTGCTTAATGCTATGCTTGTGCTACTTGTTATTGTTTTATGTTTCGAACTCCAATGTATTCAAGCCTTTATTAAATGTTTCATTTTTATTAAAAATATGCCAAATAAAATGCATTTTGAGCCAATTTTAAAATTGCGTATTTGAAAATTTTTCAAGATAAGGCAATATTTGTGTGTCTGGAAATTCGAAAAATTATGCCCTAACGTGCTAGGTGTCAATTTTTCGTTTGTCCAAATAACCAAATACCCTTTCAAAATTTCAATACATGAGTTTTGGGAATTTTGGGATGATCTTGAATTCGAGGACTTAAATTGTCGTATCCAAACGTGCTGGACGTGATATTTTATTCCTTCGGAACAAGAGAATCTTAATATTCAAACTCGAGTATCTTCAAATGGGTCAAAGAAGGTCATAATTTAAAAAATCTTTTTAAATTTTCAATATAAGGACATTAGTTAATCAATTTGGTACCAATTTTGGGCGTACGAGGGTGCTAATCCTTCCTCGTACGTAACCGACTTCCGAACCCGTTTCTCTTAAAATTCGTAGACCAAAATTAATTTCTTTTAAAAATAAAACAAAACGTTTTATAGGTGACCCGATCGCACCTAAACAGAAAGGATTGGTGGCGACTCCATACTTCATTTTAAAGTCGATCCCCATTTTATCGAACTCGTAAAAAATGGTTTCGACAGCATGGTGACTCCGCTGGGGACCGGTTGAGAGTCAGGCCATAGATTGATTAAGTTTTGTCCTTTTGATTGAAAACTTGGAAATTGTTTTGAAAAATCACGTTTCTTTTAATGCATTTATTGATGTTATGATTAAAATCTCGTAGAATACTCTTGCATTGCATTGCATGACCGTTGTGGTTACACCTGTAAGTGGGAGTGAGAAACTATGCCTTCGTGAGGTTTTCACCTCCGCATAGGCTAGTGGACTGCTTTCGAAATACATCTGTACCTATGTGCTTCGTGAGATTTTCATCTCCACATGGCCATAGGGAAATGTATTCCCCTGAACCTAACTCGATCCATATGAGCCTATAATGGGTGAGGATTGAGGAATCTGCTGGTTCAGGTACCCTCTCTTTAGAACCAAACCACATATAGTGAACCCTAAGAGCCCACCCTAGGTAGAGCTATTCTGAATTATAGTGGTTACCCGGAAGGAGGTTTGATAATATTTTACTTGTTTGGATTTTTATTATGCGATACTGACTTGTTGTGTTTTGATTTGTTTTCTTATTTGCATGTCATTTCATATTAAAGAGGTGTCGATTCCTGTTCGGTTGCTAAGATAGAAAGTTTGCCATGGAAAACAAATTTCTTGATAAAGTAGAGGACAATGTGGCTGTTCGCACGTGGTCAGAAGAGTTGCAATTGGAAAAAGGGGATAGTTTAGTTGAAGGATACACGTCAGAGCTGTGGGACTTCACCTGCATTAGTGTAATGCAAAATGAGCTTCAAGAATTGAGGGATATTAGGACTCATTGGGAGTATGAGACTAAACAGATGTTCTACCGCAGCTGTGGTGATATTTATTATTTACTTGATGTCAAGATAGATAAGCACTTGTTTCGGGCTATGGTTCAATTCTGGAATTCTGTATATGGTTGTTTCACTCTTGGGAAGGTGGATTTGGTGCCTACTATAGACAAATACACCACTTTACTTCGCTGTTCAGGGGTCCAAGCAGATAAAGTTTATATTAGGGCTGCTAATATTCCTTCTTTCGTGAAGAAGTTGATGAAAATTACGGGAATGAGTGAGTAGTGGGTTTCAGCTCGAATTCAGCAAAAGGGCGAAGGAAAATGTATTCCTTGGGTAAACTTGAGAGATTTGATCTTGATGCACCCTGACGTAAAGAGGAAAATTGATATCTTTGCTTTGAGCATTTACGGATTAGTTATTTTCCCTAAAGCTCTAAGGCATATAGATGAAGTAGTTATGGACTTATTTGATCGGTTGGATAAGCAAGTTACACCTGTCCCTGCAATTCTCGCTGAGACCTTCAGATCCTTAAATGCGTGTCGAAGAGCAGGAGAAGGTAGGTTCGTTGGATGTGTACAATTGTTGATGGTATGGTTTCACGGCCACCTCTAGAAGGTAGATAAAGTCTCTTACCGACCTTTTTGTGAGAATTATTCACCTTTAAAAGAAGAAGTAGCTATGTCAAGGCGCGAGGATGTATCAGAAGAAAAGTGGATGATGATTTTTCAGAATCTCCAAGAAGAGGACATCGAGTGGAGAGCTCTATGGATGGTGCCTGATGAGATACTTTATAGATGTGGAAGCTTTGATTGGGTCCCTTTACCTGGAATTTGGGGAGCCATTGGATATGCTCCTTTGCTTGCAGTAAGGCAGTATAAGTCCAGATAGTTTGTTCCAGCGACACACGGATTAGCTCAAAGTGAATTCTCCTATAGAGGAGAAAATTATAAGAAAAGGATTCGAGAAATTGCTGACGCTTGGAAGCGAACTCGTCGGATGAAGAGAGTGACTATAGGCGAAATGACGACGCCTGAGTATAATATGTGGTTAAGCAAAAGGGTTAATGATCATATTCCGGGACCAAATTTAGATGGTGCTCGATCAGTGGAGGAATGCTTGCGAGTAGTCCTGCCAGAATTAGAAATTATAAAGCAGGACTTTGAAAAACATAGTTCAGAGCTTGGGAAGAAGATTGAGCAGCTGGAGGAAGAAAAAAATGCACCTGAGATTAGATGTGGAAATACAAAATTTAGAAGCTGAGAAGTTAAGAAAGGGGAAAAATAAAGCTGAAGAGGATCTGGATAGTCTAAAGACAGACTATAAGAAGATGCGACTATCAATGGGAACTGCTGGGCTGGGGAAAACTTCAGATCAATGGCGGCAAGAGGTTCAAGAGGAAAGAGCTAAGGCTGAGCAATGGAAAGAGAAATTTCAAGAAATGCAGGCCCGAAATGAGATTTTAGAAAGGCAAATGTTAGAAAGCCAAAATGGAAGAAATGAACTAAAGTCTAAGATGGCTGAGTTGGAGAGATCTCTCTGTTATTATTGAAACCGTAATTATGTGATGGAACTAAAAGCAAGTTTGAGCAAAATCGAGGAAATGAAAAAGAAAATTGAAGAATTAGAGATGGCATTGCAGAATTGTCAAAACTGTATTGGGTTCCTAAAGGTGAATGAAGAGCGATGGAAAGAGGAGCTTCACTACTCTCAGAATCAAGTTAGAAATAGGGATTACGTCATTGGAGAAGCCATAACCCAAATTCAAGAGATAGCTGACTACTTGCAGACTTTAGCAGTACAAGCGGATATACTGAGCATGCAATATGAGTCGCAGTCAGATCGTGGACAGGAGTTAGCTTCACTACTTAGGAAAATTAAAGCTTTGGGCATTAAGGCCAAGCCATATCTGTAATCTGTTTTATGTAAAAAATTTTGTTTTCTAATAAAGTTTTCTATATGGAATTGAATCAGAACCGACACCTTCTTTGCATTCATTTTCATTTCATTCATATGCATTAAAGGTCATTAAAAGATTCTAATTGAATAAAAATTATTTTAGTTAACCTAGAATACATGGAACAAAGGTTGGAGAGATTAGAGCAAAGGCAAATACTGATGCAAGAGCAGTTGGCCAAAATTCAACAGGATATGCGAGATCAAATAAATATGATGCGCCAGTTAACCCAATTACTAGTCGGAGGGCTTGAAAGAAGGAGTGGCCCAGTGGTCAACAGTGTGGATGATGATGAAGACATCGTTTATTCTCCAATAAGCATCTCGGCCCAACCAGATGTGCCTCCGTAAGGGGCACATGTCATTATCAAACCTCAACGTCAGATTGATACCTCGGCACTGTTAAACTTCCCGATGGGCTCAGGTTTTAACCCGAAAGATGATCGAGCCAAACCGATTATTCTGGCAGAAATAAAGGAAAAGGGAGAATAGACTTTAAAGGCCCCAAAGAAGAAGGAAAAGGAAACGGATAGTACGAGTAGGTATAACAAGGGCCATTCGGAGCCGATTACAGTAAGCCAGCGAAAGACGGTAACTACCAACCATCGGGTCTCCCCAAGGTAGGAACCCAATCCAAGACCAAACTCGAAAAAACTCTAGTTCGCGCCCATTCCAATCTCGTATAGGGAGTTGTACCAAATTTTGTTTGAAGCACATGTTGTATCCCCTTTTTATGTGGAACTAATACAGCCTCCATACCCTAAATGGTACGATGTGAACGTCCAATGCGAATACCATGCAGGAATTACGGGGCACTCGATGGAAATTGCACTGCTTTCAAGAAATTAGTTGAAAGATTCATCAAAATGGGTATTGTAAAATTCGATGATCCCTCTGGTGCAGAAAATCTGTTACCCAATCTTTCTGTTAAAGGGGTAAACATTATGAGTTCCATGATAGATAGGGGCAGGAGATCCAAGAATGCATCGAGCTTAGGGCCCTAGTGCAAGGCCTGATCGATAAAAAATTGAAGAGATCAAAGTCCCGGTGGGAACGTTGGGGAATCTAAACATTAACGACACATTCGAAGAGGGAACCAGGGAATATACTTTTCCAAGCTTCTGCCTTTATGTACTTGGGAAGATTTTAAACAATGGGACTGTGGAAGGGATCCCTGTATTTTAGAGCTAATTTAGAGTAATATTCGAAACATGCTTATTGCTTTAAGCCTAGAAGCAATAAGATTTCTTTTGTGAAATAGGCTTGTGTCCAGAATTCTTATTTTAATAAAATGCATCTTTTAAGAAAATATGTTTTCATTCTTTTCATATTATACATTCTTTTGTTTTTCTTTCATTCTTTATTCATGACCATATCATACAAATAATCATCCTTAGAATCATTTATTCTTTGGATTTTCTCGCCGTACCTAGGTACCCGATATCAATGACATGAGTGACGTTATTCTGACTCCCTTTTGAATGAGATATGGGTCTAAGGGGATCCAAGGACTTTGAAGATGACAGAGAGTGTAGCCTATCTTCTGATTTGTTAAGGATGGTAGAACAAGATGAAAATAGACTCTACCTTACAAAGGGTCAGTGGAAATTGCGAGTCTAAGAAAGGAGTGAAGATCGAAACCTAGCTTACCACAGAAATAAGGCAAGGCATCATTGATTTATCTCCAAGAATTCAAAGATGTTTTCGCATGATCACATCAAGACACGCCTGGGCTACTGAGACGCAAGTATGCTGTTAAGGCTAAAGAAATCCTAAAAGAGGTCCATAAGGGTATTTGAAGATCACATGCTAATGATTCTACAATAGTCAGGCTAATCATGAGGTTTAGGTACTGCTGGACCACCAGAAAAGAGAGGTTGCATCAGTTATACCGTAAATGCCAGATGGATGAATACAGGACTTATGTGCCTCCTCCATTTCTTCACAGATTCCCTATATGTGGGGCATGGGTATTATCAAGCCAATCTCCTCAAAAGCTTTTATCCAACATCGATTCATATTCATGGTCGTTGGTTACTTCACTAAGAGGGTGAAGGTCGCTTCCTATGCCAATCTTACAAAGTCGACAGTTATCAAATCCCACTCTCAATGCAAAAAGGGGGGCTAAAATCAAATGCCAACAAAGAATGCCAGAAAGGATCATGTTTAACAATGCATAATTGCACAATGTCAAAAGATTTACAGTCTGTTCAAAGATCAGATACCATATCAGTACAGCAAAAGCAGCAAAAAAAACCATTCAAAATTTTTGAAAAATGTTTGAGATTTGTAAAAGTTGGCATAGAGAAGTTACCATTTACTCTCTTTGCTTCTTGAACGTTGGCCAGGACCTTCACCGAGGCAATATTTTTCTCATGGGTTTATGAAAGAGAAGCAATTGTTGGAAGTTAAGATTCTTTTTCTCCAAGCTTTGATTGAATTAAGAATTGGATAAAGTAGAATGTCTCCAGTAAGCTTGATTGAAAGTATTCATCATGGTCGAATGTACCAAAAACAGATGATACGGGCTTATGACAAAAAGGTTCACCCAAAAGAATTTCATGATGGGGACCTGACATTAAGGAGGATTCTTCTCATACAAGAGGACTTCAGAGGGAAATAAATGCCAAATTTGGCAAAACCTTATGTGGTGAAGAAGGCTTGTTCTAGAAGATCATTAACTTTGACCAAGATGGATGGCAATGATATGTTCAAGCCAGGGAGTTCAGATTTCATCTGAAAAGAAAGGCCAAGGTGAGAACCCGTAAAGGGCACCTTGAGATTAAAAAAAATGAAATGAAAAATTCAATCAAAAGAAGAAAGAAAAAGGAGAGGCCAAGGCGAAAACCCGCAAAGGGCGCTTTGAGACCAAAGGGGATTTGAGTTGAAAACCCGAAAAAGACGGCTCAAATTTTGTTTGAAAGCGGGGCATACAGTAGTCTTGCTACGCTTGAATTAACAATTAGGAAATATGTTACGTCTTAGGGCATCGACAAAGTACTCCGGATCCCCTAAACACATATTGAGCTCAGAATGGTCCTCAAGAAGTTTGAACAAAGAAGCTCAGGCTGCGATAACTGGGACACCTAGTTTCCATCTTACCCATTCTGAATTTGCTATCTTTAGTTGATGTATTCATTGCAAAATACACTACCACTAAATTTCCTTCTTGATTGCATTTGCTATCTTTGCTTAACTTATTTGTTTCGAGCTATGCTTCTATTTAATTTCCTTCTTGTCCATGGTTATGATCTTTTTCAATCATTTTGCATTGGAATAACAATTAGTGGACTAATAATACTTTCATAAAAGGAGTTTCGCATGTTACTCTGGAAGCTTCTGAATAATACAAGAACCTGAAACAGGACTTTTGTTTAAATCTCACCAAGTTTAAGGAAGAGTCTAAACTGAGACTATCTCTTCGGATTTTTGTTAAAAATGATGGTTGAACAAAATGAAAAGATATTGCGTCGGTGATACAATCTTGAAAAAAAATGGGCAATGTTAACCCAAGTGCAAAAGGGGAATCATTCTCGAAAACATGATATTCTGCATCCATGCAAATATCATGCATACACATTTGGTTAGGTTACCTAAAGAGCGATCAGTTGATTGAACATGTTACATTCTTCAACCCCTGAGTTGCGGAGGTATGGATGGAAAATGATACAAGTCCTGTACCCTTGAATAGCAATGGGATGGATTGAAGAAAAAACAAATCCTTCATTTAGGAGTCACAGTGGGATGGATTGGAAAAGATTCAGATCCTATACCCCTAAGTCATAATGAGATGAACCCCAAAGTTACAGTGGGGCAAATCTGTTGAGCAAGATATAATTGTTTTCTCGGGTTTTCTCTCGAGAATACCAGTCGAAAAGATGGCAGCATAATAAGTCAGTGATAAAGCTCTGATAAACAATGAGTGATGACACCTGAGATAGGAATCATTCTCATAACATTTTAGCATTTATATATCATAGCAAGTCTAAATAGGAGCATTTGACTCATTTCGATCATGGCATCCTAATTATTAGGCATAAGCATGTACCCATTCTACAGGTTATGTCCTCAAGAGGCCAGTGTAGTAAGGTAGATAGAAGATAGCAGATTTGGCATTCCCGAAGTTGCGAGGAGTAGATTGAAGATATCGATCTTGTCTCCACGAGTTTGCGGTGGAAGCGATTGAAGATAGCGAATCCGGCATTCCCGAAGTTGCAAGAGCGGTCGAAGACATCGATCATGTCTCCCGAGTTTGCGATGGAGCGATTGAAGATAGCGATCCGGCATTCCCGAAGTTGCGGCGAGGAGCGGATCGAAGACATCGATCTTGTCTCCACGAGTTTGCGATGGAGCAGATTGAAGATAGTAGATCCGCATTCCCGAAGTTGCGGGAGCGGTCGAAGACATCGAATCGGCATCCACGAGTTTGCGATGGAGCGGACTAAAAATAGCAGATCCGGCATTCCTGAAGTTACGAGGAGCGGTCGAAGACATCGATCTTATCTCCACGAGTTTGTAGTGGAACAGTTAAAGATACCGAGATCGGCATTCCACGAAGTTGCACGAGCGGTCGAAGACATCGGATCTTGCATCCCCGAGTTTGCGATGGAAGCGGACTAAAAATAGCGATCCGGCATTCCCGAAGTTACAAGAGCGGATCGAAGACATCGATCTTATCTCCCGAGTTTGCAATGGAGCGATTGAAGATAACGAGATCCGGCATTCCCGAAGTTGCGGGGAGCATATCGAAGACATCGATCTTATATCCCCGAGTTTACAAAGTGGAAGCGATTGAAGATACAAGATCGGCATTCTGAAGTTGCGGGAGCGGTCGAAGATATCGATCCGGCATCCCCGAGTTTGCGATGGAAGCGATTGAAGATAGCGATCCGGCATTCCCGAAGTTGCGGGAGCGGTCGAAGACATCGATCATGTCTCCCGAGTTTGCGATGAAGCGCGATTGAAGATAGCGGATCCGGGATTCCCGAAGTTGCGGGAGCGGTCGAAGACATCGATCGCATCCATGAGTTTGCGGTGGAAGCGGACTAAAAATAGCGAATCCGGCATTCCCGAAATTCTGAGGAAGCGGTCGAAGACATCGAGATCTTATCTCCCGAGTTTGCGATGGAACAAATTGAAGATACGGATCCGCATTCCTAAAGTTGCAGGAACAGATCGAAGACATCAGATCTTGCATCCCCGAGTTTGTAGTGGAGCGGACTAAAAATAGCGGATCGACATTCCACGAAGTTACGAGGAGCAAATCGAAGACATCGATCTTATCTCCCCGAGTTTGCGATGGAGCGATTTGAAGATAGCGAGATCTAGCATTCCTAAAGTTGCAGGAGCGGATCGAAGACATCAGATCTAGCATCCCTGAGTTTGCAATGGAGCAGATTGAAGATAGCGGTCGGCATTCCCGAAGTTTCGGGAGCGGATCGAAGACATCGATCCGGCATCCCCGAGTTTGCAATGGAAGCGAGTTGAAGATAGCGGTCCGGCATTCCCGAAGTTGCGGGAGCGGTCGAAGACATCAGATTTTGTCTCCCAGAGTTTACAGTGGAGCAGATTGAAGATAGCAGACCTGGCATTCCTGAAGTTGCAGGAAGCATATCGAAGACATCAACCCTTATTTCCCTGAAGTTTCAGTAGATAAGATTGAGCAGAGAAGATTGAGGTTACGAATCTCTTCCCCTTGAAATTACATCGGAGTGGATAGAAGCACCATTTCCTATACCCCTGAAGACGCAGTGGGATGGAATGGGGCTACTTGAAAAAAGAAGTGCCAAGAAGCCAAAATCTTACAAGACCAGGCAAATTTGGCCCTCTTATAGTCTTTTCTCTATTCTCGTTACATGACAATGAGCAAAGAGGGGCAGCTGTAGGAGCCCAAATTTACCCGGGCCCCTTAACCAATTTTAAAACAAAAAAAAACAATAAAACCAAAAAAATCCAATAATGTCCAGTCCATTAAAACAAACCTAGAAATAAAATAAAGGTCCAGCAGGCCCAATGACCTAAAATTAAACCCAACCAGCCCAATTACAAACTGAGGCCCAAATAGTTTGAAAGACTCGGAAACCCTAGCCCCTAACCCTAGCAGCGCCGCGCGCGTGCCTCCACGCGCGTCACCGCACACGCCTCCAAAGCCTCCGTACCAACGCCACGTACAACCATCTCTGTACCTGCACAAAGAAAGGACAAACGATAGCAAATACAGAGAAAAAAAAGAAAGAAAAAACATTGTATTTTTTTTTTGTTTTTGTTGTTTTCTTTTGGCTATATAAACTAAAGCCAACAAATGTAAATGGGTTACGATTTTTTCGAATACAGATATCAAAACAGAGGTATTATTCAGATTTTTGTAGCCTATTTTGCTTCAAATATATTATACATATAGATAGAAATACGAAAAAAGGCATAAGTTTTCACCTTTTGCGACGATCAGAATCCCGAATCCGAAGTATTTCTGGGTTGTTTTTTTATTTTATTGAAGGATTCGGCTTTCGTTTTTCTAGATCTGTGCTTAGGGTGTCTAAAAAGGCTTAAATCGGTGTCTTTTGGGGTCTTCGACCACCGCACACGACGGCGGATGGTGGTGGCGAGCACGCGGCGGCCTTTGATGATCGAGCTCACTAGAACTCTGGCTTGGCCTGCTCTGAGGGCGAGAGACTCCTTTTGAGAGAATTTTAAATTTTTTTTTAGAGAAGGGGTTTTAAAATGATTTTTTTAGTTTTTTTAGTATTTATAGCCCCTCGGTGCGACGTCGTTTTGGAGTGGTCTGTTAATGACCAAAACGGTGTCGTTTAGAGGCTCAACCCGCGTGAGTGACCCGACCCGGGGAAGGATCCGCGCGTTTTATGGAATTGGGATAGTTATTCTTTTAGTCCTTCCGCATTTTATTTCTTTTCAATTAAGTTTTATTTTATTTTTAATTTCGCCCTTAACATGTATTCCGTTTTCGTTTTGGTCCCCGCTTAAACGCAGCATTTTCGAGACTGTGAATATTTACCAGTTTAATCCCCGATTATTTGAGCGTTTTTAATTCAGTCCTAGATTTTGTTAAATAAATTCTTTATAAAACAGCCTTTTAATTCCATTTCTTTTTCAATTAAGTATTTTTTGGTCTTTGTTTAAATTCTTGTACCCTTTTTTTTTGTATTAAATTCATTTATTATTCAAGCTATTTTAATAAAATTGTCTTGTATTTGATTCTACAATATTTTACTTGGTTTTATTTTCCATTTATATGTATCTTGATTATATTTATTGTATAAATATCTAATTTCAAAATCGTACATTATGTATTTCTTTGATTACTTGTACAATGTTTAATTTAAATTTACTTATATGTAATTATTTTACACATACATACATATATATTGATAAGATTTTTTGTACATATTATTGATTTTCACATTATTTTATGTATATATTTCCTTTTAAACCTATCTATACGTATATTTAATTTCTTTTAAAATTACCTATATATGTATATATTTCTAGTTTAAATTTAGTATACATAATTTATCATTTTGAAAGACCATATTTTATTGTAAATTTTAATTTATTTTAGATATTCCTATATACTATTACTTATATATGTTTTATATATATTTAAAGTCATATTTTTTGTTTGTTTCGTATAATTTATTTCAAATTTTTTAAATACACATTTCATAAACTCATTTACAAGTTATCCTATTTTAAATAATTTCATAGATTGCAGATTTCAAACTCCCTCATTTATTTTAAATCCATTTGTTAGCATTCAAAATTTTGATTTATATTAATTTGCCATTATAAATTTTGTAGAATTATTATATCTTGTAGCTTATCGATCTTTGATTATTAATATGTGTCTTTTAAACCATGCAATTATCGTTATTGTATATTTGTGCATCAAATTATTTCTATAATTAAGTTCATTTGTATAATGTTGAGTTCGTATGTTATTTCATGCTTGTGCTACTTGTTATTGTTTTATGTTTCGAACTCCAATGTATTCGAGCCTTTATTAAATGTTTCATTTTTATTACAAATATGCCAAATAAAATGCATTTTGAGCCAATTTTAAAATTACGTATTTAAAAATTTTCAAGATAAGGCAATATTTGTGTGTCTGGAAATTCGAAAAATTATGCCCTAACGTGCTGGGTGTCAATTTTTCGTTTGTTCAAATAACCAAATACCCTTTCAAAATTTCAATACATGAGTTTTGAGAATTTTGGGATGATCTTGAATTCGAGGACTTAAATTGTCGTATCCAAACGTGCTGGACGTGATATTTTATTCCTTCGGAACAAGAGAATCTTAATATTCAAACTCGAGTATCTTCAAATGGGTCAAAGAAGGTCATAATTTAAAAAATCCTTTTAAATTTTCAATATAAGGACATTAGTTAATCAATTTGGTACCAATTTTGGGCGTACGAGGGTGCTAATCCTTCCTCGTACGTAATCGACTCCCGAACCCATTTCTCTTAAAATTCGTAGACCAAAATTAATTTCTTTTAAAAATAAAACAAAACGTTTTATAGGTGACCCAATCACACCTAAACAAAAAGGATTGGTGGCGACTCCATACTTCATTTTAAAGTCAATCCCCGTTTTTTCGAACTCGTAAAAAATGGTTTCGACAATTGAGTTCAAAGTGTAATTAAATTAAGAGGTCATCATAGTTAAATTAATTTGGAATTAGATAATTAATAATTAAATTAGTTTACATATAAATTCTAATATGGTAAAGTTGATTTGGTTTTAACATAATTAGAATTGGGTTGTATAAAATATTTAATTACTAAAATTAATATGATGTTCTATTTAGTGGAAGGGCTTGTGTCTTTTATCCGATTCAAGATAAGGAAGCCTAAGGCACATAGCCTTGCTACTTGAGGTACTAGTAAGGCTCTCTAGGTGCGGGGAGTTTTTTTGTACTCCCTAAGTCATTAACCATAAGTTCTTATAAAACATAGACTCTTCTGTTTTGATTGTGTTTCAAAGTTTGAAATAATATTAAAAACTTGCACATTCTCCTTTCATAAATATTCACACTAGCTTGTCACATAAGTTTTAAGAAATCTTCAGAAAACTATGCCAAAGTTTAGAGAGGTTTATTAGTGCAATTTTTTTGTGCATGAATAAATTCTAATTTCTTGAGTTCTTGATTCTAAATTAAGTAATTGTAATTTCTAATTATATAATTAATTATAACTTTGGATCTAGTAAATTTAATGCGTGGTCGACTAAGAGAGAGAATTTTTTTTAAAAAAAACCCTAATTAGGGTATTTTAGGTTTATATTGTGTTTGAAGTTTTGGTTTGGAGTCTACTCTCTAAGAATTGTGAGTTTAAGGGTGGGTTTGGATGGGCGGTGCATTTACCTGCAGCTAGTGTAAAAACAACAGTGGTGATGAGATTATATATTGTAGTGTGAGACAAAACATAAGTTAAACGCACCGCACCGCCCATCCAAATTCACACTAAGAATAACAAAAAATATCGTTCGGTAAGAAGTTTGAATCGGTCATACTTTAATTGGGCTTGAGCAAAAAGTATGGAAATCTCCCTAAAGGATCCATGTGACATCTCTAGCCTCTCTGCATTATTTGACATATTATACAAAGGTACTTCAGTTGATCTAATTTATTGCTTTAGATTTAATGATTAGATTCAAATTAGGAAAAAAAAATTGAGAATTCTATTGTGCAATTATTCCATGTTTTCTAAAACTTTTTTCTAACATTGGCCTACCTATATAGAGTGTTTTGTAAAGCAATGGTCATCGAGAATGGTCAAATTTGTGGTTGCCTATTGATATAGTTATAAGTTTGAGTTTGGTATCAATTGTCATTTCTAACGCACCTAACTACAACTACGTACATTTTTCCTCTTACATTGAGGTAAAAATATAATCCAACTAAATAAATAATGTATTAAAGTGTTACAAATTATTATTTTTTATAATAATACTTGCATTTGATATTTAACACATGGAGTTCTTATATGGATAATGCAAATTATGTGAATGGTGATAGAAAGATTCAATAAAAAATTAATCAACTTGCATTTAGAAAGGTGATTGTTTACATGTTTTCATTTAATCAATATAATTAGCTATAAGTATGGTAAAAATATGTGAATGTAAATATTTTAATTGTTTGCAATTTTGTGGGTGTCATATTGACACCACAAATACTTGCAATAATACTAGCAGAAACATGCATGCGCACTAATTTATTTAGTGCATAAAAGATGCATATATGATACCATATTGTAGAGTGACAATACAGTGATCGAGTTTTATGGTAATTCAATATGCACAAAGAGAATCTAAAGGAGTCGACGGACACCAATAATCTTCTTAGACTTTATTTACATAGGAGGAATACTGATTCTTGGCTCAATATATGCCAAAAGTAGATCCAATTATCGAAATGGTTGTTTCGAAAATATCGTGGTAGGTGTTCTAGTAATGGATGATAATTTCACACCATCAGTGGAATACTTCCACAATTATGTGATCAATGAACAATTGTATGTAGTCAAGAAGAGCCTACTAGGTAGTGACACATACCATTGAGTTGTCAACAAAGACTTGCATAAATACATGCACACCCAAGTGTCATAGGGCTAGAATTTTAGTTTCATAAATCGTGTGGCCTTAGGCAATTCCTTAGCTTTAAATCTGCCTAAATCTAACTTACTTTCGAAAGTGAGAGTTCACAAATGAAATTCTCCAAGGCATCGAAATAAAGCAAAAGCAAAATCAAAGCGAAGAAGCAACAAAAGAACTGAAAAGCCACAAGAAAGCAATGCACACAATGGAGTAAATGCTCTCAGATATATTCAAAAACTATGAATGGAATGAAGTTATTACAAATGAAAGGGGAGGGCTCTATTTATAGTTGAGTTTCCCCAAATTTAACGGTACATATTGAATTACATCAATGGTTGAGATTAGTGTCTATCTACAAGATAAGAGTCCTCAGGGATTTAAAATCTATACATTCTTATCCTTTAGAATTTACAATAATTATCCTGGTAAAAATACAAGTTATTGGAGTGTTTACATTTTAACCAGGATCTAAGTAGGTTGGCCTTGAGTCTCTTCCAAGCAATGGGCCAGTCCTGTTGGGCCACATGACCCCAACTGAACACAAAAGGTCTAAAATGTGCGCATCAGTTGCGAGCTCCTTTGCGCGGTCTATGACACAAGTAGGATGTCTTTTAGTGTTCTTGAACCTGAATGTCCAACTGCATCATTATATTAGTTTGGTGATGATGATAATCCTTCTTACTGATCTCATTCTTTGATGAGGATGTAACCTTGTGGATATTTTAGGTATCAGACCTCCCTTTCTACAAATATTGACTAACTTGAGAAGCTTGTCCACACCTTATTATCTCTATTCATTACTTCATTATTTAGCGAGAAACCCTTCAACGATTAGTTTTCTTTTGTCCCACTAGCATTTGAAGTAAGTCAATCTAGCTTTTTGTTATAGGATAAAATAAAGGTGAGGCTGAAGCTCTAGTGCAACCCTTTCAGGGGTGGAATCTAGCACATAACCTTGTGGAACCTCATAGCTATGTGAAGAATGTATTTTTTATTTAATTAGATTTTATGTATTTTATTAATAATTCAGTTTTGTATTTGATTGAATGTTATATAAACATTAAGAAAATACTAACAAACTAAAGAGAGTTTAATAACATTTAAATTACATCACATAACATTTTACAAATAACAAAGCACGTCATCAACAATCTGACCAATAAACTAATATAGTTATAGGAGTAGAGTAAAAAAATTAGTCATCTAACCCAATATCAAAATAATAGAACCACGAAATAACTAAACAACTATTATTTTTAGTGCACATTTATTTAGCTAACTTAGAGGGTCTCCATTCTCTTAGCGCATGTCGTATACTATAGTTTTTCTAAAAAAATTAATTAGAGTACCATACATCATATTTTCTCGCTTAAGTCATAAAAAATTTGGAAAAAAATTCTCATATATTGTAAGTGGTTCTATTATGTATCATATTTAGTGTATTTAGTTTTAATTCAAAGGCAACATTTTCAAATTAATTCCTATATTTTCCCTTTCAACTTAATTGCATGTGTAGTTAAATCAATATCATTAAGATACAACTAGTTGCTTACTAATTCTTCTCTAAGCTTATAAAATTTTTAAAAAAAAAATTAAAGAACATATGAAAATTTTAAAATATTACAAATAATGAAAAAATGAAAACAAATATTTACATGATAACAATGATGTGAAATATGTAGTAACATTTTGGAATAGTGAATTTGAAAGGAAAGAGTTTGAAGTTGTAAATTTTGAGAGTAAAATCGAAATGGTTGAAATTTGAATGAATTTAAAGTTTTGGGGAGTGGTGGGGTGGAAGGAGGGATAAAGGAATCTAAACTTGACATTACCATCTATGGGTGACGAGCTCCAGATAATATCGTGTCATTAATAAAAATGAATAAATGTACAAAATTTTTGATGAAATCTTTAAAAAAAAAGTTGTCAAAATTAGTGTAAGATCATGTTATTTACTCAATAATGGAAATTAGATTCAACAAAAAATATCTTAAATAATACTCATGAGTATCAAGATTAGGCCAATTATTCAAGTGGGCCATAATTGTAACCTCCCCAACCCAGCCCAGACATTATGGCTGAATTGTGAAGACCACATAAGCCACCAGTGTGACTAAATGACCCTATTGTACTTTGAAAAACTTAGATACTCTCTTTTAAGAAAACTCGTGGTTTGGTCTTGTGTCAATTTGGAAAACGTTCGTTATTTGAGTCAACCATTCTCAAGTCATTTTCTTAGAGATAGCGAGGTTTTAGAAAAACATGTTGTGCGTCATTTCATCCAACAAAATTCTAACAACTTATGTTGCAGCAGAAAACTTAATTTTAAAAAAAATTTAGTTAAGTCAAGTATCATGCATTGCCTGATTTCAAAACACATCTTTAAATACAATCAATGAAATGAGTATCCATGCATAAAACCCCAAAATGAAGAAAAACCCAAACCACAGTCCAAAAATCAAATAAACCTTAATAAAATTTTAAACAACATAAATGTTTAGTCCGAAGTCCATCGTATGTCCGTATGTCGGGTCCGCTCCTAGTCTTGAGCATTACCTGAGATGTTTGAAACTATGGGGTGAGATAACTAGCTCAGTGTGAGTCTAAAATAGTAAGAACACTCAATTGTTCATATAGATAGCAATCGATAAATTAATGCAAGAAAATACGTACCATAAAATGTTATCATATGAGTGTGTCAGGGTGATGGAGCTCGAAACTAACTATTATTTCGACAAAGGCAAGCGCACCTATCGAACAATAGTGTAGCTGTGGTGAGTCCGGAATATCGTATCCTCAAGGACCAAGAGTACTAGTATTAACTATCTTTTTTATTATCTAGCCTAATAATAAAGGGGATTTATTTTTAATCTAAAACTAACTAACTAATTTAATTAACAATGAAAGTGACAGAGAGTGAATTGGGGAAAATACTTTTGGACAACTTATATTAGATAGGCAATATCTAAGGAAGAATCCAACTAGACTTCACTTATTACTTTTGATTCATGCGATTTATTCACTTGACTTAATCCGTAGAAATCCCTAAATTATATTAATACCTCTTTCGAGGCTACTAACAACTGACTCTAGGTTGATTAATTGAAATCTCTTTCTAATTAAAACCCCTATTATCGCATTAACTCGATCTATGAATTCCCTTATTAGGTTTGACCCTAATCCGGCAGATTTTCGTTGCCCTATATCTAGGGTTGCAATCAACTCCTGTAACACCCCAAACCCGGCCCAAACACCACGGCCGAATTTGGACTGCCACTGAAGAAAACGTTTGAAAAGCGTTTGACGTAGTGGTGGAAACATAGAAATTGGTTGTCGGTTGTAAGACATTGTATATATTTAGATTTCTAGGTAAAATTTGGTTGTTACAAAATATCGGAATTAAAACTTTAATATATATTTTAAAATGTAAGTTGCTAAAAATAAAATCATTTCCAACTAGTAATTTAATCACAATCCAACAAAACATAATAATAAACTTCAACTACTTTAAATAGCCCTCATTACATCAAATAATTATTCAAAAATACTTAAAATATAAAGTGCATAAAATTAAATAAAACATCTTCCGCATGAAATAAATAAAAATTAGCTTCTGCATGGCCACCTCGTATCCACTCCAACCCGGTCCAAGCATCATGTATCACCTGCGATGTTTGGTAAAAATTTGGGTGAGTCGAACAGACTCAGTGTGTAATTAGTCCACAGATTTCCACCCACGTGGGCTTAGCCCACAACCACATCAAACCACATATCAGATAATAAGGCAACTTACCCACATAATTCCACATATTGGGCTTGGCCCATAACCACACCAATCCACACACCACACATGTTTATGCAAAGTGCACCCACCCCAGCCTAGGGTCCATCCTCTACACACCCCCGTATCCAGCCACCACACACCAGGGGATTACTAAATCACCCTCCAACCTCTACACACCAATTTGGCAATTAATGACGTCCATGCGAACCAAATCGCAAATAATCCAGAACGCGACCTCAGTCAGCGTCAATCCATGATGTAGCTCGTAGCTAACATCAAACCACGATGGGGCACATAACCGTCACCAACCACGATATGGCACAAAGCCGATACCAACCACGATGAGGCACAGAGCCCCTCATCAGTCCACGTGAGGCTCGTAGCTCTCACTAAACCACGTACATAAATGTACACCCTGTCCTTCTTTCACATATATCAATCCCCCCCATGCACATGCAACATACGGTAGTGTCATAATGAATAATGCATGTACAGGTTATTCCGACATACAATCATACTTTCATAGGCATATTCACAATCTCATCAATAATTAACACTGACCTGGTTATCGTTATACCCTATTTTAGGGTAACCATCTCATTATTGCCACTACATTAATCAACATATACACAACACATGCAAAAACTGGAAAATTGTGGGTTAACCACACACCTGATAACTTGAAGCGTTACGCTCTCAATACCGATGCTATCACTAAGTGAAACTACCGCTATCTGCCTATAGTCCTGCCCTGCCGCTGGCCCACACCCCGGTGGCCAATCCCGTACAGCAGAGACTGATCTTCTCTTAAACTTAGGGATAGGGGCTACCCCTTTCTCTCCTTGACTGGTATTCGCCTCCATCAACAATACTTAATCAGAACCAAATGGTTAATCGATAACATCTTAATCCAAATATATCGAATCTATACTTACTAAGTACCCTTACCGAAATGTACTTGAATCTCGAAGGATTTGCTTATTCCTTGCTTATCCAAATCCCGAAACTGTCACTTGCTCCTGAAGTTGTCGAGATCCCTACTTAACCACTGTTAGAATCAGCTATTAGCAATAATCTAAGAAAAAGGCCCTTGGCCGAATACCACATATCACTTACCTTGATCTCTTCAGATCCCGAAAGACCTCCTTCACAATGGCTACAAACAAAACACAAGATCATGGCTCAATACACATTCGACCATCCTTAAACCAAGGCCTAACTACATGATTTCGACACACTAATAGAAAGAGAGCCCAAACTGATTGCTAGAATAGAAAATGCTTACCCTTACACGTTACTTACCACTAACGCCTGCCTGAAGGGACTACAAGAAAGTAGTCAATGGCACCACTTTAGAAGATTCAGCCTCAAAGATTTGTGAAATAAAAGAGAGAGAGCGAGAGGCTGAAAGATTCGGCAATGGTGATCAATAGTAGAGAGGTTTCGGCTTTTGTCAATAATGAGAATAAAGATTGGTCTTGGGGAAGATGATGATTCGAATGGACACAGAGAAGGTAAAGAGAAGAGAATGAGAGCTCCCAAATGGAGATGAGATATTCGGCTAACACAAAATAAAAGAAGAAGTTTGGGAAAGGTGATAGATTCGGCCAAGCGAGCAAACAGGGAGAAAAGAATAAAATACAAATGGCCTTACCGAAACTAGGTGGCTTCTTCATATAAATAAAACGGCATGAAAAAGAGGAGAAAGAACAAAATTCGGCACACACACTAAGGCTAAATTTCGACACACACTACCACCATATTCAAACCGAAAATGCTACCCCTAGAGTCCTATATTCGGCCATTGCTTTCACCTCACCCTTATCCCACGATTTTCTCCTATTTTCTCTCTTCAACACTCATTCAAAAAGTTTGAATGAGTCCAACCTTCATCCACCTACCTTAGCCGAATTTTAAAAGAAGAAAACAAGTTTTTATCCTCATCTTTTAAAGTCCCATATGCCGTCCAACACCTTCCCCCTTTCTTGACGCCCAAATGCAAAATAAAGCCATACTCCCCTGCTGCCAACATGACTCGAACCTGAGCTCTTCTCCACTTGCTTGAGGCGTCATCTACTAAGGCCCTAAGTGGCGCCTCCATGCCACTTTACCAAGCCCAACCTCATGTCCAAATTCCCTCACAAATTTCCTTAAGGCCTCCTTAACCCAGCTCCCCCTACTAACCTTAAAATCTAATATTTTTCTAAGGCACTCCCCTACATCCTAGGGTTCTCAAAACCCTTAAAACACATCCAAACACACACTAGGCCCACTATCACTTGAATTATGCACTAACCGCATAACCCCTAAATCTTGGATGTTACAGTTCTACCCTCCTAAAAAAATAATTTCGTCCTCGAAATTACTTGGCTAACCTAAGCTAGGGTACAGCTACTCCCTGAACTTCTAAAGGCACTTGCTTACGAAGTTTATCTACTACCACTGATTGCCCTAAAGGACCAAGTACGCTCACCTTTCCAAATACACTCTCAAAGTTCACCTCCAAGGTTCCAAGCACCTCACTAGCCTTATAAGAATGAGCTATCCCTATAACAAACAAGGCAATAAAGGGTATTCCAGAAACAGGGAACATACCCGTTATCTCATCTGGCACGTCTTCCCCCCTCGCGACGCCGATCACGTAGACTAACCCCGTGGTCTCTCGTGCGAATCTCGGCACCTCTGCTCGAGCTCTACGACCTCGGCGAGAACCATTTCCTCCATGGTTCGGACCACGACCCTCGTCGCTGAGGACAATTCCTAACCAAATGAGCCTTAGACCCACACCAAAACATTCCTTACTATTTCCCCAACACTCTCCTGCGTGAGTTCTCCCACACCGAGCACATGAACGACTTCGATTCTCAGCAACTGGTATAGGTGCACGCACAAAATTCTCTGTCCTTGGTCTTTTTTGGAAATCCCGGATGATCTCGACAGTCGTAACTCCTCTTATTCCAATTCCTATCCTTTTCTCGATTTTGCCCCTGGTCCTCTTAACTTCTTCACTATCCGAGCTTTCTCCACTAGAATAGCAAAGTCCCTCTCTCTTTCTGAGCAATCAACACTCGTAGCTCATCCCGCAACCCATCTTCGAATCTAACACACCTTTCATAATCGGTAGCCACGATTCCTTGGCGCGTCTTGACTTAACCGCACAAATTCCGCCGTTGCTCTGCTCCGACTTACTTCCTTGAACCAAGTTTAGAAACGCCTTTCTCTGTGAGTCTAGGTAACTAGCTCCAACGTATTTCCCTTCAAACTTATCCTTAAAATATCCCCAATCCACTCGATCTGCAGGGGTACCTTGTCTGACAGTGAGCCACCACCGATAAGCCTCGTCCCGGAGCAAATAAACAAAGACCTTCGACTTTTCCTCCGCATTGCACCCAAATCATCCATAATCCTTTCGATGCCTCCAACCAATACTCTGCTACATTCGGAGCTACCCCAGATACTCCTCTGAAAACCTCGGCTCCGTTTGACCTAAGTCTCTCCGACACTGACTTTCGAGCTCCATTTCCCATACTAGCTCCTGCCACTCGCTCCTGCACTCGCAGCATAGCCCGCGATACTGTGTCATCTCCTCCTGTCTGGTCTTGATCCTCCGCGCCTATTGCTGGCGGCGGCATATCATTTTCTGACCCATGGCCAGACCTTGCCGGTTCCGATACGGTCATTCTACCACGTCCTCTAGAACTCATATCTAACGTCGCGATTTAATCTGATTAAAAAGTTTTATGCATTAGTATTTTGTTCCACTGTTTATCCGCGAACAAATTCCATGAAGAAAGGTGTTTAAAAGTAGTTCTTTCGATCAACCAAAGTTTCAGCTCAAGCTTACTATTCTAATTCAGAGAGTCACATTCACATTCATCAACAACATTCACACACTACTTTGGGCATTTTTATCCATTCCCAACCCAGGGGTATTTGGGTAATTTTGTAAATCGAGAACATTTCGAAAATGTTTTTTCAAAATCTAATTTAGTGTTGACAAATCAAAAGGGGTGAGTTGGTGATTTTAAAAAAACTAAGGTTTTCTATAAAGCAGTATGGCTGGTCCCTTTCGGGTTTTAATTATCGGGTTTAGCCGATGAATAAGTCCTCTTGGTTAGGGTGAACCGTTACTACGCACCAGGTAGGATTCGAGTAAAGAGGAGGTGAGTCACTAGGACTGCTTAAATACCAAGCTCTTACCGATCCTAGACATGCGCTGGCTCAAGTTGCCACACCTAGCTCGACGACCTACTCACGAGTTTGTTTGGCTATACTTAAGTCTTATGCATTCTTGTGTTGGAGTAGACTAGCCCTAGGGTTTAATATCCCTAATCTGCTAATCTACGATCCCATGATGCCCATAAAGTTCATATGTACAATTCACCTCGATGAGTTAGGTACTTACCGTGGACTTGGTAGCCGAGATACAGTGCCATGCCGAATAACTCTGAAAAGTTCACAAAAGTCTTTATTTTTGAAAAGCCCATCGTTGGAAAATGTTTTTGGACCCAAAACCCTCAAAGCCGAGTTTTGAACCGGGCTCTGATACCAAACTGTAACACCCCAAACCCGGCCCAAACACCACGGCCGAATTTGGACTGCCACTGAAGAAAACGTTTGAAAAGCGTTTGACGTAGTGGTGGAAACATAGAAATTGGTTGTCGGTTGTAAGACATTGTATATATTTAGATTTCTAGGTAAAATTTGGTTGTTACAAAATATCCGGAATTAAAACTTTAATATATATTTTAAAATGTAAGTTGCTAAAAATAAAATCATTTCCAACTAGTAATTTAATCGTCAATCCAACAAAAACATAATAATAAACTTCAACTACTTTAAATAGCCCTCATTAGATCAAATAATTATTCAAAAATACTTAAAATATAAAGTGCATAAAATTAAATAAAACATCTTCCGCATGAAATAAATAAAAATTAGCTTCACGCATGGCCACCTCGTATCCACTCCAACCCGGTCCAAGCATCATGTATCACCCGCGATGTTTGGTAAAAATTTGGGTGAGTCGAATGGACTCAAGTGTAATTAGTCCACAGATTTCCACCCACGTGGGCTTAGCCCACAACCACATCAAACCACATATCAGATAATAAGGCAACTTACCCACATAATTCCACATATTGGGCTTGGCCCATAACCACACCAATCCACACACCACACATGTTTATGCAAAGTGCACCCACCCCACCTAGGGTCCATCCTCTACACACCCCGTATCCAGCCACCACACACCGGGGGGATTACTAAATCACCCTCCAACCTCTACACACCAATTTGGCAATTAATGCCGTCCACGCGAACCAAATCGCAAATAATCCGAACGACCTCGATCGGCGGGCGTCAATCCACGATGTAGCTCGTAGCTAACATCAAACCACGATGGGGCACATAGCCGTCACCAACCACGATATGGCACAAAGCCGATACCAACCACGATGAGGCACAGAGCCCCTCATCAGTCCACGTGAGGCTCGTAGCTCTCACTAAACCACGTACATAAATGTACACCCTGTCCTTCTTTCACATATATCAATCCCCCCCATGCACATGCAACATACGGTAGTGTCATAATGAATAATGCATGTACAGGTTATTCCGACATACAATCATACTTTCATAGGCATATTCACAATCTCATCAATAATTAACACTGACCTGGTTATCGTTATACCCTATTTTAGGGTAACCATCTCATTATTGCCACTACATTAATCAACATATACACAACACATGCAAATATAACATACAATTGGGAAATTGTGGGTTAACCACACACCTGATAACTTGAAGCGTTACGCTCTCAATACCGATGCTATCACTAAGAGAAACTACCGCTATCTGCCTATAGTCCCGCCTCCTCTCACCCTCCACACCCGTGGCCAATCCCGTCTGCAGATCGATCTTCTCTTAAACTTAGGGATAGGGACTACCCCTTTCTCTCCTTGACTGGTATTCGCCTCCATCAACAATACTTAATCAGAACCAAATGGTTAATCGATAACATCTTAATCCAAATATATCGAATCTATACTTACTAAGTACCCTTACCAAAATGTACTTGAATCCCGAAGGCTTTGCTTATTCCTTGCTTAACCAAATCCCAAAACTGTCACTTGGTCCTGAAGTTGTCGAGATCCCTACTTAACCACTGTTAGAATCGGCTATTAGCAATAATCTAAGAAAAAGGCCCTTGGCCGAATACCACATATCACTTACCTTGATCTCTTCAGATCCCGAAAGACCTCCTTCACAATGGCTACAAACAAAACACAAGATCATGGCTTAATACACATTCGGCCATCCTTAAACCAAGGCCTAACTACATGATTTCGACACACTAATAGAAAGAGGGCCCAAACCGATTGCTAGGATAGAAAATGCTTACCCTTACATTACTACTTACCACTAACGCTCACTGAAGGGACTACAAGAAAGTAGTCAATGGCACCACTTTAGAAGACTCACCTCAAAGATTTACTGAAATAAAAGAGAGAGAGAGAGAGGTGAAGATCCGGCAATGGTGATCAATAGTAGAGAGGTTTCGGCTTTTGTCAATAATGAGAATAAAGATTGGTCTTGGGGAAGATGATGATTCGAATGAACAAAGAGAAGGTAAAGAGAAGAGAATGAGAGCTCCCAAATGGAGATGAGATATCCGGCTAACACAAAATAAAAGAAGAAGTTTGGGAAAGGTGATAGATTCGGCCAAGCTAGCAAACAGGGAGAAAAGAATAAAATACAAATGGCCTTATCGAAACTAGGTGGCTTCTTCACATAAAGAAAATGGCATGAAAAAGAGGAGAAAGAATAAAATTCGGCACACACACTAAGGCTAAATTTCGGCACACACTACCACCATATTCAAACCGAAAATGCTACCCTTAGAGTCCTATATTCGGCCATTGCTTTCACCTCACCCTTATCCCACGATTTTCTCCTATTTTCTCTCTTCAACACTCATTCAAAAAGTTTGAATGAGTCCAACCTTCATCTACCTACCTTAGCCGAATTTTAAAAGAAGAAAACAAGTTTTTATCCTCATCTTTTAAAGTCCCATATGCCGTCCAACACCTTCTCCCTTTCTTGACGCCAAAATGCAAAATAAAGCCATACTCCCCTGCTGCCAACATGACTCGAACCTGAGCTCTTCTCAACTTGCTTGAGGCGTCATCTACCAAGGCCCTAAGTGGCGCCTCCATGCCACTTTACCAAGCCCAACCTCATGTCCAAATTCCCTCACAAATTTCCTTAAGGCCTCCTTAACCCAGCTCCCCCTACTAACCTTAAAATCTAATATTTTTCTAAGGCACTCCCCTACATCTTAGGGTTCTCAAAACCCTTAAAACACATCCAAACACACACTAGGCCCACTATCACTTGAATTATGCACTAACCGCATAACCCCTAAATCCTGGATGTTACAACTCCGCTTAATTGTGTTGATCTACTCTTAAACAGGGACTTTTGCTCCACTGAATAAGCACATTTGACTTGAATCAATAACCTGAATTATCAAAACAAGAATAAGAACTCACAATTAAGAATAAGCACAAGTATTTATCTCATAAATCAAATAATAACAAGATCTATCTTAGGTTTCATCCCCTTAGATATTTAAGAGATTTAGTTCATACTAAAAGAGGGAAACATATTAGAATAGGGAAAACAACAAAACATAAGAAAACCCAAAAACTTCTAAAGAACTTGATGGGAGATCCTCAGTCTTGATGGAGATCCTTCTCCTAAGCTATTTTTGACGGCTGTCTTGGAGTATTTCCTCCTTCTACTCGGCGTCTATTTGACGTCCTGTCGACCTCTCCTTTTAGGTTGCCCCCTAGGGTGTTTATATAGGCTTTGAGATGCCTTACTTGGCCCACAAGTATCCTATTTCGAATAGAATTCATCCTGATTTTAGTAGGGACACGCCCGTGTGACACGCCCATGGTGGACTCCTTCGGCCGTGGTCGATTCTGCTCGCCACACACGGTCGTGGCCAATGGTCCAGGCCGTGTTGATTTCCTAGGTAGGCCCATTTTGCCCCTTTTTGGCCCGTTTCTCGTCCTTTTCGACTTCCTAAGCTCTCCTGAGTATAAAACATGAAATTAAGAGATTAGGAGCATTGATCGTGTGTCAGAGTTTCAAAAATTTAAATAATGAGAATGATCGAACCTGGAACTGACTATGACAACGATTAAGGCAAGTGCACCTATCGAATAGTAGTATAGCTTAGGCAAGACCGGATTGTCGAACCCAAAGGAACTAAAAGTACTAATACTTACTTTCTTTTTATTATTTAGCCTAAGAATTAAGCGAATGGTTGTTTAATCTAAAATAATTAACTACTAGACTAAAGACTCTAAGACAAAGAAGAATGAATTTGGGAGACTACTTGAGGAAAAACCAATTAATTAAGACGACACCCAAGGAAGAATCCACCTAGACTTCACTTGTTATCTAAATCTGAACCAGGCAATTTATTCATTTGACTTGATCCGTAGGATTCCCTAATTTATATTAAATCCTCTCTCGAGGCTAATAACGTCTAACCCTAGGTTGATTAATTGAAATCTCTTTCTAATTAAAACCCCTAGAATTGCATTAACTCAATCTATGGACTCCCATATTAGGTTTCACTCTAATCCGGCAATGCCTCGTCACCCTATCTCTAGGCGCGCGATCAACTCCGCTTAACTATGCTAGATCTACTCTTAGGCAGGGACTTTTGCTCCTCCACCTAAGCACATCAAACTTGAATTAATATCCGCGAAATATCAACACAAGAATTAAGAACACATAATTAAGAACAAATCAAATATTTATCATATAGTTCAACAAACGATAACAAGATTCATCTAAGTTTCATCCCCTCGGTATCCGAGGGTTTAGTTCATAACAATAAAAGAAAACATCTCGTAAGAAAAGATAAAACAAAACATAAGAAATCCCTAAAACCCCCTGAAGGAATTGAAGAGGAGATCCTCCGTCTTGAGTATAATTTCGGCTTCTTGAGATGGATCAACTGGCTATCTCTGAGTGAATCCCCACAAATCTGCCTTCTCTGGCCGAGCAAGACGCCCTTAAACGATAGCTTTGGGCTCCCCCTTTTCAGGTCATACTTTGGGTGTATTTATAGGGTTTTGGAATGTGTTTCTTTGCCCCTAAGTATCCAAATCTGATTGAAATTACTCTTTTTCGCGGCAGGGGCACGGCCATGGCACACGCACGTGTGAATCGTCTTTAGGCCGTGTTCAGACTTTTAATGAGGTGACACGCCCGTGTATCTCGTGGCTAGACCGTGTTCGAGATTATTGAGGAGGCACGGCCGTGTGGTCATGGGCCCAGGCCGTGTTGATTTCCTGCTTTGGCCCATTTGGCCCGTTTTAAGCCCGTTTCTTGTTCTTTTCATCCTCTGGTGCTTTCCTGAGTATATAACATGAAAAGAAAGGATTAAGAGCACCATTTTACATAAAATAAGGGGTAATTCATCCAAAAGCATACTAAATGTGGGATTAAAATATGTTACTTTTACGGTTTATCAAATACCCCCACACTTAAGCTTTTGCTTGTCCTCAAGCAAAATTCTCAACTTAGAATTAAAAAGAACTTTCCATAATTCCTAATATTCATTAATAGTGTTTCATCATAATTTAAGGATAATTTATACATGGATAATTTAACTCAAAGAGTCCTAAAGATTCAAAACAGTCTGAGTCATACATTTGTAGCACAAAACATAGGTGTTTTCCCTTATCTAAATAATTACCTCTGGTTCAAAACCTACAAGGATTGACATCCTCACAAAAGATTCACTCAAATCACTCAAAGTGTTTAAGGTTCAGAATTAAGCACTCAAATGTCAAACCTAAAAAGTTAATCCCATAGGCTTGCATGAAAATCAAATCCCCACCACTGTGATATGAGTTGATGCACAAATCAAAAGGTCTTTATCAGGGTTGTAACGTGGCTTGGGTTAAGGTGTGGATAAAGGCTGAATTAGAGGGTTAGAATCGAGATCGACCTAAAAAATTACCTAACTAGAAACAACGGACTGAAAAATAAATAATTACATGAATTAAAACTTTGAAACTAATAATACGAGCTTCTTTTTCAATAAATAGACATTATTTGTACAAGCTCGCTTTTCATCATACTAATACTGAATATACTTCGATTTTTTTAAGAATAAATAATCAAATATTTACAATAATAAGAAAGTACCTTAACAACTAAAATATAGAACATAGTTAGGCAACTGCTCAAAATCAAATCTCGACAAAAAGGGTAGTCAAGAAGAATGGTGATAACAAATACAAAGGGTTTTGGGTTAATATTAGTGGGTGAGTCAATAAAAAGGGTTGTTAGGATCAAAAGGGGTTCACTAGGGGTTAATTATGAAGGTAGGCTTTTTATGGAGTAAGTGGGTTAAATCCTAGGTGCCTTTATCATTTTTGTATATCAAATCAAAGATGTGGTCTCAACATGTATAATCGATGCAAGTTCTAGAATAACAAATCAATGTTGACACACTCATAATCAATGAAGTGAGCAAGAAAAAGAATATATGCTCTTATAAGGCTCAAAATCTCACAAAAAAATATGGGTATTTTGATGTCAACCTTGTAAATTTCAAACTTCAAGGTAATATTAAAATTCAGGTAGACAACCTAGAATTTTTTTTTATTTTCTTGAAAAATAGACTTATCATGCTTGATTCTCTAGTATCTTAGAATTCAATCATCAATGCACAATTATCAATGACTTAATCTAAAACATATCAATAAAAATCATAAATCATGGAAATTTCATCCTAATTAGTGATATGAGAAAATTACTTAAAAATAAGACTAAATTCAGGGATTTGAGAATAATGCAAAAAGTTAGGCATCCTTAAGATTCACCCCCCACACTTAAGATGTACATTGCCCTTAATGTACAAAGATAGATAATATCATTATAAAATCTTAAGTTATGGGAAGAAGTGAAACTTCCTGAATTTTCGGATGGCATCCTTGGGTTGGAGGTGAAAGATAGGTTAGAGGGGTCGGTCTGGATGATGATCCTGCACTAGATGAATAAATTGGGTAGCTCACGGAGGATTAGCCAGGATAAAATACTAAAAATTGAAACTATACTAAGTAAATAATTAAAGAAAAGCAAGCTAAAGTGAAGAAAAATAAAGATGAAACTAAAATTAAACGAAAAGATAAATAGACCGTAGGGTCCTTATTGTTGGATGGTTCGCGAGGTGGGTGTGACCTCTAAGGTCATGAGGTGTCTTTGGCGGTGGCGGAAGTGGCGTGATTCCCAAGCAGCCTGAAGAACCTGACACTAAGACACTAAATTAAAATAAACTAAATTAAGCATAAGATAGTCAAAGAGAAGGAAAATAAAGGAGAAGATAACAAGAAAAGAAAAAAAAAAATGGTCTCAAAGACCATTGGCTTGTCAGTGATTGAAGCGGTAGGCATGAACTTATATAGATCGGTCTCCATGAGGAGACATCTTTGAGATCCTTCCGCTTTCTTCGACATGGCCAAAAGATTGAGAAGAATGCTATAAGAATGAAGAATGCTAAGAATGTATAGTGTAAGGGTGTAAAGGAGGAAGAAGGGTGAAAGTTAGGTGAGAAGAGGGAGGGGTGGGTGGTTTAAATAGAATTCTCAATCAGGTACATTCACATGCTCGTGTCTCGTAGACGTGTTGTTTCACACGGCCGCCTCGGATGGCCGTGTGTGTAGGCGTGTTGATTCTCTCACGCCTGTTTCTGATAAGTCAGTGTCGTCCATGGCCGTATCGCACGGCTGTGGCATTTTGTCGGTGCCCGTGGGGGTGGTTGGAGTCCGTGACTCGAAGATTTGATTCTTTCTGACTTGTACCTCTTCTGCCATTGTCAGTACGGAGATTCTATGCCTCCACATGGCCACGGCCACGGCCGTGTGCAAGGCCGTGTGGGCTAGAAATCTGCACTTTTGGTTAGTTTAAAGCTAGGTGTTTTAAGACTAAGATAAGAGAAGAAAGTAAAATGAAAACAAATACGAAAGTGATTAGGGTTAGTGCTCGGGTTGCCTCCCGACAAGCGCTCGTTTAAAGTCTTAAGCTAGACTTACCTCTCGTTTGTATCGTCAAGGTGGTTTGAGGAGTTGAAAGTCCTTCCTCATGCTATCAGTTTTATTATCATGATAGAGTTTAAGTGGAGATGCATTTATATTGAAAGTATCAAAAATAGGATTACTTACCTCGACTGTTTCGTATGGGAAAAACACTGATTACCCTAAACGGTATTTTGTTTGTGTTAGGGTCAGGAGGAGATATGCGAGGTTCTGGTTTTTCTATCAATACCTGATCTCCGATTTTAAACTTGTTTGCTTTGTGGAGTGGCTCTGGTTCTGCTTCGTGTATTCCTAATTTTTCCTTGAAATGCGTCTTCCACTCGTCTAGATCATCGACCTGAATCCCTTATTCTTCGTGTGTTATTTCTTTATTGGCACATGGTATAGAATCGGTTCGATTGTATTCTTTCCTGGTGTTTCCTGAAAAGAAGGGTTAACCGAATGGTTATCAATAGAATTTGTTTTCTCACTTGGATCACTCGATGTTCTAGCTGAATCGAGAGCTTGGAGAGTGACTGTTTCATTACCTACACGAAGTATTAGTTCTCCTGCATCAATGTCGATTTTAGTTCTAGCAGTTGCTAAGAATGGTCTTCCTAAAATTAAGGGAATCGAATTATCCTCATCCATTTCTAAGACAACAAAATCTACTGGGAAAACGAATTTATCAATTTTTACAAGAACATCTTCGATAATACCCCTAGGAATTCTAACAGTTTTAACCGCTAGTTGAATGCTCATCCTAGTTTGTTTGGGTTTCCCTAGACCTAGTTCTTTAAACAATTTATAAGGCATGACATTTATGCTTGCCCCTAAATCAGCTAACGCATTATCAATAGGTAAACTACCAATTAAACATGGAATCATAAAACTCCCTGGATCTTTTAATTTCCGTGGTAGTTTATTTTGCAAGATTACCGAGCACATTGCGTTTAGTTCCACGTGTGATGCCTCGTCTATCCTTCGTTTGTTCGTCAAAAGCTCTTTTAAAAATTTTCTAGAATCTGGCATCTGTGAAAGAGCTTCAAGTAACGGTAAGTTAATATGTAATTTCTTTAAAAGTTTAAGAAACTTACCGAACTGTTCTTCTGTGTCATCTCTCCTTAATGCTTCGGGATATGGTATGCGAGGTTGGTACCTTTTGATTACCGATTTTGGCTTATTTTTACTTACCTCAACCTTACCTTCTTTGACCACATTCTATTGCTTTGAATTGGGCTCGTCTAACCCTTCACTTTCTTGAGCTAATATGGCTTGGATTTGCTCCTTTAGGTTAATCTCAGTGTTGCTTGGTAGACGCCCTTGTGGTCGTTCAGAAATTATCTTTGCGAGTTGTCCAACTGTGTTAGTAAGTTGTCCAACTGTCTTAGTGAGTTCCCCCACTTGGCTCTCGATCCCTTTGATTGATGCCTGTTGATTCTTAAGGGTGGTCTCGGTGTCTTGGAGACGGTTATCTGTGAGTCGCCATGAATTTTGTCAATCTCTCTTCAAGGTTCGGCTTCTTCTCCCGTGGATAGGGCTGATTTTGGAAATTTTGAGGAGGTTGTTGTCTTTGATTTCCTTGATTTCCTTGTCCTCCCCATGAAAAATTTGGGTGGTTCCTCCAACACGGATTATAATTATTACCATAAGGGTTATTATTAGATCTGAAGTTATTACCTATATAGTCCATCTGCTCGCTTCTGCGTGCCGGTTGGTAGGGTGGGTACTCGAGGATTCGCCACGCTCCACACTTGCGTCGCATTTGCATTCTTCGGATGTACCTACGAAGAACACAAACTATCAAGCTTTTTATTTATCATCTCTACCGTGTTGATAGCATGGTTCTTGCATCGATGTTGAAAACTCCGGTGATTTTGTTGGTTTTGTCCTTGTAACTTTGCCACCGATAGTTATTCAGTGACATCTCTTCTATGAATTCGTAAGTCGCTTGGAGAGTTCTCATTGTTCGGGGTTCCACCGTGGCTGAATCAATTAGTTGCCTCGTTGAGGGGTTTACACCGTTATAGAAAGTTTGGACTTGGAGCCACAAGGGTAAACCATGGTGTGGACACCTTCTCAAGAGATCCTTATATCTCTCCCATGCGTCATATAATGTCTCTAAATCCATCTGCACAAAATAAGAGATATCATTACGTAATTTAGCTGTTTTGGCCGATGGGAAATATTTTAATAAAAATTTTTAGGTCATTTGATCCCATGTAGTGATTGACCCTCATGGTAACGAGTTTAACCACTGTTTGGCTTTATTCCTTAATGAAAAGGGAAATAACCGAAGCCGTATGGCATCATCAGAAACGCCATTTATTTTGAAGGTATCACAAAACTCTAAAAAATTAGCTATATGAGTGTTTGGGTCTTCGTCCTGCAAACCATCAAATTGAACAAATTGTTGAATCATTTGTATAGTGTTAGGCTTTAATTCAAAATGAGGTTTAGCATAATCATACATAGTACGTGGAGCATTATTTTCTGCCAAATCTTGGGGTGGTGGATTATTCTCGTCCATCCCTTCAGTAGGATTGGATTCGCCTTCTCGCTCTTTTTCTGTGTAATTTAGGGCTCACCTAATTTCTCTGCGATTCTGCGAGCGGTAGCTTCAATATCACATGCGTATACTAGTGGTCCTCTCGGGTTCCTTCTAGTCATAAACAAGAGGTACTCTAGTAGCGGCGCGAAGCGAGAATAATTTTTTTAGGGGCGGATGAAATTTTAATTTTTTATAGTCTATATCTTTATAATTTGTAAAGGATTAAATCGAATTTTTATAATTTTAGGGGGGGCAAAGTGCAATTTTACCTTTATTAATTTAAAATTTTTAAAAAATTATAAGGGCCTAAATAATAATTTTCCAGTTTAGGGGTGGGGTACTGCTACCCCCTCTCGCTACGCCCTGCTGCTAGGAAAAGAAAGAAAGAAAATTTAGGAAAGTTAAAAACAATACAAAAATAAAAACAAAAATAAAAGTAAATTGCGGAAAATAATGGCTAAAGTAATAAAAATAGAGCTTTCTTAATATTTTAGTTCCCCGGCAACGGCGCCAAAAACTTGATCGTGTGTTAGAGTTTCAAAAATTTAAATAATGAGAATGATCGAACCTGGAACTGACTATGACAATGATTGAGGCAAGTACACCTATCGAATAGTAGTATAGCTTAGGCAAGACCGGATTGTCGAACCCAAAGGAACTAAAAGTACTAATACTTACTTACTTTTTATTATTTAGCCTAAGAATTAAGCGAATGGTTGTTTAATCTAAATTAATTAACTACTAGACTAAAGACTCTAAGACAAAGAAGAATGAATTTGGGAGAATACTTGAGGAAAAACCAATTAATTAAGATGACACCCAAGGAAGAATCCACCTAGACTTCACTTGTTATCTAACTCTGAACCAGACGATTTATTCATTTGACTTGATCCGTAGGATTCCCTAATTTATATTAAACCCTCTCTCGAGGCGAATAACGTCTAACCCTAGGTTGATTAATTGAAATCTCTTTCTAATTAAAACCCCTAGAATTGCATTAACTCGATATATGGACTCCCATATTAGGTTTCACCCCCTAATCCGCAACGCCTCGTCACCCTATCTCTAGGCGCGCGATCAACTCCGCTTAACTATGCTAGATCTACTCTTAGGCGGGGACTTTTGCTCCTCCACCTAAGCACATCAAACTTGAATTAATATCCATGAAATATCAACACAAGAATTAAGTACACATAATTAATAACAAATCAAATATTTATCATATAGTTCAAAGAAACGATAACAAGATTCATCTAAGTTTCATCCCCTCGGTATCCGAGGGTTTAGTTCATAACAATAAAAGAATACATCTCGGAAGAAAAGATAAAACAAAACATAAGAAATCCTAAAACCCCTGAAGGAATTGAAGAGGAGATCCTCCGTCTTGAGTATAATTCGCTTCTTGAGATGGATCAACGGCTATCCCCGAGCGAATCCCTACAAATCGCCTTCTGCGGCGAGCAAGACGCCCTAAACGATAGCTTTGGGCTCCCCTTTCGAGTCACACTTAGGGTGTATTTATAGGCTTTTGGAATGTGTTTCTTTGCCCCTAAGTATCCAAATCCGATTGAAATTGCTCTTTTCCGCGGCAGGGACACGGCCATGGCACACGCCCGTGTGAATCGTCTTTAGGCCGCGTTCGGACTTTTAATGAGGTGACACGCTCGTGTATCTCGTGGCTAGACCGTGTTCGAGATTATTGAGGAGGCACGGTCGTGTGGTCTTGGGCCTAGGCCGTGTCAATTTTGTGCTTTGGCCCATTTGGCCCGTTTTAAGCCCGTTTCTCGTTCTTTTCATCCTCCGGTGCTTTCCTGAGTATATAACATGAAAAGAAAGGATTAAGAGCACCTTTTTACATAAAATAATGGGTAATTCATCCAAAAGCATACTAAATGTGGGATTAAAATATGTTACTTTTACGGCTTATCAAGCATCGAATTCATTAAATTCAATCAAAATTCATCCAAAAGTGAGCTAAGCATGGGGTTAAAATATGTGTAAATTATGGTTTATCAAATATCCCCACACTTAAGCCTTTGCTTGTACTCAAGCAAAATCCTCAACTCACAATTAAAAATAACTCCCTCAATTCATAATCCTCATCAATAATGTTTCATCATAATTCATAGATAATTCATACATTGATAATTTAACTAAAAGAGTCCTAAAGATTCAAACAATCTACCTCACAAATTTTTGTAGCACGAAAACATAGGTATTTCCCCATATCTAAATAGTTACCTTTGATTCAAAACCTGACAAGGATTGACATCCTCACTAAGGATTCACTCAAATCACTCAAAGTGTTTAAGGTTCAAAAATTAAGCACTCAAAAATCAAACATGAAAAGTTATTACCATAGGCTTGCATGAAAATCAAATCTCCACCACTATAATATGAGATGATACACAAATCAAAAGGTCTTTTAAAAGGGTTATAATGGGGCTTGGGTTAAAGGTGTGGATACAGGCTGAATTAGAGTGTTATAATCGAGATCGAATTGACAATACACCTAACTAGAAAAATGGACTAATCGCTGATTAATGACATCAATTGAGGACTTATCACCAATAACACGAGCTTCTTCTCAAAATATGAAGTTAACTGCTTAAGCTCAAATAGTACAGAACTAATAATGAATAAATTTTTTTTAAGAATAAGCAATAATAAGAAAGAACTTTAACAACTGAATTAGAGAACATAGTTAGGCAACTGCTCAAATCAAATCTCGACAAAAAGGGTTAAAATAAGAGAGAAAAATTCTCAATGAATCAAAAAGAATGGGTCTTGGGTTAACATTAAAGGTGAATCAAGAAATGGTTTAACTGGATCAGAGGGGTTCACTAAGGGTTAATTATGAAGGTAGGCTTTTTATGGAGTAAGTGGGTTAAAATCTAGGCTTCTTTATCATCTCTGTATATCAAATCAAAAGTGTGGTCTCGACATGTATAATCGAAGCAAGTTCTAGAATAATAAATCAATGTTGACACACTCATAATCAATAAAGTGAGCAGGAAAAGAATATGCTCTAAAAGGCTCAAAGACTCACAGAAATTATGGTTTTTGATGTCAACCTTGCAAATTTCAAACTTCAAAGTAATATTTAAGTTTAGGAAAACAACCTAGAAATTTTAATTACGGAAAATAGACTTATCATGCTTGATTCTCTAATATCTTAAAGTTTAAATCATCAATGCACAATTAACTATGACTTAATCCAAAACATATCAATGAAAATCATAAATCAAAAGAAATTTCATTCTAACAGTAATATGAGAAAATTACTTAAGACAAGATATCATTCAGGGACAGTATTGTTGACACCTCCCCACACTTAAGACGTACATTGTCCTGAATGTACAAAGATAGATAGTTACAATGTATAAAATCATAAGATAGGGAGAGAAGTGAACTTCCTGAACTTTGGATGGAGTCAAGGAAAAGAAACAGTAAGTTGGGCATAGATGAAGGTGGAGGTGGATACTAGGGTCGTGGTGTGGTGATTCCCTAACAGCCTTTTGAACCTAAATTAAAGAAATCAAAATATAATAATATAAATTAAGCACAAGAAAGATAAAGGGAAGGAAAATAAAGAAAAAGAGAGAAGAAAAAGAAAGAATGAATGGATTTAAAGGTCCTTGTCCTGTCGAGTTAACGAAGCGCCCGGCATGAACTTATGTAGATCGATTTTGCACGGGGAGACTGTGCTAGGGTCCTTTCGCTTCTTCGACATGGGGATGGTGGTGTAAAGAAAGAATGATGGAAAGGGGGGGGAAGGGAAATAAGAGGATGAAGATAATAGAAAAAGAAAGGGGTGTGGTGGTTAGGGTTTGGGAGAAGAAATATTTTGGGAGAAAGTGAGAAGAAGGGGGTTTTAAATAGAAATCAGGGTATTTGGTCGTGGCCCACGCCCGTGTGCCATGGGCGTGTTAGGTCATACGGCCGTATCGCACGGCCGTGTGGTGCTTTGTTCGTTTCTCCCACGCCTGTGTAGAGGTTTCCACGCCCATGTTGATTAATCAGTGTCAACCACGGCCTAGGGACACGGGCGTGTCGCACACCTGTGTTACTTTCTCAGTGTCGACCACGGCCATATCGCACTGTCGTGGTATTTTGTCGCAGCCCGTGTTTTGGGAAAAACCGTTCTTGGTTCGCACGGTCTCTGCCACACCGAGGTACATATTCGTGGTGTCCACACGACCACTGCCATGCCCGTGTGTAAGGCCATGTGGTATGGGAACCTGCGCTTTATTAGTTTGGTTAGTTTTTAGTTAGGTGCTAAAAATAAAAAAAAATATGAAACTTAAAAGGGGTTAGTGCTCGGGTTGCCTCCCGAGAAGTGCTCGTTTAAAGTCTTAAGCTAGACTTACCTCTCATTCGCATAATCATTGTGGTTTGAGGAGTTGGTACTCCTCATTCTTGCTATCAATTGTGTTATCAATATATAGTTTGAGACGAGTAGTGTTAACCTTAAAAGTGCCGAACTTAGGATTAGTTACTTCGACTGTTCCGTATGGAAATACATTGATTACCTTAAAAGGGATCTCTTCTCTTGTATTAAGGTCTGAAGTGGCGATTCGAGGGTCAGTTTTATCCAACAATACCTGATCTCCGATCTTAAATTGGTTTATCCCATCCTTAAGTTTGACATGGATAAATGGGGTTAACTTAATCAGAGAAACCGAAGAGAAGGTAAAAGTGTTTCGTGGTTGTCTGAAGGCCGCTTTGGATAGACAGAAATCCTACGCAGACTTGAAATGGAAAGAGATTGAGTTTCAAGTAGGTAATAGGGTATTTTTGACAGTATCCCCGTGGAAGAAAGTCCTCAGATTTGGTAAGAAAGGCAAATTAAGTCCACGGTTTATCGGACCTTATGAGGTGACTGAGAGAATTGGACCAGTAGTATACCAATTAGCTTTGCCATCTGAGTTAGAAAAGATCCACGATGTATTCCATGTGTCTATGTTGCGCCGTTACCGATCTGACCCATCACATGTGATTTCACCATCAGAGGTTGAAATTCGACCGAATATGACCTATGGTGAAGAGCCGGTTAAGATTTTAGATCGAGAGGTCAAGCAACTGAGAAATAAAAGTATAGCACTAGTGAAAGTACTATGGCATAGACATGGGATTGAAGAGGCCACATGGGAGCCTGAGGAGACTATGAGAGATCAATACCCAAACCTTTTTACTGGTAAGATTTTCGGGGACGAAAATCCCTAAGGGGGATGAATTGTAACAACCCAATTTTGGGGCTAGTCAGAACAGTGGTTTTGGAACCACTAATCCGAGGCTGGAGAAATTATTTTTTAATATTATTTTATATGTTATAGCATGATTATATAAGTGCATGAAAATTTTGGTGACTTAATTTTAGTGATTTCATGCTTAATTTCGAAAAAAAAGGACTAAATCGCATAAAGTGCGAAAGTTTTGTTTTGCAAGGTAAAGGTGTTAAATAGCTAGAGAATCTTAAATTAGAGGTCCTTAATGTGCAAATAGGCCTTTTAGAGGGTGATGGCCGGCCATAGGGGACAAAAAAAATGAAAATTGGTCAAAGTTGGTAGAATTAGGTGACTAAATTGATGAAATAAAATAAAATAAAGAGAAAAGATATCATCTTTTCATCTTCTTCATACTACCACCAAAATTTTCAGCAAAAGGGGGCTTTGGAAAGCTTGAAAATTTTCAGCAACTTAAACCCTTGCAAGTTAGTGATTTTGATGGTCATTTTTGATGATTTTTTGTATTTTCGGAACACTTGTAGCTTAATCTAGCTAATGAGGGGCCTATTTTGAAAAAAGGTTGAGAGTCTAGGGTTTTTCCATGAGAAAATTAGTGTTGTTTGCTGAATTTTTATGGAAGAAAATGAAACTTGGTTGTTAAATAAACAACTTTTGTTAAGTAATTTTCATGAAAACACCTAAAAATGAGCTTTTTGTAAAGGTTGTAAAATAGGTGGTAAATGTGTGAAATAGTTAGATTTATGAGTTTCCATAAGCTTAAAATAGATTCGGCTAGGCTTAGTTAATGAGGAAATTTGATGAAAATTGTTTTACGAGCCTAGGGGCAAAATTGTAATTTTGTGAAAGTCTTAGGGCAAAACGGTAATTTTGCCGAAGTAGGAATTTTGAAATGTTTTGATTAATGTGATAATTAAATGAGTGAATTTTTATCATTATAGATCAAGAAAAACGGAGTCCGGATTTAGACCGGGGGAAAACCAAGCTAGTGGACTAAAATCAAATTAGTAGCCCATATTTTGTATACCGAGGTAAGTTGTACGTAAATAATACAACGATACTGTATTTATACATTAAACAATTAATATTGCATAAAATGTTTAATTATTTCTGTGAATATGCATGACGAAAGTTGAGGTGATATACTCCCGGTTGAACCTTAGGAATAGATTGGATATCCGAGCCACGACATTTGAGTGATATGTGAGCTAGTGTAAGACCATGTCTGGGACATGGCATCGGCCACATTATGAGAGCCGGTGTAAGACCATGTTTGGAACATGGCATCGGCATTGATATGTGTGCTAGTGTAAGACCATGTCTGGGACATGGCATCAGCCACATTAAGAGAGCCAGTGTTAACCATGTTTAGAACATGGCATCGGCGATGATATGTATGCTAGTGTAAGACCATGTCTGGGACATGGCATCGGCCACATTAAGAGAGCCAGTGTAAGACCATGTTTGGAACATGGCATCTAGTGTAAGACCATGTCTGGGACATGGGATCGGCCTCGACATGTGAGCCAGTGTAAGACCATGTCTGGGACATGGCATCGGCATTTTACCCTCTTGTGTGAGGCTTATCGGATATCCTTTAGTATTCCAAATGGTTTCACGGGTTAATTAAAGCTTATGATAAAGATATGGAAGAATATAACCATGTTGTGAGTGGTACAGGTTCTTACTTGAAACTCATGAGATATGAGCTTAGTTATGATGCCTTAATGGTAAGGATGAATTTGAGTAAGTCCTATCTATGAGAATGATTTCGTGACGTCTTGTAATCTTTGGCTTATACTTGTGATGTGTAGATATGTAGTAAATCTAGCATTGTTAAATCAAGATTGTTGTGTTGGTTTATATTATGCAATATGCTTAAAGATGCATGATTGATGTTGTTACTTATTTACATGCAACTTACTAAGCTTTGTGCTTACACCATTTTTCCTTTCCATTTTTTTATAGTATCGCCAAGCTAGCTCAGGGATCAACAGACGTTGGAGGCATCAATCACACTATCAATTGGAACATTTGGTATAGTTAGATTTATTATTTTGAGTATGGCATGTATAGGGACTTAGTCTTTTGTCAAGTGTCATGTTGTTTTGGCGAAATGTGTTGGCTTATTGTGAAGATTGATCCATTTTGTATAAGGCTATGAATGATGGATTTTACTTATTATTGATATATGAAAATGATGATGTTTTTCATGAATGTGCAAAATGCATGGTTGAGTAATGGGTAGGTTATTTGATGTGGCTTATGTTGGTACAAGTAGGGGTGGCAGAAAGGGCTTGGTAAATAGCCTTGTTTTTGTCCACACAGGTAGACACACTAGCGTGTGTCTAGGCCGTGTGTGACACACGGTCTGCCCCACGGGCGTGTAGTTTGGCCATGTGTCCCCCTGCACCCTAAGTTGGCTAATCAGAATGCCCAGTAGTAACCACACGGGCTGAGACACGACCGTGTGTCTCAACCGTGTGGAAGACACGGCCATAGGACATGGGCATGTGCCCAGGTCGTGTGAAGTTTTCACTTGAATTTAGGAATTTAATTCGACACACGGCCTAAGGACACGGGAGTGTGCCTTGGCCTTGTGACCATATTGTGTTGATGACATCAGACATTCATTTTTACACACGGGCGGAGACACGGGGGTGTCATGGCCGTGTGAGGGACACGGGCTACGGACACGGGCGTGTGAAAGGCCGTGTGAAAACCCCTGTAGGTTTGAATTGAAAAATAAATTCACTCGAGCGAGGGACACGGGCGTGTCGCCCTTGCCACACGGGCGTGTGCCCCTGTTTTTAGTGAAATTTTCCAAAGTTTTCTAAAGTGTCTGGTTTAGTATCGAACCATTTCGAAAGTATGATTCGGGCCTCGTAGGCCCATATTCAGGACGTTAAGAGGAAGTTTGAAAGGTTTTAAATTTGAACAGACTTTTATGACCGGAAATGCATGCTAGTATATGTTCTGAGTTAGGTAACGCCTCGTACCCTATTCCGGTGTCAAATACGGGTAAGGGGTGTTACAATAAGACCCCAAATTGCTCACTTCCTGGAAACAAAAAAAAAACTACTAATACGGCTCTCTAACCTGCCATCAACACTTTCAGAGAAAAAAATATTTGTCTTCCTCATATTAATCCTGTGACCCGAATAATTACAAAATTTATCGAGGATGCCTTTGATGACCCGAGCTTGATACTCGTCAGCATGATAAAAAAGGATCAAATCATCAACGAAAAGAGATAGGAAAGCGGTGGACCATTGCGAGCTAGAAAAATAGGATTCTAATTGCCAGTATCAATGACAGCACCTATACTGTGAGCCAACCATTCCATGCATAAAATAAACAAATAAGGAGATAAAGGGCAACCCTGTCGAATGCCTCTAGCTAGCTGAAATTTCAGAGTTGGAACCCGTTCCAAAAACCTGCATAGTAGAACTAGAAATTGCAGACATAATGTAACGGCCCGTTTTCAGTGAAATCAGAACAGTGGTTTCGAGACCATAAATCCGAAGTCAAAAATTTATTTTTAATATTTTTATGTGGTCTACAGCATGTTAGAAGTATGGTATAAAAATTTCGTTAAGAAATTTTACCGTTTGTTTGCTCAATTTGTGAAAAAGGACTAAATCGCATAAAGTGCGAAAGTTGTGTTCTATTAGCTAAAGGTATTAAATAGCTATAGAATGTTAAATTAGAGGCCCTTATTGAGTAATTAGACCATTAAAGAAGATAGTGAATGTACATGGGGTGATATCATGAATAGTCAAAGTTGGTAAGGGGTTAGTAAATTGTTGACTAATGTTAAAGTAAATAAAATAAAAACAAAATGGCCATCTTCTTCCTTCTTTTTCAACCAAAAATATCAGCAAACTAAGAGCTTGGAATGTAACACCCCAAACCCGGCCTAGAAGTTAGGCCCGAATCCGGCGTGCCACATTGAAGTGTTTTTCGAAAACCATGTTTTCATTGAAAACCCTTCTTAAAGAAAAGCTTGAGTAAAAATCCCAGTTACGTCAATTTATTTTTAAAACGTGGTACATTGAAAAAATTTTAGTTTTATTCCCAAAACATCTTTCCAGTTGCGGAAGCTAATTTTGAAAGTAATTAATTTACGAAAAAGATTAAGTCGCGAAACCACTTCGAAAATGTTGCGAAAACGTAGTGTTGTTTTAAAAACAGTTAACATTTTGGAAAACCGTGATTTACTTCTAATGGATATAATTCAAAGTAAATAAAAACCCCAAGTTAAAATCCAGAACCTTAAAGAGGCCTTATTACAAGAATTAAAACCCAAAACAAAAACTAAAGCATAACTGAAGTCCAAAGGTAGTCGTATGGCCATCTCCGAGTCCCTTGCAACACCGATCCTCCTAAAGAAGGGGATTACCTGCACAGTTAAAAACGGGGTGAGTTTATGAAAACTCAGGGTGTAATCCCCTTACTAGAGTAACAACAATCGATATCTAAACAAAACTATAACGATGCAGGCCAAAGCCCCCAACAATGATGAGGATAGTCCAGATCAGAGCATACGTGGGCCAAAGCCCACTACAATATCATTTGGGTCACAGCCCATAACAGAATCAATTAGGCCTAGCCTAAACCAATAACAGAACAAGTGGCCTAAGCCCAGTACAGTGACAGATCTCATAAACAGTTATGCAACAGTATGAGGATGCATCCCACCCCGATCTAGCCAACACACCACCAGTACCAACCCTACACTCCTGTGGGGATAAAATCGACCCACCCAGCCAGTACACCAATGTTAGCACCGATTGCGGCCCTAACCGAAATCGTAGCAAAGCTGCTGGCATATATATATGCAGCTCTAAGCCTTCAGAAGCGGTATTATAATTGGAACAAAGCTATCAGTAACTGTATTATGTTTGGCACATAGCCATTAGCGACGATAATATAATTGGCACACAACCTTGGGTAAACATGATCAACACAGAGTCGTCGATATATATGTTAGGCACATAGCCACGGGTAAATACGATTGGCACAAAGCCATAATCAAGATGGCATAGAGCCATATTTAGGTTGGCACAGAGCCACAATCATATTACGCGACTTTAAGCCGTCCGTCGGTCCACGATGCGTCTCATGCGACCCGTGTGACCTTAACAGATCAATCATCGGATCCACGATGCGTCTCATGCGACCTGTGCGACCCTATCAGAACTTCCTCCGTATCAATGTCCCAACCCCATGCAATATGTCGTGTATGTCATGCTCAATCATTACACGTGTATGTAAAATGGCCATGCCCAATAACAATCATTTAGACACATATTAAAAGCATATCAGTCACACGACCACAGTCAAGTCAGTTAAAACACAGTCATACGATCACAGTCAAATAAGTCAAATTCATAGTCTAAGTCAGTCATTTACCCACAAGGGCAAAATGGTCATTTTACCCTATAGGGGTATTTTGGTCATTCTACCCTACAGGGGTATTACGGTTATTTTACCCTATGGGGGTATTACGGTCATTTTGCAAATCGGGGGTATTTCAGTAATTTTGCAAATCGAGGATATTTCGGTAATTTCATAAATCAGGGGTATTTCGATAATTTCACAAATCGGGGGCATTTCGGTAATTTCAAAAATCAATGGTATTTCGGTAATTTTACAAATCGGGATTATTTCGGTAATTTCATAAATCGAGGGTATTTCGGTAATTTTAAAAATCAATGTTATTTCGTTAATTTCACTAATAGAGGGTATTTTGATAATTTCATAAATCAGGGTCTCAGCGACCCAACAGAAGGTCCACCATTGGCTCGAGTGACTTAAGTAACCTAAACAGTCACAACGGTGTAAATGGGCCTAAGGCCCATTACTCGGCCCAAGTGGGCCCACACACTCGTGTGGCCCATTTAGCCCAGAAAAAGCCACAGTTATGCAAACGTCACAGTTCAAACTAATAGAACCCATCACATACATTTTATCCGTGTGGGCCCATATAGCCCACTTCAGCCCAACGAGGCCCAGAACTACCTAAGTCATGTGCGCGACATGACAAGTTTATCTACGTCCCACTTAACAATGAAGTTTACCCACGCGGGCCCACGGGCCCATAGGGCCTATACGACCCATTCTGGCCCAAGCCCATGAGATCGCTCATGGCGGCCCTCCTCGTCGTACGCCCACGTTTCGTGAGCTTGGTTGATCACATGAGCGTTCGCACACTCATGTGGCCCAAAAGCCCAATCCTTCGGCTTTTCGGCTTTTGCTGATCTACAGACCAATCAGTGTGGAATACACACTTTCGGCTTTTCAGCCGATCATCAACAGAGCACAAAGTTACACACCTGTTTACGAAATCAAGTGAGCCGCTCACGAGCCCAAAACCTACATTTCAATAAGCCACACTGTTAGCCTTCCGATCGATAAGATTCACAACATCAAATCCCCAAACCGTCAAACACTACCAACCTTGGTTGATAGTGACCTGGCTTATTATTCTAAAATTGCTGACTAGAATTAACGGATGCTCTCTACCAATTAACTGCATAACGACAGATCTTGTCAGATAGGATGGATTATAGATGTGGTTAAAAACCACAAACATTAACTTACAAAATCAGTGGAATATTCGGCTTACCCAAGAGTAAGGTAACGTTTTACCTTAATTGAATAATGGGAGGAAAAGGGGTCTGACGACTTGAATACCTCCCGCACTTCTTCACCCCTCGGAAACCGAATACATCACTGGTAGTATAAGAGAGTCGTTGGCCAAAACCAAACAACCTGATAAGTGCAAATAGTTAACAAATGGGGGTGGAGAATAGGTTGGAGAGTATTCGGTTAGGATACTAGATAGATAGATGAAGCGACCCAAAAGAGAAAAAGGGAAGCAACCAGTAACTGTTGGATCGACAGGAAGGAAATGAGGAGAAAGATTAGAAAGTGTTCGGTTAAGGACGCTTGAAGAAAATCGAAGGAATAGAGATGAGAAGAGATTTGGCTAACGGCAGAGAAATGGTTAGAAAGGGAAGCAAAACCCAAAAGAATGCAGAAGGAGAAAAGTACCTGAGTGGTCAAGGTAAAATTCGGCTACCCAACAAACAAAAGAGAGAAAATATGCAGAATGGGGAAAAACCACCGAGAAGAGAGCAAAACTAGAAAATATGAGAGGAAATTTCACCTTAGCCGAATTTCTTAGGCTTCCAATCACCAATTTGGCACAACCCTCCCACACCTTTCAAATTCCTAGTTTTTCTCCCCAATCTCCTCCTAAAATCTCTCCACATATCACTCCCATGATCATTCCACAATCTTCTCCACAAAAACCTCATCCATCAGAATTTGAATGCAACACAAACTCCAGCCGTCCCAACTACAAAATAAATACCCCATTATACTGTGCCAACACTCGAACCTCAGACCTCCAGGTTACTCCACATGCCACTAGACCACAAGCTCTTCTGTGACTTAAAACATGCGCAAATATTTATAAAGCCTATGTGCCAGTGTCCAGATTCTTTTAAGAGCATAATTTAAAAATTCTGCAAGAGCCAAGAATTGAACCCAGGCTCCCTTACAACCTTAATGACGCCACAACCACTAGGCCACATGCTTCCTTGTGTCATTTTTTATCACAATAATTTAAAAGGCTTACATGCAAGCATCCAGAGTTTTAGTCACTTAAAACCAAAATTTTTACTAAAGCCCAGGTTTGAACCCAGGACTTTTCCAACACTTCTCAGGACCCTTAACCATTAAAGCAGACATTTAATTGTGTCATTTTCTTGCACAATTAAATACCTATTTGCAGCCTCCTTATGGACCCATACTCAAGGCCCAATACTTCTAGGCCCAAATTCGGGGCGTTACATGGAAAGCTTGAATTTTTCAGCCACAAAGTCCCTTGCATGTAAGTGAAATTGGTGTTTGTTTTTGTTGATTTTTATGTCTTTGGAACCCTTGTAGCTTAAGCTAACTAATTAGGGGACTAATCTGCGAAATGGTTGAAAGGCTAGGGTTTTTCCATGAAAGCATGATAGTTGTTTGTGAAGTTTAATGGAAGAAAATGAAACCCTGTTGGGTGTTAAACACTTTTTGTTAAGTGATTTTTGTTGTAAAATTCAATTAGGGGTTAATTTATAATGTACGAAGATTTTGAGTTATATGTGTGAAATTGGGGCTTATATGGGCTGCTATGAGCACCTAGATCATTCGGTTAGGCTTTGGTGTGGATGAAATTGCATAAATTTCATTTTACGAGCCTAGGGACTAATTTGTAAAAAGGTCAAAAGTATAAGGAAAAATTACCATTTTGCCCTAATATGAAATTGGATTAAATTGAATAGAATAAGTATTGAATTAGTTAAATTTGATTATATAGATCAAGAAAAGAAACATTCGAACCTAAATTGAAGCAAAGATAAAGTGGTAGATTGATCGGTCGATTTAATCCGTACAATTACGAGGTAAGTTCGTACAGTTAAACATTTAATGTTTATTTATTTAATTGATGAATGATATTATGCACTTGTACATATCTATTGTTGAACTTTTAAATGGAATTAAATGTTCAAACAAGTACATCGCAGGATTGAGTACAATTGTTTTATGCAAATGAGGAATTTACGGATAAGACCATGGTTGGACCATGGCAACATTAGTATGTAAGACCATAGCCGGGCTATGGCATTCTGGTGATAAGACCATAACCTGGTTATGGCACTACGAATGTAAGACCATTGCAGGGCCATGGCATTTCGTGTAAAAGACCATAGTTGGACTATGGCACGAGGAAAAACGATGTACTCATATCCAAAAGCCGATCTCAAATTCAGAAAGATGAGGTAAGTGCGTTCATCGATGTTTACATAACCCAATGAGCTCAGTAGTAATACGAGGTGATTCGAATTAAAGTAAATCAGTGCAGGTATTTGCAAGAATTATGGAAAGTAATTCATAGTGGAGGTAGCGATACACGGTTAACCTAATTACGATTATGTCATAAGCTTTGAGCCGAATTGTAAATTACCTATGTATTGATTTTGCTTAGTTAAATTGTGGATGCTTTGGAAGGTTGTTTTAATAGTCATACGAACTTACTAAACTTAATTGCTTACTCGATTTATGTTTTCGCGTTTTATAATGAATTAGAAGCTCGCTCGAATTGGAAGTCGTCGGAGATTGTGTCGCACTATCAAACTCTCATTTTGGTACTTCGGACTTTGTATATTTTTGGGTTAAATGGCATGTATAGCTGTTTTAGTTAAGGTAGCCTATATGTTGGTTGTGTAATTAGCCAAGTGAGTTGGCTTGAGAATGATATATGTTTTGATATGTAAGTATGTATATATGGCCTTTTGATATGTTGTGTATAGTGGCTTTGTGAATGCCTTGTTGTGGATTGGTATCTTATGTAACAAGTGGTTGGAATAGAGATGAGCATGTATGCTAAGTTAGGCACAAGGTCTTAAGCATGTAATTGACCATTTAGTTATACTTTAGAAATATCTTTGGTATGTTTAAAAGTGGTCAAAAGAATGTGCTATGGATACCATGTTGTATGTGTGGTTTGTATATGGTATGAACTTGATATTGGTTGGCTTGAAGTGCCTATTTATGCCTTGGTTGTATGTGCATTGTTGAATTTAGGTTGGAACCTCTTTGGGTGAGGAAAATGGCTTGGAAAATAGCCTATTTTTGTCTACACGGGCGTGTGTCTTGGCCGTGTGTGACACACGGCTAGGTGACACGGCCGTGTGTCCCCTGATACTATTCAAAAATCAAGTTAATGGCTTCACACAGTCTAGCACACAGGCGTGTGGCTTAGCCGTGTGGCACAAGTTAGTATACCCTCCAATTTTAGCATGGCCTAACACACAGCCTGGACACGGGCGTGTGTGGCCATTTCAAGAGGCACACGGCCTGACACACGGGCGTGTGAGCCAAGTCATAGAGTTACACGGGGACAAACACGGGCTGGGACACGGCCATGTGATCCCATTTCGAATGCCCACACGGCCTGAGACACGGGCATGTCTCTTGGCCGTGTGAGAGACACGGCTGGGGTACACGGGCGTGTGACCTCTGTACCTTAAAAAGTTTCAATGTTTTCTCAAAACTTTCCTGAGTTATCGGTTTAGTCCCGAACCACTTCTAATGCTTGTTTTGAGCCTTGAGGGATCGTGTTAGGGACTTTATGATTGTATTTGAATGGTTTTTTTTGGATTGAGTTTTGAACATGAAATGTATGATGGTTTGAGTTATAAGTCTTGTAATACTCCGTAACCTTGTTCTGACGTCGGATACGGGTTAGGGGTGTTACACATAATAATATTACATAAAAAATTAAGAATGCCTACAGCTTAAAGCGACGCGTTAATGAAATCCCGACGGACTCAATCGTAGGCTTTCTCTAGATCAATCTTGATGGACATCCATCTCATGTTTTTCTGCATGCTCTTCATAGAGTGAATAGCTTCTTGTGCAATGACAATGTTGTCAGTGATGTTCCGTCCTGCTAAAAAGCCAGTCTGCTCAGGAGCTATAATTTTCAGAAAGACTACTTTAAACCGATTAGCAATGATCTTCATAACCAGTTTATAGAGAACATAACATAAACTGATTGGCCGAAAATGAGTGAAACCTTTTGGATTTTAAATTTTAGGGATAAGAATAATAAGCAAGTTATTCACCTCCAATTCAATACTGTCACCAGCAAATATACCCTTAACCCATCTATAAACGGAGGCACATACATGATCCTATTGACTCTGATAAAAAAAAGGCGTGATAACCATCACTTCCTAAAGCCTTCAAAGGTGCCATGTAAAATAGAGCAGCTGCAACACCCCTTACCCGTATTCTGCACCGTAACCGGGTACGAGGCGTTACCAGACTTAACTCATACAATCATACAACTTTGGGCTATCAGGTTTGTTTCAAATTAAAACTTTTCCATTCATGTGTCTATCACTCTCATAATGGACCTACGAGGCCCTAAATATGCTTCCAAATGGTTTCGGAGATAATTCAGAAACTTCTACACACTTAAGAAAATTTGCCTAAACAGGGGCCACACGCTCGTGGGGGAGAAGATACGCCCGTGTATCATCTCACACGCCCGTTTTCGACGCCTGTGGTCGACATTGACTAACTTCACACGGCCTTGGCACGCCCGTGGCCCTGGCCCGTGTGCCAAACCTTGACATTCTGACATATCCACACGGCCTATACAAACAGCCGTGTGCTTCAGCCGTGTGGCGATTTAAATTCCAATTGCAAGGTGCAAACTTCTCACGGCCTGGGCATACGCCCATGTGCTAGCCGTGCCTCCCACACAGTCTAGACACACGCCCATGTGTCTACCCATGTGAATGATTAAATGGCTATCTACCAAGCCCTTTGCCACCCTACATTGCATACATAGATACTCCAAATTCCATTCAACGTAATTCATGACCCAAAGACACATCTAAATACTCAATTAAACATATCAATAAACACTCATAATTTGCAATAGGAACTTCCATGAGTAATTCCATATTTTCATAAATAACAAAGTGAGACATCAACCATGACAACATACAAAATAGTTATCTTAAAAGGGGGCCAACACATCTTGGCCAAATTAACAAAATAATCTAACTAGTCTAGCCCCTATACATGCTATACACAAAATCACTAAGTCTAGATATACCGAGATGAGTTGATAGTGTGGGCGATCTTCTGGTTATCGGCGTACCCCGGCTCAGCTCTTAAACTCTATAAAATAAGGGAAAAGAAAGGGGAAGTAAGCATTAAGCTTAGTAAGTTTACATGTAAACAATATAAAGTTATAGCATTACATACTAAACAAAGAACAATCCACATTCATAATCAAGCTTACTCATTTCTTCCATTTCCATATTCCAACCTTATCACAAGCTTAATGTATACATTCATTAGCATGATTCCCTGCACTTAGCACCACAATGTCACATAATACAGCACATCACAAACTCTTAGTCAATTACTCATAATCAAATTACTCAATGGTTTTGCACTTAGCCCACCATCAGTCTTTATTAGGGTGGTATCGCACATAGCCCACCAAAATGGTTAGTTACGGTGGTATCGCACATAGCCCACCAAATGGTAAATAGATGATGGTATCGCACATAGCCCACCGTAATTAAATAACTAGGTGGTATCGCACATAGCCCACCATCAACTGTTTATTACACGTTTATATGACTATTTCGTCATTCATACAATAATTATACAATAACTACCGCATTCAATCCACTTGAATCACACATGTTCCCAATCATGCCATGCACCAATAAACAACGAGAATGTATGTATATAAAATGTATAGTGTATGTATATAAAATGTATAGTTTACACATAAACTTACCTTGGTGCAAAACGTGTCAACTAACGGTTTAATCCGTAACCTTGCCTTTTCCCCGATCAAGGTTAATTCCGCTCTCTTCTTGATCTATAACAATAAAATTCATTCATTTAGATCATTCTATGATCATAATGCACCAAAATCTACACTTAGGCAAAAATGACCATTTTGCCCTTATATTATGGCAAAATTACGATTTTGCCCCTAGGCTCGTAAATCATTTTTTTATCACATTTTCTCAATAAACAAGCCTAGATGAACATTTATTTCTCTTACAACTACTCACCATTCCAACTATTTCTTGCATTTATGACATAATTTAAATCTTTGCATTCTAGTCCTATTTAGGTGTTTTCATGCTAACATCTTTCACAAAAGTTGTTTCTCATCTCCCTAACATTTATTTTCTTCCATAAAACTCAGCTAAAAACTTAACTACTCTCATGGCAAGTCCCTAAACTTTCAACCATATCTCAAATTAGTCCCCTCATTAGCTAGCTTAAGCTTTGGGGACTCCAAAAACATAAAAATAATCAATTAAAACCACCTAAATCACTTACTTGAATATGAATTGAGTGGCTGAAAGTTTGAACCCCCAAGAGCTCTATTTCTTCTTCAATTTTCGGTGGAAAGAGATGAGTGAATAGTGAAAGATGATAGTTTTTCTTTTACCATATCTTTATTCATCTTTTCTCACCTAATTTTGACTAAACATTAAATGATCTTGTCTCCCCATACCACATGGCCGGCCATCACACTCCAAAATGGCCTATTTTCACTTTAAAAACCTCTAATTTACATTCTATAGTCATTAGGTACTTTTACCTTGAAAATTAGAACTTTCACACTTTATGCAATTTAGTCCTTTTTCAAAATTAAGCATGCAATCATTAAAATTAAAGTACCAAAATTTTCACATAGTCATATATTCATGCTATGTAATATCCTGGATTATGGCTTATGCATTAATACTAAATTAGATGAAGTAGCATGCTTATGAATATTCTGAATGTGTTCTATGAATTTTTGTAAACCTTAGTGTATAGTTAAATGCCTTAGAAATTATTGGATTTTTAAGTTTAAAAGGGGAGCTAAGCTTGATAAGGCCTTAAGGAAATTTGTAAGGGAAATATGACACAGAAATGGGCTTGTCTAAGTGGCTTGGAGGCGCCACTTAAAGCCCAGGAAAGTGACGCCATATGCAGTGCAAGGAGGTCTTGAGTTCAAGCCACAAGGAAAGCAATAAGGGAATTTTTATTTTTGCGATAACAAGGGAAGTAATGGACGGCATGGGGAGTCTATGGGAGGAGTTTAAGATGAGGTGTTATTCTTTCAAATAATTTCGGCTAAGATGGAAGATAAAGGATGGATTAATTTTATTAATTTGAATAAGGTGATAATTGAGAAATAAAGTTATCAGAATAGGGAAGAGTTGGCCGAATAGGGGTCTCTAGGTAGAGTAATTTCGGCAAAAAGGGGAAAAGGGTGGCTATTTTTCATTCTTTCTTTTCTCTTTCCTCCTCTGCCAATTCTCTAGTGAACCTCCTCTTCTCTTTTATTTTGCCAAAGCTGAAAACTCAAGCAAAGTCTAGCCGATTTCTTCACCTTTCTTCTCTTCTTTTTCTCTCCATCTTCCAAAAGCCGAAAGCAAGTTCCTTCTAGGCCATAGCCGAATACTCAAAGTAGTCCTAGCCGAATATCTCTGTGAGTTTTGGTAAGGGTGCCGTCGCCTACAACATTAAGGGTAAGGATTCAATTGTTGTCATATTATTATTTCTTTTCTTTTAGCCGAAACATAGGTATCTAATCCCAATAATACTCTATGGCCGAAACTTTGAAGGGTCTTTTCGAGATTTGGTAGTTGTCGACTACAATAGAAGATTATTCGGGATTTTGTTAGATCGAAGGTAAGCAAATAAGATCTTAGGCCGAAGGCCATTTTATTATGTTTTAATGTTAGATTAGATCTAACATGTGGCCATAGGAATCTCGACATCATTAAAGAAGCAAGGATCAATTTCGAGGATTGGAATCGCAAGGTAAGGGCATATACACATTCGGCCAAGGCCTATTTAGTGACTTAGATTTAATTCTTATTTACTTAGAAGACGAAAACTAATCCGTGAAGTGATTTAGTGCTAGCCGATTGCAAGAGGGATTATCTCGGAGTTTCAGGATTTGATTAGTGATCAAATCGTGAAGAAATAAGATTTTGGTCGCATTGATTCTTCTGGATTTGGTTTTATAGCCGAATAGGCTTTGTTAAAATATTAAGTGTTGGCCGAATGTAGGAGACTAAGATCTAGAACATTAAATCGGGATTCTTTGGGATCTCAGTGGAAGCGATAAGTATATCGTGTGTGTACCCCACACTAAACCTTATTAGATTACGGCTTAAATTAGTTATGTGTGTTTATAATAATATGAATGTGGCCAAAGGTACCATGCAATGGTACAAAGTACTCAGTACATTTACCTACTCCTACTATGAGTATAATAAGATCTCATTATGGCACACATGTGAAACTATAAGAATGTGAATAAAGAATATGGCATGATATTGCATGTTTTGTATGGCATGGGCATATGGGTTATATGGAAAGGGAAGTGATTGGTGGTTATATACCCCAATATATGAATGTGGTGGCTTCGGTCACAATATCTCGAATGTGGTGACTTGGTCACGTTATCCGAATGTGGTGTCTCATGACACAAAATAATTATCTGGTGGCTATGCCACGAATATTATAAGAGGCGATGAGCACGCGATCATTGCGTGGCGCCTTCGATGATGTGTAGCGGATGGAGGGTTGACTTAGTAGTCCCCACGATTATGCGAGTTGGTACGGGTGATGTGTAGCGGATGGTAACTAGGTTTGGGTTCGGGTTTGCATCATTTTATTATTTAATTATATGCATATGTATGAACCGATATGCCTAAACTATTGGGATTTAGTGTTGGTTACACATTGAGTCTGTTTGACTCACCCTGTTGGGAATATTTTTCAGGTGACACTCGGTGATGGACCGGGCCGGCGGGAGCTTAGTGGTGGCCATGCTCAAAGACAAAGATTATTTTCAATTTGGACTCTTCATTTTCTTATAAGTATCTTGGATTTATTTCGGGTTTTGCTTCGATGTAATAAGGCCACTAGTATGAAACTGTTTATGCATGCATTTTAATTATTTTATTATGATACAATTTTTATCAATCTAAAGTTTAAGCAACTCTTCTTAAAAATAAATGTAAATGTTTAGACACCTAAACACAAACGATTTCCGAATTAAAGATTAACCCCAAAACAACTCGGTATTTTTATAAAACCACCCCAAATTTTCCAAGTAATAAACATGAAATTAAAACGTTTTACTCGAGGAACATACCGCATCCTGTGCGGGCTCGTAATGGGTTTGGGGTGTTTCAAATTGGTATCAGAGCCCGGTTCAAAACTCGGCTCTGGGGTTTTTGGGCTCCAAAACGTTTTCTAAAAATGGGCTTTTTAAAGGATAACAGGTCTGTTAGCTCAAAGATGGCACCTTTGCGTCTCGACCCAAGTCCGCTGTAAGTACCTAAACCATTGTGTGATACACATGTGGGCTTTATGGGCTTTATGGGGCGTAGACTAGTTTAAATAGACTCACGATGGACTATAGGCTTAGTTTAAACCACTTCTTAAACTTTCATAAGACTTAATTTCACTAAACAAACCCGTTAACGAGCCACAAGACTAGGGTGTGGTAACTGTAAATGCGCATGTCTAGGATTGGATCCTAAGAGCTTGGTATTTAAGCGGTCCTAGTGACTCACCTCCTCTTCGCTAGAATCCTACCTGTGCGTAGTGGACTGCTCACCTTAGTCGAGTTAGGGTGTGGCAATAGGCGACGCATGCCTAGGAGTGGATTCGGGGAGAGCTTGGTATTTAAGCGACCCTAGCGACTCACCTCCTCTTCACTGGAATCCTACAGTGCGTGGTGACTATTCACCCTAGTTATGAGGACTCGTTGATGGGCTAAACCCTATAATTAAAACCCGAAAGGGACCACCACCCTAGTTTAGAAAAAGTTTACAAAATACCCTTATTTCATAAAATCACCAAGGAACCACAGAATTGGAAAATTTACGAAATTACCCCTGATTTACAAATTTTTAAATTAACCTCAATTTATTACCAAAATACCCCTATAGGTGAAATGACGAAAATACCCCTGAGATAGGAATAGGATGAAAATGTTTGAATGATGAATGTGTGTTGAATGAATGTGCTCCTTTAAATTAGGATAGAAGACTTGAAACTTTGATCGATCGAAAGAACTACTTCTAAACTTCTTTCATAAAATTTCTTCGCGGATAAATAGTGGAACAAAATACTAATGCATAAAAATTTCTTAATCAGATTAAAGCGCGATCGTAGACATGAGTTCTAGGGGATGTGGTTGTAATGTGCGAGGACGTGGTAGAGGCAGAATAACCGTATCGGAACCCGTTAGGTCCGACAAGGGTCCGAAAATGAGGTACCACCACCCCACCACCACCGTGTTGGTGTTGAGCAAGAGCAAGATCGACGGAGGATGTAGTATCGCGAGCAATGCTGCGAGTTCTTGAGATGGTGGGTGGGCGGTGAAGGTATGGGAGCTCGTAAATCATGCACCGAGCGACTCAGAGCCAATGGGGCGAGGTGTTTCGTGGTGTATCTCGTGTGGCACCCAGATGCGGTGAGTATTGGTTGGAGGCAACCGAGCGAATTATGGATGAGCTCGATTTAACTCTACGAGGAAAACCGAAGGGATGGTGGCACTACTTCGCGACGAAGCATATCAATGGTGGCTCACAGTCCGGGATGGTGCCATAGCGGAAGATCTTACTTGGGAATATGTTAAGGCGGCGTATCAGAAGAAGTATGTTGGTACCAGTTATATTGATGCGTAGAGGAAAGCATTTCTGGGGCTGGTTTAAGGGAACAAATCCGTGGCGGAGTACGGGGCTGAATTCTTAAGGCTGAGTCGGTATGCTCGAGGGATAGTGGCTACGGAGCATGAACGGTGTGTTCGGTTTGAGGACGGACTTAGGGATGACCTAAGGTTGTTGATAGCTCCGCAGCAGGAGCGGGAATTCGCCGTATTAGTGGAGAAGGCTAAAGTGGCCGAAGGAGTTAAGGACTCTGTAAGGCAAAACTCGATCGGAATAGGCAAAGAGAGGATTCGGATCGTCAGGTCATCCGGAAATGCGCAGAAGAGGCCTAGAGTTGATGGGCGCGAGGTCGACAAGTTGTGACAGGAGAGCGATGATCGTACTTGTGATCGGTGTGGGAAGAGGCACTTAGGAGAGTGTTGGAAGAAGACAGGGGATGTTTCAAGTGTGGGTCCAAGGACCACATGATTAAGGCCCGTCCTATAAAAATAGAGCGAGGCCGACCAACGAGTCAAGGTTCTAATCAGTGGAAGAAGGGGACAACGGCCTCGGCGGGGTCGTGGTCCAAATAACGAGGTAATGGTCTTTGAAGAGGGCGTGGGACCCCGGGCGAGGTGTTGGCAATGCCAAGGCAAGACAAATGGGTCTAGTGTATGCGATTCACGGAGGGAGGGCGAAGACGCGCGTCGGACGTCATAAGCGATGCGTTCCTTATAGCGAACAAGCCTTATTTTGCTTTGATTGATGTGGGCTCGACCCATTCCTATGTTGCATATAGTGTAGTTGAAACACTAGGCATAGACTCTGAACTATCTGATAGGGAGATGACTGTAGTAATCCCATGAGGCCAAACTGTAGTGGTGAGTAAAATCTTTCGGAGCATACCCTTAGAAATTCAGGGAGTGATATTTTCTGCCGACTTAATGGAACTTCCCTTGAGAATTCGATCTCATACTTGGCATGGACTGCTAGTAGAACACCGAGCTATATTGGATTGTGCGGCTAAGCGAATGGAGTTAAAGACGCCGAAGGATGAGGCGATAATTATGATAGGAGAAAGAAGAAACTACTTGTCTAACGTAGTCTCTGCCTTAAAGGCTGATAAAATGGTTCGGAAAGGGTGCAAGGCATTTCTGACTTTTATTAGGGCGTTGGATGCCAAAGAAGGGGGAGTTAGTGGAGTTAGAACAAGAAATGAGTTTGTGGATGTCTTTCCGGAGGAGTTACAGAATACCCCTGACGGGGAGGTGGAGTTTAGAATTGACTTGCTGCCTGAAACGGCGCCAGTATCTATCGCTCCGTATAGAATGGCACCGAAGGAGTTAGTTGAGCTCAAGGCTCAAATCCAAGAGTTGCTTGATCATGGGTTCATTCGACCCGGTGTGTCTCCATGGGAGCACCGGTCTTGTTTGTGAAGAAGAAAGATGGGACTATGCGTATGTGCATAGATTATCGTCGATTGAATAAGTGACCATCAAGAACAAGTACCCTTTGCCAAGGATAGACGACTTGTTTGATCGACTTAAGGGCGTGGTATTCTCAAAGATAGACCTAAGGTCCGGATATCATCGACTTAAGGTGAAGGAAGCGATATCCATAAGACGGCTTTTCCGGACAAGATACGGACATTATGAGTTCGTAGTGATGCCATTTGGTTTGACGAATGCCCCAAACCCAGCGTTCATGGATATGATGAACCGTGTTTTTAACCCTACTTGGATCGGTTCGTCGTTGTGTTCATCGACGATATCCTAGTATACTCAAGTCCGAGGAAGAACATAACGAGCATATCCTAAAGTGTTGTAAGTGTTAAGGGAGAAGAAGCTATATGCCAAATTCAACAAGTGCGAGTTTTGGCTTAAGGAGGTTGCATTCTTAGGGCATGTGGTGTCTGCAGAAGGAATAAGAGTGGACCCTAAGAAGATTGAGGCGATACTAGATTGGAAACCACCTAAGTCTGTGGTGAGATTCAAGTTTCTTGGGATTGGCGAGCTACTGAAAGGTTTGTGGAAGGATTTTCTTCAATAGCCGCACCGTTGACAAAGTTGTTGAGAAAGGAGGTACCTTTCGTTTGGACAGATAGGCAACAAGAGAGCTTTGAGAAGCTTAAGAGAGTTTTGACCAAGCTCGGTTTTGATTCAGCCGAGGCGGGAAGGACTTTGTGGTGTCTTGTGATGCTTCTCACAGGATTAGGATGTGTTCTAATGCGGGACGGGAAGGTTGTAGCTTATGCATCTCGACAACCGAGGCCACATGAGGTTAACTACCCGACGCATGACTTGGAATCAAGCGGCGGTGGTCTTTGCTCTTAAGGTGTGGGCGCACTACCTTTATGGAGAAAAGTCGGTGATCTACACGGACCACAAGAGTCTTAAGTATCTGTTGACTCGAAAGAGAGCCGAACTTGAGACAGCGAAGGTGGGTGGAATTACTGAAGGATTATGATTGTTCCATAGAGTATCATCCAGGCAAGGCGAATGTAGTGGCAGATGCCTTAAGTCGGAAAGTGGTGTCAGATCTGAGGGCAATGTTTGCACATCCGAGCTTGTATGACGAAGGAAGTCTGCGGCAAAGTTGCAAGTTAAAATTTGTCATGGTGAATGAGGTAAAGGAAAGTCGATTAGTGGATGAGGACTTAAGTGCTAAGTTGCAGCAAGTGTAGAGTGGAGAGTTGGAAGATTATGGTATTAATAACGAATGAGTGTTGTGTTTTAAGGGTAAGGTCTGTATGCCGAGGAACAAGGAGTTAAGGCGGAGAGGATTCTTCAGAATCGCATGGTAGCCCCTATGCTATGCATCCCGGAGTACTAAATTGTACAGGATCTAAGGGAACAGTTTTTGTGGCACAGTCTCGAAGAAGGAAGTCTACGAATTTGTCGGCAAGTGCTTAACGTGTCGACAAGTTAAGGCTTTGAACACCAAGTTCCGTCAGGATTGCTTCAACCGATAATGATTCCGCAGTGGAAGTGAGAGAGAATTACCATGGACTTCGTTAGTGGGTTTCCCCTTACGCCTACTAAGAAGGACTCGGTATGGGTGATAGTGGACCGGTTGACCAAGTCCGCGCACTTCATTCCGGTAAGAGTTGATTATTCTTTGCAGAAGTTAGCAAAGTTATATGTGGCGAAAATTGTGAGGTTGCATGGAGTGCCATTATCAATTATTTCAGATAGGGATCCAAGGTTTACGTCTCGGTTTTGGAAGGCTCTACATCAGGCTTTGGGCACTAAATTGGATTTCACTACGGCTTTTCATCCACAGTCGGATGGGCAGTCTGAACGAGTAATCCAAGTGTTGGAAGATATGCTGAGAGGCTGTGTGATAGACTTCAGAGGAAGTTGGGAAGAATATTTGTCGTTAGCGAAATTTGCATACAACAACAGCTATCAAGCCAGTATTCGGATGGCACCGTATGAAGCGCTGTATGGTTGAAAGTGTCGCACTCCTACGTGTTGGATGGAATTGGGGGAACGACGAGTTTTGGGTCCAGAGATTGTGGCAGAATCTGAAGAGAAAGTTGAGATAATTCGCGCACGGTTGAAGGAAGCATCCGATGAGCGAAGTCGTACGCAGATCTTAAGAGGAAAGAAATAGAATTTGATGTGGGAGATCAAGTGTTTCTTAAGGTATCGCCTTGGAAGAAGGTGATGAGATTTGGTCGCAAAGGGAAGTTAAGTCCAAGGTTTATAGGACCATATCGGTATTGAAGCGAGTTGGACCAGATGGCATACCGCTTAGAGTTGCCTTGAATTGAAGCGGATACGGACGTATTCCATGTGTCCATGCTACGTCATTATCGTTCGGATCCATCTCATGTAGTTTCGGTTGAAGAGGTGGAATTAAGGCCGATTTGTCCTATGAGGAAGAGCTGATTCGGATCTTGGAATGAGATGTGAAAGTGTTGCGAAGGAAGTCGGTTCCTTTGGTTAAAGTGTTATGGCGTAATCACGGATCGGAAGAAGCTTCGTGGGAGCGGAAGAAGCAATGCGACAAGAATACCCTCACTTATTTTAGCCGTGTAATTTCGAGGTCGAAATTATTTTAAGAGAGTAGAAGCTGTAATATCTGGATTATGGCTTATGCATTAATACTAAATTAGATGAAGTAGCATGCTTATGAATATTCGAATGTGTTCTATGAATTTTTGTGAACCTTAGTGTATAGTTAAATGCCTTAGAAATTATTGGATTTTTAAGTTTAAAAGGGGAGCTAAGCTTGATAAGGCCTTAAGGAAATTTGTAAGGGAAATATGACACAGAAATGAGCTTGTCTAAGTGGCTTGGAGGCACCACTTAAAGCCCAGGAAAGTGACGCCATATGCAGTACAAGGAGGTCTTAAGTTCGAGCCACAAGGAAAGCAATAAGGGAATTTTTATTTTTGCGGCAACAAGGGAAGTAATGGACGGCATGGGGAGTCTATGGGAGGAGTTTAAGATGAGGTGTTATTCTTTCAAATAATTTCGGCTAAGGTGGAAGATAAAGGATGGATTAATTTTATTAATTTGAATAAGGTGATAATTGAGAAATAAAGTTATCAGAATAGGGAAGAGTTGGCCGAATAGGGGTCTCTAGGTAGAGTAATTTCGGCAAAAAAGGGAAAAGGGTGGCTATTTTTCATTCTTTCTTTTCTCTTTTTCCTCTGCCGAATTCTCTAGTGAACCTCCTCTTCTCTTTTATTTTGCCAAAGCTGAAAACTCAAGCAAAGTCTAGCCGATTTCTTCACCTTTCTTCTCTTCTTTTTCTCTCCATCTTCCCAAAGCCGAAAGCAAGTTCCTTTTAGGCCATAGTCGAATACTCAAAGTAGTCCTAGCCGAATATCTCTGTGAGTTTTGGTAAGGGTGCCGTCGCCTACAACATTAAGGGCAAGGATTTAATTGTTGTCATATTATTATTTCTTTTCTTTTAACCGAAACATAGGTATCTAATCCCAATAATACTCTATGGCCGAAACTTTGAAGGGTCTTTTCGGGATTTGGTAGTTGTCGACTACAATAGAAGATTATTCGAGATTTTGTTAGATTGAAGGTAAGCAAATAAGATCTTAGGCCGAAGGCCATTTTATTATGTTTTAATGTTAGATTAGATCTAACATGTGGCCATAGGAATCTCGACATCATTAAAGAAGCAAGGATCAATTTCGTGGATGGAATCGCAAGGTAAGGGCATATACACATTCGGCTAAGGCCTATTTAGTGACTTAGATTTAATTCTTATTTACTTAGAAGCGAAAACTAATCCGTGAAGTGATTTAGTGCTAGCTGATTGCAAGAGGATTATCTCGGAGTTTCAGATTTGATTAGTGATCAAATCGGCAAGAAGGTAAGATTTTGGTCGCATTGATTCTTCGAGGATTTGGTTTTATAGCCGAATAGGCTTTGTTAAAATATTAAGTGTTGGCGAATGTAGGGGACTAAGATCTAGAACATTAAATCGGGATTCTTGGGGATCTCGATGGAAGCGATAAGTATATCAGGTGTGTACCCCACACTAAACCTTATTAGATTACGGCTTAAATTAGTTATGTGTGTTTATAATAATATGAATGTGGCCAAAGGTACCATGCAATGGTACAAAGTACTCAGGTACGTTTACCCACTCCTACTATGAGTATAATAAGATATGTTATGGCACACATGTGAAACTATAAGAATGTGAATAAAGAATATGGCATGATATTGCATGTTTTGTATGGCATGGGCATATGGGTTATATGGAAAGGGGAAGTGATTGGTGGTTATATACCCCAATATATGAATGTGGTGGCTTCGGTCACAATATCTGAATGTGGTGACTTCGGTCACGTTATCTGAATGTGGTGTCTCATGACACAAAATAATTATCTGGTGGCTATGCCACGAATATTATAAGAGGCGATGAGCACGTCGATTGCAAATGATCGCTTCGATGATGTGTAGCGGATGGAGGGTTGACTTAGTAGTCCCCACGGTGTGCGAGGTTGGTACGGGTGATGTGTAGCGGATGGTAACTAGGTTTGGGTTCGGGTTTGCATCATTTTATTATTTAATTATATGCATATGTATGAACCGATATGCCTAAACTATTGGGATTTAGTGTTGGTTACACATTGAGTCTGTTTGACTCACCCTGTTGAGGAATATTTTTCAGTGACACTCGGTGATGGACCGGTCGGCGGGAGCTTAGTGGTGGCCATGCTCGAACAAAGATTATTTTCAATTTGGACTCTTCATTTTCTTATAAGTATCTTGGATTTATTTCGGTTTTGCTTCGATGTAATAAGGCCACTAGTATGAAAGCTGTTTATGCATGCATTTTAATTATTTTATTATGATACAATTTTTATCAATCTAAAGTTTAAGCAACTCTTCTTAAAAATAAATGTAAATGTTTAGACACCTAAACACAAACGATTTCCGAATTAAAGATTAACCCCAAAACAACTCGGTATTTTTATAAAACCACCCCAAATTTTCCAAGTAATAAACATGAAATTAAAACGTTTTACTCGAGGAACACACCAGATCCGGTCTGGGCTCGTGGGTCGGGTTTAGGGGTGTTTCATGCTATAACGCATAAAATAACATCAAAATAATTTTCTTAATCCTCGGATTAGTGATCCTGAGATCACTGTTCCGACTAGCCCCAAAATCGGGCTGTTACAACTCTCCCCCCCTTTAGAGATTTTCTTCCTCGAAAATCTTACCAGTAAAGAGGTTTGGATACTACTCTCTCATGGCTTTTTTCGGTTCCCACGCAGCCTCTTCTACACTGTGTTTTTGCCATAACACTTTTAGTAAGGCTATGTCTTTATTCCTCAACTGCTTCACCTCTCGAGCCAAGATTTTAATCGGCTCTTCCTCATATGTCATATCCGGTCGTACCTCAATTTCTGTCGGAGAAATCACATGCGAAGGATCGGAGCGATAACGCCTTAACATCGATACATGAAAAACATTGTGCATTTTCTCTAACTCTACTGGTAAAGCCAACCGGTATGCCACTGGCCTAATCCTTTCGGTAATCTCATACGACCCTATGAACCTCGGACTCAGTTTACCCTTTTGACCAAATCTCAATATTTTCTTCCACGGGGACACTTTCAGAAATACCTTGTCGCCCACTTTAAACTCGATTTCCTTTCTTTTCAAATTCGTATACGACTTTTTTCGGTCTGAAGCAGCTTTCAGACTATCCCGGATCACTTTCACCTTTTCTTCAGTCTCTTTAGCTAGGTCGACCCCATGAATTTTCTTCTCACTAAGCTCGGTCCAATACAAAGGAGTCCCACACTTACGACTGATCGCTGTAAATCAGAGTTTTAAAATTTATAAAAGAATGATCGAATCTGGAAACCAACTCTGACAATGACTAAAGGCAAGTGCACCTATCGAACAGTAGTATAGCTTAGGCAAGACTGGATTATCAAACCCAAAGGAACTAAAAGTACTAATACTCACCGTCTTTTTATTATTTAGCCTTAATATAAAATGATGATTGTTTAAGCTAAAACTAATCTACTTACTAAGCTAAGACGCAAAGACAAAAAGAATGAATTCGGGAAATAACTTTTGGGAAAACTCAGTTGACTCAAACGATACCTTTAGGAAAAATCCACCTAGACTTCACTTGTTATCTAACCTTGAACCATATGATTTATTTACTTAGTTTGATCTGTGAGACTCCCTAATGTATATTAAACCCTCTCTCAAGGCGAATAACGTCTAACCCTAGGCTAATTAGTGGAACTCTCGTTCGCTTATAATAACCCCCTAGAATAGCAGTAAATCGATCTGTGGACTCCCATATTAGGTTTCACCCTAATCCGGTAAAATCTCGTCACCCTATCTCTAGGCGTACAATCAACTCCGCTTAATTATGTTGGATCTACTCTTAGGCAGGGTCTATTCCTCCTCCACCTAAGCACATTAGATTTGGATTAAGTTCACACAATTAAGAACAAACTAAGTTATTATCATATAATTCAAAAATCAAATAACAAGATTCATCATAGGTTTCATCCCCTTCGGGTATCCGAAGGTTTAGTTCATAACAATAAAGGAAAACATCTCAAGAGAAAAGATAAAACAAAACATAAGAAATCCCTAAAACCCCCTGAAGGAATTGAAGAGGAGATCCTTCGTCTTGAGTATAATTCTAGCTTCTTGAGATGGATCAACTGGCTATCCCTAAGTGAATCCCCACAAATCTGGCTTCTCTGGCCTAGCACGACGCCCGACAAAAAGCCCCGGCGATGAAGCCTGTAGAACTCCCCCTCTAAGTTGCTACCTGGGGTGTTTATATAGGCTTTGAGATGCTTTACTTGGCCTTCAAGTATCCTAATTTGAGTACAATTCCTATTTGGAAGTTTAAGTAGACTTAGGAATGTGTTTCTTTGCCTCCAAGCATCCAAATCCAGTAAAATTCCTCTTTCAGTGGCGGGACACGCCATGGCACACGCCTGCAGTGTGAATCGCCTTCGGCCGTGTTCGACATCACATTGAATGAGGCACGCAGCCGTGTAAGTCATGGTAAGGCCGTGTTCTAGTAGGAATGGTGGCACGGCCGTGTGGCTTGAAGTCCAGGCCGTGCTGATTTCGTGGCTTGGCCCAATTTGGTTCGTTTTAAGCCTGTTTCTCGTTCTTTTCGTCATTGGGTGCTTTCCTGAGTATAAGACATGAAAAGAAAGGATTAAGAGCACCTTTTTACATAAATTGGGGCTTAAATCATCCAAAAGCATATTAAATGTGGGCTTAAAATATGTTACTTTTACGGTTTATCAAATACCCCCACACTTAAGCTTTTGCTTGTCCTCAAGCAAAATTCTCAACTCATAATTCAAACAACTTCCTGTAATTCATAATTCCTATTGATAGCGTCTCATCATAGTTCAGAGATAATTTATACATAGATAATTCAACTCAAAGTGTCCTAAAAATTCAAACACTATAAGCCTTATATTTTGTAGCACAAAACATAGGTGTTTTCCCTTCATCTAAATAATTACCTTTAATTTGAAATCGACAAGGATTGACATCCTCACAAAAGATTCACTCAAATCACTCAAAGTGTTTAAGGTTCAGAATTTAGGCACTCAAAAGTCAAACATGAAGAGTTAATCCCATAGGCTTGCATGAAAAACAAATCTCCACCACTGAAATATGAGATGAAACACAAATCAAAAGGTCTTTGTTAGGGTTGTAACGGGGCTGGGGTTAAGGTGTGGAATAAGGCTGAATTAGAGGGTTAGAATCGAGATTGAATTGACAAATTACCTAAGTAAGAACTAAGGAACTAATAATAATAATTACATCGATTGAAAACTAATAATACTAATAATACGAGCTTCTTCTTCGATATTTAGAGTCCAAACGTATAAGCTCATTTAATCACAACTAATAATGAATAATGGATATACTTCATTTTTTTTTAAGAACAAACTAAATACATAATAAAGGATAAATTACTAAAATTCATAATTAGGCAACTAATCAAATCAACTCTCGATATAAGGGTAGTCAAAAGGAATGGTGATAACAAAAACAAAGTGTTTCTGGGTTAATATTAGTGGTTATGTCAATAAAAAGGGTTGTTAGGATTAAAAGGGGTTCACTAGGGGTTAATTTGTAAAGGTAGGCTTTTAATGGAGTTAGTGGGTTAAAACCTAGGTGCCTTTATCATCTCTGTATATCAAATCAAAAATGTGGTCTCGATATGTATAATCGATGCAAGTTCTAGAATAACAAATCAATGTTGACACGCTCATAATCAATAGTGAGTAAGAAAAAGAATATATGCTCTATAAGGCTCAAAAACTCACAAGAATTATGGGTATTTTGATGTCAACCTCGTAAATTTCAAACTTCAAAGTAATATTTAAACTCAATTTGACAACCTGGCAAATTTTTTTATTTCTGAAAAATAGACTTATCATGCTTGATTCTCTAGTATTCTTAGAATTTAATTATCAATGCACAATTATCAATCACTTAATCTAAAACATATCAATAAAAATCATAAATCATCAGAAATTTCATCCTAATTAGTAATATGAGTAAATTACTTTTAAGACAAGGCATAATTTAGGGATTTTCAAATAATACTATAGTTAACCCCCCCACACTTAAGATGTACATTGTCCTCAATGTACAAAGGTAGATAATATCAAAATAATCATAAAATCATAAGATGCGAAGAGAAAGGAAACTTCCTGAATTTTGGATGAAGCCAATGAAAAGAAACCGGATAGGATTGGAGGTGAGCGTGGGGAAGCGTCTCGAACTGGTTGAGTCCTCGAAGTAGCCATCCTAATTTCTTTTGTATCCTAAGCTAAATCTAAATGGAATGAATAACAAGAAGAAAAGAATAAAGAAAATAAAAGAAAGGAGATAAAAATAAAAATAACAATAAAAATAAAAATAAAAATAAAAATGAAAATGAAAATAAAAATAAAACTAAAAATAGAAATAAAAGTAAATATTTAAATAGTGATACGGTCCACGCCCTTGTTCGAGTTTAATCAGTCCGTGTTTTTCGTGATTTTGAATTTTGGGCGCGTTTAGGTGTTTTACCACGGCCGTGGGTCTCGTAGCACGCCCGTGTATTCTTCTCACGGTCCTTTAGAACGGGCGTGTTTAACCCGTGCTCGTCAAGTCAGTAACCCCGCACGGTTGTAGGGCACAGCCGTGTCTCACCCGTGCTCAATAAGTCTATAACCTCACACGGGAAGTCGGCATGGGCGTGGCTTTTTATCGCAGCCCGTGTTGGGAAAAGAAATTATTCTTTGTCATGCACGGTTACTAGCACGTCTGTGTTTTGTCCTTCTGGCTTCCACACGGCCACGGCCACGGCCGTGTGCAAGGCCGTGTGAGCATGGAAATCTGTACCTTGGTTAGTTTATGGTTAGGTGCTAAAATGAAAAATAAAAGTAAAATAAAAAATGTAAAAATTAATAGGGTTAGTGCTCGGGTTGCCTCCCGAGAAGCGCTCGTTTATAGTCATAAGCTAGACTTTACCTCTCATTCGTATGGTCAAGGTAGTTTAAGGAGGTGAAAATCCTTCCTCATGCGATCAGCTCGATTTTTTATATAAAATTTAAGTCGAGTAGTGTTTACCTCAAAAGTACTGAATTTAGGATTGCTTACCTTGACTAGCCCGTATAGGAAGACATTAAGTACCTCAAAAGTGATTTATTCGGTTGTCTTGAGGTCTAAATTGGCGATTCGAGGGTCTTCCTTATTCAACAATACCTGATCCCCTATTTTGAAGTGATTTGTTGTTCCTATCAGCTCGTCTGGGGGTTCCCTCGGTTTTTCTTCGTGCGGTCTCGGCTCCTCTTTAAAGTGTGTCTTCCCCTCTTTTAGTTTGTTGATCTCAAGGCTTCGCTCCTCATATGCTTCTTCTTTGTTGACACAAGGTTCTGCTTTACCAGTTCGTAGTTCTTTGGTTGTTCTGCGGTGAAATTTGAAATGATTGATTATCAACCGATTTTACTTTCTCACCTTCATCATCGATGTTCGCCGAGTCAAGAGCTTGTAAACCGATTGATTCGTCACCTATACGAAGAATGAGTTCTCCTGTACTCAACATCAATTTTAGTCCTCGCGCTTGCTAGAAAGGGTCTTCCTAAAATTAAAGGGATCGAATTGTCTTCATCCATGTCTAAAACGACAAAGTCCACTCGGGAATACGAATTTATCAATTTTGATTAGAACATTTTCAATTATACCCCTAGGAATTCTGATAGTTTTATCAGTTAATTGAATGCTCATCCTGGTTTGTCTCGGTTTCCCTAGACCTAGTTGTTTAAACATTTTATAAGGCATAACATTGATGCTTGCCCCTAAATCAGCTAAAGCATTATCAATAGATAAACTACCAATTAAACATGGAATTGTAAAACTCCTTGGATCTTTTAATTTCCGTGGCAGTTTATTTTGTAGAATTGCTGAGCACATTGCGTTTAGCTCCATATATGATTCCTCGTCTAGCTTCCGTTTGTTTGTCAACTGCTCTTTTAAAAATTTTCTATAATCGGGCATCTGCGAAAGAGCTTCGAGAAATGGTAAGTTAATATATAATTTCTTTAAAAGTTTAAGAAACTTACCAAACTATTCCTCTGTGTTGTCCTTCTTCATTGCTTTGGGATATGGCACACGAGGATGGTACTCTGTAATTGTCGATTTTGGTATTTCATGGCTCACCTCAACCTTACCTTCAATTACCACAGGATCTTGCCTTGGGTCAGATTCCAATAATCTTTCACTGTCATGAGTTGTTACAGCTTGAATTTGCTCTTGTGGGTTAGTTTCAATGTTGCTTAGCAAGCTTTCTTGTGGTTGTTCTAAGATTAGCTTAACAGGCTGACCTAAATGATCCTCGATCCCTTGAATCGATGTTTCTTGTTTCGTTTCTATATTTTGGAGACGTGCTTCTCTGTTTGCTATGAATTTTGCCAGTGTCTCTTCATGGTTCGACTTATCTTCCTGTTGGTGAGGTGGTTGTTGAAAATTTGGAGGAAGTTCCTCTCTTTGGCTGCCTTGATCATCCCACGAGAAATTGGGATGGTACCTCCAATCTGTATTATAAGTGTCACTATAAAAATTATTTTGAGGTCTAGAATAGTTACCCATATAGTGGACTTGTTCGTTCTTCATGCAATATCTGTAGGGTGGGTACTCAGGATTCGCCACGCCTCCTAGATTCGAGTCATATTGCATAACTGGATGTACCTGCGAGAGACTACACAAACCATCAATCTTTTTATTCATCATCTCTAACTGGTTTGATAGCCTGGTTATTGCGTCGAGGTTGAAGACACTGGCGGCTTCTGTTGGTGTTGTCCTCATAACTCGCCATTGATAGTTATTTGGTGCCATCTTCTCTATAAACTAAAATTATCTGACAAAAACAAATAAAAGAAAAATTAGCAAAGTAAAAATTTAAACTAAAAATAAAAGTAAATTGTGAAAAATAAAAAGAATGGCTAAAGTAATAAAAATAGAGCTTTCTTAATATTTTAGTTCCCCGGCAACGACGCCAAAAACTTGATCGCTATAAATCAGAGTTTTAAAATTTATAAAAGAATGATCGAACCTGGAAACCAACTCTGACAACGATTAAAGGCAAGTGCACCTATCGAACAGTAGTATAGCTTAGGCAAGACCGGATTATCGAACCCAAAGGAACTAAAAGTACTAATACTCACCGTCTTTTTATTATTTAGTCTTAATATAAAATGATGATTGTTTAAACTAAAACTAATCTACTTACTAAGCTAAGACGCAAAGACAAAAAGAATGAATTCGGGAAATAACTTTTGGGAAAACTCAGTTGACTCAAACGATACCCTTAGGAAAAATCCACTTAGACTTCACTTGTTATCTAACCTTGAACCATATGATTTATTTACTTAGTTTGATCCGTGAGACTCCCTAATGTATATTAAACCCTCTCTCGAGGCGAATAACGTCTAACCCTAGGTTAATTAGTGGAACTCTCGTTAAACATAATAACCCCTAGAATAGCGATGAAATCGATCGGTGGACTCCCATATTAGGTTTCACCCTAATCGCAAAATCTCGTCACCCTATCCCTAGGCTGCGATCAACTCCGCTTAATTATGTTGGATCTACTCTTAGGCGGTGGTCTATTCCTCCTCCACCTAAGCACATTAGATTTGGATTAAGTTCACACAATTAAGAACAAACTAAGTTATTATCATATAATTCAAAAATCAAATAACAAGATTCATCATAGGTTTCATCCTTCGGTATCCGAAGGTTTAGTTCATAACAATAAAGGAAAACATCTCAAGAGAAAAGATAAAACAAAACATAAGAAATCCCTAAAACCCCCTGAAGGAATTGAAGAGGAGATCCTCCGTCTTGAGTATAATTCTGGCTTCTTGAGATGGATCAACTGGCTATCCCTGAGTGAATCCCCACAAATCGGCTTCTCCGCCTAGCACGACGCCCGACAAAAGCCCCGCGATGAGGCTTCTACCGAACTCCCCCTCTAAGTTGCTACCTGGGGTGTTTATATAGGCTTTGAGATGCTTTACTTGGCCTTCAAGTATCCTAATTTGAGTGCAATTCCTATTTGGGAGTTTAAGTAGACTTCGGAATGTTTTTCTTTGCCTCCAAGCATCCAAATCCGAGTAAAATTCCTATTTCCCGTGGCAGGGACACGGCCATGGCACACGCCCGTGTGAATTGTCTTCAGGCCGTGTTCGACACTGTTGAATGAGGCACGGCCGTGTAAGTCGTGGTAAGGCCGTGTTCTAGTAGGAATGGTGGCACGGTCGTGTGGCTTGAAGTCCAGGCCATGCTGATTTCGTAGCTTGGCCCAATTTGGTCCGTTTTAAACCTGTTTCTCGTTCTTTTCGTCATCGGGTGCTTTCCTGAGTATAAGACATGAAAAGAAAGGATTAAAAGTACATTTTTACATAAATTGGGGCTTAAATCATCCATCCAAAAGCATATTAAATGTGGGCTTAAAAGATGTTACTTTTACGGTTTATCAACGACCATACAAGGCTTCATACGGTGCCATCCGTATACTCGATTGATAACTGTTGTTGTAAGCAAATTCGACCAAGGGTAGGTATTTTTCCCAACTACCTTCGAACTCTAGCACACAACATCGGAGCATATCCTCTAAAACTTGAATTACTCTCTCGGACTGACCATCAGTTTGAGGATGGAATGCGGTACTAAAATTCAACCTTTTACCCAAGGCCTCCTGTAGCTTCTTCCAAAACCTCGAAGTGAATCTCGGGTCTCTATCCGAGATAATAGATACAGGCACTCTATGTAATCTTACCACATCCGCAATATACAACTTGGCTAACTTGTCCAGTGAATAATCAACACACACCGGTATAAAGTGAGCTGACTTCGTTAATCTATCAACGACAACCCACACATCATCTTTCTTTTTCGGAGTCACAGGCAACCCTGTCACAAAATCCATGGTGATCCGATCCCACTTCCACTCGGGAACCATCACTGGCTGAAGCAATCCCGAAGACACTTGATGTTCAGCTTTCACTTGTTAACAAATCAGACATCTTGTTACATACTTCAAGATGTCCCTTTTCATTCTCGGCCACCAATAATATTTCTTCAGATCGTTGTACATTTTCGTACTGCATGCATGTACTGAAAAATAACCACTGTGTGCTTCATTTAAAATCTTCCGGATCAATTCATCATTATTAGGTACACAAATCCTATCATGAAACTTCAAATAACCATCCGAACTCATCTGAAAATCAGAATCCTCTTCCGATTCACACTTAGCCCTCTTAGCTTGCATCTCATTATCATTCTTTTGAGCTTCACATATCTATTGAATAAATAGTGGCCTAGCCCTCAACTCGGCTAATATAGCACCATCGTTAGACCATGCTAAGCTCGTGCTCATAGCTCTCAAAACATACAAGGATTTCCTACTCAAGGCATCCACAACCACATTCGCTTTTCCCGGATGGTAATCGGTTACTAGCTCATAGTCCTTCAATAATTCGAGCCACCGTCGTTGCCGCAAATTTAAATCCTTTTGATCCATCAAATACTTCAAACTCTTATGATCCGTGAAGATTCGGCACTTCTCTCTATATAAGTAATGTCGCCAAATCTTTAACGCGAAAACAATCACGGCCAATTCCAAGTCATGAGTCGGATAATTTTTCTCATGCGGTTTTAGCTGTCTCGAGGCGTAAGCGACTACCTTACCCTCTTGCATCAACACACAACTGAGACCATTTAACGACGCGTCACTGTAGACCACAAACTCTTTCCCCGATTCTGATTGAACCAAAATCGGTGCCTCAATCAACAATGTTTTTAATCTCTCAAAACTCTGTTGACATCTTTCAGCCCATTCAAACTTAATATCTTTGTGCAATAGTTTCGTCATGGGGGTAGCAATCATGGAGAACCCCTTCACAAAACGTCTGTAATACCCTGCTAAACCCAAAAAGCTTCTGACTTCTGACACGTTTCTCGGCGGTTTCCACTCCACAATAGCCGAGATCTTACTCGGGTCAACTTTAATACCATCACCCGACACAATGTGTCCTAGAAATCTGACATCTCGAAGCCAAAATTCGCTCTTTTTAAATTTAGCATATAACTATTTGTCTCTTAAAGTCTGTAAGACAATCCACAGATGTTCTGCATGATCACCCTCATCTCGAGAATAAATCAATATGTCATCAATAAAGACAACCACAAACTTGTCTAAATATGGTCGGAAGACACGGTTCACTAAGTCCATAAAAATCTCAGGGGCATTTGTTAAACCAAATGACATGACCAGAAACTCATAATGGCCATACCTCGTCCGAAATGCAGTTTTCGGCACGTCTTGCTCCTTAACCCTCAACTGGTTATAGCCAGACCTCAGGTCTATCTTGGAGAACACCGTAGCTCCCTTCAGTTAATCAAATAGGTCATCTATCCTTGGTAAATGATACTTATTCTTCACCGTCACCTTGTTGAGTTGTCTGTAGTCTATACACAATCTCATCGACCCATCCTTATTCTTTACAAAAAGCACCGGAGCACCCCACGGTGAATAGCTCCGTCTTGCAAAACCCTTGTCCGTTAACTCTTGCAACTGAACCTTCAGTTCTTTCAACTCTAGTGCGGCCATCCTATACGGAGTAACCAAAATAGGTGTTGTTCCCGGAACTAACTCAATTCCAAACTTGATCTCTCTAACTGGAGGCAATCCGGGTAACTCTTCCGGGAATACATCCAAATACTCGCATACAATCGGCACTATTTCAATCTTTACTTCAGACTTTTGAGTATTTAACACGAAAGCGAGATAAGACTCGTACCCTTTTCTCAAATATTTCTCAGCCATCATGGAAGAAATCATCATCGGTAAACTATCTGACCCACCTGATTCAACCCGAATAACATCTCCATTTTCACATTTCAATTCAATAAATTTTCTACCACAGTTCACTAAAACACTATGGGTAGTCAACCAATCCATGCCAAGAATCAAGTCAAATTCATCAAATGGCAACAACATAAGGTTTGCCGGAAAACAATGATCCCTAATTGTCAAAGGACAACTTCTACACACCTTGTCAACTAGCACATGTTTACCTAACGAGTTTGACACCTTTACCACTAATTCCGTAGACTCAACAGTCATACTTAAACTAGATGCCAATATCATGCAAATATAGGAATGGGTAGACCCCGGATTAATCAAAGCAATAACAAAGGTGTCATAAAGAGAAAAAGTACTTGTTATTACATCTGGAGATGATGCCTCTTCGCGAGCGCGAATGGCATAAGTCCTTACAGGTGCCTGAACCTCTGGCCTCACAGTAGAGTCTCGTGATGCACCTCTACAACTAGTCCCACCTCCCAGGTTCTTTTGTGGCCTACCCCTAGAAGATGCACTGCTTGATCTTATCTCTTGCTTCCTCTCTTTGTCACCCTTCTCAGGGCAGTTTCGGATGAAATGGTCGGGGGAGCCACACTTATAACAATTCTGGTTGTTTCCCCAACACTCCCCAGTGTGATGTCTGCCACAACTTGGGCACTTCGGGTAGGACTTTGAATTACCCACACTTGCCATCGAGGTGGCTTGAACTCTTGAACCCGAGTACATGTCGCCTCGCTCTCTTTGCGAAAATCCAACTGATGCAGTCGTTCAAGGATTCACTTCCTTGGACCTCTTTGATTGAGCTTTGTAGGCTTTACTCATCGGCCTTTTTCTTGCATCCTGGGCCTCACTCACGGCTTTCCTCTTTTCCTTACTCAATTCTTCGGCCTTACTCGCCCTATCCACCAATACCACAAATTCTTTTAGTTCTAAAATCCCGACTAAAAGTCTGACATCCTCATTCAGCCCATCTTCAAACCTCTTGCATAAGATAGCTTCTGTTGACACACATTCTTGTGCGTACTTACTGAGCCTAACAAATTCACGCTCATATTTCGCTACAGTCATTTTTCCTTGTTTTAACTCAAAGAATTCCTTCTGTTTCTGATCAACAAATCGCTGACTTATATACTTCTTACAAAAATCTTCCAAAAAGAAGTCCCACGTTACTCTCTTCTTAGGAACCACTGATGTCAACATTTTCCACCAATGGTATGCCGAGTCCCTCAGCAAAGACACGGCACATTTTAAACTCTCCTCAGGTGTACAGGAAAGTTCGTCGAATACTCTCATCGAGTTCTCAAGCCAGAACTTCGCCCTCTCAGGGTCATCATCTATATTAGCTCGAAAGTCTTCAGGCCCTTGCTTCCGAATTTTGCCTACCGGGGGCTTAGTTGTCCTCACTAAGTCTATACCTTGGGGAGCCACAGGAACTGGCTGAGGTATAGGAGGGGGAGGAGGAGGTTGGGCATTGGGGTTTGCTCGCACATACTCCGTGTACCAGTTACTCACCATTTGGAGAAAGGCTTCCCGAGCCTCTTCTCCTTGACCTCTAGCCTCGGGTCCACTCTGCACAAGCGCGGTCCCTTACGCGGGAGCCAGCACATTACTAGCTACGTCATCAGCAGCCGATTGATCGGGATCCATACACTATATATAAACAAAGTTTAAAATCATCAAAAGCCAGCACACTATCATTATACGCTTATGGCATGTATAGCTAGACTCCCACACACGCTACGGTAGTCCTAGAACCGACTAAACCATAGCTCTGATACCATTAAATGTAACACCCCTTACCCGTACTTAACTCACACAATCATACAACTTTGGGCTATCAGGTTCGTTTCAAATTAAAACTTTTCCATTCATGTGTCTATCACTCTCATAATGGACCTACGAGGCTCTAAATATGCTTCCAAATGGTTTCGGAGATAATTTGGAAACTTCTACGCACTTAAGAAAATTTGCCTAAACAGGGGCCACACGCCCGTAGGGGAGATGACACGCCCGTGTATCATCTCACATGCCCGTGTTCGACGCCCGTGGTCAACACTGACTAACTTCACATGACCTTGGCACGCCCGTGGCCCTGGCCCGTGTGCCAAACCTTGACATTCTGACATATCCACACGGCCTATACACACGGCCGTGTGCTTCAGCCGTGTGGCGATTTAAATTCCAATTGCAAGGTGCAGACTTCACACGGCCTGGGCATACGCCCATGTGCTAGCCGTGCCTCCCACACGGTCTAGACACACGCCCGTGTGTCTACCCATGTGAACGATTAAAAGGCTATCTACTAAGCCCTTTTCCACCCTACATTGTATACATACATACTCCAAATTCCATTCAACGTAATTCATGACCCAAAGACACATCTAAATACTCAATTCAACATATGAATAAGCACTTATAATTTGCAATAGGAACTTCCATGAGTACTTTCATATTTTCATAAATAACAAAGTGAGACATCAACCATGACAACATACAAAATAGTTATCTTAAAAGGGGGCCAACACATCTTGGCCAAAATAACAAAATAATCTAACTAGTCTAGCCCCTATACATGCCATACACAAAATCACTAAGTCTAGATATACCGAGATGAGTTGATAGTGTGGGCGATCTTCTGGTTATCGGCGTACCCCGGGTCAACTCTTAAACTCTATAAAACAAGGGAAAAGAAAGGGGAAGTAAGCATTAAGCTTAGTAAGTTTACATGTAAACAATATAAAGTTATAGCATTACATACTAAACAAGGAGCAATCCACATTTATAATCAAGCTTACTCATTTCTTCCATATCCATATTCCAACCTTATCACAAGCTTAATGTATACATTTATTAGCATGCTTCCCTGCACTTAGCACCACAATGTCACATAATACAGCACATCACAAACTCTTAGTCAATTACTCATAATCAAATTACTCGGTGGTTTCGCACTTAGCCCACCATCAGTCTTTATTAGGGTGGTATCGCATATAGCCCACCGAAAAGGTTAGTTACGATGGTATCGTACATAGCCCACCAAATGATAAATAGACGATGGTATCGCACATAGCCCATCGTAATTAAATAACTAGGTGGTATCGCACATAGCCCACCATTAACTGTTTATTACACGTTTATATGACTATTTCGTCATTCATACAATAATTATACAATAACTACCACATTCAATCCACTTGGATCACACATGTTCTCAATCATGCCATGTACCCATCAACAACGACAATGTATGTATATAAAATGTATAGTTTACACATAAACTTACCTCGGTGCAAAACGTGTCAACTAACGGTTTTATCCGTAACCTTGCCTTTTCCCCGGTCAAGGTTAATTCCGCGCTCTTCTTGATTTATAACAATAAAATTCATTCATTTAGATCATTCTATGATCATAATGCACCAAAATCTACACTTAGGCAAAAATGACCATTTTGCCCTTGTATTATGGCAAAATTACGATTTTTCCCCTAGGCTCGTAAATCATTTTTTATCACATTTTCTCAATAAACAAGCCTAGCTGAACATTTATTTCTCTTACAACTACTCACCATTCCAACTATTTCTTGCATTTATGACACAATTTAAATCTTTGCATTCTAGTCCTATTTAGGTGTTTTCATGCTAACATCTTTCGCAAAAGTTGTTTCTCATCTCCCTAACATTTATTTTCTTCCATAAAACTCAGCTAACAACTTAACTACTCTCATGGCAAGTCCCTAGACTTTCAACTATATCTCAAATTAGTCCCCTTATTAGCTAGCTTAAGCTTTGGGGACTCCAAAAACACAAAAATAATCAATTAAAACCACCTAAATCACTTACTTGAATATGAATTGAGTGGCTGAAAGTTTGAACCCCCAAGAGCTCTATTTTTTCTTCAATTTTCAGTGGAAAGAGATGAGTGAATAGTGAAAGATGATAGTTTTTCTTTTACCATATTTTTATTCATCTTTTCTCACCTAATTTTGACTAAACATTAAATGCTCTTGTCTCCCCATACCATATGGCCGTTCATCACACTCCAAAATGGCCTATTTGCACTTTAAAGACCTCTAATTTACATTCTATAGTCATTAGGTACTTCTACCTTGAAAATTAAAACTTTCGCACTTTATGCAATTTAGTCCTTTTTCGAAATTAAGCATGCAATCATTAAAATTAAAGTACCAAAATTTTCACATAGTCATATATTAATGCTATAACGCATAAAATAACATCAAAATAATTTTCTTAAACATCAGATTAGTGATCCCGAGATCACTGTTTCGACTAGCCCCAAAATCGGGCTGTTACAGCAGCTTTAATTTCCTCATTAAAAATAGTATTATTAAGGAGATTAAAATCCCCGTCAGTAAGGCGCGGGAAAGCATTCGGGGGTAAACCTCTCATCGGACCGGGGTGCTTGCCATACAAAGTCGTATAAAAATTTATCGCTTCAAGCTTCAACTGCTCCTTATCCATAATCCACTCACCCAAATCATTCTTTAAAGCGATAATTTTATTCTGATTCCTTCTCCTCAAAGTGCGTGTGTGAAAAATTTTGGTGTTGCGGTCCCTTATAACTAACCAGTCACAACAAGCCTTCTGACGCTAAAGTAACTCCTCGTGATGCAACATATTTTCCAATTCCCCTCTAACTTCCATTTCAACCTGATTAAGATAGCCCAAGTTTCTTCTATCACGCTCAATCTCAATGCTTTGGAGTTTCCTAGTCAGAAGCTTCTTACTAGTAAAAATATTACCATACACCTCTTTATTCCATCTTTTAACCTAATCAGTAAACTCGAAATGTGCTGTCGACATATTGGCAAAAACTCTCCAATTCTCTTTAACGAAATCTGAAACCCTTGGCTGTTCAATCCAACCCACTAAGAACCTGAACGGATGCCCTTTTGAGGAATGAAATTCAAGCATCAAAGACATTTTTAAATATCTATGATCAGATTTAAGCCACGGTAGGTGTATCACCATAGAATTCAAAAAATTTGAACACCAAGCATTGTTGCAAATAGCCCTATCCAAACACTCCATGATCCCCCTCTCTGCCAAATGAATTGTGAACCACGAAAACCCAAATCTTGCAACTGAGCTGATTCCATAAAATCACCAAATAAGGGGCATATTTTCCTTAGAGTCCGTCCTCTTCTCTTCTTAGTGGATGACAAAATAGCATTAAAGTCACCAATCGCCATCCACGGAGACCCATCAACAGGAATAGTACTATGCAAATTCTCCCATAAATGTCTCATTTTACTGCAATTAGGGCTACCATACACAAAGGTTACCAAAAAGGGTTATCTAAAAAAAGGTACCAGAAACTCTGAATAACACAAATTGAGAATGATTTTTAAGGACCCCCATACAAATGAACTCCCTCCAACCAATTCGATACCGCCAGAAAACCCAACTGCCTCTACACGATGGGAACAATGAAAGTTTGCGATAATCGAATCAGCTTTCCCTCATCTAACCCTCATTTTAATAAGGCAAGTCAAATCTAGTTTATGATCCTAATTATATTCACGAAAAACCCGAATGAACTTCGAACTAGCACAACCCTAGCAATTCCAAGAAAAAATAGTAAATTCATAAATATAAAAATTAAAGGTACGAGGACTAACCAATCAAAGAGTAACAAAGTCTTCAACTCCCTATTCATTAGCGGTGGCCTTATCGGTAAAAGTTTCCACTTGTTCACCTATAAGCTTTCCCATAGAATTCATGGTGTCTGGAAGCGATACTCGTGAACTTCCGACAATTTAAAATTGTCCCCCACTTCCACAAATTGTTTTATTTAACGTTCTTCCATTACGCCCACTCTTTTTTTTGTTATCTAACCCATGTCCTCTAGACAGAACATTTAAATTATTAAAGGTCCCTAATCCTTCATTTACCCCTGTTGCCTTCAAATTGTGCTCTGAATATTCCTTGAAAATTATAGCTAAATGCTGATTGGAGTCTAGAAACTTAGGATTTACATCCACCACCAATTCAAGTGAACCTTCAAATGTGGGATTAAAATGTAGAGATGAATGTTTATTTTGAAAAATAATTTTGGGACCCATTTGGACAGTGCGCTACGTGCTCTCTATGTTTTCCATATTTTGTTTTGCTCCAAGAATTAATTGGACTCCATTTGATTTTGACCCAATATCTTTCCCCAAAACAAGCATGTCCTGTGCCAGGTCATGGCCCAAGTCCAACAATTCCTGCTCAACACCTGAATGCGCTAGTCCACTAGTCTGTTCAGCAGGCCCAACTGTTACGCATTGACCCGATATCCCCTTACCTTTATTACCTTCAACCGATAACCCAAAACTTGACCCAGGCCTGTTTGATTTTATTTTCTTGATAAAATATCCCTGCTTAAATCCAATCTCCTGCAACCCCAATTTTTCAGCACCCAAATCCACTGATTATTTGTCCAGTGAATTTAACGCCGCAAATCTGGAGCCGACCAGATTTTCTTCTGAAACTTTCGGCTGGTTATTCCGTTTTTCAGCCTGGTTGCACCATGATTTGCGCTCGATGACCATCCATGGGATGAAGGCGTCTCTCGTCACCGTCAAATCAGCTTCATTGTTCATCACTTTAGGTGAGTCCTCATTGCCACCGTGTATGATTTGATCTCCCAAAGAAGAAGAACAAGAACTTTTTGGATGGCCATATTAGCTAGAAGAAAAACATACTTTAGGTAGGGCTTCAAACTCCACTCGTTGCACCCTGCCATAGATCAATACTTGCGAGGTAAGTGGTTTTTCCAGATCTATCGACACAACCATTCTTGCAAACTGTCCCCTTGATCCACTATCGATTTTGACATCTAATTTAACCACTTGTCCAACCAAGTTTTCGATCTCTTCTAAGATTCATTTTTTATACAGAAATCCCAGCAAACCCGGGAAGCAGATCCAGGCCATTAACACGTAAAGAAAGGGTTTTAACAGGTCAAAATAAATCGTCCATGGCTGAACAGTGAGATAGTGTCCAAACACTATCCAAGGGCCTTGAGTCAGAGCCAAGTCATAATCTTTCCTGCTCTGGAACCGGACAAGGTAATAACCATTCTCAACATCCATCAGGCGAAAAGGTTGAGAGGGTCTCCAAAGGCTTGAAATGTGATTGTGCAAAACTCCATAACCAATGTTGCGTCCCAACAATTTGACGACAACGGTAGTTTCCATATCCTTAACCAAAACTTTTCTTAACCTTTCCGAGAAATCAATGGTAGGGATTCCATTGATGGAGGATCGAAGAATATTGCCATCTTAAATTTCAAGATCCGCATCAGTAACACCATCACAAGATTCAGAAGCTTTCCCTTCCAAAAGCTTCTCTTTCCAAGAAACTCTACTCACTGGGGTTGAGTCTACCATCATGAATTTTGATGGATCCCCTCCCACCTCCTTAAACCAAACTTTTTTGGTGTTACGACCCTCATCGGTGCCAATTTCGTCACCAATCCGGTCAGCGGACAAAATTTTAGATATATCATGAAAAATTAAGTTTAAATGATTTTATATATGATAAAATTGTTCAATTTTAATATTATAAATTAATGTAGATTGAGTTTTGGAAGCCTTTTCTTTTAAATAAACAGATTTTGGGCTAACTTAGGCTTATATATCATTTCTTTTATTGGTACTTTAAGCCTTTTTTTTCTAAATTAGGTAAATATGTCATTTATGGAGATAAAGTGTATAAAAGCGCGTCTAGCTCCCCATTGGTTTTTTAATCGTTGATAACGGTAAAACTATTTAAAATGGCCAACAGTAATATTTCTATGAATATTACGAATAATTCGCATTCACATTAACATGTCTAGGAGACATATCGAATCTAATCTAACATACACAAACAAAACCAAAGGTATGAGTGACAAAGGAAATGACCCAAGTGACATTTCTACAAGAAAAATTTAGGACTAAGGCAGCGTGTTCCCATTCCTACCCCACATGCAATTCAATCAAAGATATTTTCAACAATCTAAGCAATCAAAGTAACTTAAACATTTTGGTTTCTGAATCAATGGGTTGCGAAACCCCAATCAGTACATTAAAAACTTAGGTCCGAGTGTCAAGTAACCTAGGCTCTGATACCACAAAATGTAAGACTCTATACTCGGTTCGGTCGTCGAGCCCGAATATTAGGATGTCACACCACCATCACGCATCACACACATTATAAAATGTCACATTAATAGGCAGTTGTCCTCTTTATTAGCGTTCTTAAAATTTTCTAAGTTAAGCATATATTAATCATCATTAAAACATGCCAAACACACTTCAAAAAAACTTATAATATCAATTAAACATGCATTAGAGCCACTTAGCAAAATTCTAAAACAAGTTACGCAGGTATCGATACTAAAATTGGGGTGTAACACCCCAAACCCGGCCTAGAAGTCTAGACCGAATCCAGGATGCTAGATTGGTCACTGAAGTGATCGTAAGAAGATATAACAAAAACCAGTCGTTCAAATTTCCATTTCTAAAAATAATTATCTCAAAACAAACCAAAACGTTTAATCGTGTAAAAATATTGTTCGCAAATGTAACAAAACCTAATGTCTGAACAAAGTTTAAAAAAGTAATGGCACCACAGTATTATAAATCTTTACAGTTCAAAACCAAATGTAAAAACAAGAAAACACAAACTGCTCAATTGCTGTTCACAAGCTTTGTCAGAGACCTCCTCCATCTTACCGAGCTCAACTACGAGAATCCAAAATCTGCACTGAAAAGGGGAAACAAAAGAGGGGGTGAGCTACTCGAGCTCAGTGTGAGATCAAACCAGCTACATTACAGAAGCAGAAACAAAGAACTAGAAACAGTTCAAAAGAAGAGCACACTTACAGACATATAACAGTTAAGCGAGTTTGCCTAACATTAAACACACACCATATGTACCTTACAGTCATACGGAACAAACAGACACACCTAACCTCACGTGCTATTCAAATACAATAGCAACAGTTCACAAGTCAGTCACACTATCACAATAATTGATTCGATCGAGACATTTATAGAGAAAGTCTACGAGAATCGCGCCGAAACAACGCTTTTGATCAATCGATAACACATTCACCATATTATCACATTACCAAACTGATTAATCGACGTTTGATCAAATAAATGCAGTCACATTCAGTCACATAGATTCATTTAGATACATGTGAGTGCAAATGAGTTATAAATAACCTACCCATCCAGCCAACACACCATCTCTGTCCAATCCTACACTTCATGTGGGGATATAATCAACCCACCCATCCCTGTACTCCGAGTAGGACCTCGAAAAGCCCATTCAACCTTATACTCCATAGGATGTCACCCCGAGTTGCCCAGCAACGATAATCATCAACATTGTCCTCGACCCTCAGAGAATTGGGACCGCCCTCGACCCTCTGGGAATTGGGGCTAATAGTGTGCAGATAAACTTCCAGTCTCATATATTATGCAGCAAAGCTAGCGTATAAGTTGTACTGTGCAATATGGTAAAAAGCTGCGATCTGAACATCCAATATGAACTGCGGATCGGATAAGTGATGCGTGGCGTAGCTAACGTACATGCGATCTGATGCAATACTGATGTCTGCTATACCGATGAGATTCTGATGAAGCGCCAAATCATACAATGATAGCGGCGATCTTGGCGTATGTCTTGTCTGATGTAATACAAAATCTGCGATGCAGTCAAATCGTCCACGACCCTTAGGGTATTGGGACTGCCCTCGACCCTCTGGGTATTAGAGGCTTCAGTTTGCAGTTAAACTGCCAAATCGTAAATCTTCCTTCTATTCAAAATCCCAACCAAAAATACTTTATATGCAGATGTATGTATGCAAATATATGTATGCAGATGTATGAATGCAGATGCACCAATTCAGAATACAATTTCAGACAGTCATTCAGAAGTAGTCACTTACAGTCAGTCAATTAGTTACAGAAACATGCACACTTATGCACTCAGATTCAGTACCTAGCGTAGCACACATTCACTTACAAGCAGTGCATAATTCGAAGTCAGAACAGAATCGTATTCACCCTCAGTAAGCTTAGTCGAGGGGTTGGAACACATAGACTCACAATGGCATTCGATTTGCCCTAAAATCAGAATTTGGCGAGTTAGGGCCACACGCCCGTGTGCTCCGGCCGTGTGGAGCAATCCAGGCCGTGTGGGGATCCAAATGCCCGAATGAGGGCTGGCACACGGCCATGTGACAGAGGCACACGCCCGTGTGGTGTAGAGACACGGCCGTGTGATAAGGCGGTGTAACTCACTGTCAAATTTCCCTAATATTAGGTGCAGGGCAGACACGGCTGTGTGTCCCATAACACACGCCCGTGTGGAATCCCTAGGCTCCAAATCAGTCACACGATTGTGTGTCCCGAAGCACACGCCCGTGTGGGAACCCTAATTTTCCCAGATCTGTCACACGGCCGCGTGGCCAGGCCGTGTGACTCTAAATCCCAAATTTCCTAAACTCACACGCTCGTGTGCTCAGAGGACACGGCCGTGTGGATTCCGGCAAAAATCCCTAAATTGGCCACACGCCCGTGTGGCCAGGCCGTGTGGCACCCTAAATCAGCCAGAAACCCAAATTCATAAATCCACACGGCCGTGTGCCTCGGCACATGCCCGTGTGGCTGTCGGGGAGGCTACGAAACCACCCCAATTCAGCCCCAAAAACACCGTTTTGGCCACCTTTACAGTCTTTAACCTTTACCCTATCAACATATATTAGAAAACAACGATTTCCCTTCACTTCTATCGTTTAAAAACTCAAAAACGAAGGGGTAATGCATAACTACGAAAAGCCGAAGGAAAGGGATTCTTAAAACAAAATAGCTATCGATTTAAAAACAGAAAGTAGTAACTAGATTTGAATCCCACACCTACTATACGGTGACAGAGAAGATGACAGAGGAGTGACTTCCCGAATTCACAAGCCGAAACCATTCGAAAAATAAAAAGTAAAAGAATCGAGAAGAGGGGAAAATGTGAAAAGAGTTAACAGAAATAAAAACAAAACCCAAAATAACAATCAACAAATAAAAAAACAATAATAAATAATATAATATAATATAATATAATATAATACATAAACATTTATAATTAATACTAATACAGAACAAAATAAAAGACTCTCCACAATTGCGCATCCAGCTACTCTAACCTGGAACCCCAAGGTATGCTAACACTCACACAACCATTAGACCAGCAGGCCCATTCTTGTCACTAAATTGCACAATTAAACACATATGTGCAATCTCCCCACTGTCCTTATCTCAAAGCTCAAAACTTCTAGGCCCAAAATTCGGGGCGTTACAATTCACCCCTCCTTAAGGAAATTTCATCCTCGAAATTTCCAACTATCAGAAAAGTCGCACAACCAAACTACACCACTACGCTCCCGCTGCGCACTCTGATTCCCAAATTCACCTCTCAGACACACCTAGAACACATAACCACTGAAGCAGATAGACATTATGTACACACAATTTTAATGCTCAAATAAACACATCCAAACACACTTAGCCACACCTGGCTCAAAAGCGCCGAGGACAATCTCGAACTCGATGCTCAATGGACCCGCATCTCAGACACGCTCTTGACTTCTTCCAGCAATCGCCCGCATGGTGCCTCTTACAGTGCTCACAAGATGGTATACTTGTGCCACTACTGGCACTACATTTACTATCATTCAGATGCATCCTAGCATGCTTCGCAGAACGAGGCTCCAACCTCGGAGGGCTACAATCTCTCTTCTTCTTACAGTCTACGCACCTAGCTTGGAGTGTTTCACTAATTCCTCTTATTCTAGCCTCAAACACTTCCTCTAGCACTTCCCTTACTAACCGGGTCAGTGCCTCAGTACCAACCTCTGGGTTATCGCTACCCAGGGCTAGCGAACTCACATTGACTACTGGTTCCTGAACAGTCTCACACCCCGGAGGAGTAGACAACTTATCGTGATCTTGTTTCCCCTCAGATTCCATGTAAGTCGTATGGCTAACTCTGAAAATCTACATTTTCAGAACACACACAGAATAAATACAAAAATCTAAATGTTCAAATATCACAGTTTTGAATTTCTACCTGGACCAGCATCGGAGTCTCAGACAAGTCTTTTCCATAAATCACTTTACAAAATTCAAACCATATCAATTTCCTATGGTACAGTTTTTCAAACATTTTTCAAAATCATTTATTTGCGCACATGTCCATGTAGAAAATACAGGCTGAGTTTTTGTAAACCTGGCTCTGATACCACTAAATGTAACACCCCAAACCCAGCCTAGAAGTCTAGACCGAATCTAGGATGCTACATTGATCACCGAAGTAATCGTAAGAAAATTTAACAAAAACCAGTCGTTCAAATTTCCATTTCTGAAAATAATTATCTCAAAACAAACCAAAACGTTTAATCGTGTAAAAATACCGTTCGCAAACGAAACAAAACCTAATGTACGAACAAAGTTTAAAAGAGTAATTACACCACAGTATTATAAATCTTTACAGTTCAAAACCAAATGTAAAAACTAGAAAACACAAACTGCTCAATTGCTATTCACAAGCCTGTCCGAGACCTCTGCGTACTGAGCCTAACTACAGAATCCAAAACTGTACTTGAAAAAAGGAAATAGAAGAGGGGGTGAGCTACTCGAGCTCAGTGTGAAATCAAACCAGCTACACTACAGAAGTAGAAACAGAGAACTAGAAACAGTTTAAAAGAAGAACACATTTATAGGCAGATAACAGTTAAGCGAGTTCACCCAACATTAAACACACACCATATGTACCTTACAGTCATACAGAACAAACAGACACACCTAACCTCACGTGCTATTCAAATACAATAGCAACAGTTCACAAGTCAGTCACACTATCACAATAACAGTTCAGTCAGACATTTATAGAGAAAGTCTACAGAAATCGCATAGGCATACGTGCTTTTCAGTCGATCAGTAACACATTCAGTCATATTATCACATTCAGCCAAACTGATCAATCAGATGTTTTAGTCGAATAGTACAGTCACATTCAGTCACATAGATTCATTCAGATGCATATGAGTGCAAATGAGTTATAAAATAACCCACCCATCCAGCCACCACACCATCTCCATCCAACCCTACACTTCATGTGGGGATATAATCAACCCACCCATCCTTGCACTCCGAGTAGGACCACGAAAAGCCCATCCAACCTTATACTCCATAAGATGTCACCCCGGGTTGCCCGGTAACGATGGTCATCAGCATTGCCCTCGACCCTCTGGGAATTGGGGCTAACAGTGTGCAGATAAACTGCCAGTCTCATATATTACGCAGCAAAGCTAGCGTATTGGTATCTTGTATAATATGGTAAATCTGCAATCTGAGACATCCAAATGAATCGCCAGATCAGATAGTGGTACGTAGTGTAGCTAACGTACATGCGGTACAGTGCAATGCGGTAATTCGCTACACTGATGAGTTGCAATAGAACTGCCAGATCGGTTAATGATACGCAGCAATACTGACGTATGTGTTGTACAGTGTAGTGCGAAAATCTGCAGTACAGTCAAATCATCCACGACCCTCAGGGTATTGGGACTGCCCTCGACCCTCTGGGTATTAAGGGCTTCAGTATGCAGTTAAATTGCCAAATCATAAATCTTTCTTCTCTTCAAAATCCCAACCAAAAATACTTTATATGCAGATGTATGTATGCAAATATATGTATGCAGATGTATGAATGCAGATGCACCAATTCAGAATACAATTTCGCATACTATTGAAGCGATCACTTATAGTCGATCAATCGATTCTTGAAATGTGCACACTTATGCACTCAGATTCAGTACCTAGCATAGCACACATTCACTTACAAGCAGTGCATAATTTGAAGTCAGAACAGAATCGTATTCACCCTCAGTAAGCTTAGTCAATGGGTTGGAACACATAGACTCACAATGGAATTCGATTTTCCCTAAAATCAGAATTTGGCGAGTTAGGGCCACACGCCCGTGTGCTCCGGCCGTGTGGAGTAATTCAGGCCGTGTGGGGATCCAAATGCCCGAATGAGGGGTGGCACACGGTCGTATGACAGAGGCACACACCCGTGTGGTACAGGGACATGGCCGTGTGAACTGGCCGTGTAACTCACTGTCCAATTTCCCTAATATTAGGTGTAGGGCAGACACGACCGTGTGAAGGTGTCACATGCTCGTGTGGCCATCAAACACAGCCGTGTGTCCCATAACACACGCCCATGTGGAATCCCTAGGCTTCAAATCAGTCACACGGTCGTGTGTCCTGAAGCACACGTCCGTGTGGGAACCCTAATTTTCCCAAATCTGCCACACGACCGTGTGGCCAGGCCGTGTGACTTAAAATCCCTAATTTTCCAAACTCACACGCCCGTGTGCTCAGAGGACACGGCCGTGTGGATTCTGACAAAAATCCCCAAATCGGCCACACGCCCGTGTGGCCAGGCCGTGTGGCACCCAAAATCGGCCGAAAACCCTAATTCACAAATCCACACAGTCGTGTGCCTCGGTACACGCCCGTGTGGGCATCTGGGAGGCTACAAAACCACCCCAATTCAGCCCAAAAACACCGTTTTGGCCACCGTAACAGTCCCTAACCTTTACCCTATCAACATATATTAGAAAACAACGATTTCCCTTCACTTCTATTGTCTAAAAACTCAAAAATGAATGGGTAATGCATAACTACGAAGAGCCGAAGGAAAGGGATTCTTAAAACAAAATAGCTACCGATTTAAAAACAAAAAATAGTAACCAAATTCGAATCCCACACTTGCTATACGATGACAGAGAAGATGACAGAGGAGCGACTTCCCAAATTCACAAGCCAAAACCGTTCGAAAAATAAAAAGTAAAATAACCGAGAAGAGGGGAAAACGTGAAAAGAGTTAACAGAAATAAAAACAAAACCCAAAATAAAAATCAACAAATAAAAAAACAATAATAAATAATATAATATAATATAATATAATAAATAAACATTTATAAATAATACTAAAACAGAACAAAATAAAAGACTCTCCACAATTGCACATCTAGCTACTCGAACCCGGAACCCCAAGGTATGCTAACACTCACACAACCACTATACCAGCAGGCCCATTCTTGTCACTAAATTGCACAATTAAACACATATGTGCAATCTCCCCACTGTCCTTATGCTCAAAGCTCAAAACTTTTAGGCCCAAAATTCGGGGCGTTACATGGGGTATCGATATTTCTCTTATATGGTATTGATACCGATTGGAAAATCGATACCAAAACAACATTTTGTTTCTCGTCTAAAAATCAAACCCCAGTATTTATCGGAACCTTTATTAATGTATCGATTATTTTACCCCGAGTATCGATAGTCGTGATAAGGTATCGATACCAAATTACAATACTGACTTCCTGCACATAAAAATACCACAGAAGTATCGTTTTTATAACCTGAATATCGATACCTCTGCTCCAGACCATAAAAATACAACACATCTAATCATTTAATCCATCCTTGTAACATCCCGTTTTTTAATGGTGTCATAAATAGTGGTTTCGGGACCACAAATCTGATGAATGAGTCCGCAAATATTATCAAGTGGTTAATCTCTAAAGACAAGTGGTTTTGGAAAATAAAGTTTTGGGACCTCATTTCTATAAACCGAGTCTGTAAATATTTTTATTTAATTTTTATAGAGTGATTATATATGTGTATTAAAATTTGGTTAGGTAATTTTAACGTTTAGATAGTTAATTAAGTAAAAATGACTAAATCGTAAAAGTTTCAAAAGTTAATCGCTATTAGTTTAAAAGGGTTAATTGTGTGAAAAAAATATAATTGAATGGATCCTTATGGAAATTTAGCCATAATCAAGATAGTGGATGGTAGATAGATGCATTTTAGATTAAAATTATGTTGAATTAATGGCATTTTGGGAATTAAATAAAAAATAAACTAAGATAAAATATTAAAACAACTATCATCTTCTTTATTTCTTTATAGAGAAACTGAAAACTCTATAGCTAAACTTAGGGAGCTTTTGGCCAAGTCTTTTTGGTGTGCTTGGTATGTATTTTCTCACTCGTTTTTAATGATTTTTATATTTTTGAGATCGTTGCAACTAGGTCTAGCTAACCCGTATCTCCATTTTCAAAACTGTTAAAGTTTGTTAAAATAACCATTGATGATTTTTGGATGTTCATGATGTTAAATGGAAGATTTTGAAGCTTAGAAATGTTTTAGGACTATTTTGTTAAGTGATTTTGTATAGTTTTTAAATTTAAGGACTAAATTGAAAGTAAGTAAATATTGGTAGGTGTTCTTAAGAAATTTCAAAATTTAAAGGCTGTTTAGAGATGGCTAAAAATTTGACAATTTGGGTTTTTGAGTTAATTCTAAAAATAAGTTTATTTTGATATTAGGGACTAAATTAAATAAATGTAAAAGTGCAGGGCAATTGTGTAAAAATGTCATCTAAGAAGTTATATGCTTTAAATTAAATTTTTTAAAATAATTGGGGCTGATAATTGAAATAAAATATCGTATAGATCAAGAACCGATGGAAAATCATGGAAAAGGGAAAGTTGTTGAATAGTCCCTAAATTTTACTATCTCTGCAGTTTAGCCTGGTAAGATTATATAGTTTAATTAGGTATGATTTATAATATCATTTTGATTTCTGAGTTGTGGTATGTTAATAAATATATAGATGTAATTGAATTATAATAAATTGGTTCAATGTGAGAAAATGAATTGAATTATAAATTGTCATACGGTAATGTGTATCGAGTCCGGATGAACATAGGATAAGATACAATTGGCATGCCAGTAGGTTATATTGCACGTTGTACGGGTTTAACTTGAGATGAGATGATGATTCTTGATTTACTCCTGTTCACTGAATATATCGAATGTCCAGTATTTGTTGCGGCCTATCATGATATATTACAGTTTTTCTAGCGTGTTACTGGGGGCGGATGTAAAGCCTTCGAGCTTGGCACTTGGTGCCGAGGTGTGTTCCTATGGGCTACGCACTTGGTGCCAAGGCATATTCTCGATTGGTTTGGCTCGTATGAGCTTTCTGGCATGTTTCAGATAGATAACTGCGTATCCGTATTTGTTTATACCGTTCATCAGGCTGAATTTTTAATGGTTAAATGACTTAATTATGATATTTAACTGTTATTTACTTATAATTTCTTGTTAAAGACCTATGCATGTGTTCATGATTTCTGATATTATATGGTGACTTGATAATGGTTGATACTGTATAAATGATGTGATTAAATGACTCATATTTACAAAACTCACCTGTTGAATGGTTGTGATTTACAAGGTTAATGTTAGCCATTGTCTTTTTTATTTATAAAAATGTGATTATACGGTAAGTTATAATGTTTCAACCCGTGAACTTACTAAGCTCATAAAAGCTTACTCGTCTCATTTTTATGTTTCCTTGTAGATAACATTTTGCGGAATCGGGTGATTGGATCAATGCGAATATCACACTATTCAGATTTTTTTTTAGATTTTGAAAACGTTTAATTTTGGGATATGTGGCATGTAATAGGAGTATCTTGTATATGTTTTTAGTATTTAGTACAAGTGGTTTGTTCTCTACTTGTGTTATGAATATACGCCTTAGTTAATAATCTACTAGTTCATGGTTTGGTATGAAAATTCAAATATGGTGCAGAACTAGTCATGTAATAGGTGAAATTTGTATATGTTCTGATTGTGGTTGTGGTATTGGTTAGATTAATGAAGTGATGCTTATGTATAGAATTAGTTTATATGTGATCATGTTTTCGAGCTTGGTAGGTTTAAGTCTTGATATGCTATTTGCTCACTTGATTAAACTCTTCAATGATGTTGGATTTGTGGAACAAATGAATGTGGTTGGATGAGTAAAGAAATGACATTATTTGGCATGAGTTAATTTTTGGTTTTGAGATTAAATGTGAAATAATTGGTACATGGTTGTGTCATGAATGTATATACTTGGTTTGAATTTGTTTGGTATATGAATTGAGGTGCCAAATGAAGGCATATTGGTTAGGCTTAGGATGATTGAATTTGACATGTTTTAGGTGTCTTTGCAAGTGTTTATATGCATGTGGAAATAGGTTGAAATGGTGTGTCACCTTGATTTTGTATGTAGGATTTTCCACACAGCATCAGTGAGTTACACGGCCTGTCGACACGGCCGTATGACCCTGATATACATGGAATTAGTGAGTTATACGGGCTATGGGCACGTGCGTGTGGAATAGTCATACAGCCGTGTGCCCCCTCTTTTTAAAAAAATTTAAAAGTTCCACATATTTTTCTATTTTGTTTCAAATTAGTCCCTACTTGTTTTCAAATTATTTTAAGGTCCCAAAAACTCAATTTAAGGCTCGTAAATGTATGTATGCAATGAATAATACTTAGCCTAAATTTTTGTGTGAATTATATTAAATTTTGATTTAAACTTGCATGTTTTGGATTGATTATCTGTTGTAGCATCCCGTAACCCTAATCCGGTGACGAAGACAGGTGAAGGGGTGTTACAATCCCAACAAATATATAATCAATATGTATCATTTACCTTTTTAAACCAATTTCAAAACGACCAAAATAACAGTTCAAAACATCAAAAACATGTCCGAGCAAGAATCAACATACCAAGGTCCAAGCCTATAGTTCCTAAGAATAATTAAGCTACAAAATATCTAAAACATCATGGCAATATCATACAACAGTTCTACCACACTATTCAATGTCCATTGGCCATACATACAGTTCATGGCACTTCAACATAGCAAATATTCAAACCAAAACAATACCAATGAAATAATTATGACATCCATCAAAAGTGCTAGAAAACTAAACCCATAAAATATCACGAGGACTACAATAATAATCAATCAAAGTCCAACCACATTGTCTTATCCCCACAGTTCAGAGAATAATATTAATATCACCTACATAAATACTAAAGCCTAACTTGGATCACTTCCTTAGTATCCCCGCACCGCTCACATTGCAAACGTTAAATATCTGCAAAGGTTTGAAAGAGTGGGTGAGCTTAAACAAGCTCAGTGAATGTCAGAGTAAACATAAAGTATACACAATATCAAAGGTTAAACAAGAGCATACTACAATAGGTTCACAACCATATTCTAACCAAGTCAAAATAACATATTCACGTTTCATTAATCTATAAAACTAGCATATACCCTCACGTACGGCTACACTCAACTCATATTCAAATAACTCATTTTACAATAATTTATCAAGACTAAACAATGTATACAAGCTTTAATAACTCACAAGTCTAGCTTATATATTCACATGCATTCACAAGTTAAATAATAACAACCCAAACCACAATTACATATGCAATTTACTATGAGAACATACTAACATTTTCATGAAAATTAAATCAACTTATTTAGCATATTATTCGCATGTTTATGCATCCATCTCACATCGTATTATCACAATATATAATATCACATTTAAAAAATAATTTGACACTTGAGGCTATGAAACATAAAAGTGGGCTCTACCACCACACATCGGATACACGGATCTCCAACAAACCAATTGACTCATAGAGTCGAACATATCCCAAAAAGTGAAGTATAAAGTTAACACTCTCCAATACACCAAACATGTCCCGTTGAATGGAGCTTAGCTCACATTCCCTTATCTTTCCAACCTGTCCCAGGGCCTCAATGCCCACAAACACAATACATATAGGTGAGTACTCACAATCCTATGGCATGCCAACTATATCCAACAGTTTCAAGAGATCACAAGGCTAAAATATCCACAATTACACATTTTTAATTACTGGTTTAATACACATCATCTTTGTTCATATTCATCAATTTACATCGCAGTCTCTTACACATTACACACTTATCGGATCCATATTTATTTGCACTTTAAGTGCCACAATAATGCTCATTGAGTTATCACATATCCAACCACATATGTGTGCATTAAAATCAGTACATCATATATCACATACATGTAACGCCCCGATTAATTTAATCCTATTTTTGTGAAATCTGTTATAATTGAGTATCTGCTTCAGTGGCTAAATGTTCTGGATGTGTGTTTGAGGTCTTGGGCTCAAGTCCCACTTTTGGAAATTTTTTTTATTTTAATCCTAGACTTATATTATATTTTTAGTAAACTCATATTAGAATTAGCCTGCTAGGTCAAGTGGTAAGGTGTTAGCTTGTCTAAGGTCCCGTGTTCGATTCCCTGTGTGAGCGTGGATGATATTTTTGCTTCGATGATCTAAGAGAGTTTGGGTGGAGTTAGAAGTGTGAGGTAGTTGGATGTGGTAGTGGGGAGGATTTTGGGGGTAAGGTGGTTAGTGGATGGAGTGGGGGAGATTTTGTTAAAATTTTAATTTATTTTTATCTTTTTGTCTTTTTTTGTTTCCCAAAAATTTCCTCTCCACATTTGACGTTTTCTTTTCCAAATTCTTCTTTCAAACATTTTTTTTTCTTTTTCCCATGTCTAACTCTGCAAGCTTTTTCATTTTTTCTTCTTTTGATTTCTGTTCACTATACCTTCGTTCAATCACTACGTTTTGGTTCTGTAATCCCTACTCGGAAGGTGGTAGGTAAGTGTTTTTAAAGTTTTGTGCAGTTGTAGGTCGTTTTCGGATGTGTTAATGTTGTGAATTCTTGTGGTAGGTGTTAATCAAGGGGATCGGATTTCATCGTCTATTGTGCAGTGTGTTAGGGCTATCATGACTATTTTGGTAAGTGATCGAGCCTTTCATTTGAGTAATACTTTCAAGTATGTCAATTGGGGTTTTGATAAATTGGTGTTTTGGTACTTTGAATTGATCATTAGAATGGTGTTTTTAGGTTTCGAAAGTCTCGGGATTGCGGTAGCGTAAGAAATAAACCAAGTGTGTGTCGAAAACACGAGAAATTGAAGTTTGGTGAAAGCCAAAAAAGGGGTCTGTCGATGCCACACAGGCGTGTGCCCGGCTGTGTACAATACACCACTATGTGATAGTCAAGGGTGTTACCGTGTGGGCCACACGGTTGTGTGGGACCACATTTCTGAAAATTTCCCTAGGGTCGTATGAGTCATTCCAACCGACTATGGGCTTTCCATAGGGTCAGTAAGGGCTAACCAAACCTTAATACTTGTGACCTGTGATTCTGATAGACTAATCTGAGTAGGAAAAACTGATATGTATGTCTGATTATTCTGTATAAGTATGTATGATATCTGCATACGAGCATGCGACACATGTTATTCATATATATCTATTATTAGATATCTATATCTGTATATGGGTTTAGATTTGTATATGTGGAGGAAGTATTCTATACGGCGACCTTTCGGCAATTTTCTGGCAGCTTGTCTGCATACTATTCTGTTATGTGTCGTATAGACATTATATGGTGTGTAGGGATGGGTGGGTGTTTTATACCCCACATGGTGTGATGGGTTTTTCGGAGATGGTGTGTAGAGGATGGGGGTAGGATTTGGTATATTTGTTCTGATTATCTGATTCTGACATCTATTTCTGTTAAGGACATAATTCTGTATCTGTATATGTTCTGCAAATAAGAATTCTGTGTATATTTGCATGACTATCTCTGTTGGGTTACACATTGAGTTTACGAAAACTCACATCCGTTTGTCTATTTTGTTCAGGTAATCCTCAGACATAGGTTGGTCGGTGTGACGGAGGCTCAGCGGTGACCACTAGTTCGCGAACAATTTCAATTAATGGTTTTATTTAGTTTCTTGATTTTTTTTGGAGAGTTTTGTAAATCTTGGACTCTCAAGATTGTTGATTTTAATTTTTGTTTTGGTTGTGCTTTGACTTTTAATCTGTGATGTTTGAAAAACACAACGGTTTTATGCCAATAAATGGTTTTTGAAAACACAAGCTTGGTTTTTGACAAAAACGATTTTCATACTTCCGTTGCAAATTTTACAAATACTTTAAAGGATAACTTATAATCGTTTTAAATAAGATCATAAAAACAAGTTTTTACAAAAATGTGGACTTTGTTTGGTAACAAATAATACGATACATTTTTACATAAAAGAGGAGGTTCAGAAACCCTTCATCGTAACACTTCCATATTCGGCCATAGCGTCTAGGCCGGGTTTGGGGTGTTACATTTAGTGGTATCAGAGTTAGGTTACAAAACTCGGGTTGTGAATTTTGGGTTCCAAAATTGGGTTTGAAAAAAGACTGGTTTGTAAACAAAAAATTATTTATTTATTAGTAAATATGTGATACACCGAGTCTCCGGCACAGACCCTGTAAGTACTTTTGGACTTAGAAATACTGTAGTTAGAACTATCTGAAACTATACTGAGTTAGTTAGAGACTAAAACTTTTGAAATATTTTTGAACTTCTGATATCTGAAGCATAAAACATCTGCTAATAAACATTGTAACTGATGCATAAAATTTTATAATGTAGATAAAATTGAAACTACAATGAGCGCTCGTAGTCGTGATCGTGGTATTCGTGGGCGTGACGGGTGCCGTAGGGGGACTCGAGCTGAGTCTTCTTCTTTGGGCAGTATGCTAAATCTGGATACGAGTGAGACATCGATTTCACCTGCTACTGAGACCGGGTCTCAAAGCTGATCGAATGGGGATGACACACTGTCCCAAGCTATGTTAAGAGTGTTGGAGAGGGTTGCTAGACCCCATTTTGGATCTGAGGGCCGTGGGTCGGTAACTGAACGACTCCTGTCCAATGGAGTTGAGCTATTTAGGGGCGTCACTAGTGTCGCCCCTACTGTGGCCGAGTACTGGTTGGAGGCCACTGAGAGGATAATGAATGACATCAACTGCCCTCCTCAGCAAAAACTAAAGGTTTTCCTGCTTCGAGATGAGGCATATCAGTGGTGGTTATCGGTTGAGCAGGGTACTCAACCAGATCATCTAAATTGGGATTATTTCAAGACTGCCTTTTAGAGAAAGTATGTGTGCGCGATCTATGTAGATGCTCGTAGGCGTGAGTTCATGAATCTCACGCAAGGTGATAGGACTATGGCCAAGTATGAGGCTGAATTTCTGAGACTGAGCCGCTACGCTCGAGGCATGGTGGCATCCTAGTACGAGAAATGTGTCTGCTTTGAGGATGGGTTGAGGGACAGTCTTAGAGTATTGATAGCTTCGTAGAAGGAGCGAGAGTTTGCAGTTCTCGTGGATAAGGCAAAGATCGTCGATGAGGTTAAGCGAGTTGAGCGCTAAAATCGAGATTATGAGAGAGGTAAAAATAAGAGGTATTCGGAGCTCTTTAGTTCTGTTCAGAGGTCTAAAAAACGAGCCAAACCTGATTGACCTTCTAGAGTGGGCATTTCAGTTGCTCCTACTAGAGTTCAGCCGTCCAGCGATTTTGGTAGGTGCCATCTAGGTGAGTGTTAGAGGAGATTGGGGGCTTGTCTACGATGTGGATCATTAGAGCATCGGGTTAGAGAGTGTCCAAATTGTTCTGATCAGATGCAAGCCACGGGTTCGGGTTTTGTTCAGCCACAAAGGGCAGTTCAGTAGCCGCCTAGGGGCCGTGGACCGGCCAGGGGTGGTAATGGTATGGGCTGAGGACAGAGAGCACCTAGCAAATGTGCTAATCAGATCAAGGTGGGGCAGCCTGTACTGGTTTATGCTGCTCGACGCCGAGAGGACAAAGATGCCCCTGATGTGATCACGGGTACATTTTTTATTTTTGATGCTCTATATACTGCTTTGATAGACATAGGATCCACACATTCCTGCATAGCTAGTTCGGTTTTTTGAAACTTGAGGATGACTGATTGAAACACCCCAAACCCGGCCCACGAGCCTTGACCGGATCTGGTATGTTCCTCGAGTAAAACGTTTCAATTTTATCGGATTTTTTTACTTTGGAAAATTTGGGGTGGTTTTATAAAAATACTGAGTTTTTTTAGGGTTAATCTTTAATTCGAAAATCATTTGTGTTTAGGTGTCTAAACATTTAATCTTTTTTTTTAAGAAAGGTTGCTTAAACTTTAAATTGATAAAATTCGTATCATACCAAATAATTAAAATGCATGCATAAACAGTTTCATACTAGTGGCCTTATTACATCAAAGAAAACCCGAAATAAATCCAAAATACTTGAAAATAGAAAGTCCAAGATAAAATAAATTTTGAGCTGAGCATGGCCACCACTGAGCTCCTGCCGACCCGGTCCATCACTGAGTGTCAGCTGAAAAGATATCCCACAACGGGGTGAGTCAAATAGACTCAGTGTGTACAGCCAACACTAAGTCCCAACGATTTAGGCATGTCAACTCATACATATACAAATAGCAAATAAGTATAATGATGCAATCCCGAACCCAAACCTAGATGCCATCCGCTACACATCACCCGTACCAACCATCACACCGTGGGGACTACTAAGTCGACCCACCCATCCGCTACACATCATCGAAGGCAGTCGCTGTAGACGACTAGCACATCGCCCTTATAAATTCGTGGCATAGCCACCAGATAATATATTTTGTGACATAAGTCACCACATTTAGATTATGTGACCGAAGTCACCACATTCGGATATCGTGACATGAGTCACCACATTCAGATATTGTGGTATAAACCACCAGATCACTTCCCCTTTCCATATAACCCATATGCCCCATGTCATACAATCACGCAAATATCATGGCTTAGGCCTTATTTCACATTCTTATCAATATTCACATACATGCCATATTCCACATGTTCATAACATTTATTAACATGATGTTAAGATTACGTACCTGAGTACTTTGTACCATTGCATGGTACCTTAGCCCACTTTTCATATTATTATTAACACATATATTAAAATAATACCGTAAATCAATCAAGATTCAAAGTGGGATACACACTGGTTTATTAACGCTTCCACTGAAATCCCAAAATCCCGATCTAACGCTTTAGATCCTTAGTTCCTACATTCGGCCAACACTAAGTTTCTTAGCAAAACCCAATCGGCTTATACAATCAAATCCCGAAGGATTATCACAACTTAAATTCTTACCTTGCTGCCGATTTGATCACTAATCAAATCCCGAAACTTCGTAGTACTTCTTCCTTCCAATCGGCCAATGCTAGATCACTTGATTTGGTTAATTTCAGATTTTGAATAAATAAGAAATAGATTTGAATCACCAAATATGGCCTTAGCCGAATGTCAGATTCACTTACCTTGTGGATCTAAATCCCGAAAAGTGTCCCTTGGTTGGTAACTGTTGAAATACCTATAAGCTCATGTTAGATCCGACTTCCAATACTTAATGGACACCATACATGGCCTTCGGCCTAATATTGCACTTTACTTACCTTGAAGAATCAAATCCCGAATGATCTCCCTAGAAGTCGGCTACACCAAAATCTGAAAAGATCCTTCATAGTTTCGGCCAAAGAGTAATATTGGGATTAGTTCCTAAGTTTCGGCTAAAAAGAAAAGAAAGGAAATTGAATAGCATTTGATCTTACCCTTAATGCTGTAGTCGACTGCTCCCTTGCTTAAATTCACAGAGAAATTTGGCTATGGCTAGAACGAACTTGCTTTCGGCTTTTGAAACTTGGGACAAAGAGAGAAAAATAAGGCCTCCTTGAGATTCGGCTATGGCTCCTAATGGAGATAGAATATTCGACTATCTCAAGTGTATTTCGGCTTTTGAGAAACTATGAAAAGAAGAGATGATGAGAAGAAGAGAAGGTTATCTCGGCTTGGCAAAATAAAAGAAAAAAAGAGAAGGTTTCCTAGAGAATTCGGCAGAGACACAGAAGAAGAGAAAAGAATGAATAATGGCCTTGCTCTCCTTCCTTGGCCGAAAATACCACCAAAAGAGCCCCACATTCGGCCACTACATCCTTCCCTATCAAATCCCTTATTTTTTCTCTTTATCACCTATTCAAAAATAATTGAAATAAACCAATAATTATCCCTTGTTTAGCCGAAATTTTAAAAGGATTTAACTTGATCTACACTCATCCACTCAGTGCCCCATTGCCGTCCACTACTACTTCCTTTTGCCGTAAAATTAAAGCTCTTATTTTGCTCCCCTTGTGACTCGAACCTTGGCCCACTTGTACAAGCTTGTGGCGTCACTTACAGAGGCTTTAAGTGGCGCCTCCTTGCCACTTTACCAAGACCATTTCTGTGTCTAATTTCACCTACAATTTCTCTTAAGGCCTATCAAGCTTAGCTCCCCCTTTTTAGACTTAAAGTCAAATAATTTCTAAGGCATTTTCCTACATTCTAAGGTTCTCAAAAATTCATAAAACACATTTAACACACACATAGACATGCTTTCACATTTATTTAAGCACAAATGCATAAACCCAAAATCCAGGATATTACAGTTCTACCCCCTTAAAAATAATTTCGCCTCAAAATTACTGCTAAAATAAGTGAGGGTATTGTTTGTCGCATTGCTTCTTCTGGCTCCCACGAAGCTTCCTCCGATCCATGATTACGCCATAACACTTTGACTAAAGGAACTGACTTCCTCCGTAACACTTTCACATCTCGTTCCAAGATCTAAATCGGCTCTTCCTCGTAGGACAAATCTGGCCTTAGTTCCACCTCCTCAACTGGTACTACATGAGATGGATCCGATTGATAACGACGTAACATAGAAACATGGAATACGTCGTGCATCTGCTTCAACTCCGAAGGCAACTCTAACTGGTATGCCACTGGTCCAACTCGCTTTAATACCCGATAAGGTCCTATGAACCTTGGACTTAACTTCCCTTTGCGACCAAATCTCATCACTTTCTTCCAAGGCGAGACTTTAAGAAACACTTGATCTCCCACGTCAAATTCCATTTCCTTCCGTTTGTGATCTGCATACGACTTCTGCCTATCAGATGCTTCCTTCAACCGTGCCCGAATTACCTCAACCTTCTCCTCAGATTCTGCCACAATCTCTGGTCCCAAAACTCGACATTCCCCTAATTCTGTCCAACACGTAGGTGTGCGACACTTCCGTCCATAAAATGCTTCATACGGTGCCATCCGAATACTGGCTTGATAGCTGTTGTTGTATGCAAATTCCGCTAACGACAAATATTCTTCCCAACTTCCTCTGAAGTCTATCACACAGCCCCTCAACATATCCTCTAACACTTGGATTACTCGTTCAGATTGCCCGTCTGACTGTGGATGAAAAGCCGTAGTGAAATCCAATCTGGTGCCTAAAGCCTGATGTAGTGCTTTCCAAAATCAAGATGTAAACCTTGGATCCCTATCTGAAATGATTGAAACCGGCACTCCATGCAACCTTACAATCTCTGCCACATATAACTTTGCCAACTTCTGCAAAGAATAATCAACTCTTACTGGGATGAAATGTGCGGACTTTGTCAATCGGTCCACTATCACCCATACCGAGTCCTTCTTAGTAGGCGTAAGGGGAAGCCCACTAACGAAGTCCATGGTGATTCTCTCCCATTTCCACTGCGGAATCTTTATCTGCTGAAGCAATCCTGACGAAACTTGGTGCTCAGCCTTGACTTGCTGACACGTCAAGCACTTCCCTACAAATTCTGTAACTTCCCGCTTAAGACCAGGCCACAAAAACTGTTCCCTTAGGTCTCTATACAACTTACTACCTCCAGGATGCATAGCATAAGGGCTACTATGCGATTACTGAATAATTCTCTGCCTTAAGTCCTCATTCTTTGGCATACAGACCTTACCCTTGAAACACAATACTCCCTCGTCATTAATACCATAGTCTTCCAACTCCCCACTCTGCACTTGTCGCAACTTAACACTTAGATCATCATCTGCCAGCTGTCCTTCTTTCACCTCATTCAACCATGACGGCTTAACTTGCAATTCTGCCAGTAAACTTCCATCGTCATACAAGCTAAGATGTGCAAACATATCCCTCAGATCTGACACTACTTTCCGACTTAGGGCATCTGCCACTACATTCGCCTTTCCCGGGTGATAATCTATGGAACAATCATAATCCTTCAGTAATTCCACCCACCTTCGCTGTCTCAAGTTCAACTCCTTCTGAGTCAGTAGATACTTAAGGCTCTTGTGGTCCGTGTAGATCACTGACTTTTCTCCATATAAATAATGCCTCCATACCTTAAGAGCAAAGACCACTGCCGCCAATTCCAAATCATGCGTCGGGTAGTTAACCTTATGTGGCCTTAATTGCCGAGACGCATAAGCGACTACCTTCCCATCTTGCATCAATACGCATCCCAATCCTGTGTGAGAAGCTTCACAGTACACCACAAAGTCCTTCCCTGCCTCCGGCTGAATCAAAACCGGAGCTTCAGTCAAAACCCTCTTAAGCTTCTCAAAGCTCTCCTGTTGCTTATCTGTCCAAACGAAAGGTACTTCCTTTCTCAACAACTTCGTCAACGGTGCAGCTATTGACGAGAACCCTTCTACGAACCTTCTGTAGTAGTAGCCCGCCAATCCCAAGAAATCATGAACCTCTGCCACCGACTTAGGTGGTTTCCAATCTAGCACTGCCTCGATCTTCCTAGGATCCACTCTTATCCCTTCTGCAGACACTACATGCCCTAAGAATGCGACTTCCTTCAGCCAAAATTCGCACTTGCTAAATTTGGCATAAAGCTTTTTCTCCCTTAATACTTGCAACACAACCCGGAGATGCTCATCATGTTCCTCCTCGGACTTGGAGTATACTAGGATATCGTCTATGAACACAACGACGAACCTATCCAAGTAAGGTTGAAAACCCAGTTCATCATATCCATGAACGCGGTCAGGCGTTATCAATCCAAACGGCATTACTACGAACTCATAATGCCTCGTATCTTGTTCGGAAGGTCATCTTATGGATATCCGCTTCCTTCACCTTAAGTTGATGATATCCGACCTTAGATCTATCTTCGAGAATACTGCGCCTTCGCTTGATCGAACAAGTCGCTCATCCTCGGCAACGGTACTTGTTCTTGATGGTCGACTTATTCAATCGACGATAATCTATGCACATACGCATAGTTCCGCCCTTCTTCTTCACAAACAAGACCCAGGTGCTCCCTATGGAGACACACTGGTCGGATAAACCCACGATCAAGCAACTCTTGGATTTGAGCCTTGAGCTCAACCAACTCCTTCGATGCCATTCTATACGGAGCGATAGATACCGGCGCCGTTCCAGTGCAACAAGTCAATTTCAAACTCCACCTCCCCGTCCGGGGTATTCCGGTAACTCCTCCAAAAAATATCCACAAACTCCTTTCTTGTTCTAACTCCACTAACTCCCCTTCTTTGGCATCCAACGCCCTAACAAAAGTCAAAAATGCCTTGCACCCTTTCCAACCATCTTATCGGCCTTTAAGGCGAGACTACGTTAGATAAGTAGTTCCTTCTTTCTCCTATCATAATTATCGCCTCATCCTCCTGCGTCCTTAACTTCATTCGCTTAGTTGCACAATCCAATATAGCCCGGTGTTCTACTAGCCACCCATGCCAAGTATGAGGTCAAATTCTCCGAAGGAAGTTCCATTAAGTCGGCGAGAAAATATCACTCCTGAATTTCTAAGGGTACACTCCAAAAGATCTTATTCACCACTACGAGTTTGGCCTAATGGGCTTACTACGATCATCTCCCTATCGATAGTTCGAGTCTATGCCTAGTGTTTCAACTACACTACATGCATCATAGGAATGGGTCGAGCCCACATCAATCAGAGCAAAATAAGACTTGTCAGCTATAAGGAACGTACCGGTTATGACGTCCGGTGCATCTCCTTCCTCCCTCCGGCAAACCGCATACACTAGACCTGGCTGTCTAGCCTCTGTATTACCAACACCTCTGCCCGGGGTTCCACGTCCTCTTCCAACACCATTACCTCTGTTATTCGGACCACGTCCCGGCCGAGGTTCGCATCCCACCTCTTCCAGCCTGATTATAGCCCTGACCTATTGGTCGACTCCCGTCTATCATTATTGGACAGTCCTTAATCATATGATCCTTAGATCCACACTTGAAACATCCTCATGTCTTTTTCCAACACTCTCCTAGGTGCCTCTTCCCACACTCAGCACAAGTACGGTACTGCCCTCCGCTACCAACTTGCTGACCTCGCTGCCTATCAACCCTAGGCCTCTTCTGCGCATTTCCCGATGACTCTGATGATCCAAACCCTCTCTTTTTCCTTTTTCGGTCAGTATTCTGCCTTACAGAGTCCTTAACTCCTTCGGCTACTTTAGCCTTCTCTACTAACACGATAAATTCCCGTTCCTGCTGTGGAGCTATCAACAACCTTAGATCATCCCTAAGTCCATCCTCAAACCGGACACATCGCTCATGCTCTGTAGCCACGATACCTCGAGCATACTGGCTCAACCTTAAGAATTCAGCCTCGTACTCCGCTACAGACTTGTTCCCTTGAACCAGCCCCAGAAATGCCTTCCTCTGTGCATCAATATAATTAGTACCAACATACTTCTTCTGGTATGCCGCCTTAACATAGTCCCAAGTGAGTTCCTCAGCCGTAGCACCATCCCGAACTGTGAGCCACCATTGATATGACTCATCGCAAAGAAGCGACACCATTCCTTTCAGTTTCTCCTCAGCAGTTAAATCGAGCTCATCCATGATTCGCTCTGTCGCCTCCAACCAATACTCACCGTCTTCGGGTGCCACACCGATACACCACGAAACACCTCACCCAATTGGCTCTCTGAGTCGCTCGGTGCAGATTTACGAGCTCCCATACCTCCACCGCTCCAGCCACCATCTCAAGGACTCGCAGCATTGCCTCGCACATCGCATCATCCCCGTCTGATCTTCTTGCCAACACCAACAAATGGTGGTGGGGTGGTGGTACCTCATTTTCGGACCCTTGTCCGGACTACTTGAGTTCCGATACGGTCATTCTCGCCTCTACCACATCCTCCTCATTATTACGACCGCGCCCCTAGAACTCATTTCTACAATCGCGCTTTAACTGCTTTTAAGGAATTTTATGCATTAGTCTTTGTTCCACTTGATTATCCGCGAAGAAATTTTTATGAAAAGAAGTTTAATAGCAGCTTCTTTCGATCCTTTCAAAGTTTTCGCCCAAGTTTTCTATCCTAATTCGGAGAAACACAATCATTCAAAGAGTACCTCACTGCACACATTCACTATTCAAACATTTTCGTCTGCTGTTCCTATCCTAGGGGTATTTTCGTCATTTCTCTTACGGGGTATTTTGGTAATAAATCGGGGTCAATTTGAAAATCTTAATAAATCAGGGGCACTTTGAAATTTTCAAAACTCGAGGGTACTTTTGAAAATTTTCTCAAATCGTGAGGTATGGCGAAATTTTGAAAATCGGGGTCATTTTGGTAATTTTGTAAATCGGGGTAATTTCAGTAAATTTTCCAATTCAAGGTATCTTAATATTTTGCAAAATAGGGGTTTCTAGTATTTTGAAAAGTATCTTAGTAAAAGTCAAAGGTAGTATGGTAGTTTAAAATTTTCAAACCAAGGGCATTTTAGTAATTTTACAACCAGGGGTACTTAGGTAATTTTGTAAGTCAGGAATATTTTGGAAAAATTTTCAAAATAATTTCGCTATGAATCAAAGGGGTAATTTGTTGATTTTTAAAACTAGGGTTTTTATAAAAATACGGCTAGTCCCTTTCGGGTTTTAATTATTGAGTTTAGCCTTTGAATGAGTCCTCTTGGTTAGGGTGAACCGTAGCTACGCACTGCAGGTAGGATTCGAGCGAAGAGGAGGTGAGTCACTAGGATTTGCTAAATACCGTGCTCTTCCTGAATCCAATCCTAGACATGCGCACAATGGTTGCCACACCCTAACTCGGCGACTTAGTCACGGTGTTTGTTTAGTTAGGCATTAAGTCTTATGTAATTCTTATGTTGGGGTAAACTAATCCTAGGCTCAAGTACTTAATATACTAATCTACGCTCCCGATATACCCTTTTACAAATCATACTATAATTCACACAACAGTTAGGAGTACTTACCTGGTGGACTTCGGGTCGGAGACTTAGGTGCCATGCCAGAAAACCTGCTCATGTCACAAAAATTTTCACAAAACTTATTTGGGCTCGATTTTGAAAACGTTATGGGCTTTAAACCCAAGGCCGAGAGTTTAAAACTGGACTCTGATACCAAACTGAAACACCCAAAACCCAGCCCACGAGCTTTGACCGGATCTGGTATGTTCCTCGAGTAAAACGTTTCAATTTTATCAGATTTTTTTACTTTGGAAAATTTGGGGTGGTTTTATAAAAATACCGAGTTGTTTTGGGGTTAATCTTTAATTCGAAAATCGTTTGTGTTTAGGTGTCTAAACATTTAATATTTTTTTTAAGAAAGGTTGCTTAAACTTTAAATTGATAAAATTCGTATCATACCAAATAATTAAAATGCATGCATAAATAGTTTCATACTAGTGGCCTTATTACATCAAAGAAAACCCAAATAAATCCAAAATACTTGAAAATAAAAAGTCCAAGATAAAATAAATTTTGAGTGAGCATGGCCACCATCGAGCTCCCCGCCGACCCGGTCCATCACCGAGTGTCACTGAAAAGATATCCCACAACGGGGTGAGTCAAATGACTCGGTGTGTACAGCGACCAACACTAAGTCCCAATGATTTAGGCATGTCAACTCATACATATACAAATAGAAAATAAGTATAATGATGCAATCCTCAACCCAAACCTAGATGCCATCCGCTACACATCACCCGTACCAACCATCACACCGTGGGGACTACTAAGTCGACCCACCCATCCGCTACACATCATCGGCGATCGCCGCAGCAGACGACTAGCACATCGCCTTTATAAATTTGTGGCATAGCCACCGAGATAATATATTTTGTGACATAAGTCACCACATTCGATTATGTGACCAAAGTCACCACATTCGGATATCATGACATGAGTCACCACATTCGAGATATTGTGGTATAAACCACGAGATCACTTCCCTTTCCATATAACCCATATGCCCCATGTCATACAATCACGCAAATATCATGGCTTAGGCCTTATTTCACATTCTTATCAATATTCACATACATGCCATATTCCACATGTTCATAACACTTATTAACATGATGTTAAGATTACGTGCACTGAGTACTTTGTACCATTGCATGGTACCTTAGCCCACTTTTCATATTATTATTAACACATATATTAAAATAATACCGTAAATCAATCAAGATTCATGTGGGATACACACCGTTTATTTAACGCTTCCACCGAATCCCGAAAATCCCGATCTAACGCTATAGATCCTTAGTTCCTACATTCGCCAACACTAAGTTTCTTAGCAAAACCCAATCGGCTTATACAATCAAATCCCGAAGGATTATCACAACTTAAATTCTTACCTTGCTGCCGATTTGATCACTAATCAAATCCCGAAACTCCGTGGTACTTCTTCCTTCCAATCGGCCAATGCTAGATCACTTGATTTGGTTAATTTCGGCTTTTGAATAAATAAGAAATAGATTTGAATCACCAAATATGGCCTTAGCCGAATGTCAGATTCACTTACCTTGTGGATCTAAATCCCGAAAAGTGTCCCTTGGTTGGTAACTGTTGAAATACCTATAAGCTCATGTTAGATCTGACTTCCAATACTTAATGGACACCATACATGGCCTTCGGCCTAATATTGCACTTTACTTACCTTGAAGAATCAAATCCCGAATGAACTCCCTAGAAGTCGGCTACACCAAAATCCGAAAAGATCCTTCATAGTTTCGTCCAAAGAGTAATATTAGGATTAGTTCCTAAGTTTCGGCTAAAAAGAAAAGAAAGGAAATTGAATAGCATTTGATCTTACCCTTAATGTTGTAGTCGACTACTCCCTTGCTTAAATCCACAGAGAAATTCGGCTATGGCTAGAACGAACTTGCTTTCGGCTTTTGAAACTTGCGACAAAGAGAGAAGAATAAGGCCTCCTTGAGATTCGGCTATGGCTCCTAATGGAGATAGAATATTCGACTATCTCAAGTGTATTTCGGCTTTTGAGAAACTATGAGAAGAAGAGATGATGAGAAGAAGAGAAGGTTATCTCGACTTGGCAAAATAAAAGAAAAAAAGAGAAGGTTTCCTAGAGAATTCGGTAGAGACACAGAAGAAGAGAAAAGAATGAATAATGGCCTTGCTCTCCTTCCTTGGCCGAAAATACCACCAAAAGAGCCCCACATTCAGCAACTACATCCTTCCCTATCAAATCCCTTATTTTTCTCCTTATTTTTCTCTTTATCACCTATTCAAAAATAATTGAAATAAACCAATAATTATCCCTTGCTTAGCCGAAATTTTAAAAGGATTTAACTTGATCTACACTCATCCACTCAAAGGCCCCATTGTCGTCCCACTACTACTTCTTTTTGCCGCAAAATTAAAGCTCTTATTTTGCTCCCCTTGTGACTCGAACCTTGGCCCACTTGTACAAGCTTGTGGCGTCACTTACAGAGGCTTTAAGTGGCGCCTCCTTGCCACTTTACCAAGACCATTTCTGTGTCTAATTTCACCTACAATTTCTCTTAAGGCCTATCAAGCTTAGCTCCCCCCTTTTAGACTTAAAGTAAAATAATTTCTAAGGCATTTTCCTACATTCTAAGGTTCTCAAAAGTTCATAAAACACATTTAACACACACATAGACATGCTTTCACATTTATTTAAGCACAAATGCATAAACCCAAAATCCAGGATATTACACTGATAAACCGTAAAAGTAACATATTTTAAGCCTACATTTAGCGTGCTTTTGGATGAATTATCCCTTGATTTATGTAAAAAGGTGCTCTTAATCCTTTCTTTTCATGTTTTATACTCAGGAAAGCACCGGAGGATGAAAAGAACGAGAAACGGTCTTAAAACGGACCAAATTGGGCCAAAGTGAAAATCGACACGGCCTCGACTTGAGCCAACACGGCCGTGTCTCCTTGATAGACTAGAACACGGCCTGAGCCCAAGACCACACGGTCGTGCCTCATTAGTCGACCCAACATGGCCTGGCCACGATTCACACGCAGGCGTGTGCCATGGCTGATGCCCTCGCCATGCCAAGAGGAGTTTTACTCGATTTGGATACTTGGAGGCAAAGAAACACATTCCAAAGTCTAATTAAACACCCAAATAGGAACTTCACTCAGATTTGGATACTTGGAGGCCAAGTAAGGCATCTCCAAACCTATATAAACATCATAGGGGGCAACTTAAGAGGGAAGTTCGGCAGAAGCCCTCTGTCAGGGCGGTTAGCTAGGCCAAGGAGCTGAGCCGAAAAGGTCGGATTTGTGGGAAACTCTCAAGGGATAGCCAGTTAATCCATCTCCGTGTTTCGAATTCTACTCAAGACGGAGGATCTCTCCTTCAATTCCTTCAGGGAGTTTTAGGGATTTCTTATGTTTTGTTTTATCTTTTCTTTTGAGATGTTTTTCTTTATTATTATGAACTAAACCCTTCAGATACCTGAAGCGGGATGAAACCTAGATGAATCTTGTTATTGTTTTCTGAATTATATGATAAATACTTGATTTGTTCTTAATTATGTGTGCTTAATTCTTGTGTTGATATTTCGCGGATATTAATTCAAGTTGAATGTGCTTAGGTGGTGGAGCAAAAGTCCCCGCTAAGAGTAGATCTAGCATAATTAAAGCGCGAGTTGATCGCGCGCCTAGAGATAGGGTGACGAGATTTTGCCGAATTAGGGTGAAACCTAATAAGGGAGTCCATAGATCGATTTACTGCTATTCTAGGGGTTTTAATTAGAAAGAGATTTCAATTAATCAACCTAGGGTTAGACATTATTCGCCTCGAGAGAGGGTTTAATATAAATTAGGGAGTCCTACGGATCAAGTCAAGTGAATAAATCGTCCTGTTCGATTGTTAGATAACAAGTGAAGTCTAGGTGGATTCTTCCTAAGGGTATCGTCTTAATCAACTGAGTTTTTCCCAAGTATTTCCCCAATTCATTCTTTTTGTCTTTGCGTCTTTAGCTTAGTAATTAGTTAATTTAGATTAATAAACAACTTCACTTATTTTATGCTAAATAATAGAAACAAAGTTAGTATTAGTACTTTTAGTTCCTTTGGGTTCGACAATCCGGTCTTGCCTAAGCTATACTATTGTTCGATAGGTGCACTTGCCTCAATCGTTGTTATAGTTAGTTCCAGGATCGATCATTATAAATTTAAAACTCTGAAATACAACGATCAAGTTTTTGGCACCGTTGCCGGGGAACTAAAATATTAAGAAAGCTCTATTTTTATTACTTTAGCCATTATTATTATTTTTATTATTATTTTTATTTTTTTTACTTTGCTAAATTTTCTTTTATTTGATTTTGGCAGATAGAGGAGATGGCACTGAATAACTATCAGTGGCAAGTTATGAGGACAAAGCCAACAAAAGAAGCCGATATCTACAACCTCGACCCAATAACCAGGCTATCAAACCAGTTAGAGATGTTAAATGAAAAGTTTGATGATTTGTGTTCTTCGCAGATACATCCAGTTATGCAGTGTGAAACAAGCGGAGGCGTGGCGAATCCTGAGTACCCACCCTACGGACATGGCATGGAAAGCGAACGAGTCAACTATAAGGGTAACTATGCTAGACCTCAAAATAATTTTTATGATAACACTTATAATGCAGGTTGGAGGTACCATCCAAATTTCTCGTGGGTTGATCAAAGTAGCCAAAGACCGAAACTTCCTCCAAATTTTCAACAACCACCTCACCAACAGGAAGAGGAGTTGAACCTTGAGGAGATGCTGACAAAATTTATGGCAGCTACAGATAACCGTCTCCAAGACATTGAGACCACCCTTAAGAATCAATAGGCATCAATCAAAGAGATCGAGAGCCAAGTTGGGGAACTTACTAAGACAGTTGGACAACTTACTAACACAGTTGGACAACTTGCAAAGATAATCTTAGAACAACTACAAGAAAGCTTGCCAAGCAACACTGAAACTAACCCAAAAGAGCAAATTCAAGCCGTAACAGCTCATGACAGTGAAAGGCTAGTGGAATCTGACCCAAGGCAAGAGCCTGTGGTAAGTGAAGGTAAGGTTGAGGTAAGCCATGATTTACCAAACCCGGTGATTACAGAGTACCAACCCCGTGTGCCATACCCCAATGCGATAAAGAAAGACCACACAGAGGAACAATTCGGTAAATTTCTCAAACCTCCAAAGAAGTTTCTTATTAAGTTGCCGTTTCTTGAAGCTCTTTCGTAGATGCCAAATCCTAGACCTCGTGTCAATAAAGAAGAAATTCATGAGGAACGAAAGCTTCAGATCAATGAACTAGACGAGTGGAAGATACACTTCAAAGAAATACACGAAGCAAAAACGAGGCAACTCCACGAGAAACTTAACGATGGGACAACCCAGCTTAAGATAGGAGATCAAGTACTCAAAATCTTCCCAGATGGAACAGTCGAGGTAACTAATCCTAAATTTAGCACTTTTAAGGTAAACACTACTCGACTTAAACTATATATCAAAAACCGAATTGAACGCATGAGAAAGGATTTTCACCTCCTTAAACCACCCTGATAATGCGAATAAGAGGTAAGTCTAGCTCAAGACTATAAACGAGCGCTTCTTGGGAGGCAACCCGAGCACTAACTCTACTAATTAGTTTTGTTTTATTTCTTTTTGTATTTAGGCGTAGGTTTCCACACCCACACGGCCTTGCACACGGCCGTGGCCGTGGCCGTGTGGACACCACGGGTAGGCACATGGGCGTGGACTGTATCTCTATTTAATTTTATTCCTATTTTTATTTTTATTTTTATTTTTATTTTTACTTCCTTTATTATTTTTCTTGTTCTCAATGGCATTTAGATTTAGCTTAGGATACAATAAAATCAGACCGACTACTTTGAGGATTCAAGTTCAAACGGTTCGAGGCGCTTCCCTACGTTCACCTCCAATCCTATCCGGCTTCTTTTCATTGACTTCATCCAAAATTCAGGAAGTTTCACCTCTCTCCCTATCGTATGATTTTATTTTGATATTATCTATCCTTGTACATTGAGGGCAATGTACATCTTAAGTGTGGGGGGTGAACAACCTAAAAAGGTGCCTAACTTTTTTTCATTATTCTCAAATTCCTGAAATTAGGTACCAAACTTTTTGCATTGTTCTCAAATCCCTGAATTATGCCTTGTCTTAAAGTAAATTTCTCATATTATCATTAGGATGAAATTTCCATGATTTATGATTTTTATTGATATGTTTTAGATTAAGTCATTGATAATTGTGCATTGATGATTGAATTCTAAGAATACTAGAGAATCAAGCATGATAAGTCTATTTTTCAAGAAAATAAAAAAAAATTCTAGGTTGTCTACCTGAATTTGAATATTACTTTGAAGTTTGAAATTTACGAGGTTGACATCAAAATACCCATAATTTTTTGTGAGATTTTGTGCCTTATAAGAGCATATATCCTTTTTCATGCTCACTTTTTGATTATGAGTGTGTCAACATTGATTTGTTATTCTAGAACTTGCCTCGATTATACATGTTGAGACCACATCTTTGATTTGATATACAGAAATGATAAAGGCACCTAGGATTTAACCCACTTACTCCATAAAAAGCCTACCTTCATAATTAACCCTTAGTGAACCCTTTTTAATCCTAACAACCCTTTTATTGACTCACCCACTAATATTAACCCAAAACCCTTTGTATTTGTTATCACCATTCTTCTTGACTACCCTTTTTGTCGAGATTTGATTTTGAGCAGTTGCCCAACTATGTTCTATATTTCAGTTGTTAAAGTACTTTCTTATTATTGTAAATATTTGTGATTTGTTCTAAAAAAAATCGAAGTATATTCAGTATTAGTATGATGAAAAGCGAGCTTGTACAGTTAAAAGTCTATTTATTAAAGAAGAAGCTCGTATTATTAGTTTCCAAGTTTTAATGCATGTAATTATTTATTTTTCAGTTTGTTGTTTCTAGTTAGGTAATTTTTCAGGTCGATCTCGATTCTAACCCTCTAATTCAGCCTTTATCCACACCTTAACCCAAGCCCCGTTACAACCCTTTCAAAGACCTTTTGATTTGTGCATCATTTCATATTACAGTGGTGGAGATTTGATTTTCATGCAAGCCTATGGGATTAACTTTTCAGGTTTGACATTTGAGTGCTTAATTCTGAACCTTAAACACTTCGAGTGATTTGAGTGAATCTTTTGTGAGGATGTCAATTCTTGTCGGTTTTGAACCAGAGGTAATTATTTAGATGAGGGAAAACACCTATGTTTTGTGCTACAAATGTATGACTTAGGCTGTTTGAATCTTTAGAACTCTTTGAGTGTAATTATCCATGTATAAATTATCCTTGAATTATGATGAAACATTATTAATGACTATTATGAATTATGGAAAGTTTGTTTTAATTCTAAGTTGAGAATTTTGCTTGAGGACAAGCAAAAGCTTAAGTGTGGGGGTATTTGATAAACCATAAAAGTAACATATTTTAAGCCCACATTTAGCATGCTTTTGGATGAATTATCGCTTGATTTATATAAAAAGGTGCTCTTAATCCTTTCTTTTCATGTTTTATACTCAGGAAAGCACCGGAGGATGAAAAGAACGAGAAATGGGCTTAAAACGGACCAAATTGGGCCAAAGTGAAAATTGACACGGCCTCGACTTGAGCCAAAACGGTCGTGTCTCCTTGATAGACTAGAACACGGCCTGAGCCCAAGACCACACGGCCGTGCCTCATTAGTCGACCCAACACGGCCTGGCCACGATTCACACGGGCGTGTGCCATGGCCGAGCCCCTGCCGTGGCCAAGAGGAGTTTTACTCGGATTTGGATACTTGGAGGCAAAGAAACACATTCCAAAGTCTAATTAAACACCCAAATAGGAACTTCACTCAGATTTGGATACTTGGAGGCCAAGTAAGGCATCTCCAAGCCTATATAAACATCCTAGGGGGCAACTTAAGAGGGAAGTTCGGCAGAAGCCCTCTGTCGTGCATGTTAGCTAGGCCAAGGAGCCAAGCCAAAAGGTCGATTTGTGGGAAACTCTCAAGGATAGCTGGTTGATCCATCTCCGGGAGCTTGAGAATTCTACTCAAGACGGAGGATCTCTCCTTCAATTCCTTCAGGAGTTTCAGGATTTCTTATGTTTTGTTTTATCTTTTCTTCCGAGATGTTTTTCTTTATTATTATGAACTAAACCCTTCAGGCACCTGAAGGGGGATGAAACCTAGATGAATCTTGTTATTGTTTTCCTCAACTAGATGATAAATACTTGATTTGTTCTTGATTATGTGTGCTTAATTCTTGTGTTGATATTTAGCGGATATTAATTCAAGTTGAATGTGCTTAGGTGGTGGAGCAAAAGTCCCTGCTTAAGAGTAGATCTAGCATAATTAAGCGGAGTTGATCGCGCGCCTAGAGATAGGGTGATTTAGATTTTGCCAGATTAGGGTGAAACCTAATATGGGAGTCCATAGATCGATTTCTCGCTATTCTAGGGGTTTTAATTAGAAAGAGATTTCAATTAATCAACCTAGGGTTAGACGTTATTCACCTCGAGAGAGGGTTTAATATAAATTAGGGAGTCCTACGGATCAAGTCAAGTGAATAAATCGTCTGGTTCAATGTTAGATAACAAGTGAAGTCTAGGTGGATTCTTTCTAAGCGTATCGTCTTAATCAACTGAGTTTTTCCCAAGTATTTCCCCAATTCATTCTTTTTGTCTTTGTGTCTTTAGCTTAGTAATTATTTAATTTAGATTAATAAACAACTTCACTTATTTTAGGCTAAATAATAGAAAGAAAGTTAGTATTAGTACTTTTAGTTCCTTTGGGTTCGACAATCCGGTCTTGCCTAAGCTATACTACTGTTCGATAGGTGCACTTGCCTCAATCGTTGTTATAGTTAGTTCCAGGATCGATCATTATAAATTTAAAACTCTAAAATACAACGATTAATGACTGTTGAGTGTACTTCTAGTGAGATATCTGTGCTAAGTTCGTTGAGACAATCTATTCGGGTAAATAGACTATAGAGGAATGTACCGCTGGAAGTACAATGGGTTGTGTTTCCGGAAAATCTGATGGAGCTACCGTTTGGGGAGTTCGAGTTGATTCTGGGTATGGATTGCTTAGTAAAGCACCGAGTTAGTTTGGACTGCGCAACTAAGTGGGTCGTTCTGAGGACCGAGGGTGTTAAGGAGGTAGTTGTGATCTGTGAGCATCGAGATTACTTATCTAATGTGATCTCCGCTCTAGTGGCCGATAAATGTAAACGAAAAAATATATAGGATTTTTCCTATATAATTTATCACCTTTTTACTTAAATTTGTTGTTAAAACTAAGTAATTATTTAATAAATTAATGAAATATGTGAAAATATGAAATTAGGATATATAAATTATTAAAATGTGATTTTATGCTTTATTATATAGTTTTCATACATAAAATGGCTTATTTTATATTAAATTGAGCATATTATATTTTAAGACATGAAGTGGGCCATGCATGATTAAATTAAATAATAAAATATAAAGTTATATTTAAATATTCATTTTTAGATATTTCATTAATAATTTGGGTTATAATTAATTATTTAAATTGGATAAATTTTATTCTTTGGTCCTCTAATTTATTGATTTATTTTGGACAGGTCTGATAGCTTTGATGGATTACAAAACCGTCCAAATTGGAGACCAAGTCAACCCAATTTTCGGCTACACTTGGCTGTCCACATAAACCAATATTTGGTTTAATTGCACAAGGTCCTTGCAATGTTGAAGAAATTAGAGATTTGACTGAAGATTTGCACTTGACTGAGTCTCAGTCCTGAGTTGTTGTGGCACTTAAATTGAGCAAAAATCAGCTCAATTTCCTCAATTCATGGCCGGCCACCCTTTGAAGATGCTTGAAGAGATGGAACCTCCTATTTTTAGTAAACTATCCCCCTCTCCTCACCTATAAATAAGACCCCCTCATTCATTCATTCATCACCCCTCATCCTTTATCATTCTCTCTTCTCTCTCAATTCTCTTAGCATTTTCCATTTCCCACGCCTAGCATCATCTCTTCATAGAGACTTTAGCAATTAAGCCTCTTAAATAGCCCTTGGTCGGCCACCTTGGAGAGCCATCAGCAAAGGAGCAAAGCAAAGGAGCGAAGCAAAGGAGTGAATGAGCCTAGTCAGTCAGAGTCTTGGGTGACAGCCACTTTGATTTGGGTTTAATCTTTCTTTTATTTGATTTAATCTGAAAATGTTTGCTATGTGTTCTTTGTTCTTGTTTACAACAATGTTAGCTTAATTTTATTTAAGCTAGGATGATTGCTTTGATTAAATAATATTTATTTGACTCATTGTAACACCCCAAACCCGGTCAATACACCACGACCGAATCTGGCATGTTACGGGGAAAATCGCGTTTGAAGGGTTAGGTTTCAGGTTAAAGATTCGATGAAAAAGTCCTTGTCATATTTTATACTTGTCGAAATCTTGGGCATGATTGCTTTGTCATATTTTAATGTTTTAGGGTGATACCCGATGGTAAAGTTTAAAACACATTGCGTTATAGTTTTGAAAACTATTTGTCCTTCCAAGTTTTTAGCAATTTTAACTCAATTAATTTGTTAAAGCATATTTGAAAGCTACTTTAAGCATAAACGTAGTAAAACCTAATTTAAAGGCCATTTACAACCCAAAATAAAACCAAATAGTAATAAATAAACTAAAGTACCAAATTTTGTAAAGTCTGAGCAAATCTTTATTAAAGCATGGCATGAGCACCTCGAGTCCATCCCGGCTCCATGTCCGCGCCTAAGTGTCACCTGAAATGTCAAAGGAGAGGGTGAGTCGCAAGACTCAGTGCATAAATCCCACTCCCGATAATACAACATGCTAACACACATCATATCATAGCAACATAATCAATGCACCCCGATCCTAACCATCCATATCACCTTTCTACCCCGTGTGGTACCAAACCACTGGTGGTGCCAAACCACCGTGACCCAAAGTCACGATATCCATAAGTGTGGTGCCAAACCACCGTGACCCAAAGTCACGAATAATCCAATGATGGGGCCAACCCATCGCGTGATACCAAATCACTAGCGACAATCCCGTATCTCATAAGTGGGGCCAACCCACGGTGGTGTTAACCACGAGGGACGAGTCGCAATGAGGTGCCAAACCTCCGTGTCCCAAAGACACAAGCAGTGATACCAAATCACCGTGACCGCATCCACAAATCCGATGATGGGGCCAACCCATCGTGTGATACCAAATCACCGGGCGTCAATCCCAGTAATATCAACCGTGGGGCCAACCCACCGTGGTGCTAAGCCACCGGGGCGAGACGCTGAGGTGCCAAACCTCTGGTGACCCAAAGTCACAAAATATCATCTGTGGTACCAAACCACTGGAGGTGCCAAACCTCTGGTGTCCCAAAGACACAGTGTCCCAAAGACACGGATATCATATTCCCTCTCCTCTCATATCACCCACGCATGTCATACTAATGCAAATGATATAAAACATGCAATCATGCTAACATGCTCAAATGGCATCTCATGGTATTTACATCATAAAACATGTTATCACATATATCACTACAGATCTCGTAATGAAACGGACTTACCAGTATCCGTGCTTATACCCCATCTGTACCAAATCCATCAATCATATTGTTGCACTTTAATAAGTAATTAGGTTATTAATCATATTACTAAACGTAGTGTGTTAGTTTACACACTGCTAACACGAAAGCCTTAGCTCCAAAGAACCGGTCTAAATCCTCGATAACTCTCGCTCCTAAAATCGGTCAACCAAGGGATTAGCAATCTAGACCATTCGGCCAAAGCTATCAAACCAAAGGGGTTAATATTGAGCCATTACCTTGCAAATCGGTTTGGTTTCCTACCAAACCCGAACCAACAATGGTTCCTCTTACCAATCGGCCACCCTCTAACAAATGACAACGGTTAATCTTTTAATAACTTGACTTAATGAAAACTAAAAGAATATACTAAAAGAACTCGTTCTTACCACCACTTACCAAGCGGTTAACAAGGAAAGAAGGCTCCACTTGATCGCCTCCCAATCCGGATGCCCCTAAAGAAATCGGTTCAATGCCAAAAGGTTAACTCCTTTCACCAATCACCACAATCGGTTCTTAACCAAATCAAAATCGACAAGAGCACAGGAGAAAAGAAATAGCCATTCGGCCCTATGCTTACCTTCCTCAGTAACCCGATTGGAACCAAGACTAGAACAACACCACACCAAAATTCGACCACAAGAACACCACTAGAAGAGAAAGAGATTCGCCAAAACTTCAAAAGAAAGAAAAGGGAATTCGGCTTTAGGTGTTTAACACCCTTGGGTTCGGCTTTGAGTGGGAAAAAGAAGATGATGTGAAATGGGAATAGAGTTTCTGCACAACAAGAATGGGAAGAACAATTGAAGAAAACGGCTAAAGAGTTTTGAAAGCGGAAGAGAATAAAAGATGGATAGAGAGAGTACTTACGGTTTTGAAAGAAAAAGAATTGATGAAAGTGTTTTGGAGGCTAGAGTTTCGGCTCAACACAACCGAACAAAAGAAAGAACGAGAGAAGAGAACATTCGCTACCAAGAAAATTGAGAGAAAAACAAAGCAAAATTCGGCAACTAAATGCTTAGACTTTCGGTTTCAAAGTGGACAAAAGAGAGAGTTTTGCTTGACAAAAGAAGAAGTTTAGCTTACCTATTGCTTTTGGCCGAAAAATGCACAAAATTGCCTATTCAATTTCGGCATTCCCACTCCCCACAAGCCAAGCCGCCCACTCCCCCAAAACTCTCCCACAACCTACCACTTCCACCATACACTCACAACCACTCATTCAAAACACTTTGAACAAGTCTCCTTCCTAAATTCACTCTCCACCCATCATTTGAGCATTTGACTTGGTCTTAGGCAGAGTTTGAACTGCCTACAACTCCTCCCTTCCATGCCGTCAAAATGAAAGCCAAAATGGGGATTTTCGCAGCCTTGAACTCAAGACCTCTCCCCCAGAATTGACGCCAAACACAAGCTCCAAGTGGCGCATACTTTGCCACTCCACCAGCTCCTCCTTTGTGCTATAAATCACCAATAAAAATCTATAAGCCTCAGCTCCTTCAGCTCCTCTCCCCTAAGCCTAGAATTAAATTTTTTCCATCTACTCAAAGCTTACTTCTAGCTTACAACTAAGCCCCTAAAACATCAAAACAAGAACATAGCACACTGCACACATGCAAACAAAGTCAAAACAAAAATAGGCCCTAACCCGATATTACGCTTCTACCCCCTTAAAATAATTTCGACCATTCTAAATTACCCGATCGTAAGAGTTGAGGGTATTGTCTGTCTCTCATCATATCCTCGGGTTCCCACGCCGCTTCTTCCACGCCATGATTCCGCCCACATTACCTTTACCAAAGGCACAGACTTCCTACACGCAGAACCTTCACATCCCGATCTAAAATCGCACGTGTTCTTCCTCCGTGGTCAAATCTGAATTTACCTCGATCTCTTCCACTCGCTACCACATGCGATGGATCTGAACGATAACGCCAAAGCATCGAAACATGGAAAACGCCGTGGATCCGACTTTAGCTCACGGCAACTCAAGCCGATACGCCATCGGTCCCACTCTTCTCAATACCTTATACGCCCAATAAACCTCGGACTTAGCTTGCCTTTCTTTCCGAACCTCAAAACCTTCTTCCATGGCGAGACCTTCGTAAAAACTTGATCCCCACGAGAAAACTCTATGTCTCTCCGCTTAAGATCGGCATAAGACTTCGCCGCCGGTCCAAGCTTCCTTCAACCGAGCTCAAATCAACTTAACCTTGTCTTCGGTCTCAAGAAACCAACTCGGGTCCTAACAATCGGCGTTCACCTAATTCCGCCCAACACGTAGGTGATCGACACTTCCCTACCATACAACGCCTCATATGGTGCCATCTTGATGCTCGCTTGGTAATCGCTTTGTTGTAGGCAAACTCACCTAATGGTAGAAACTCCTCCCAACTACCTCAAATCCGAACACAACCCCTCAAAGATATCCTCCAAGATCTCGAATAACCCTTTCCGATTGTCCGCCGATCATGCGTGAAAAGCCGTCTTTGAAATCCAACCGCGCACTCCGCAGCCTCGATGCAACGCTTTCGTAACCTTGACGTAAATCGGGATCCCTATCTGCGATGATCGACATCGCACACCGCGCAACCTCACTATCTCTCAAACATACAAATTTCGCCAACCTCTCGGCGTGAGTAGTCAACCTCACCGGAATGAAATGAGCCGATTTAGTCGGCCGATCCACAATTACCCAAATCAATCCTTCTTGCTTGGCGTAAGCGTAACCCACCGACGAAATCCATGGTTATCCTTTCCCACTTCCATCGAGGAATCTTCACAGTCAAGCAACCCCGACGGCAATCGATGTTCACCTTGACTGCGACATGTCGATACACTTCCCAACAAACTCACACTTCTTTCTTCGACTAGGCCACCAAAATCGCTCTCTCGAGATCCCTATACATCTTACTACCTCCGTGATGCATAGCATAAGGGCTGCTATGTGTGGCCCCGAAGAATCCTCTCGCCTCACCAACATCCTTGGGCATACAAGCTTTACCTTGAAAACACAAAGACTCCCATCACTAGACAAGTTGTAACCTTCCAAACCACCACTCAGCTCTGCAACCTCCGCGCACTCGTAACCCCATCCTCTATCTGCTTTCTCTCTCGATCCGCTCAACCCAAGTAGGCTTAACTCTATAACTCGCTGAATACTTCCGCTCGCCATACAAACTCAAGTGGGCAAACATCGCTCTTAAGTCCGAAACAACCTTACGGCTCAACGCGTCTGCCACCACGTTAGCCTTGCCCGATGATACTCAATCGAACAATCGTAGTCTTTAAGCAACTCAACCCATCTGCATACTGCCTCAAATTCAAATCCTTCCGAGTCAAGAGGTACTTCGACTCTTATGATCGGTGTAGACTATTGATCTCTCTCCGCATAAGTAGTGCCTCCAAATCTTCAACGCAAAGACTACACCGCTAACTCCGGATCGTAAGTCGGATAGTTGACCTCATGTGGCCTCAAATTTGCCGAGATGCGTAAGCCACAACCTTACCTTCTGCATCAAAGACACAACCCAACCCCGTATGTGATGCATCGCAAGAGACCGTGAATTCCTTACCACCACCGAGTTGAATCAAACCGAGCTTCATAGAATCTTCTTAAGCTTGTCGAAACTCTCCGTTGTTTCTCACCCGCATAAACGGAACCTCTTTCCTTAACAACTTGGTCAATGGTGCCGCAATCAACGAGAAACCCTCTACAAACCTTCTGTAGTATCCTCGCCAAACCCGAAAACTCCGATCTCGACCACCGACTTAGGCGGTTTCCAATCCAAATCGCCTCAATTTTCTCGAGGATCCACTCTAATCCTCTCACCGACACTACATGTCCCAAGAAAGTCACTTCTCTAAGCCGTAACTCGCACTTACCGAACTTAGCGTAAAGTCGCTTCTCCTCAAAATCTGCAGCACCACACGCAAATGCGCATCATGCTCTTCTTCTCGTTCTTGAATACACCAGATGTCGCCAATAAAACTACCACAAACGGTCCAGATATCACTTTGAAACACCCTATTCATCATATCCATGAATGCCGCCGGTAGCGTTAGTCAACCCGAACGGCATTACCGTAAATTGTGAGTGCCCATACCGAGTCCAAACGCTGTCTTGTGAATATCCGCTTCTTTCACCTTTAATCGGTGATACCTGCACCTCGTGTCAATCTTAGAAAATACCGCTGCACCGCTTCACCGATCAAACAAGTCATCTATCCGTGGCAACGATACTTGTTTTTGATCGCCGACTTATTCACCAAGGCGGTAATCTATGCACATCCGCATTGTACCATCTTTCTTCTTAACAAAGAGTACCGGCGCACTTACGGTGAAACACTTGGCCCGATAAAACCTCGGTCCAACAACTCTTGGATCTCGAGCCTTAAGCTCCACCAATTCCTTTGGCGCCATCCTATACGAGAGCAATAGACACCGCGCAGCTTCCCGTAATGAGATCTATCCCGAACTCTACCTCACGATCCGGCGGCAAACCCTAAGTTCTTCCGAAACACATCAAGAAATTCCTTAACTGCTCGGACTTTTTCTACAAAGCAGACTCTTTAGCCTCCAAGGCATACACATGAACCACATACGCTTCACAGCCCTTTTCTCACCATCTTCTCGCGCTTTAGAGCAGACACCACATTAGATAAGTAATCTCTCCTATTACCTATCATAGCCACTTCATCACCCTCACTGTCTTTAGAACCATGCGCTTCGCGCGCGCAATCCAACTTCGCCTAGTACTTAACCAACCACCATCCTAAGAATCAAATCGAACTCCCCAAATGGCGCTCCATCGGATCAAGAAGAAACACTACCCCTTGGAGTTCTAGGGGTACATCTCTAAACAACTTATCTACAACTACGGAATGACCTAGAGGGCTAATTACGGTCATCCGCCTGAAGTAGATTCGAGTCTAAGTCCATGGTCTCTACTATACTATCGCCATGTAAGAATGCGTCGAACCCATATCAATCAAAGCAGTAAAAGGAGAACCAAAGATCAAGAACGTCACGGTTATGACGTCCGGTGCATCGCCTCCTCTCGCCGCGCCTTGCCGCATACACTAACCCAGTATCTCGCGCCGTAACTACCCGCACCGCCGCCTGCTCCACGGCCCCGACTGCATCCATTACTACCTCTGCCATTACCACGCCCTCTGCGGTGGCGGTACATTATTCTGAATCCGAGTATGGCCCCGACTCTCGCATCAATCCGGCCAACTTACGCGACGAATCCCTCACGCGATGATCCGAGAGAACCACACTCAAAACAACCTTTTCCACCGGTCCAGCCCTCCCCAATGATATCTCCCACAATGGTTACACCGCGGCGGTCCCCGACTAGCAAGAATAACCCTACCGCATCGATTCGGTCCACTGCTCTAGCCCTTTCTCGAGGATTACCCGACGATCCGTAAGACCCAAAGCTCCTCTTATGCCTGCTCTGCCCATGCCCCGCCTCACGGACTCCTTAACACCCTCGGCTACCTTAGCCTTTTCAACCAGACAAAGAACTCACGCTCCCGCCGAGGAGCAATCAGCAGCCTCAACTCGCCTCTCGGACCATCCTCGAACGAACACACCTCTCGTGTTCGGTGAGCCACAATACCCCTAGCATACCGGCTCGGCTTCAAGAACTCACCCTCGTGCTTCGGAAACAGACTTACTCCCTCGACTAGCCTCAAAAATGCTTTTCATCAAGGCGTCGATGTAGCTAGCTCCAATGTACTTTTTCGAAATGCGCACTGAAATAATCCCATGTCGATCCTCTCTCACGCCACACTGTCCCGAACTGTGAGCCACCACCGGTATGACTCATCCCGAAGAAGCGATACTATGCCCTTCACCTTCTCCTCGCTAGCCAAGTCCAGATCATCCATGATCCGCCTCCGTTGCCTCCACCAATACTCGGCAGATCTATGGGAGCAACACCAGAAACACCTCGAAAGATTTCAGCCCATTTGCCCAAGTCGCTCAGCACGCCGATTTCCTAGCTCCGCGCACCACCACCTACTCCAACTACCCTTTCCAACACTCGCGCAAAGATCGCGCGTGACATCGCTGCGTCATCCCCGGTCGATCTTGAAACTCACCACCTCCACTGGTGGCGGTGCCGTATCTCATTTTCGACTTCGACTGCACTCTACGGGTTCGTAAACCGTCATCCTACCACGACCTCGCCCACGACCATGTCCACCTCTAGCGCTCATGACTAAATTCTCTACGTATCCGATTTAGGAGTTTTATGCATCAATATTTATTCCACTGTTTTAAAGCAAAGTCTTATGAATAGTAAAGAAGCTTTGTTTTCGCGAGTTCACATAATCCTATCAGTTTCAGTTTCTAAAGTAATCCACTATTGCAATCATCCAATCACATCAATAAATCACAAGAAATAGTAAGGGTACTTACCAAGCGATCAAGTGTCGAGACTCGGTGTCATGCCTTTCAAACCATTTATTTCAAACAAAACACTTAAAACAGACTTTTGAAAACATTTTGGGCCTCAGGCCCACAGCCGAGCCTTTGAACTTGGCTCTGATACCACAATTGTAACACCCCAAACCCGGTCAATACACCACGACCGAATCTGGCATGTTACGGGGAAAATTGCTTTTGAAGGGTTAGGTTTCAGGTTAAAGATTCGATGAAAAACTCCTTGTCATATTTTATACTTGTCGAAATCTTGGGCATGATTGCTTTGTCATATTTTAATGTTTTAGGGTGATACCCGATGGTAAAGTTTAAAACACATTGCGTTATAGTTTTGAAAACTGTTGTCCTTCCAAGTTTTTAGCAATTTTAACTCAATTAATTTGTTAAAGCATATTTGAAAGCTACTTTAAGCATAAACGTAGTAAAACCTAATTTAAAGGCCATTTACAACCCAAAATAAAACCAAATAGTAATAAATAAACTAAAGTACCAAATTTTGTAAAGTCTCGAGCAAATCTTTATTAAAGCATGGCATGAGCACCTCGAGTCCATCCTTACCCATGTCCGCGCCTAAGTGTCACCAAATGTCAAAGGAGAGGGTGAGTCGCAAGACTCAGGTGCATAAATCCCACTCCCGATAATACAACATGCTAACACACATCATATCATAGCAACATAATCAATGCACCCGATCCTAACCATCCATATCACCTTTCTACCCGTGTGGTACCAAACCACCGGTGGTGCTAAACCACCGGTGACCCAAAGTCACGATATCCATAAGTGTGGTGCCAAACCACTTTGTGACCCAAAGTCACGAATAATCCAATGATGGGGCCAACCCATCGCGTGATACCAAATCACTAGCGACAATCCCGTATCTCATAAGTGGGGCCAACCCACGGTGGTGTTAACCACGAGGGGGACGAGTCGCAATGAGGTGCCAAACCTCTGCGGTGTCCCAAAGATACAGATGTGATACCAAATCACCGTGACCGCAGATCACAAATCCGATGATGGGGCCAACCCATCGTGTGATACCAAATCACCGGGCGCCAATCCCGTAATATCAACCGTGGGGCCAACCCACCGTGGTGCTAAGCCACCGGGGCGACGCAGACGAGGTGCCAAACCTCTCGTGACCCAAAGTCACAAAATATCATCTCATACCAAACCACCGGAGGTGCCAAACCTCGGTGTCCCAAAGACACAAAGTGTCCCAAAGACACGGATATCATATTCCCTCTCCTCTCATATCACCCACGCATGTCATACTAATGCAAATGATATAAAACATGCAATCATGCTAACATGCTCAAATGGCATCTCATGGTATTTACATCATAAAACATGTTATCACATATATCACTACAGATCTCGTAATGAAACGGACTTACCCGTATCCGTGCTTATACCCCATCGGGTACCAAATCCATCAATCATATTGTTGCACTTTAATAAGTAATTAGGTTATTAATCATATTACTAAATGTAAGTGTGTTAGTTTACACACCTGCTAACACGAAAGCCTTAGCTCCAAAGAACTGCGTCTAAATCCCTCGATAACTCTCACGCTCCTAAAATCGGTCCAACCAAGGGATTAGCAATCTAGACCATTCGCCAAAGCTATCAAACCAAAGGGGTTAATATTGAGCCATTACCTTGCAAATCGGTTTGGTTTCCTACCAAACCCGAACCAACAATGGTTCCTCTTACCAATCGCCACCCTCTAACAAATGACAACGGTTAATCTTTTAATAACTTGACTTAATGAAAACTAAAAGAATATACTAAAAGAACTCGTTCTTACCACCACTTACCAAGCGGTTAACAAGGAAAGAAGGCTCCACTTGACTGCCTCCCAATCCCGGATGCCCCTAAAGAAATCGGTTCAATGCCAAAAGGTTAACTCCTTTCACCAATCACCACAATCGGTTCTTAACCAAATCAAAATCGACAAGAGCACAGGAGAAAAGAAATAGCCATTCTGGCCTATGCTTACCTTCCCCAGAACCCGATTGGAACCAAGACTAGAACAACACCACACCAAAATTCACCACAAGAACACCACTAGAAGAGAAAGAGATTCGGCCAAAACTTCAAAAGAAAGAAAAGGGAATTCGGCTTTAGGTGTTTAACACCCTTGGTTCGGCTTTGAGTGGGAAAAAGAAGATGATGTGAAATGGGAATAGAGTTTCGGCACAACAAGAATGGGAAGAACAATTGAAGAAAACGGCTAAAGAGTTTTGAAGCAGGAAGAGAATAAAAGATGGATAGAGAGAGTACTTACGGTTTTGAAAGAAAAAGAATTGATGAAAGTGTTTTAGAGGCTAGAGTTTCGGCTCAAAGACAACCAACAAAAGAAAGAACGAGAGAAGAGAACATTCGGCTACCAAGAAAATTGAGAGAAAAACAAAGCAAAATTCGCAACTAAATGCTTAGACTTTCTGTTTCAAAGTGGACAAAAGAGAGAGTTTTGCTTGACAAAAGAAGAAGTTTAGCTTACCTATTGCTTTTGGCCGAAAAATGCACAAAATTGCCTATTCAATTTCGGCATTCCCACTCCCCACAAAGCCAAGCCGTCCACTCCCCCCAAAACTCTCCCACAACCGGCCACTTCCACCATACACTCACAACCACTCATTCAAAACACTTTGAACAAGTCTCCTTCCTAAATTCACTCTCCACCCATCATTTGAGCATTTGACTTGGTCTTAGGCAGAGTTTGAACTGCCTACAACTCCTCCCTTCCATGCCGTCAAAATGAAAGCCAAAATGGGGGATTTTCGCAGCTTGAACTCAAGACCTCTCCCCCCTGCAATTGACGCCAAACACAAGCTCCAAGTGGCGCATACTTTGCCACTCCACCAGCTCCTCCTTTGTGCTATAAATCACCAATAAAAATCTATAAGCCTCAGCTCCTTCAGCTCCTCTCCCCTAAGCCTAGAATTAAAATTTTTTTCATCTACTCAGGCTTACTTCTAGCTTACAACTAAGCCCCTAAAACATCAAAACAGTAACATAGCACACCAGACACATGCAAACAAAGTCAAAACAAAAATAGGCCCTAACCCGGGATATTACACTCATGCTTAAAATGTTTGTGCCTCAATCGATCATGTTTTCAATTAAAATCAAGTCTGTATTTCGTTCATACGTGATTGAAATGCACCTGAATAGCTGAGCGATCCTGACCAGACGACGGCTAGTGGACACATAATTGAAATGTGCATGCTCAATTTAGATCCTGACCCGATTAAATTGAAGGTTGCATAACAACTCTGACCAAGCTCTGTTATCTGCATAGTTTTTAGATTTGTGTGAGTAAACTGTTTCAAACCTGACACGTTCTTGTAACCTCACACGAATGCTAAGAAACCTTTAGTAAATAAGGATCAGTAAAATGCATATTTACTAAGTAAAATATTCCGAAAGGACCTAATGTGGTTTCCAAACTCATGAAAGATCGAGTTTCCATTGAATGTTTTTCCGAATATTATTAAGCATGTTGATAATAAATTGAGTTTAATTAAAGTAATTGTCCTAGTTTATTTATGTTATAATTGTTGCAAATGGTGTTTAATTTTGCTAAAATCTATTTCATTCATATAGTTTGCATATTTAGGATAATTTGCATTAGGGATCATTGCATTTAGTTTAATATATTTAATTTTAATCATCACTTCTCAATCATATTGTGTTTTTATTTACCAAATTGTTAATATAATTTTACAAATTAAGTGACTTAGCACAAATACAATCCCTGTGGAGACGATAACTCGATACTTACTTATTACTTGATAACGACTGTGTACACTTAGAAAAACCTACGCGTTACAATAAACTAGTTCAGAAAGGGTGTGAGGCATATTTGGCCTACGTCAGTGTTTCAGTTTCTGGGGACTCTTCTGTCAAGGATATCAGAATAATGGGAGAATTTTTGGATGTGTTTCTTGATGAGTATCGGGTTTACCTCTGAATCGAGAAGTTGAGTTCGGCATTGAGCTTCTATTGGGTACAGCTCCGGTGTCTGTCGCTCCATAACGTATGGCATCGAAGGAGCTTATAGAGCTTAAGGCACAACTTCAAGAGCTTCTGGATCGTGGTTTCATCTGTCCTAGTGTGTCTCGTGGGGGGCACCAGTTCTTTTTGTAAAGAAAAAGAATGGTACCATGAAGATGTGCATCGACTACCGGCAGTTGAATAAGTTGACTGTGAAGAATAAGTACCCACTTCCGAGGATTGATGACTTATTTGATCAGTTTCATGGAGTTGCAGTATTCTTGAAAATAGATCTCCATTCTGGGTATCATCAGCTTAGGGTTAAGGAAGCAGATATTCATAAGACGAATTTTAGAACTCGTTATGGGTAGTACGAGTTTCTAGTTATGCCATTTGGTTTGACGAATGCTCTAGCTGCATTCATGGATCTGATGAACCAAGTTTTTCAGCCGTATCTAGATTAGTTCATCGTGTTTTCATCGACGATATTCTGGTGTACTCTAAGACTGAGGATGAGCATGATGAACATCTTAGAGTAGTGCTTCAGATACTTCGAGAGAAACAGCTCTACGCTAAGTTGAGCAAGTGTGAATTCTGGTTGCGAGTGGTAACGTTTCTGGGGCATGTGGTTTTTGCTGAGAGGATTCGAGTTGATCCTAGAAAGATTGAGGTTGTGCTCGATTGGAAATAACCTAAAAATGTCTATGAGATTCCCAGTTTTCTGGGTCTTGCGGGTTATTATCGGAGATTTGTTGAGGGGTTCTCACTGATTGCAGCTCCTTTGACTAAGCTTTTGCATAAGAATGTTCCTTTTGTCTGGACTGATGCACAGCAATTGAGCTTTGAGAAGCTCAAGTTTATTCTGACTCAGGCTCCTGTTCTGATACAGCTTGGATCTAGTAAGGAGTTTTTGGTGTATAGTGACGCGTCGCACGTCGGGTTGGGATGTGTACTGATGCAAGATGGTAAGGTTGTGGCTTATGCATCTTGACAGCTTAAGTCACACAAGGGGAATTATCTGCTGCATGACCTCGAGTTAGCTGCCATGGTGTTTGCGTTAAAGATCTAGAAGCACTATCTGTATGGTAGGAGGTGTATTGTCTATAACCATCACAAGAGCCTCAAGTACCTTCTTACTCAAAAGGAGTTGAATCTTAGGCAGCGTAGATGGATTGAGCTACTTAAGGACTATGATTGCACGATAGAGTATCATCCCAGTAAGGCCAATGTGGTGGCCGATGCTCTCATTTGTAGAGCGATGTCTAAAATGAGAGCGATTTTTGCTCATCTCAGTTTGTTCGATGATGGGATTCTGTTAGCCGAGTTGCAAGTTAAGCTGACTTAGATTAAGCAGATTCGAGAAAAGCAGTTGGGGGATGATTCTCTAGTTCTGTGGTTTTATCAGGTTGAGAGTGGCAGTACATTTGATTTTGGGCTGAATAAAGATGGGGTTCTGTGTTTTTGAGGACGGGTTTGTGTACCGGACGACTCCGATTTGAGACAGTCGATTCTGAGGGAAGCACATAGTAGTCCTTATGCTATGCACCCCGTGGTAATAAGATGTATTGAGATCTCCGTAAGCTGTACTGGTGGCAGGGTTTGAATTGTGAGGTAACATATTTTGTTACTCATGGTCTGACGTGCCAGAAAGTTAAGGCTGAGCACCAGTTACCTTTGGGTTTGCTTCAACACATTAAGATTCCCTTATGGAAATGGGAACGTGTAACTGGAAACACAAAAATATACACACTTTTTCATGCCCTTTTTAGCTCAAATTCATGCAATTTCAGCAAAATTATTGTCGAAAAATAATTAATTTTTATAAAATAATTAAATTGCACTTAAATTATGAACATGTTGAATTTTAATTAATTTTATAATTAATTTTGATTAATTTTGATCATTTTTCGACAGATTTGCACAAAGGGCAAATAACGACTCGGCAGACACTACTAGAAGTTCAAAACTGAGAAACAATTTGAAGTATCAAGGCGAATTAATTTTCAGCCTAAGTCGGTCCAATTATGTGTATTAATTCATGATATAATTAATTTTAATTTATATCCAATTTAATTTTGATTAAATAAATTATTATTAATTAATTATGAAAAAGTGGTCCAGTTGAGCCGAACCGACCAAGAAGTGGACAGCCTAAAACCGTCCATATGCTAACCCATATAAGCTTATTGGCTGATTATTTAGCTTGCAAAGAGGCCCTTGAAGACTTGTTCAAGTTGCAAACAAACCCCTCCACAATTGGTGGCTTTATAGATTTGCCCCAAGCCTAAATTAGCAAAGTTGAAACTTTCAACCTTGCCACATGTGTGGCCGGCCAAGGGAGGGTTCTTTGGCTGATAATTTTAGCTATTTTTAGCAGCCATCTTCAGCTATAAAAACCCCCTTAGGCTATTCATTTGAAACACATCTCAAGCATTCACATCTTTTCTCTCTTCTCTCCACTTTCTCTCTTCTTTTCCATTCCAAATTCCCTTTCTCTCTTGCCGATTTTTCCTCTTGGAAAAGGGGCATTCATCAGCCATTTGGAGCAGCAATTAAGTGTTCATAGCAGCTTTGGTCAACGAGGACAACGGAGAAGGAAGAATGGAGCAAACTAGTCAAGCCACGGAAAAACACCGGATTTGATTCTTGTTCCCTATCTCTTTAATTTTTGTTGTTGTTATGATGAAAATATCTATGAATATTTATTTTGTTTGAATGGTTAATTTAATAAATTTATCTTGAATTTAATTCGTGTTAGGTTGATTGCATTTTGTTTGCTAAAATTGTTAAAATTGTGTTTATGTTGTTATAGGCCTCGGTAAGATGCTTGATTAAGTAAAATCATGACTAAGTTATTCTTGCATTACAATTGTGAGGTAGCTAATGAATTAATTATTTAAACGGATTGAAATTGTAATTAATGGACACGATGATTTAATCGATGCATGTTTAATCATCTAAGGTAACTGAGGGTTAAATTAGCAACGGTATCTGACGATACATTTGCCTTGCATAACTTGCAAGATTATTGTGATTAAATTGTTTCAAGGTAGGGATACTTTGTTACTTCATGTAACACCCCAAACCCGGCCTAAACGTTACGACCGAATCTGGCATGTCACATGAAAGGAATGTCTAAAAACTGTGCATTCGTTAAAAAGCTCATATTTTTTATAGTTGTGGTGAGAAATCGAGTTTAAGTAATTTTGAATAAGAAATGGTTTATTATCATTTTAGGAAAATCCCATATTGATCATTTAATAATAAGCAATAAGCAAATTGGAAGCTGAAACCAAATAAAATACCCAAGGCCTTATTACATAACAAAAACTCAAATAAAAATAAGTCCAAATAAAAGAAATGAATTTACGAGTGAACATATGTATGGCCTCCACGAGTCCACCTCAGCTCCCAAATCCGCGATCTAATGATTACCTGCAAAATTTAACTAAAGGGTGAGTCATCGAGACTCAGTGTGTAAATCCCCATCCAACAGGCCCTTACACAATTTCATATGAAAATATGCATATCATGCACCCAAACCTAGCCATCCGCAACTCCTTTTTCTACCCCGTGGTACCAAACCACCGTGGTGCCAAACCACCGGTGACTTAAAGTCACAATATCCGTCAATACATGTGGTGCCAAACCACCGGTGGTGCCAAACCACCGGTGACTTAAAGTCACAATATCCATCAATACATGTGGTGCCAAACCACTTTGGTGGTGCTAAACCACCGTGACCCGAAGTCACAAAGCAAATGATGGGGCCAACCCATCGTGTGATACCAAATCACCGCGACGATCCCATATCTCAAAGTGGGGCCAACCCACGGTGGTATTAACCACGGGGACGAGTCGCTATGAGGTGCCAAACCTCTCGTGTCCAAGACACGAATGTGATACCAAATCACCGGTGGTGCCAAACCACCGTGTCCAAGACACGAATCATCAAGTTGTAGGGCCAACCCACGGTGATACCAAATCACCGGCGGGCGATCCCATATCTCAAAAGTGGGGCCAACCCACGGTGGTATTAACCACGTGGACGAGTCGCTATGAGGTGCCAAACCTCGGAGGTGCCAAACCTCACGGTGACCGTAGTCACAATGTGGTACCAAACCACCGGTGCCCGTCGACACGAATATCACCGCCCCCTCCACTCATATAACCCATACAATGACATAATAATTCGTGTATGCGATGTCATGTATGCTGACATATATCAAATATAAGTATAACATGAATTACCATCATAATCAGATAGACATAAAACAACATAATCACCCTAATCAACCTCTAAGGGTATAACCGTAATTTTACCTACCAAGGGCATTTTCGTAATTTACCTACCAAGGGTATATCGGTAATTTACCCACCAAGGGCATTTTCGTAATTTACCCACCAAGGGTATATCGGTAATTTACCCACCAAGGGCATTTTCGTAATTTACCCACCAAGGGTATATCGGTAATTTACACATCAGCGGTATTTCAGTAATTTACCCACTAAGGGTATGTTCGTAATATACCCTTCAGGGGTATTTTGGTAATTTACCCACCAAGGGTATTTTTGTAATTTTGCACCTACAATGGCCTTACCCAAAGGCCCAAATGTCACCCCGAGCGACTCAGCTACCATTTCCTGGTCAGATCTGGGGACGATTGGGCCTAAAACTCGATTCCGGCCCATTCTGCCCACACGCTTCGTGTGGCCCACCTAGCACAAATCTAGCCATGTATATAAGTTCCACCTAGTCTAGTTCACTATATACTACACAATCGCACAATTTACTCATAAGGGCCCACGGGCCCATTGGGCCCACTTAGGCCCATCGCGGCCCAAGCAGCCCCAACCCACAAGAATACTACTTATGGCCTCAACTATCGCGTCGAAGCCCTACACGTACGTTCGCACGCTCGTGTGGCTACTATTGCCGTGGACTCCACTTCCCGGCATTTGCCGCTCTACAACTAGAGTAGAGAGAGTTACACACACGATAGGACTCGGTGTTAATCGCGCTCCGACCACTCCTGTGCCCAAACGCCTTCCAAGGTGTGTCAACCCTCCTCCCTGGAATGCTCTTTATATAGCTAGCTCTTCACCTTCCTTCTTTGTATCTTTCCGATGTGGGATCCTTCACAAGAGAGTTTAAATTCAATCAAACTCTTCTCGCCCAGATCATAAAATAAATACTCCCTTGCTTCTCATGAGATTCGAACCTGGCTCCCTTGCAACATAATCACGCTGCTAGCCACTTGGCCACAAGCTCCTCTTGTGTCTTAAACCATGCGCGACTAAATATAAATCTATAGCCAAATTCCGAGGTCCAAGTAAAAGAAAACCAAAATGAAAAAGCCAAGACTTGAACCTTGGACCTCCTTCCTTCCTTATGGCGTCACCCCCTTGTCTCTTAAGTGGCGTCACTTTGCCACTACACCACACACTCCACTTGTGTCATTTTTCCCCACATTTTATTCTTAAGGCCTACCTGCCAACTTCCGGGGTTTTTTTCACCTAAAACCAAAATTTCCCCAAAGCTAATATTTGATCCCGGGACTTCATGAAGCCCTCTAACCTTCCAAAATAACTTACCTAATAAGTCTAACTTGCATTAATGCCGTTCTCAAAAATTTTAAACGCTACTACACCCAAGGCCCATTGGGCCCAATTCTCTTAGGCCCAATTTCGGGATGTTACACTTCACGTAGTCTTTTATGTGCTTATTAGATTTAATTAATAGTTTGAATTGACATAGGGATATGTACAAGAGATTATTTCAATTTAATAAGTATGTATGTGCAATAACATATTTGCCTATTAAGATTTGTTTAATCGGTTGAATTGACATAGAGATATAGTCAATAGATGAATGGATTTTGGTAAGTGAGTATGTTCATAAGTTAGCAAATTACTGAGTTGCCGTGAATTTATTCGTAACAATATAAACATGAGTTTAATCGAGTGTAATGGTGATTTAGGTACCGACGATCAAGAAGGTTTAGTCCTTACCGTAATCAGGTGTGTAATCTCACACCGAAATTCCGTTGATTCATGATTCACCATTATGATTGGACGAATAGATCGTTGTTGTTTTACAAGTCTAATAACCGTAATATAGCATGAATCGAGTAATTAGCTTAAACGTCAGTATTTCTAAAAATCTATTAAAATCGGTATGAAATTTGATAAATTACGAAAATGCCCCTATGGGCCGAATTACGAAAATACCCCTATGGGACGAATTACGAAAATGCCCTATGGGCCGATTTACCAAAATATCCCTACGGGCCGATTTGCGAGAATGCCTTAGTGGGCCAAATTACCAAAGAACCATAATGGGTCGATTCACCTTAATAAATTACTTGATTAATGGTTGATATTTATATGTGGATGTTTTATGTTATTTTATTATGTATGTGGCATTTTTACATATTGCATGGGATGGGAAAAATTGTATGGAGAGCGATGTAGCTCAGTGGCATTGCCACAATTTGTATATTATCAGTGCTTAAATATGATTTTGGTGGCTTGACCACCAAAATACTATATGATAGCAGTTTGACTTCAAATTTGGTGTGAGTGGCGGGGTGGGTTGACTTGATCCCCACAGGTGTGATTGGCTGGTCGGGGTGTGATGGATGGATGGGTTGGGTTGCATACATTTACTTCATTTAGATATTGATATGTAAATGGGCTTCGGTCCAAGATGATACTATACGGGTTCAGGCCCAGTGGATGACGGTAAGGGGGATTACACAATGAGTTCTAGTAACTCACCCCTTTTTTTTCTTAATTCTTGCAGGTAATGCTCAGTGATGTGGACTTGGTGTAACACCCCAAACCCGCCCATTAAATTCTGACCAAATTTGAAATGCCATCATGGAAAAATGTTTGAAGACTGATTTCACTTTTGGGAAAAACATTAAAAATTTTGTCATTTGAAAACCATGTCCAATTAAAAATTCTAAATAATATAAGCTTGATAAAATATCCAAATTAAAACTTTATTATAAGCTTTTAAAATATAAGTTGCCAAAATTAAAAGCACTTCCAAATAATAATTTAATGGTCGTATAGCTTAAACATAATAAAAATGTTCAATCACTTTAATGGGCCTTATTACAATAAACACTTAATCAAAATACTGAAAATATAACTACTTAATTAATTAAAATATCTTTCTCGCATGGAAATCGCATTCGCATGGCCACCTTTGTATCCACTCCAACCCGGTCCAAAAATCACGATCACTGCGATGTTTAATAAAAATTGGGTGAGTCATACGCACTCGAGTGTGTAATTAGTCCACTAAATTCCACCCACATGTTAACCACATATTAAATCATATATCGATATCAATTATCAAATTCACATGTTATCACATTCGGCTTGGCCCATATTCATATCACATTCATCTAATAGGGTAGTTAACCACATAATTTCCACATATCCGGGCTTAGCCCATTTCCACACCGATCTACATTCATATACTTTGCTTTGCCCATTTCCACATTAATCCACATATCATATTGGGCTTGGCCCATTTCCACATATGTTCACATACGAAATCATGCAATTATGAAGCCCAACCCAAACCTAGGGTCCATCCGCTACACACCCCTTATCCAACCTACCACACACCGGGGATTATCAAATCACCCTCTCCTTTTCACTCCAAAGGCAATCACTTTGCCGTCCACGTGCAATTAAGCACAATAGTCCACAACGCCGACCTCGCCGCGCCAATCCACGATGTAGCCGTAGCTAACACCAAAACCACGATGGGACACATAGTCACTCATCAACCACGATATGGCACATAGCCGATATCAACCACGATGAGGCACATAGCCACTCATCAAGCCACGCGAACTAAATCGCAATTAATCCACAACGTGACCTCAGTCAACGTCAATCCACGATGTAGCTCAAGGCTAACATCAAACCACGTACTCGAAGTACACCCGTACCTTCTTTCATATCCCAACCCATGCACATGCCACATAAAATAATGATACAATGTAATGATGCATGAGCATGTTCATCAAGCATATTATCACATATTCATATTAATAATCACATATCATCAGGTTTGGTACTTACCGGATTATCGACATACCCCTTGAGGGTATCCTTATCACAATTTCCACTGCACTAGTTAGCACATTCATAATACATACACAGTTCACATACATATCATATACCCGAAAAAGGTGGGTTAATCACACACCGATCACTTGGAGAACTATGCTTTACGATATCGATGCTATCACTAGGCGATACTACGGCTATTTGCCTACTTTCTTGTTCTCGACGCTGGTCCACACTCCGGTGGCAAATCCCTAACTACCGAGACAGATCTCTTCTTAAACTTCGGGATAGGGACCTTCCTTTCCCTTCTTGAATGGTATTCGCCTCCATCAACACACTTAATCGTAACAATCGATTTAATCATCAATATATGAATTCTTAACCAAATATCCACAACTTATCATACTTAGCGAAAGGGTCTTGAAATCCCAAAAGCTTGATCTAATGCTTAGATCCTTAATCCCTACATTTGATTAATCACCTACTACTTTAATAAAAAGCCATTCGACCATAAATCCAAATCCTAGTAGGATTAGTATACTTAAACTTACCTTGTTGCCGTTTGACTTAAGAATCAAGTCTTGAAATCTCTGCTATACTCTTCTTGCATTCGCCCAAGCATTGAATCAATTAACTTGGTTAGTTTTCGCTTTTGAATAATTAATGAACACATATATTTACCAAACATGGCCTTGGCCGAATGCTATAGACACTTACCTTGTGGATTTTAAATCCGAAACTCACCGAATAACTAGGGAACACGTGGCCTATGGTGTACCTTCGGGAAAAGAACTTCTCCTTCCTTGTAGTCGACACTTAGTAAATCCCGAAAGATCTCTTCAAAGTTTCGGCAACAAGATATTAATGGGGTTAGTCCTAGATTTCGGCAAATCTTAAGAAAAAAGGATGAAACCGAATGAGATCTTACCCTTACTTGAAGAAATCGATTGCACCTTCACTTCAACCTTCAAAGATTCGGCTATGGCTAGATGATGATCTCACAACTTTCGGCTTTTGGAGGGATTAGAAAGAAAAGAGAAGGAAGAATAAAGATGGAGGATTCGGCTAGATCACAAGGTATTTCGGCTTGGCAAAAATAAAAGAAGAAGAAGATTTGGTGAAGAGAATTCGTGAGAGGCTTTCAAAGAGAAGTAAAATAATGCAGAATGGCCTCTCTTTTCCTTTTATAGCCAAATTACTAACTTAGAATCCCTTACTTGGCCATCACTCCTCTATCTCGATAACTTTATCCTTTAATTATCATAAATAAAAGAGTTTAAATCCAACATTTATCTCTTCAAAATAATCCAATTTAAAAAAAAATCCTTTATTTATCACCCTTTTTAATCGAATATTTATGAAAATAAAACACCTCCTTTCTAGAAGCATGTGCCGTCCACCTCAGTCTTCTGGAAGCAAAAATAAAACCTCCTTTATTTGCTTCCCAAGTGACTCGAACTCAGGCCCATTCCTCTTGCATATGGCGCCATTTCCATAGGCCCTAAGTGGCATCTTCAGACCACTTTTCCAAGCCTGTTTGTGTGTCAAATTTCACAAACTTTTTCTTTTAAGGCCACCTTACCTTAATTTCCCCTTATAAACCTTAAAACTCGTCATTTCTAGGTTGTTTCTAAGTTTCCAAAAATTTTCGATCGGCTCTGTAAACTTGACATTTCCTTACATTTCCAAGTTTCCAAAAATGTTCACTTTCCATTTTCCTTACATATCCTAGTTTCCAAAAATGTTCACCTTCCATTTTTAAACTTAACATTTCCATACATTTTCAGGTTTCCAAAAATGTTCATTTCTAACTTATTTTCACTCATTTCCGGGTTTCCAAAAATATTCAAAATTTATTCATAATACTTAAAACATGTCACTTCATACAATTAAACCGAAAATGCATAGGCCCTATTTTAGGATGTTACAGTTCTACCCTCTTTAAAAATAATTTCATCCTCAAAATTACTTATTAACGAATAATCGTACCTCTTAACTCACCGCACTACGCTTATGCTGCGCACTCTGATCTTAATAGAATCATCATACTTCCTAGGCACAATTTTTAATTTCACGTCCCCTAGAACTCATTTCTAACGTCGCGATTTAATCTGATTAAAAAGTTTTATGCATCAGAATTTTGTTCCACTTATTAACCGCGAACAATTTTATGAAATAAAGAGATTTAGAAGTAGTTCTTTCGATCACACAAAGGTTCAGTTCAAGTTCACTACTCTAACTCAGGGAGTCACATTCACATTCATAAGCAGAGACACATTCATTTCTCCATGAAGTCACATTCATTCACAACATCATTCACTACACTTTTATGGCCATTCCATCCATTTCCCTACCCAGGGGTAATTTCGTCATTTTCCCTACAGGGGTATTTTGGTAATAAATCGGGGTCAATTCGAAAATATTTTTCAAATTAGAGGTATTTCAGAATTTACAAAATCTCTGGGTTATTTTGTTTTCCAAATCAGAGGTGTTGCAAAAATTTCAGAAATCGAGGTTATTTCGGTAATTTTGGAAGTCAGGGGCAGTTCCGTAAATTTTCCAAATCAGGGTATCTTGTTATTTGTAAAACAGAAGTTTTTGATATCTTTGTAAAGTAGAAATATTGTAGCAAACGTCGAGGGTATTTTTGAAAATCTTAAGAACTAAGGGTATTTTAGTAATTTACAATACAGGGGCATTTTTGTAATTTTGTAAATCGGAGATATTTTGGAAAAAAATTTCACAATAATCTTTTACTACAATTAAAAGGGTAATTTAGGGATTTTAAAACTAAGGTTTTTATCATGGCTAGCCCCTTTCGGGTTTTAATTATCGGGTTTAGCCCGTGAATAAGTCCTCTTGGTTAGGGTGAACCGTAGCTACGCACCAGGTAGGATTCGAGTAAAGAGGAGGTGAGTCGCTAGGACTGCTTAAATACCAAGCTCTTACTGAATCCACTCCTAGACATGCGCTGTGATTGCCACACCCTAGCTCGGCGACTTACTTCACAGTTTGTTTAATAGTCCTTAAGTCTTATGCATGTGTTTGAGTGCACTAGCCCTAGGGTTCAATAGCCCTAATATTCTAATCTACGAGCCCAAATAAGCCCATAACAGTTCACATAAACAAGTCACTTCAATAATTAGAAGTACTTACTGTGGACTTCTGGGTAGGAGATACAGTGCCATGCCGAATAACTGAAAAGTTTATGAAAGCCCATACTTTTGAAAAGCCCATCTTTGAAAAAGTTATTTTTGGACCCAAAACCCTCAAGGCCGAGTTTTGAACCGGCTCGATACTCCAATCAGTAACACCCCAAACCCGGCCCATTCGTTACGAATCGAATTTGAAATGCCACTGCGGAAAAATGTTTGAAAGATCGATTTCACTTTTGGGAAAAACATTAAAAATTTTGTCATTTGAAAACCATGTCCAATTAAAAATTCTAAATAATATAAGCTTGATAAAAATATCCAAATTAAAACTTTATTATAAGCTTTTAAAATATAAGTTGCCAAAATTAAAAGCACTTCCAAATAATAATTTAATGGTCGTCTAGCTTAAACATAATAAAAATGTTCAATCACTTTAATGGGCCTTATTACAATAAACACTTAATCAAAATACTGAAAATATAACTACTTAATTAATTAAAATATCTTTCTGCAAGGAAATCTGCTTCTACATGGCCACCTATGTATCCACTCCAACCCGGTCCAAAAATCACGATCACCTGCGATGTTTAATAAAAATTGGGTGAGTCATACAGACTCAGTGTGTAATTAGTCCACTGAATTCCACCCACATGTTAACCACATATTAACTCATATATCAGATATCAATTATCAAATTCACATGTTATCACATTCTGGGCTTGGCCCATATTCATATCACATTCATCTAATAGGGTAGTTAACCACATAATTTCCACATACTGGGCTTAGCCCATTTCCACACTGATCTACATTCATATACTGGGCTTTGCCCATTTCCACATAAATCCACATATCATATTGGGCTTGGCCCATTTCCACATATGTTCACATACGAAATCATGCAATTATGAAGCCCAACCCAAACCTAGGGTCCATCCGCTACACACCCCCTTATCCAATTACCACACACCAGGGGATTATCAAATCACCCTCTCCTTTTCACTCCAAAGGCAATCACTTTGCCGTCCACGTGCAATTAAGCTCAATAGTCCACAACGCGACCTCAGTCAGCTCCAATCCACGATGTAGCCATAGCTAACACCAAAACCACGATGGGACACATAGTCACTCATCAACCACGATATGGCACATAGCCGATATCAACCACGATGAGGCACATAGCCACTCATCAAGCCACGCGAACTAAATCGCAATTAATCCACAACGTGACCTCGATCCAACGTCAATCCACGATGTAGCTCAAGGCTAACATCAAACCACGTACTCAAAGTACACCCGTACCTTCTTTCATATCCCAACCCATGCACATGCCACATAAAATAATGATACAATGTAATGATGCATGAACATGTTCATCAAGCATATTATCACATATTCATATTAATAATCACATATCATCAGTTTGGTACTTACCGGATTATCGACATACCCTTGAGGGTATCCTTATCACAATTTCCACTTTGCACTAGTTGGCACATTCATAATACATACACAGTTCACATACATATCATATACCCTAAAAACTATGGTTAATCACACACCGATCACTTGGAGAACTATGCTTTCGATCATCGATGCTATCACTAGGCGATACTACGGCTATTTGCCTACTTTCTTATTCTCGACGCCTTTGGTCCACACCCCTGGCCAATCCCTAACTACCGAGACAGATCTCTTCTTAAACTTCAGGATAGGGACCTTCCTTTCCTTCTTGAATGGTATTCGCCTCCATCAACACACTTAATCGAACAATCGATTTAATCATCAATAAACGAATTCTTAACCAAATATCCACAACTTATCATACTTACCGAAAGGGTCTTGAAATCCTAGAAAAGCTTGATCTAATGCTTAGATCCTTAATCCCTACATTTGATTAATCACCTACTACTTTAATAAAAAGCCATTCGCCATAAATCCAAATCTTAGTAGGATTAGTATACTTAAACTTACCTTGTTGCCGTTTGACTTAAGAATCAAGTCTTGAAATCTCTCTATATACTCTTCTTGCATTCGCCAAGCATTGAATCAATTAACTTGGTTAGTTTTCGGCTTTTGAATAATTAATGAACACATATATTTACCAAACATGGCCTTGGCCGAATGCTATAGACACTTACCTTGTGGATTTTAAATCCCAAAACTCACCGAATAACTAGGGAACACGTGGCCTATGGTGTACCTTCGGAAAAGAACTTCTCCTTCCTTGTAGTCGACACTTAGTAAATCCCGAAAGATCTCTTCAAAGTTTCGGCAACAAGATATTAATGGGGTTAGTCCTAGATTTTGGCAAATCTTAAGAAAAAGGATGAAACCGAATGAGATCTTACCCTTACTTGAAGAAATCGATTGCACCTTCACTTCAACCTTCGTGAGATTCGGCTATGGCTAGATGATGATCTCACAACTTTCAACTTTTGGAGGGATTAGAAAGAAAAGAGAAGGAAGAATAAAGATGGAGGATTCGGCTAGATCACAAGGTATTTCGGCTTGGCAAAAATAAAAGAAGAAGAAGAAGATTTGGCGAAGAGAATTCGCAGAGGCTTTCAAAGAAATGAAAAATAATGCGAATGGCCTCTCTTTTCCTTTTATAGCCAAAATTACTAACTTAGAATCCCTTACTTGGCCATCACTCCTCTATCGATAACTTTATCCTTTAATTATCATAAATAAAAGAGTTTAAATCCAACATTTATCTCTTCAAAATAATCCAATTTAAAAAAATCCTTTATTTATCACCCTTTTTAATCGAATATTTATGAAAATAAAACACCTCCTTTCTAGAAGCATGTGTTGTCCACCTCGATCTTACTGGAAGCAAAAATAAAACCTCCTTTATTTGCTTCCCAGTGACTCGAACTTCAAAGCCCATTCCTCTTGCATATGGCGCCATTTCCATAGGCCCTAAGTGGCATCTTGGACCACTTTTCAAGATTTGTGTGTCAAATTTCACAAACTTTTTCTTTTAAGGCCACCTTGCCTTAATTTCCCCTTTTAAACCTTAAAACTCGTCATTTCTAGGTCGTTTCTAAGTTTCCAAAAAATTTTGATCGGCTCTGTAAACTTGACATTTCCTTACATTTCCAAGTTTCCAAAAATGTTCACTTTACATTTTCCTTACATTTCCTAGTTTCCAAAAATGTTCACCTTCCATTTTTAAACTTAACATTTCCATACATTTTCAGGTTTCCAAAAATGTTCATTTCTAACTTATTTTCACTCATTTCCGGGTTTCCAAAAATATTCAAAATTTATTCATAATACTTAAAACATATCACTTCATACAATTAAACCGAAAATGTAACAACCTGAAAAGGGCCTATGCATTTTTGGTTTTATTGTACGAAATGACATATCTTATGTGTTATGAATATATTTTGAACACTTTTGGAAACCTGGAAATGTATGGAAATGTTAAGTTTAAAAGAGGAAAGTGAACATTTTTAGAACCTTGGAAATGTAAGGAAATGTCTTGTAAGGAAATGTCATGGAAATGTAAGGAAATGTCAAGTTTACTGAGCCGATCGAAAATTTTTGGAAACTTAGAAATGACCTAGAAATGACGAGTTTTAAGGTTTAAAAGGGGAAATTAAGGCAAGGTGGCCTTAAAAAAAAAGTGTGAAATTTGACACACAAAAGCTTGGAAAAGTGGTCCAAGATGCCACTTAGGGCCTATGGAAATGGCGCCATATGCAAGAGGAATGGGCCTGAGTTCGAGTCACTTGGGAAGCAAATAAAGGAGGTTTTATTTTTGCTTCCGAGAAAGACTGAGGTGTGGACTAGCACATGGCTATAAATTAGGAGCTTTTATTATTTTATAAATAATGGATAAATAGGGATTTATTTATCATTATTTTCAAGAGATAATTGTTGGATTAAATTCTTTAATTTGAATAAAGAGATAAAGAGGAAAATAAGGGAGAAGTGATGGCCAAGTAAGGGACTTTGAGTTTAATAATTTCGGCTAAGTAAGGATAGTTGCTGAATTATCTTTTATTTTAAGTGATAATTAAAGGATAAAGTTATCGATAGAGGAGTGGTGGCCAAGTAAGGGACTCTTTAGATGATAATTTCGGCTATAAAAGGAAGGAAGGAGGGCTACTCATCAATTTGTGCTTCCTCCTTTCTCTGCCAGAATTCTTAGTGCTCTCTTCTCTTCTTTTCTTTCTTTTCTTTTGTCAAGTCGAGATTAAGTAATTGTTGGAACCTAGCCGAATATTTTCCTCTCCATTAGAAGCCATAGCCTAATCCTCCATCTTTATTCTTCCTTTTCTTTTCTTTCCAATCCATCAAAAGTTTGAATCTTGGAAGGGCTTCAAGCATAGGTGTCATCGATTTCTTCAAAGGTAAGAACAAGTTTGATTCCCTTTCTTTTCTTTTAGATTAGCCGAGAGATAATCTAACCCCATACATATTATGGTTGCCGAATATGGAAGGACCTTTCGGGATTATCGTAGTAGTCGACTAAAAGGAGGAGTATTCGGGATTTCTAAGATTAAGGTAAGACATGTGAATATTCGGCCAAAGGCCTTGATTTATGTTTGATGATTAAGATTAAGTCTAACGTAAGGTTTTAGGGATTTTGACATTCCTAGTGAAACAAGGAACAGTTTCGGGATTTGTTGGTGTTCCAATCGGCAACAAGGTAAGAATACTAATCCTACTAGGATTTGGAGTTTTGGCCGAATGGCTTTTTATTAAGGTAATAAGTGATAAATCAATGTAGGGATTAAGGATCTAAGCATTAGATCAAGCTTTTCGGGATCTTAAGGAAATTTTAAGCGAATCAGGTGTGTACCCCACACTAACTTTTAATAAGATTGATGGTAATATGTAAAATATGCATGTTTATAAGAATGTGGCTAAGGTACCATAATATGGTACAAAGTACTCAGGTACGTTTCCTACCTCCACTAGGATTATGAAATATGTTATTTATAACATGTGAAAATTTATAAGAATGTGAATTTAAGTATGATATGCATGATATGAATAATATGGGTCATTCGGGATATATGAAAAAGGGGAAGTGAAGGTGATGACTAGGGTCTCACAATCTGAATGTGGTGACTTCGGTCACATTATTTGAATGTGGTAACTTCGGTTACATTATCTGAATGTGGTGTCTCATGACACAATTATCTGGTGGCTATGCCACAAATTTTATATGGGCGATGAGCACGCCGACTGCAGCGACTGCCTTCGATGGTGTGTAGCGGATGGAGGGTTGACTTAGTAGTCCCCACGGTGTGGCCGGTGTGTACGGGGGTGTGTAGCGGATGGACAACTAGGTTTGGGTTTGGGAATGCATCATAACTCGTATTCTATGTTTTGAATGTGTAATATGTGATATGCCTGATTCTATTATGATTTAGTGTCGTGTACACATTGAGTCTGTTTGACTCACCTCTGCTTGAGAACATTTTTCAGTGATGAACAATGATGGACCGGGACTAGCAGAACTTGTGGTGGCCATGCTCAACATGAAGTTTATATTTTTGAGGACTCTTGAATTTATTTTAGTACTTTGAATTATTTTGGGAATTATTTGATGTAATAAGGCCATAAGGCCATAGTTGAATTATTTTACACTTATTTTTATTTATTATGATTATGAATTTTATTTATTAAAATTTATTTAAAATTTCTTTTAAACCAAACCCTAAATATTTTGTCACTTAAGATAAAAGGGATTTCAATATAAAACGAACCTGTTTTCAACACAAGCCCAACCCAAAACAATATTTTTCTTAAAATCACACAAGTTTTCCTAAGAACAAAAGAATTTTAAACCAGTTTACTTGAGGAACATACCAAATCTGGTCAAAGCTCGTGGGCCAGGTTTGGGGTGTTTCAGTTTGGTATCAGAGCCCAGTTTTAAACTCTCGGCCTGTGGGCTAAGGCCCAAAACGTTTTCAAATCGAGCCCAAATGAGTTTTATGAAAGTATTTTTGAAGATGAGCAGGTTTTCTGGCATGGCACCTAAGTCTCCAACCATGATCCACTGTAAGTACCCCTAACCATTTGTGTGATTATGTGGTTTATGTTATGAATTATGAAGAGGAATGGAAAGTAGAATAGCATGATAGGAACTTGAACCCTAGGACTAGTTTACTCAAACACAAACACATAAGACTTAATTCCATTAAACAAACCTATGACTAAGACGCCGAGTTAAGGTGTGGCAACCTCGGTGCGCATGTCTAGGAATGGTTTCGGTGGGAGCTTGGTATTTAAGCAGTCCTAGTGACTCACCTCCTCTTTACTCGAATCCTACCTGGTGCGTAGCTACGGTTCACCCTAACCAAGAGGACTCGGTCATAGGCTAAACACAATGACTAAAACTCGAAAGGGAACTAGCCATGTTTTTATAAACCCTAGTTTTAAAACTCTTAAAATTACCTTTTTAATTTGTGAGAACTATTTTTACAAAATTCTTTCGAAAAATTTTTGATACCCCTAGTGGTAAATTACAAAAATACCTTTGGTTTATGAAATTCCCAAAATACCCATAGTTCTTATCAAATTTTTCATTACTTTATAAAATGTTCAAAAACCCTAATTTGCAAATTATCAAAAATACCTTGATTTGGAGAAAAATTACGAAATTGCCCTTAACTCACAAAATTACCAAAATGACCCTGATTTTCAAAATTTTTGCAACATCACCGTTTTGGAAAGTAAAATTCTCAAAAAGAACCCTCAAAGTTTAGCAAATTTTGAAATATCCCTGATTTATTAAACTTTACAAATTTACCTTGGTTAATTACCAAAATACCCCCGGATTTCAAAATTTTTCCAAAATACCCTGGGAATTTAAAAATACCAAAATACTTTGTGACGAAATCACCAAGGAACTCTTTCTTTTGGAAAAATTTACGAAAATACCCCTGTAGGACACATTACGAAAATACCCCTGGGTAGTGGAAAAACAACAACAATGAAAACTACCACATTTCTCTGAATGAACGAAAGTTCATAATTGGTTGATGAATGTGAACGTGACTTTCTGAATAGTGAATTTGAGTTGAGAACTTTGTTTGATCGAAAGAACCACTTTTAAACATCTCTTTTCATAAAACTGTTCGCGGTTAATAAGTGGAACAAAAAAAAAATTGATGCATAAAACTCTTTAATCGGATTAAATCGCGACGTTAGAAATGAGTTCTGAGGGACGTGAACTTAGAGATTGTGCCTAGAAAGTATGATGGTTCTATTAAGATCAGAGTGCGCGAAGCATAAGCATAGTGCGGTGAGTTAAGATGTACGATTATTCGTTAATAAGTAATTTCGAGGACGAAATTATTTTTAATGAGGGTAGAACTGTAACATCCTGAAAAGGGCCTATGCATTTTTGGTTTAATTGTACGAAATGACATATCTTATGTGTTATGAATATATTTTGAACACTTTTGGAAACCTGGAAATGTATGGAAATGTTAAGTTTAAAAGAGGAAAGTGAACATTTTTAGAACCTTGGAAATGTAAGGAAATGTCTTGTAAGGAAATGTCATGGAAATGTAAGGAAATGTCTTGAAATGTAAGGAAATGTCTTGTAAGGAAATGTCATGGAAATGTAAGGAAATGTCAAGTTTACTGAGCCGGTCAAAAATTTTTGGAAACTTAGAAATGACCTAGAAATGACGAGTTTTAAGGTTTAAAAGGGGAATTAAGGCAAGGTGGCCTTAAAAGAAAAAGTTTGTGAAATTTGACACACAAACAGGCTTGGAAAAGTGGTCTCAAGATGCCACTTAGGGCCTATGGAAATGGCGCCATATGCAAGAGGAATGGGCTGAGTTCGAGTCACTTGGGAAGCAAATAAAGGAGGTTTTATTTTTGCTTCCGTAAGACCGAGGTGGACGGCACATGGCTATAAATTAGGAGCTTTTATTATTTTATAAATAGTGGATAAATAAGGGATTTATTTATCATTATTTTCAAGAGATAATTGTTGGATTAAATTCTTTTAATTTGAATAAAGAGATAAAGAGGAAAATAAGGGAGAAGTGATGGCCAAGTAAGGGACTTTGAGTTTAATAATTTCGGCTAAGTAAGGATAGTTGCTGAATTATCTTTTATTTTAAGTGATAATTAAAGGATAAAGTTATCAGATAGAGGAGTGGTGGCCAAGTAAGGGACTCCTTAGATGATAATTTCGGCTATAAAAGGAAGGAAGGAGGGCTACTCATCAATTTGTGCTTCATCCTTTCTCTGCGCCGAATTCTTAGTGCTCTCTTCTCTTCTTTTCTTTCTTTTCTTTTGTCAAGTCGAGATTAAGTAATTGTTGGAACCTAGCCGAATATTTTCCTCTCCATTAGAAGCCATAGCCGAATCCTCCATCTTTATTCTTCCTTTTCTTTTCTTTCTAATCCATCAAAAGCCGAATCTTGGAAGGGCTTCAAGCATAGGTCTTTGTCGATTTCTTCAAAGGTAAGAACAAGTTTGATTCCCTTTCTTTTCTTTTAGATTAGCCGAGAGATAATCTAACCCTATACATATTATGGTTGCCGAATATGGAAGGACCTTTCGGGATTATCGAGTAGTCGACTAAAAGGAGGAGTATTCGGGATTTCTAAGATTAAGGTAAGACATGTGAATATACGGCCAAAGGCCTTGATTTATGTTTGATGATTAAGATTAAGTCTAACGTAAGGTTTTAGGGATTTTGACATTCCTAGTGAAACAAGGAACAGTTTCTGATTTGTTGGTGTTCCAATCGGCAACAAGGTAAGAATACTAATCCTACTAGGATTTGGAGTTTTGGCCGAATGGCTTTTATTAAGGTAATAAGTGATAAATCAATGTAGGGATTAAGGATCTAAGCATTAGATCAAGCTTTTCGATCTCAAGGAAATTTTAAGCGAATCAGTGTGTACCCCACACTAACTTTTAATAAGATTGATGGTAATATGTAAAATATGCATGTTTATAAGAATGTGGCTAAGGTACCATAATATGGTACAAAGTACTCAGGTACGCTTTCCTACCTCCACTAGGATTATGAAATATGTTATTTATAACATGTGAAAATTTATAAGAATGTGAATTTAAGTATGATATGCATGATATGAATAATATGGGTCATTCGGGATATATGAAAAAGGGGAAGTGAAGGTGATGACTACGGTCTCATTATTTGAATGTGGTGACTTCGGTCACATTATTTGAATGTGGTAACTTCGGTTACATTATCTGAATGTGGTGTCTCATGACACAATTATCCGTGGCTATGCCGAGAAATTTTATATGGGCGATGAGCACGCCGTCGCAGCGATGCCTTCGATGGTGTGTAGCGGATGGAGGGTTGACTTAGTAGTCCCCACGGTGTGACCGGCAGTGCGGGGTGTGTGTAGCGGATGGACAACTAGGTTTGGGTTTGGGAATGCATCATAACTCGTATTCTATGTTTTGAATGTGTAATATGTGATATGCCTGATTCTATTATGATTTAGTGTCGTGTACACATTGAGTCTGTTTGACTCACCCCGTTGGGAACATTTTTCAGTGATGAATGTTGATGGACCGGGACGGCGAGAACTTGTGGTGGCCATGCTCAACATGAAGTTTATATTTTTGAGGACTCTTGAATTTATTTTAGTACTTTGAATTATTTTGGGAATTATTTGATGTAATAAGGCCATAAGGCCATAGTTGAATTATTTTACACTTATTTTTATTTATTATGATTATGAATTTTATCTATTAAAATTTATTTAAAATTTCTTTTAAACCAAACCCTAAATATTTTGTCACTTAAGATAAAAGGGATTTCAATATAAAACGAACCTGTTTTCAACACAAGCCCAACCCAAAACAATATTTTTCTTAAAATCACACAAGTTTTCCTAAGAACAAAAGAATTTTGAACCAGTTTACTTGAGGAACATACCAAATCTGGTCAAAGCTCGTGGGCCGGGTTTGGGGTGTTTCAGAAAATGCATAGGCCCTATTTTAGGATGTTACACTTGGGCCATGGATGACTCGGTGGAGGCCATACTTTAGAAATGGTGTTTTCGAACTTTAGTAAATTTCATTTCCGCTTTATTTCATTACTTTCACTATTTTGGGTTTAAAGTTGTAATAAGGCCTCTGGGATAAACTTTAATTTGCTTTATGTTTGGGACGTAATTATTATTTTTCTTAAATTGTTTTAAAAGGGGTTTTTCTAAAATCATAAATAACGGTTTCCAAAATTGATTAACAAATGGATTTCATAACAACCTTGTACAAATAATTTAACTTGGATTTTCTTACAAATTATCAACAATATTTTCAAAAGTCACGGTTTTAAAGTTCAATAATTCGATTCTTGATTCGTCAATCTACTTCTCGAAATTTGTAGTATTTTATCGAATATTTATAAACCAAACTTGCTTTCTTAACTATATCAAATTAACGTAAACCTTTAGTACATTCACAAGTTCTTTAAACACTTTCTTCCTGTGACATACTGGATCCGCTCGTAATGCATGGACTGGGTTTGGGGTGTTACATGGACTCTCGAACCCAAACGAGTATTGCCCAAGTCTCGATGCGAATAACCCACTGGTGCTGTCGTCCTAGGACTCACTTCCTTGGACCTTTTCGACTGGGCTTGATACGACTTGCCCATCAGCCTCTTTCTAGCATCTCGGGCTTCACTCACAACCCTTTTCTTTTTTGTACTCAACTCTTCGGCCTTACTTGCCCTTTCGACCAACACCACAAATTCTTTCAACTCTAAAATACCCACTAGGAGTTTGATGTCCTCATTTAGTCCGTCTTCGAACCTCTTACACAATATGGTCTCTGTCGACACACATTCTTGAGTGTATTTGCTAAGCCTAACAAACTCAAGCTCATATTCCGCTACTGACATTCTTCCTTGCTTCAACTCAAGGAATTCCTTCCTTTTCCGATCAGTAAATCGTTGGCTTATATACTTCTTCCGGAACTCTTCCAGAAAGAAGTCCCACGTCACCCGCTCCATCGGGACTATAGACGCCAACGTCTTCCACCAATGGTATGCCGAGTCCCTCAGCAAGGATACGACACACTTCAAGCTCTCTCCAGGAGTACAAGAGAGTTCCTCAAACACTCTTATCGAGTTCTCTAACCAGAACTCTGCCCTCTCAGGGTCATCATCAACCTTAGCTCTAAACTCCTCAGCCCCGTGTTTTCTAATCTTATCTACCGGGGGTTTCGATATCCTCACTACATCAATACCTTGAGGAGCCACAGGAATTGGCTGAGGTATAGGAGGAGGAGGTGGAGGAGGTTGAGCATTAGGGTTCACTTGAACATAATCCGAGTACCAATTGCTCATCATCTGGAGAAAGGCTTCCCGAGCCCCTTCCCCTTGACCCCTAGCCTTGAGTCCATTTTGAACAGGCACGGTTCCTTGCGCAGGAGCCGGCGCATTACTACTTGCTTCATCAGCAGTCAAAGGGTCAGAATCCATATTCTATATAAAACAAGATTTAAAATCATCAGAAGCCACCACACTATCATTGTACACTTATGGCATGTATAGCTAGACTCTTACACCCACTACGGTAGTCCTAGAACTGACTAAACCATAGCTCTGATACCACTAAATGTAACACCTCTTACCTATGGTCAACGCCGGAATCGGGTACGAGGCGTTACCGTATAAAAATCCTCAAGATCGCCACTTAGGCACAACATGACCACTCTCTTTGGCCATCACAACAACCTCAATCCCGACTTACGAGGCCTCTCTCAAACACACGAGGGCTCTCGAGACCATATCGAAAACTCTTACGATCTTAAAATTTTTCCATCTATACAGGGCTCACACGCCCGTGTAAGATTTGGCACGCCCGTGGATGTCACACACGCCCGTAGTCACTACCCGTGCATGAAAACTCAAGCATTCTGCCAATGCCCCACGGTTAGGGCATACACTCGTGCCTTCCACCCGTGGTGCACACTGACTACCTTAACACGGCCTAGAGTCTAGACACATGCCCGTGTGGCTAGCCCGTGGCCAACACTAATTAACACACATGTTCTAGGCACACGCCCGTGTGACTAGTCCGTGGTCTATTCTGACTTAAAATACTAACATGCAGGGGACACACGGCCAAGTCACACGCCCATGGGTTGACCGTGTGTCACACATGGCCTAGACACACGCCCGTGTGTCTACCCACATGGACAAGAACAAAGCTATTTGCCAAGTTCTTTTCACCTTCCTAGCATACACAACCATGCACTCATTCAACACATCCATAATCAACTCGAAATCTTACAATCTCACTTAGATAACTACATCCTTTCATATAATAAAGTGCCAAAAACTATGGCATTATACAAAATAGATTATCCATCTAAAGGCCAACACATCATAGCCATATACAACAAAACATTGAGTCTCATGTACCAGAGTGTGCTGATAGTGTGGGCGATCTTCCAATTGATCTTCGTATCTCGATTCAACACTTTTACTCTAAAAGACAAGGGAAAAGAAAGGGAGTAAGCGTTGAGCTTAGTAAGTTTACACATAAACAATTAAGCAACATAGTATAAGCTAAATAACAATTAGCATTATACTAACATATAATGTACAACTATGCTTACTCTTTCTATCCCTTACCACATTTCCAACACATCATGAGTCACTTACTCATAACCATTGACATGCACCCCTGCATTCAATATCACATTTACACAATATACAACACATCATCATTTCTCGATAATACATCCACACAACTAATCCACACACTAATAATGTCTCTGGTTTCGCACTTAGCCCACCACAATCAATTAATAAGGTAGTATCGCACTTAGCCTACCATAAAGGTAATCGTAGTGGTTTCGCACGTAGCCCACTAGATAATATACCTAACAATAGCATCGGACATAGCCAGCTCATCGTCATTATGTATTAGGATGGTATCGCACTTAGCCCATCTTTTAGCATTATAACTACACATTCACATATCTATTTACTCAATCATTCATCCATTCACGAAATCTATCACATTCATTCCACTTGAATTACATAGGTTCTCAATCATTCTCAATCATGCTATACACTAGCTAGCATTAACAAATTGTAAGTATGAATGCATTGTTTATGCATAGACTTACCTCGATACTCAAAAGTATAGAAACGTGCAATTTAGTCACCACTTTGCTCTTGCCTCGGTTTCGATCCGGGCTTTGTCTTTCTTGATCTGTAATGAATAAATCAGCTTATTCAATACACACATTGACCAAATTGACCCACATCTCATACTTTGGCAAAATTACTCTTTTGCCCCAAATCTTTCTCATAATTACACTATTACCACAAGGCTCGTAAAGTGATTTTTATTCAACTTCTTAGCCTTTCATGCTTAGCCGAATCACTTACTCAACTAAAGCAATCATCAATTCTCATTACAACATACATGTATGACCAAACTCAAGATTTTTACAAACTAGTCCCTACATGCATTTTCTATGGAAACTCATTTAGCAAAAGATGTTTCTACTACATCAAGCTTTCATAATCTTCCATAAAACATCAAAATACATGCATGTCATACATGGCCACATTTTTGAACATCCATCATAGCTCATCAAATAGCTAAAAATAGCTTATTCATGCAACAAGGACTTCAAAAATACAAAGAATATCAAAAACGAGGCTAGATGCACTTACTAGCAAGCTTGAAATTTTTGAAGAACCCTAACAATGGCTCTCTCAAATTTTCGGCAGCCTTGGAGAAGAAGATGAATGAATTTTGACATCTTTTCTCCTATTTTAATCACTTAATTGTTAAATGACCAAAATGCCCTTTTTGATAAACTTTCTATTTTAACTCATCCATGCCCAATTTTGTCCAAAAATTAAAAATTGGGAAAATTGCTATTTAAGGACCTCTAATTAATATTCTAAATCTATTTCACACAAATAGCTTCTAGAATCTCACATTTTGCAACTTTTGCATTTTACTCCCTTTGGACAATTTAACTGCAATTTCACAAATTTGCTTCATGAAACTTTCACACTAGCATGCATATGTAGCATAAACCTCAAAAACTCATTCATAAACCTCGAATTTGTGGTCTCGCACCACTATTCCGACTAGGCCCTAAATCGGGATGTTATAGGGTATGTGGGCCCAAAATTATGAAATTTTCCCTAGGGTCGCATGAGTCGTTCCAATTGACTGTGGGCTTTCCGTAAGGTCGGTAAGGGCTAACCAAACCCTAATACTTGTGATCTGTTATTCTGATAGACTAATCTGAGTAGGAAAATCTGATATGTATGTCTGGTTATTCTGTATAAGCATGTATGATATCTGCATACGAGCATACGAGACATGTTATGCATGTATGTCTATTATTAGATATATGTATCTGTATATGGGGTGGGATTCGTATATGTAGAGGAAGTGTTTTGTACAGCAACCTTTCGCCTATATTTTTGCAAATTGGCTGCATATTGTTTGGTTATGTGTCGTATAGAAACTATATGGCATGTAGGGATGGGTGGGTGTTTTATACCCCACATGGTGTGATGGGATGGTTGGAGATGGTGTGTAGAGGATGGAGGTAGGATTCGGTATATCTGTTCTGATTATCTGATTCTAACTTCTATTTCTATTAAGGACATAAGTCCGTATTTGTTCTGCAAATGAGAATTCTGTGTATATTTGCATGACTATCTCTGTTTGGTTACACACTGAGTTTACAAAAACTCACATCCACTTGTCTATTTTGTTCAGGTAATCCTCAGACATAGGCAGGTCGGTGCGATAGAGGCTCAACGGTGATCACTAGTTCGCGAACGATTTCAATTAATGGTTTTATTTAGTTTCTTGATTTTTTTTGGAGAGTTTTGTAAATCTTGGCCTCTCGGGACTATTGATCTTAATTTTGGTTTTGGTTGCACTTTGAATTTTAATCTGTGATGTTTGACAAACACAACGGTTTTATGCCAACAAATGGTTTTTGAAAACACAAGCTTGGTTTTTTTCAAAAATGATTTTCATACTTTCGCTGCAAATTTTACAAATACTTTAAAGGATAACTTATAATCATTTTAAATAAGATCATAAAAACAAGTTTTTATGAAAATGTGGACTCTGTTTGGTAACAAATAATACGATACGTTTTTACATAAAAGAGGAGATTCAGAAACCCTTCATTGTGACACTTCCAGATTCGACCATAATTCAACACATATATACTTACCGAAATTTCGCTCGTTTTCGCTACATATTTGCATTATTAACATAGCATTATCACTATCATTTGGCATGTATATCTTGCCCACGATACATCACAATTCACAATAGTCATCACACATGTCTCATATCACAATATTGTATCATAATAATCAATCTATAATTATTCACATAATCACATAATTGCCAAAATAAAGCAAGAAAAATAGAAAGCTTACACTTGGAACTTAGGATAGGGGTTTAGGCTATTCCTAATTTCCCAATTAACACTATAATCGTGTCTACAAGTAGCGATTCCAAACACTCACCAATCATGCTTTTGCCTAACTGCCGGAAGCTAAAACTAGTTTTTCCTTACCTTTCGCCTTGCTTATAGAAGGCTCCAATGGTTTCGGTGCTTCACGCATAATAACCACACAATATACACAATCAACAATTAGCCAAAGACTCACTTGAAACAATCAAAACACAAGCCTAAGCTAAATTCACTTGTAATCGAAACCTTCGACATAGCAAACTTGAATTTCAATTATCTCGGTCTATACTTAATCTTTTTGCCTAAAACTGATTCTGTTCATCTAATTATTCACCTACGACTGATTCTCAACCTTTAAACTACTCAAAACTACCCAATTAATGGTATCAAAATTTTCAACATGTTTATGGCAATTTTCACGAAAATTCATTAAAACATTGGAAATCTTCAACGAAACTTTAATGTAAGTTTAGAAACCTTCTAATCATGAAAAAATAATTGAAAAACACTTTGAAACTACATTTTTATTCAAAATCCTGAAATCCACCATTAACGACCCAATTTTCAGCTTTTATTTGAAACATGTGATTTAATGGTTAAAAACTAATAAGGAATCGAATCGTTACCTTAGTTGACGAAAAACCAAATGTTTGATCAAAACCCAAAAATTCAACAATGGAGAAATCTATGGTATGCTTGAATGTTTTTCTTGAAATACCATGGAGATTTATGGCTTGGGGAATGATAGAAATCTAAGGAATTAATTTTGGGAATCAAAATTGAATGAGAGGAGCTTTTGAAGAGCAATGGATGACAACACAAAACAAAGAAGAAGAAGTTAACGTGACTTTAATATAGATGGATGGAGGAAAATAGGGTATTTTAAAACTTTGGTATAATTGTTTTATAACTACTCCTAATTTGAACCCTTTTACAAAACAGTTCTTATTTTAAAATTAAAAGTCTTTTCAACTTTATTTTCAAAAATTGACTTGGTTTTCAAAAGGTTATAGTCGAAAACATTTCCAGTTACCATGCTTACAAAATTCCCGAGGACACTAAAGCTAAAATTCCTAAATTACCCTCAAAACTTTTAGGCCCAATTTTGGGGTATTACATTATTTCCTTGAATTTTTATCTTCTATTCAATTTAGTCTCTAAAACTGGAACTTGCACATTTTTCAATTAAGCCCAAAACATTTTAATCGAATTCTCTTTTACTCCATTACCACCCATGATTTATGAAATTTTACAAGAATTTCATGCTAAATTCATTATACTATCATTTTAGTCCCTAAACTTTAAACTACCTAAATTCACTTTACAAATTAGACCTATTTCAACACCAAGCTTATTAATCTATCATTAAACTTCAAAAACATCTAAAAACCATTAATAACAAGTTTTAAAACCTTCAACAATTTGAAGAAATAGTCCCTAAGCTAGCTAGATTAAGTTACAACGATCTCAAAAATATAAAAATTACTAAAAGGGGCTTAAAACACCTACCATTTAAGAAGAAGGAAGCTTGGTCGATTATTCCTACCCACAAGAATAGTGTTTTCGATTTGTAAGGCTAAAAGAAGATGATGATGATAGCCTTGGCTTATTTTGTTTATGTTTTAATTATTTAATTACTAATTTACCCTTAAAAATAATTTAAAATTTCTATACAATACATGCATGAACCGTCCATGTTCTTTAAAATATGGATATTTGCCATATAAAACCATCCAATTATATTAATATACTCAAATAGCATATATAAACTAATAACGATTAACTTTTGTAGCTTTTACGATTTAATTCTATTTCCTTAATTAACTATTCAAACGTTAAAATTATTGGACCAAATTTTACTACGACACTCTAATAACCTTGTAAATATTAAATAAATAATATTTATTGACTCACTAGTTGGAATTGTGGTCCTGAAACCACTGTCTCTGACACCATTGAAAATGGGCTGTTAAAGGAATTCTTGTAATTGTATGCATGTGTAACGCCCCGACTTTTGGGCCTAGAAGAAATGGGCTTTGCGTATCGGAGGAATTGGAATTTAGTTGTGCAAGTGAATAACACAAATGTATGTCTGCTTTGGTGATTAAGGGTCCTGAGGAGTATTGGAGAAGCCTTGGGTTCAAACCTGGGCTTAAGAAAAATTTTGTGTTTTAAGTGATCAAAACCCCTATCTTTGGTTAGTAGGGTTATAAATAAAATGTGGTGGAAGGTGACAAAAGAGGAGTTGGTGGTGTGGTGGAAGGTGGCGTCACAAGTGTGGCAAGGAGGTCAAAGGTTCGAGACTTGGAGTAAGCTATGGATTATTTATTTTGCAGCTATGCCGCCCAGTGGTTGTGTTGGAATTGAATTCTGCTCAAGTGGTTGTGGAATTGGTCTTGGGGGAGAGATTTATGGGATATGGACTTGGAGGAGTTTGAAAGGAGTTTGAATAGGTGGTTGAGTAGAATAAGGTGGAGAGATTTTAGGAGAGGGATAAGGGGGAGGAAAAAGGGGAGTTTGTTATGGAGTGAAGTTGTGCCGAATTTGGGTGTTATGCTTAGGGAAATTCAGCCAAGAGGGTTTTTCTCCCATTTGGTTTAGTTTTTGGTCACTTTTTGGGTTGGAAAAAATCTTGTTTCTGTGTCGAGTTGTTTTGAGCTCTAAAGTGTCGTATTAGTTTACTTTCTGTTTGCATTTTTGTTACTGGGGTTGTCAAATTGACTATTTGGGAAACTAGTGGGTATTGTCGAATGTTCTTCTTCTTTTACCTTTTCTGCCTTTACACCTCGATTGGCCGAATACTTATCTTTTCTTCTTCCCTGCAGTGTCATTCTTTCTTTTCAGTTTCTAGCCTAGCCGATTACTCCTTATCTATTCCTTCTTCCCTCTTTTCTTTCTTCTGCTTGGTAGACCGAAGATACTCAACCTTATTCTCTCCCTATCCTTGGCCGAATATTTCTATGCTCCACTGTTGGTATTGTTAATCGGTTCTGCAAGTGTTCCTGACTGAAGGGTAGGTGTTTATACTTTCTCCTTTACACTCAAATTTGATCTCTTTTAGTATTTCTCTGGAAGCCGAATGCTTCTGTTCTTTTGGACTCTAATTACGCTCTTGATTCTCTTGCGCGATATGATGCTCGTTGGGGGCTAGTCAAATTCGAGGAGCGAAGAATTTCTAGAGTGCTAAGGCCGTCGAGGTTTTTCTCTCATCGCCCGATTAAGGTAATTTGTTATCTTACTCTTTGGGTATAGACCGATTAGGCCCTATGGGTTTGCTAAGTAAAATTTGGGTTGTAGGCTGCATCTATGATCAATACTACCTAACAGAGATCTATCGTAGTGCAGTTGTCGGCAAGGCGTGTGATCTATCATAGTTAGCGATCTTAGAGGACTGGAGGTACTCACTCAATCAAGGTAAGGGTGGTGAATGTTTTGGGGCTAAGTATTAAGAAGGTGGTATGTTTATGTGACTATTAAGGTTGGTTGTATCCCTATCAACATGTGATTAATCGTGTGTTGGGAATCGAAGTAGGTCTTGGTGCTCAAGGATTATTCACTTTCTTCGCAACCAAGGTGTGTAACAGTACCCTGTATTCGATAGTCAGCGAGAAAGCCGATAGAGTGTGTGTATTTGTATGCGATATTCGAAGATCGGCTGAAAAGCCGAAAGTATGTGTTGTTTACACTACTATGACTGTAGATCGGCAAAATGCCAAAAAGCCAGAAAATGGCGTATGATTCCACACGAGCGTGCGATCGTGCGTGTGGTGAACCGAGCCCACGAACATGGGCGTTAGTCTGTAGAGGCCACCACGAGCGCTCTCGTAGTCTTGGGCTGTTCTGGGCCTCGTTGGGCCGAAATGGGCTGTGTAGGCCCAGTGGGCTTGTGGGCCCACACGGATAAAATGTATGTGATGTGGTAAGTGTTGTTTGGACTGTGACGTTTGCATAATTGTGGCTGATTCTGGGCTAAATGAGCCACACGAGTGTATGGGCCCACTTGGGCCGAGTAATGGGCTTTAGGCCCATTTACACCGTTGTGACTGTTTAGGTTACTTAAGTTGCTCGAGGCGACGGTGGACTTTCTGTTGGGTCGCTGAGACCCATATTTGCAAAATTACTGAAATACCCCCGATTTGAAAAATTAATGAAATACCTCCGGTTTGCAAAATTATCAAAATACCCCCGATTTATGAAATTACCGAAATACCCCTGATTTGTGAAATTACCGAAATACCCTCGATTTATGAAATTACCGAAATACCCCTGATTTGTGAAATTATCGAAATACCCCTGATTTGTGAAATTATCGAAATACTCTTAATTTTTGAAATTACCGAAATACCCCTGATTTGTGAAATTACCAAAAATACCCCTGATTTGTGAAATTACTGAAATACCTTCGATTTGTGAAATTATCGAAATACCCTTGATTTGTGAAATTACCGAAATACCCCAAATTTGAGAAATTACTAGAATACCCTTGATTTGTGAAATTATCGAAATACCCTCGATTTATGAAATTACCAAAATACCCTTGATTTGTGAAATTACCGAAATATACCCCTAATTTGTGAAATTACCGAAATACCCTCGATTTGTGAAATTACCGAAATACCCTCGATTTGTGAAATTATCAAAATACCCCCGGTTTGCAAAATTACCTAAATACCCTATAGGGTAGAATTATCAAAATACCCCTGAAGGGTAGGATTACCGAAATACCCTTATAGGGTAAAATGACTGTTTTGCCCTTGTGGGTAAATGACCGACTTAGACTATGAATTTGACTGATTTGACTGTGATCGTATGACTATGTTTTAACTGACTTGACTGTGGTCGTGTGACTGATATGCTTTTAAAATGTGTTTAAATGACTTTACTGAGCATGGCTATTTTGCATACACGTGTAATAATTGAGCATGACATACACGACATATTGCATGGGGCTGGGACATTGATATAGAGGAAGTTCTGATAGGGTCGCATGGGTCGCATGAGACGACTGTGGATCCAGTATTGATCTGTTAAGGTCGCACAGGTCGCATGAGACGACTGTGGATCAACGGACGGTTTAAAGCCGCGTAATCTGGTTATGGCTCTGTGCCATCTTGATTATGGCTTTGTGCCAATCGTATTTACATGTGGCTATGTGCCTATCATATATATTGATGACTCTGTGTCGATCATAATTACCCGTGGCTGTGTGCCGATTATATTCCCGCCACTGATGGCTATGTGCCAAACTTATCACAGTTACCGATAGCTTTATGCCATCCTGATTATGGCTCTGTGCCATCCTGATTATGGTTTATAACCATTCTGTTTATGGCTTTTAGCCGTTCTGTTAACTAGCAGTGTTGCTGCGATATTTATAGCTTTTAGCCGTTCTGTCCACGGTGCCGAGTCGTTCTGTTGACTTAGTGCCGCAACCGGTGCTAAGCTTGGTGTGTTGGCTGGGTTGGTCGATTTTATCCCCACGTAAGTGTAGGGTTGGTACGGGTGGTGTGTTGGCTGGATCGGGGTGGGATGCATCCTCATACCATTACATATCTGTTTATGAGATCTGTCACTGTAATGGGCTTAGGCCCACTTGTTCTGTTATTGGTTTGGGCTAGGCCCAATTGATTCTGTTATGGGTTGTGACCCAAATGATATTGTAGTGGGTTTTGGCCCACGTATGCTCTGAACTAGACTGCATCATTATTCAAGTTAAAGGTCTTTGGCCCGCATCGCTCCGGTTTACGCTTTTGTATACTGACTGTTACTCTAGTAAGGGGATTACACACTGAGTTTTCGTAAACTCACCCCATTTTTAACTGTGCAGGTAATCCCCGACGTTAGGAGGATCGGTGCTGCGAGGGACTCGGAGGTGACCACACGACTGTGGCTGTTATGCTTTGGACTTTATATAGGTTTTAAATTCCGTTTTGGGTTTTAATTTCTGTAATAAGGCCTCCTTGGATTTAATTCTGAATTTAAGATTTTGTTACGTTTTATATCTATTAGACGTAGACAAGTTTTCAACCCAATTACTGCTTTTAAAAACATACATTTTAAACTTTTTTACCTTAAATTAGCTTCCGCAACTAAGAGAGATTTTTAACGATGTTAATAACATTTTTAAAAGTGATTAACTTTTCATTGAACCACGTTTTGAAATTGAACGAACACAAACTGAGACTTTAGCTTTTAAATATTAAGGATGGTTTTCAATGAAAACATGGTTTTCGAAAAACACTTCATTGTGACACTCCAGATTCGGGCCTAACTTCTGGGCCGGGTTTGGGGTGTTACAGCATGTTTAAGGGAATGTATGCGAATGAATGTATGATATTATTTTATTATGTATAATAAAGTAATTTTATCAAAGTTTTGATTCCTAGAAAATTAAATGTAATTTATTATGTAACATCCCTAATTTTTAATTATTGATTTGTAGAATTGTTTCAAGAATGAGCTGGTGGCTCAATGGTTAAGAGAAAATAAGTAGAGAGTGCAGTAGTCTTTGAGACTCAAGTTCGAATTTTTTTCCTTTTAAAGTTATGCTATTTTTTCCCCTCCTCCTATTTTTTGTGCCACCCCACCTAATTAACCTAGGTTTAAAAATCAATTTTTTACTTTCTGTTCAGCCTTTGTTCATCTTTTCTTTTGTTGTAGTCGTTCAACCCTTTTTCCTCTCTCAAACTCTCTCATTTTTCTTCATTTTTCCTTCATTGTGCCGCCCATTCTCTTCCTTGTGTAAGTGTCAATTTCCCTATTCTTTCTCTTATTTTTGCTGCCGATTGTATGCTCTATTTTCCTGAGTTTTCATGTTCTTTGTGCTGTTCAAATCATTATCTTTTAGCCTCCAAACATCCCTTTTAAACTGCCTAAAACAGCCCCTAGATCCGTCATCGTTGTGGGTGTTTGTCGCCTTTTAGAACCCATTGGTTGGTTGTTGTTTTGAGCCATTTAATTACTATTTCGTGCTGCTACTTTCCAACCTTCTTCTCTTTTATTTTCAAGACTAAAAATAGTCCCTAAACAACCCTTAAATCCCCATTGGTGTCGCATAAAAACAACCTTCTTTTTGTGTCGATGGTGGTGGTGTGTCGTCCCTCTGATCACTATTAGTGGGTTGTTGTTTTTCTTTCTTTTTCTGCCCCTTTACAACAATGTTATTGTCTTCATTCCTTTGTTATAATCAACATGTAATCTTGTCAATTATAGGTGTGTTCAATACCATTCATTCGACAACTTGAAGTTAATTAAATAGAAAGCGTAACTGAGGTTTGTTGCGAGTAACTGCGTAGTGTTGTTTTTTCGTTAAAAGAGGATGTAATGGCTGATTGTTCTAGGGTTCTGAATTGATTTTAATGTGTTGATATCTAATAATATTTTAGTTGTAGGTGCTGACCAGAACGTCCCGGATCAGCAGTAAAGTCGGATTTCATTCACATTCCCGTTTTACAGCGAATGAGTGTAGGTTCGCTTGATGTAAGTCTCAAGGCCCAATTTCAGACTCATGGATGCGATGGGCTCACACTACCTCAAGGCCTAACAACAATGTCAAAGGTCAAGCAAATTAAACCAAGATTTGATCAAATACAAGATTCGAGGACTAATCTTTTCGAGGAAAGGGGGAATGATACATGCATGGATGGGGTGAAATTTATTAAATTCCATTCACCAAAGCTGCCAATTTTCAAGCTTGGAAAATTAGTAGACTTGCAATGATATTTTGGATGAGATCCTAACATTTTTGGGTTGAGATGTCTTCATGGAATTCGAAGATCTATCTCTTATCTTCGAAACGCACTTTGAATCACTCATTTTTGAGTTCAAGAGCTCAAGTTATGACTATTTTAGTGAAGACTGTACGAGCAGAATTTTTGAACGGGATTATGACGGGAATTATGAGTTTCAGGCTTTTAATTCGAGTTTAAATCATATTGGGTTCAGGTTTTGGGCTTAATTTTTATTATATATGAGCCTAATATTGTATTTATGAGCTCTTATTATTTTATTATTCTTAATCTTTAATAATTATTAAGTAGTTTAAGTTATTTAGGAGTTTTATGTCAACAAGAAAGTTTAGTTTAAAACTACTTAAGAGTTTAATTTAGATTTATTTAGCTAGCCTATACATAGGCTTTTGCATTGTACACAAATCATTCAATTCATTATTATTCAACTTCTCTTTTGAGATAATAAATTCTCTTTGGGTTTTCTTTTCAAAAACTTCTCTTAAGTTTTTTTTTTTTAGAAGAGTTTTAACAATCTTTTCAGATTGGGACTTCAAACTTTTTCTTACCACGTTCTATTTTAGGACTTCATGTTTCCAAGGCTTCTTAGGACTTCTACATACCACGTTCTATTTTTCCATCTATCTTCTTTATTTTCTTTCTTATTGTTCTAATTGTAGATTTATTATTCTATTTTTAATTATCTTAGTTATTTATTTTAATTGTTTTATCTGAATTGGATTTGATTGCGTTTTAGGTTGTGTCAAAATCCAAGTTTTTTTCCCAACGTCTAGAGCCCTAAGTCAAATCCGCGACTTAGACAAGCTACGATCCTGTTCCGCACGCGTTTTTTATCATCGCTCGATGTTTTCAAATTTGAAAATTCATGCTTGTAACATTGCTTTGGCTGAACCCTTTGTGGTGTTTCAAGGCTGGTTATTAAACATATATTGTTGTACTAGTGTTATTTTTGAGATCTAGGCTATGATGGAAAAATCCTGATTTGAAAACGGTTTTCTTTTTTTTTTTTGCACAGTGAAAAATTAAAATTTTGAAAATCAACCCGGTTTGTGATATTTATAGCACAAAACCTTAACCGAATTTGTACTTGTGTTTTTAGCTTAGCGGTCGTTTGTTGTTCCCAGATTTCAACCAAACGACCTTCTACGCTATTCTTGTAACACCCCAAACCCGGCCTAAACGTTACGACCGGATCTGGTATGTCACAAGGAAAGGTAGTTTTAAAAATTCGCGATCGTTTAAAAATTTTGAGTTTTGATTATTAGTAGTTTGTGAACCGTTCATTAATATTTTGGAAAACAGTTATTTGTGTTTTTAGGAAAACTCCGTATTGATCATTTCATCATAGATAATAACCGTATTAAAACAAAAACCAAATTAAAATCCCAGTGGCCTTATTACAGAACATAGTCCCGAATTAAAATGAAATTTAAAAGAAAATAACACTTAATTTACTGAAGTGACGACGTATGGCCACCACAGAGTCCACCTCAGCTCCAAATCCTCAAGCTAGGGATTACCTGCAAAAGTTAAAGTAGAGGGGTGAGTCACCAAGACTCAGTGTGCAATTCCCCTTATAACGCAATCACAACATGGCATATCATAACGTGTATGCAATGCAAATTTCACCCCAACCTAGTTTTCCATCCTCTACACACACAATCATCCAAACGCCTGTGGCACCAAGCCACTGTGGTACCAAACCACTGGTGGTTCCAAACCACTTGTGACAGAGTCACAAATTATAATATATGTGGGGCCAACCCACTTGTGGTACCAAACCACTAGTGACAATCCCTGATGAATATATGTGGGGCCAACCCACTGTGGTACCAAACCACTGGGACGAGTCACGGAAATAATATATGTGGTGCCAAACCACTGGTGGTGCCAAACCACTGAGACATAGTCACTGGATAAAATATGTGGGGCCAACCCACTTGTGGTACCAAACCACTAGTGACAGTCTTAGAATCACACTTCCCCTTTTCACATATCCCAAAGCCCATGCAATATGACATAATAATTCGTGTATGCAGTATGTCATGTATGCAAAACATATATAAAATATAACGTATAACATGAATTACCATCATAATCAGATAAACAGAATACAACATAATCAAGCTAATCAACCTCTAAGGGTATAACAGAAATTTTACCTACCAAGGGTATTTTCGTAATTTACCTATCGAGGGTATTTCAGTAATTTCGCACCTGCAATGGCCTTTATGAAGGCCTAATGTCGCCCCGAGCAACTCGACTACCATTTTTGGTCGTTATCGGACTATTGGGCCTGAAACCCGATTTTGGCCCATTCGGGCCCACACGCTCGTGTGGCCTAACTAGCACAAATTTAGCCACAGATATGAGATTCACCTAGTCCAGTCTAATATATACTACACAATCATACAATCTACTCATATGGGCCCACAGGCCCATTGGGCCCATCGTGGCCCAAACAACATCAACCCACAAGAATACTAATGAGGCCTCAACTATCGCGTCGAAGCCCCCACACGTGCCCTCGCACGCTCGTGTGGCTACTATCGCCGTGTGACCGGCATTTCGACAATTTGCCGCTCTACAACTAGAGTAGAGAAGTACACACCTGATAGGAATCTGGTGCTAACCCGCGCTCCGACCGCTCCTATGCCCAAACGCCCTCCAAGGTATCCTTCCTCCCATCATAGATAGCTCTATATATAGCCAGCTTCTCACCTTCCTTGTTTGTATCTCTCCGATGTGGGATCCTCTCACTAGCAGAGTTTAAATCCAACTCAAACTCGGCCGTCCAATCCATGCAAAATAAATACTCCCTTGCGATCCCGAGACTTGAACCTCGCACCTCTTGCCACCGTAACGCCCACCTTGCCACTAGGCCACAAGCTCCTCTTGTGCCTTAAAACATGCCCAACTAAAGATAAGTCTATGGCCAAGGTCTAAATTCATTTAATAAAATAATCTAAAAGAAATGCAAGTTCCACGCCTTGAACCTTGGACCTCCTTCCTTCCTTGTGGCGTCACCTCCTTGCTCCCTAAGTGGCATCACTTTGCCACTACACCACACACTCCACTTGTGTCATTTTCTCCACATTTGATTCTTAAAGCCTACCTACTAACTCCCAGGGTTTTTTTCACCTAAAACCAAAATTTTCCTAAAGCTCAAGTTTGATCCCGGGACTTCATAGAAGCCCCCTAACCTTCCAAAATCACACACCTAATAGGTCTAACCTGCATTAATGTCGATCTCTTGATCTCAAAAATTTTAAACGCTACTACGCTCAAGCCCATTGGGCCCAATTCTACTAGGCCCAATTTTAGGATGTTACAATTCTTTTACCATAAACTGCTTCGAGTGTGGGTTCAACCAATTGAATCAAAACACAAAACTAGAAAAGATTTCTCTCCTTTTGGGGTGAAAATGAAAATTCTCTCTTCTTAATATAAACCGGTAGAATTATTATTCTGAAAAAATATTGTAATAGTTGAGAATAAATTCTCTCTATTTTTTAGCAGAATAACAACCTCTCAAAGTTGTTTTTAATAGCTCTACCGGTGTCATCTATTTATAGGAAGAGAAGGTAGAACCCTTGTTGAGTTGTAGTGATTTATTTCAAATAGAAAAACAACATTCTACTTAGAACAGGACTAGGGTGGACAGCACACCCTAGTATTCCTACTAGGGTTGTCGCCCCGTTAATGTTCATAAGAGGTTTTTGGGCATCTCTCACATCAGGTCCAATTACGAGTACTTCTTGGGCCTTTTTCACCCAATGCTTTGTAATGTGATCCAAGCCTATTCAGTTTTTCTATTCCCAAAATAAACTTTAATATTTATATATAAAATAATTTTCTCATCCCTATTTTACCCCCAACAAAATTTTAACGATTTTACCCCTAGTAAAATTTTGACAATTTTGCCCCTAGTAAAATTTCAAGAAAATATGTTCAATATTTCACAACTCAAAATGTTTATTATGACCGAATGGTTTATTTTCATTTTTAGGTTTCAAAACAGTCCAAAAATATAAACTCATTCTTCCAATCATTTTTAAGTAATCCATATAGGATTGCAAATGGATCATTTCCATTTTCATTTCATTTCCATTTCCATTTTTGGAAACTTACATTAATTTCAAAATGATTCCCTTTCTCCATTTCGGAGAAAGTCATAATCATTCCTGGATATTTCCCATTTCTCTTTGGCTATTCATTCCGTTCATTTTTATTCAAACACGCAATTCATTTTCTGGTTTCAACGAGCTAGAAGAGAGACCAATTGGACATATGTAGTTGAGGCTTAAACGATTTATAATTAAGTTCTGGCTTTTCACCTATTAATTATAAACTCATTTAGTCACGAATTCATTCCACTATTGTATCATGATTGAGCTCTCCCCAACGACATACCATTACGAAAATAACTATTTAGTGCTCGTCCAATGACCTTGTCATAAGTGTGTTACCCTCATAGGATATCTTTGAAATCTTTGGGATAATATCCGTTCTCTCAATATGATTCTATTTTATCTCATGGTAACTATTATATCTTCCTTCATGAAAAGTCAATCACTATCAAATAGTGATCAAGTCATCCATCGCAAAGGTGGACGACCCATGACCACGTTTACTTTTCATCAACCATATAATGCCAATGAGAGGATATCATTTACCCATGTTTTGGGTTATGAATTCCACTATTGTGAATGACACTACATACTATAGAATTCGTACACCCAAAACACCAACTTTCAGTTCTCTATCTATTTGAACTCAAGTTTTTACTTACATCAATGTGTACAAGGCACGCATACATAGTCTGCCATCCACTCAGGATTTAGGTATGCCGCACTATGAACATCATAAGTAAATAAATCCATAAACCAATTCATGATCTATTCTATTTGGGTCTTGCCTAATATACTGTCAGTCCAGTCAATCACATCTCTGTCTTTATCTTCTGGGAGTCATTCGCTCCGATGCCCAGACAAGGCATTTTTCAATTGGACTTGATAGACGACATATTAGTCTTTTAACCGATTTGCTTATTTTCGATTAGACTAAGGACATGCTTAGGTTTCGTCTACTAATACAAGTTGTCGCTTTGTACTACGATACGACAACATAATACCGCTTAGTATTAGTTAAACAATTAGACAACTGATGAGCAACATTTGCTTCCATTTTGCTTTGTGTACAAAAACCATGTGAGGAAAATTATACAAAGTATATTAATGTAATCAACGAATTTGTTTTATTAACCAATCTGTTCGAAAAAAGTTACAAGTTTACAAATGAATATACTATACCCAGGGCACTAGATCCAACAGGCTTATCTAAGGTTTAAGGTTTGGAAGTTTGGATTTTTATGACTTAGGCTTAGTTTGGATGGGCGGTGTGTTTACCTCCGGTGAGGTTAAAAATAGCGGTGGCGGTGAGATTAGTTACTGTAGTGGTGAGATTAGAAACAATGGTGGGGTGTGTGTTTGGATTTAAACCCAGCTGTAGCGGTGAGGTAAGAATATAAAATGACTATTAAGGACATTAGATTAGAAATGACAATGTATTTATAATACAATAAATAATTATATTTATATTTATATTAAATAATATAACTTAAATTAAAATTATATTTTTTTATAAAAATGATAATTAAAATATTAAAATCATATACAATAAAATTTAAATATTTTTAAATTATATTCATAATAAAATATCAAAATATTTTACAAATTATATTTAAATCAGATAATAAAATATAAATTAAATTGTATTTATACTAAATTTATAAATAAAAATTATAAAATTTTTAATTTTATTGAAAATTAAAGTATATTAAATAATGACATACTAAACTTATGTTATGTGTATTAAACAAAATAAATAATAAAGGAATAATTGGAGGGGTAAAATAATAATTACCCTTATTTTTGGACTTCCAAATCTGTCCATTGGAACTTTTAACTCCAGCGAATATTTTGGGCTACAGTGAGGTGAGAAATGCTCACTGGTGTGCTTGTCAAACACCTCAACTGGAGTTGCGTTTCAATTCAAAATTTTTTACTCTTTAAATCTTACCACACTTGAGCTTGCCGGTGAACCAAATGGGCCATTAGTTCTACGAGTTGCGAGTTAAGGTGTGGGTCCTAACTTTGCATAATCGTTTGTAAATACATAATATAATTTATATTTTTTTATAAAATGCTTGTTGGTTAGGCATGGTCGAATGGCCTAGTAAGCAAATTAAAAGTTGCCAAACAAAGTATGTGACTTTAAAATGATTGATTAAATGATTAAGCCCTTACCAGGATTGTTTGTATGCGTAATTATTGTATTTGATTGTCTGATTGATTGCCAATGTTATGGATTGATGTATGCTGGTTGTGACATGCTTTGAAATGATGTTAAATCGTGTTCATTGATTATTGTGATACAAGGTAATGTTCAACATGTAATGTCGCCATTCCAAATTGCTTACTAAGTATGGCTAGATCGTATCATATGTTACATACTAGTGAAACTGTTGATTTGATTGACTGAATGTATGCAAACCTAAAATCGTACATGTACTGAAAGCATGATTGAATGCCAAGGATATGGATAAATGAAAAGTATGCAAGGTATACATCGACCCTGGTTATTGATACGCATGTTAAGCATGCCATTATACCGAGACTAATATTGATAGCATGATTTGCTCACTGATTGTATGCCATTTTGCATTTGTATGAGGTGGGTTATTGTGGTTGACAGAGGAGTTTCATGGAGTACTGGCAACAATTAAAGTCTGTATTATTGTTGTCAATGCACTACACCAGGAGTACCGAGGAGATTGGCGATTTTATTGCATTATTGGTGGCTTGTCCATGATGTTAGGAGCTTGTCTTCATACTTATTGGCAGTTTGTGGTGGTTTGTACACATCAAGCTTCGGCTCGCATTTGTTTAGTGTTTGGAAGACGAGTTTTGGGGAACTCATGGTATGTAGTGGATGGATGGGTAGAAACTTTTTTGTATTGCATCATGCTCATGACATATTCATATGTTTATTGAAATATGTCATATACTGTACTGTAATGAAAACAATGATTGTTATCCGTATGACTGCTTGTATGATTATGTTTGATATTGACTCACACTAAGCAATTTTAAGCTCACCCCCTAACCTTAACTTCTCATATAATGATCGAGACTAGGATTGGACCCGGAATGCAAACGTATTATGGACTTCAAGCTATTTTTACTTTAAATAATTTTTAATAAGTATTTATTTGATTTTTGGACTGTGGTTTGTGGTTTTGGATTTGGGTTTTATGCCTGTATTATTCAACACATTAATTACATATATGTTAACCGAAAAATGCGTGTTACTCGACCTAATTAAAATCTGACATGAATAGTATTTTTTACTGCATTAAAAGATAATGAAATTTTGCAAAACAAAGTGACAAACAACGAGTTTCTAAAAAAAACATCACTATCAATAATTAAAAAAATGAGTCTTAAGAATAGACGACTTAATAAATGTATATATTTTCTTCAAACCTAACTCAAGAGATACCGCGGTTTTTTTTCCAAAATGAGTTGAATTAGGGTTTTTATAGTTAGTAGGGTCACTTAGTCATTTCAATGGTTAATGTAGTCTTCACGATCTGGCCATAATGTCTACATCGGGTTGGGGAGGTTACATATTATTTTCTCGGGCATGTATATTTTAGATTGTGATTATCATCTTTACCCTGGGTTTTATTTTATTATTTTAGAATAAAATATGTGAGTCGAAAACAAATATAGAAATTTTGTAATATTATTTTCATGCAGAACCCAGAGAACTGATACACATACAGGCCGATCGATACGTTGCAAATTCGACCCAACCAAACAGACGTGAGATCGACGGTGGTTCAGAAGCAGACGACTGGTGGTGGTTCGACGGTGGTCGACGGTGATGATGACACAAAAATGGCGGCGGAAAGACGACGACATAAACATGAACTGGTATTGCAACAGAAGTTTGTGGTGGCAAAATTAAAGTCCCAAAGTATGCTTTGTGATGAATTTTGTAATTTTTATTTTTTTCTAATATGGAATCATGGAAAATTTGGATGGTTAGAGTCATTTAAATTTTTATACTTTTATTTATGAGATAAGCATGATGATATTTATATGACTACGAATGTATGTTCATACTTAAAATAGTGTGGGAACTTGTAGACTTATCGGAGGGGGTAAAAACCATAGAGTGTAAGTGGATCTACAACAAGGAAAGAAATGCAGAAGGAAAAGTTGAAATTTATAAGGCCAGACTTTTAGCAAAAGGGTGTACTCAGAAAGAAGGTATCGAGTATAAGGAAACCTTCTTTCTTGTTGCTATACTTAAGTTAATACGTATATTGTTTTCTATTGCAGTGGATCTTGATTAAAAGATCTGGCAAATGGATGTTAAGACAGTGTTTTAGAATATCTATATTGAAGAAAGCATTTACATGATGCAACCTATTGATTATATAGCTAAAGGAAATGAGCATAAATTTTTCAAAACAGCTTAGATCCATTTATGGACTTAAGCAAGCCTTCCGCTCATGGAATCAAAGATTTGATCAAGCAATTAAATTTTTTGTATTTGAGAAAAATGTTGATGAACCTTGTGTTTAAACGTATTAAGGATGGAATGGTGGTTTAGGGACATTTTCATTGGGAATGATTTAGGGACATTTTCATTGGTTAAATTGAGGTTAACATAATAGTTTAGCATGAAGGACTGTAACATCCTGAATTAGGGGCTAAGCATTTGATGTGTTTTGTGTGTATGCTATGTTTAATGTGTTAGTTTAGGGTGTATGAGGGTCTAGGAAAGGCCCGGGGATAAGCCGAAGTCTTGGCCAAAATTCTCTTTTTGGGCACCTTAGTGGAAGAGCTGGCTAGGATAGGACTTAAGGGATATTGTTTGTATTTGGTTGACACAAGCAAGGTGTTGGTAAAGTGGCAAGGTGACGCCACATAAGGGGTTGGAAGGTGACGCTACAAGGGAGCAGAGAGGGAGCAGGTTCAAGTCACATGAAGCTCATTTTGGGAGTTATTTTTGGCGTCAAGGGGAGTAGAAGCAGAGCTCGGCTGGGACACTTCAGGATGGGAGAGTGGACTAAGTCAAATATTTCGAATGAGTGGCTGAGAGGAAAAAGTTGAGTTTGAAGCATTCAAATTAATTCAAATAAGTGTTCAGGAGTGAATTAAGGAGAAAAGAAAGGGATGGACATATGATCATGGTGTTAGCCGAATTTCAAACACTGGGTGTAGAGGGGGGATCGGTTTTGGCTTGTTTAGGGTGTGCTGAATTTCAAGATTGGTCATACGCATTGTTATTCTCAAAAGTGCATTTTTGGCTTTGAAAGTGGTAGGTGCCGAATTGTTGCCTTCTTGTTAGTTGCCGAATCGTTTAACTTCATTTCCTTTTTCTTTCTTTTTCACTTCCTTTCTCATCTATTAGCTAGGGTGCTCTCCACTTTTCTTCTTATTACTTTCTTTGCTAGTCGAATTCCCTTCCCCTTCCTTGTCAAACCGAAATCTGTTTCTCACATTTTCTCTTCTCTAATTTCTTCTATAGGATGAATCTCCCTAGTCATTCTCCTACATTCCTCTCCTGATTTCTCTAAAAGCCGAAACTCCTAAGCCTCCATTTGAAGTTCTTTTATTTTCATTTTCGGTTCTTTCATCCTGTTCTCTTTTATCATAGTCATTACCGAATCTTCTCTACTGCTGTACTAGTGCCGAATTCTCTTAGGCGTAATTCGAATCTTCTGTGTTAAGGTAAGAGGCGATTTCTTTATTTCTTTATCTCTCATTCGATTTTTGGGAGCCAAAGCCGAATGGCTAATTGGCTTGGTGAGGCCATCGTTTGGACTTATGTTTTCTTCTTATTTTCTTGCTTTCTTTGGGGGCGCCTATTCCGGGAATCTAAGCTAATCGAATCATCTGAATCCCAAGTCAGAAATCGTTAATCCCTGAACCCTATTTCTCTTTTTGGGCTTTCAAGGTAAGGGGTTTTCTCTTTAGATTTTTGTTTAGATTCATTTATCGCTAATCGCTACCTTAACCCTGTATTGTTGTTAAACAACCATATCTCCTTATAGTATCTTCTCGACCAAGATCTTGTGATGGAATCCAATACCGTCGAGGCAAAGGAGGGTTGGACCCGTAAACCCACCCTAAGTTTAAGAAACGTGCGGTGTCGTGTGATCAGAGATTGGCCACCGGGTTGTGGACCACCAGAGCGAGTCGTAGGCGGATAGCGATCGTTTACGCTGCTATCGATAGTGTCGGCGTAGAGTATTATTTTGTGTCTTACCGGTGTGTAAACCCTCACACACTTTATTTTAAGCTGTAATATTGATTGTATGGGGTGAAAAGCGGAAAAGGTGTGTATACAATCGAAATACCCTTGTGGGTAAGGCAAGGAATGCCAGGTACGTAACTGTAACCACTTATTGCGAGCTTGGATGTATGTGATAATTTATTGCCTTGATAATAGCATGTTGCAATCATTATGGCATATATGTTGTGCATGGGATATGAATATGATGATAAACGGGAAGTGTTGATTATAAGGTCACATAGTGATCGGTGACTCTGCCACATTTGATTATAAGGTCACATAGTGATCGGTGGCTAAGCCACGTGATATTATATAGGTCACCTAGTGATCAAGATTATAACCGACAAAGCATGACCACAAGATGGCGTGTAGCGGATGGAGGGTTGATTGTAGAAATCCCGGGTGTGATGGGCTGGTCGGGATGGCGTGTAGAGGATAGAAAAATACTAAGTTGAAATGGGCTTGACGCATTCATTTAGTTGTATGATATTTTGAATGAGTTGAATATGAGATTGTGGGCCATGGGCCATTTATGTGTTAAAATGGTTTTACACACTGAGTCTCTGTGACTCACCCTTTTCCTAACTTTTTCAGGTAATCAATAGACCGTGGATTTGGGAGCCAAGGCGGACTCGTGGAGGCCATAAAGTCTTTCCTTTTTCGTAGACTTTTACTTTGCTTTAATTTATTTTTAATTGGGGATTTCTATTGTAATAAGGCCTTTCTAAGTTAATATTTGATTTTTATTATTTATCATTTATTTAAAATTTGATACTATGAAAACTTAGTCATGAAATTGAAGTTGGGGTTTTCAAAATACGAATAACACTAAAACAAACGTTTTTTTCAAGTATCACCAGGTTTAACAAACATCCGATAAAATTAAACTTTTCCTAACTAACAAATCACCGTTTTCAAGACATCGCTTTAAACGAAAAAATTTCAAATCTACGATTTTTCCTAAATTAAGCAAAAGTTTGTTTTTACTTCACCCTGTAACATACCAGATCTGCTCGTAACATTTAGGCCGGGTTTGGGGTGTTACAATTATGGTATCAAAGCCTAGGTTGCAAAACTCGGGCTGTGAAATGGGTCCAACAGGGTTTTATAAAATCGATGTGAATTGGAGGAAATATTTTGTTCGAAATATGGCATCCGAGTCTACCGACACCCGATCCACACAGGTAAGTGTTCTAAATTACTGATGGTGTATGCATGAAATAACTGTTAGCATGAATGAGTATGTTTGTTAGCTCTAAGAGTCCCGAACTTTAGAGACTGAAACGTTTTGAATGTGTCTGGCGAAAACTACTCTCTAAGACTATTTCTCATAAAACTACTCGGTGTTAAACAGTGAAAGAAATACTAACTCATAAAACTTTTAATCAGATTAAGTCGCAAATGTTAGTCATGAGCACTAGGGGACGTGGACGTGGTGTGTGTGGTCGTGGTAAGGGCAGGATTGCTGTGTCGTAACCAGTGGGATCCGGTCATGGGTCGAGAAATGAGATGCCGAACCACCAACCGCGAGCGAGAATTCCGAGACCAAACGGCAGGAGATGATGCGGTGTCTCAGGCGATGTTACGGGTCATGGAGAGAGTTGCAGGGGCAGGCGTGGGTTCAGGAGCTCGAAAATCTGTGTCGGAGTGACTTCGAGCTAATGGAGCGGAAATGTTTAGGGGTATTTCTGGCGTAGCTCCTAATGCAGCTGAGTATTGGCTGGAGGCAGTAGAGCGTATTATGGACGACCTCGACCTTACTGAGGAGGAGAAATTGAGAAGAGTTGTGTCCCTTCTGCGGGACGAAGCGTATCAGTGGTGGCTTACGGTCAGGGATGGAACTATGGCTGACCGTATTACCTGGGATTTCTTCAAGTCGGCATTCCAGAGTAAGTATATTGGATCGAGCTATGTGGATGCACAGCGTAAGGCATTTCTGAATTTGGTTCAAGGGAATAAATCGGTGGCTAAGTATGAGGCAGAATTCTTACGTCTTAGTCGTTATGCCCGTGGGATAGTGGCCACAGACCATGAGCGATGTGTTCAGTTTGAAGATGGCCTGAGGGATGATTTGCGAGTGCTGATTGCTCCACAACGAGAAAGGGAATTTGCGATTTTAGTGGAAAAGGCTAAGATAGCAGAGGAAGTGAAGCGATCCAAAAAATAGAATCGGGATAGAGATAGAGGTAGTAATAAAAGGAATTTTGGATCGTCCGAGTCACCAAGCGATTTGAAAAGACCTAGGTCGGATGGGCGAGTCGGGTTGCGAGACTGTTGTTGATAGTCAGCCTCAGAGGTGTGCTCGATGTGGTAAATTTCATTTGGGTGAGTGTTGGACGAGTAGCAGAAGATGCTTCAGGTGTGGGTCAACTGATCATCAGGTTAGAGACTGTCCCACGAGAACAGGGCGGTCTGGAGGGCGATGAGGTCGGGGCTATGTTCACCGAGTAGAGGGTCGTCGCAACCCCAGAGAGGTCGTGGTCCAACCAGAGGAGGTAATGGTTTCAGTCGGGGCCGTGGAGCGCCAGGCAGAGGTGTAGGGAGCACTGATGCGAGACAGCCAAGGTTAGTCTATGCAGCTAGACACCGAGAGAAGGGTGATGCACCGGATGTCATAACCGGTACGTTCCTAATTTTTGGATTGCCATTTTTTGCATTGATTGACATTAGGTCGACACATTCTTATGTTGCTAGTGTAGTATCTGGAACTTTAAGCATAGAATCTGAGATTGTTTCTAGGGAGATGATTGTAATTAGCCCGTTAGGACAATCTATAGTGGTGAACAAACTTTATAGGGATGTACCTCTAGAAGTTCAAGGGGTAGTTTTTCCACTGATCTAATGGAACTACCGTTTAAGGAGTTCAATTTGATCTTAGGCATGGACTGGTTGGTGAAGTATCGAGCGAATTTGGGTATGCGCCCAAGCGTATGGTGTTAAGAACTCCTGAGGATGAGGAAATTTTAGTGATAGGTGAAAGGAGGAACTGTTTGTCAAATGTAGTGCTCACGCCTTAAGGGCGGAAAGAATGGTGAGGAAAGGATGTGAGGCATTCTTAACATTCATTCGGGCTCTGGAAGCCAAGGAATTAACTGTAGGGGATGTTAGAACGGTGAAGGAATTTTTTGATGTTTTCCCAGAAGAGCTTTCGGGATTACCTCCGGATCGCGAAGTGGAGTTTAGTATTGATCTTCTTCCAGGAACAGCGCCAGTGTCTATTGCCCCATATAGGATGGCGCCGAAGGAGTTGGTGGAGCTAAAAGCGCAGATTCAAGAACTGATAGATCAGGGTTTTATCCGACTGAGTGTATCACCTTGGGAAGCGCCGGTGCTATTCGTTAAGAAGAAGGATGAATCAATGCGTATGTGCATTGACTACCGTCAGTTGAACAAGTTGACGATCAAAAACAAATACCCGTTGCCGAGGATTGACAACTTGTTCGACCAATTGAAAGGGGCGTCAGTCTTCTCAAAGATAGATTTGAGGTCAGGATATCATCAGCTTAAGGTTAAGGAAGCGAATATTCATAAGACGGCTTTCAGAACTCGCTATGGTCATTACGAATTCCTGGTGATGCCGTTTGGGTTGACCAATGCTCCAGCAGCGTTTATGGACATGATGAACCGAGTATTTCAACCTACCTGGACCGATTTGTTGTGGTATTTATAGATGATATCTTGGTCTATTCAAGATCAGAAGAGGAGCATGATTCGCATCTTCGTGTGGTTTTGCAAATTTTGAGGGAGAAACAGTTGTACGCCAAATTTAGTAAGTGTGAATTTTGGCTAAGTGAAGTTACTTTTCTAGGCCATGTTGTGTCGGCAGATGGGATTAGGGTTGATCCCCGGAAAATTGAAGCTGTGTTAGATTGGAAACCACCTAAGTCTGTGGTAGAGATTCAGAGTTTCCTTGGTCTTGCTGGGTATTATCGAAGGTTCGTTGAAGGGTTCTCATTAATTGCAGCACCTTTAACCAAGCTGTTGAGGAAAGGGGTACCTTTTGTTTGGGCTGACAAGCAACAAGAAAGTTTTGAGAAGCTGAAGAGGATTTTGACGGAGGCTCCGGTGTTGATTCAGCCGGAGGCTGGAAAGGAGTTCGTGGTTTATTGTGATGCTTCACACACGGGATTAGGATGTGTGTTAATGCAAGAAGGAAAAGTGGTGGCCTATGCATCTCGGCAGTTAAGACCGCATGAGTTAAATTATCCCACGCATGATTTGGAATTGGCAGCGGTAGTATTTGCCTTGAAGATCTGAAGACATTATCTTTATGGGGAGAAGTCCATCATTTACACCGATCACAAGATTTTGAGGTATCTTTTAACTCAGAAGGAGTTGAATTTAAGACAGCGAAGGTGGATTGAGCTGTTGAAGGATTATGACTGCTCGATCGAATATCATCCGGGTAAGGCTAACGTGGTAGCGGATGCGTTAAGTCGGAAGGTAATATCATACTTAAGAGCAGTGTTCACCCATCTCAGTCTGTATGATGACGAGAGTCTATTAGCTGAACTTCAAGTGAAGCCGATGTGGGTCGCAGCGATTAGAGAAGCTTGATTATCGGATGAGGTTTTGAGTGCTCGACTTACGCAAGTTCGAGAATGGTGGGGTGGAAGAGTACAGTTTGAACGGGGATGGGGTGTTGTGTTTCCGTGGGAAGATTTGCATGCCGAAGGATGAGGAGTTGAGGCGGATGATTCTTCAGGAAGCGCATAGTAGTCCTTATGCTATGCATCCTGGAGGGAATAAGATGTACCGGGCTCTGCATGAACAGTTCTGGTGGCCTGGATTGAAACGAGAGGTTACGGACTATGTGGTGAAGTGTTTAACTTGTTAGCAGGTTAAAGCCGAGCATCAGTTGCCCTCGGGGTTGTTGCAGCCGGTAAAGATTCCACAGTGGAAATGGGAGAGGATCACTATGGATTTTGTTAGTGGGCTACCTCTTTCGCCTACTAAGAAAGACTCGGTATGGGTAATTGTGGACCAGTTGATGAAGTCCGCTTATTTCATTCCAGTTCGTGTCGACTACTCTGTTCAAAGGTTGGCTAAGCTGTATGTGGCAGAAATTGTGAGGTTGCATGGGGTACCAGTATCGATCATATCAGATAGGGACCTGAGGTTTACGTCACGGTTTTGGAGGGCTTTGCATCAGGCATTGGGCACTGGCCGGACTTCAAAGACGACTTTTCACCCACAGGTGATGGTCGATGCGAGAGAGTGATCAGTTTTGGAGGACATGTTGAGGGGTGTGTCATCGATTTCGAGGTAGCTCGGAGGAGTTTCTACCGTTAGCGAAATTTGCATACAACAACAGTTACCAAGCTAGTATTCAGATGGCGCCCTATGAAGCGTTATATGGACGGAAGTGTCGTACTCCTACATGTTGGACAGAATTGGGGGAACGTCGGATTTTGGGTCCGGAATTGGTTGCTGAGATGGAGGAAAAGGTTAAGTTAATTCGAGCTCGATTAAAGGAAGCTTCTGATAGACAGAAGTCTTACGCGGATCTGAAGCGTAAGGACATAGAATTTGCAGTAGGTGATCGGGTCTTCTTAAAAGTGTCACCGTGGAAGAAGGTGCTAAGGTTTGGGCGGAAGGGTAAGTTAAGCCCCAGGTTTATCGGGCCTTATCGTGTGTTGAAACGTGTGGGACCAGTAGCTTATCAACTCGAGTTACCTACAGAGTTAAGCCAGATTCATGATGTGCTCCACGTTTCGATGCTAAGACGCTATCATTCGGATCCATCTCACGTGGTGCCAGTGGAAGAAATCGAAGTAAGACCTGATCTATCCTTTGAGGAGGAACCCGTTCGGATTTTGGATCGTGATGTCAAAGTGTTACGTAGGAAGACGGTTCCATTAGTTAAGGTTTTGTGGCGTAATCACGGTTACGAGGAAGCTACGTGGGAACGAGAGAAGCGATCGCGGCAATAATACCTCATCTCTTTTGATCGTAATAATTTCGAGGCCGAAATTTTTCTAAGGGGGGTAGAACTGTAACATCCTGAATTAGGGGCTAAGCATTTGATGTGTTTTGTGTGTATGCTATGTTTAATGTGTTAGTTTAGGGTGTATGGGGGTCTAGGAAAGGCTCGGGGATAAGCCAAAGTCTTGGCCAAAATTCTCTTTTTGGGCACCTTAGTGGAAGAGTGGCTGAGATAGGACTTAAAGGATATTGTTTGTATTTGGTTGACACAAGCAAAGTGTTGGTAAAGTGGAAAGGTGACGCCACATAAGGGGTTGGAAGGTGACGCCACAAGGGAGCAGAGAGGGAGCAGGTTCAAGTCACATGAAGCTCATTTTGGGAGTTATTTTTAGCGTCAAGGGGAGCGAGCGAGTTAGTTTGGGGACACTTCGAGGATGGGAGAGTGGACTAAGTCAAATATTTCAATGAGTGGTGAGAGGAAAAAGTGGAGTTTGAAGCATTCAAATTAATTCAAATGAGTGTTCAGGAGTGAATTAAGGAGAAAAGAAAGGGATGGACATATGATCATAGTGTTGGCCGAATTTCAAACACTGGGTGTTGAGAGGGGATCGATTTTGGCTTGTTTAGGGTGTGCCGAATTTCAAGATTGGTCATAGGCATTGTTATTCTCAAAAGTGCATTTTTGGCTTTAGAAGTGGTAGGTGCCGAATTGTTGCCTTCTTGTTAGTTGCCGAATCGTTTAGCTTCATTTCCTTTTTCTTTCTTTTTCACTTCCTTTCTCATCTATCAGCTAGAGTGCTCTCCACTTTTCTTCTTATTACTTTCTTTGCTAGCCGAATTCCCTTCCCCTTCCTTGTCAAACCGAAATCTGTTTCTCAGCTTTTCTCTTCTCTAATTTCTTCTATAGGCCGAATCTCCCTAGTCATTCTCCTACATTCCTCTCCTAATTTCTCTAAAAGTCGAAACTCCTAAGCCTCCATTTGAAGTTCTTTTATTTTCATTTTCGGTTCTTTCATCCTGTTCTCTTTTATCATAGTCATTGTCGAATCTTCTCTACTGCTGTGCTAGTGTTGAATTCTCTTAGGCGTTATTCGAATCTTTTATGTTAAGGTAAGAGGTGATTTCTTTATTTCTTTATCTCTCATTCGGTTTTTGGGAGCCAAAGCCGAATGGCTAATTGGCTTGGTGAGGCTATCGTTTGGAATTATGTTTTCTTCTTATTTTCTTGCTTTCTTTGGGGGTGCCTATTCCAAGAATCTAAGCTAATCGAATCATCTAAATCCCAAGTCGAAAATTGTTAATCCCTGAACCCTATTTCTCTTTTCGGGATTTCAAGGTAAGGGGTTTTCTCTTTAGATTTTTGTTTAGATTCATTTATCGCTAATCGCTACCTTAACCCTGTGTTGTTGTTAAACAACCATATCTCCTTATAGTATCTTCTGACCAAGATCTTGTGATGGAATCCAATACCGATCAGGCAAAGGAGGGGGTTGGACCCGTAAACCCAGCCCCTAAGTTTAAGAAATGTGCGGTGTCAGCAGTCCGAGATTGGCCACCGGGTTGTGGACCGGCTTCAGAGCGAGTCGTGGCGGATAGCGATCGTTTACGCTGCTCGATAGTGTCGGCGTGAGAGTATTATTTTGCGTCTTACCGTGTGTGTAAACCCTCACACACTTTATTTTAAGCGTAATATTGATTGTATGGGCTGAAAAGTTGGAAAAGGCTGTGTATACAAATAAATACCCTTAATGGGTAAGGCAAGGAATGCAGTGCGTAACTATAACCACTTATTGCGAGCTTGGATGTATGTGATAATCTATTACCTTGATAATAGCATGTTGCAATCATTATGGCATATATGTTGTGCATGGGATATGAATATGATGATAAATGGGAAGTGTTGATTATAAGGTCACATAGTGATCGGTGGCTCTGCCACATTTGATTATAAGGTCACATAGTGATCGGTGGCTAAGCCACGTGATATTATATAGGTCACCTAGTGATCGGCATTATAATCCATGAAGCATGACTGTCAAGATGGCGTGTAGCGGATGGAGGGTTGATTGTAGAAATCCCCACGGTGTGATGGGCTGGTACGGGATGGCATGTAGAGGATGGAAAAATACTAGGTTGGGCTGGGCTTAACGCATTCATTTAGTTGTATGATATTTTGAATGAGTTGAATATGAGATTGTAGGCCATGGGCCATTTATGTGTTAAAATGGTTTTACACACTGAGTCTCTGTGACTCACCCTTTTCCTAACTTTTTCAGGTAATCAATAGACCGTGGATTTGGGAGCCAAGACGGACTCGTGGAGGTCATAAAGTCTTTCCTTTTTCGTAGACTTTTTACTGCTTTAATTTATTTTTAATTGGGGGATTTCTGTTGTAATAAGGCCTTTCTAAGTTAATATTTGATTTTTATTATTTATCATTTATTTAAAATTTGATACTATGAAAACTTAGTCATGAAATTGAAGTTGGGGTTTTCAAAATTTGAATAACACTAAAATAAACGTTTTTTTTCAAGTATCACCAGGTTTAACAAACATCCGATAAAATTTAACTTTTCCTAACTAACAAATCACCGTTTTGAAGACATCGCTTTAAACGAAAAATTTTCAAATCTACGGTTTTTCCTAAATTAAAAAAAAGTTTGTTTTTACTTCACCCTGTAACATACCAGATTTGGTCGTAACGTTTAGGCCGGGTTTGGGGTGTTACAAGTACTTGGGAGAAGTTAGCTATGTTTTAGGTATTCAAATCCCGAGGGATAGAAAGAAAAAAGTGATTGCTCTATCACAAACTTCATACATAGATAAGATATTGAAACGTTTTACAATGATTGATTCAAATAAGGGAACTCAACACTCAGTATCGGGCTTTCATCTTTTTTTAGAGGTCTATCCTAAACAGAAAAAGGAAAAAAATATATGAGAATGGTTCATTATTAGTGGCAAAACTAGGGGGCTGGCAGGGGCCCTGGGCCTCCTAAAATGAATTTTTTTTTCATATGGTCCCTTTAAAATTTTTAAAATTTCAAAATAGTAAAGTTAAAATTGTACTTTGCCCCCTAGAAAATATAAAAATTTATTTAATTCTTTAAAAATTATAAAGATATAGTCTATTAAAATGGTGAAATTGCATTTTTTCTATCGTAAAAATTACAATTTAATTTCAGCCCCCTTAAAAAAATTTCTAGTTTCGCCCCTGTTCATTATGCTTCAGTAGTTAGAATTCTATTGTATGCTATGTTATGCACACGTCCAGATATTTGTTTCACAGTAGGATTGGTGAGTTGATATCAGATGAATCTTGATCCAAAAGAATGTCAAACAGTTAACCATATACTCAAATATTTATGAAGAACGAGAGATTATATGCTTGTGTATTCCAGATTGGTGTGTTGATATTAGGTGACTTCCAAACATGTCAGGATTTGAGTAAATCGACATGGAACTATGCTTCTGTCTTAGGCGGCAGGTCCATAGTATGGAGAAGTGTCAAGTAGGGTTGCATTGTTGACTCCACTATGGAGGTCGAATATGTGTCTACTTCTAAGGAAACAAAATAAGCAACATGGCTTTAGAAGTTCATTACAGATCTTGAAGTTCCTGGCATAAAATTTTTTATTACATTGTCTTGTGATAAAAGTGTAGCGATAGCTAACACCAAAGACACCAGAAACCACAAGAGAACAAAACACATTGATGGAAAGTATCATATCATAAGGGAGGTAGTAAGGGATGAGATAATGGATATAATCAAAGTCGCATAAGAGGACAACTTTTTGGATCCATTTACGAAGACTCTAGTGGCTAAGAGTTTTGAAAAACATGTAGAGGGTATGAGAACGCAAAATATGAATCATCTACTTCCTTAGGGCAAGTGGGAGATTGTTAGGATCTAGTGCCTTTATTGTAGTGATATTGTCTATATGTACTTCTATTTTTTGAACAAATAAGATTAATAAAGTATTCATCGATTTCACTAATATCTTCGTGTAACACCCCAAACCCGGCCCAAACGCTATGACCAGATCTGGTATGCTACGGGGTTTATTGTTAAAAACTTTGCTTTGATGGTTTTTGGAAATCTCAGTTCCTTTATTTAGACATTTGTTAAAAATAATATATTTGATGAAAACCTTTGCTTTTCCGTTGAACATGTTTGGAAAACCCATTTTATTACTATTTATGACTTAAGTCCTTGAACCTAAAATTTTAAACTGTAAACATTAACAAATATAAAGCGATAACCTAAGCCATGGGGCCTTATTACATAAATAGTCCTAAAATTAAAACTTAAAGGAAAACCGAAAATAGTTTATGAAAATAAAAAAAAACTTGATGGCCCCTCGAGTCCGCCTCGGCTCCCATGTCCACGATCTACTGCTCATCTGAAAAGTCAGGGAAAATAAAGGGGTGAGTCACCAAGACTCAGTGTGCAAATCTCGGAAACACATAAAAGGCTTTAGGCCCACAAACACATTATGGGCCTTGGCCCATACACAATGGCAACAGAATATTTACATGCAAGATGGCCCAACCCAACCTAAAAGTCCATCCTCTATACACCAGCCCGTACCAGCCATCACACCTCGGGGATTTCTACAATCAACCCACCAACCGCTACACACCATATCAACAGTCATGCTGCCTATTCCTAACAATCAGGAATAAATTTAACGTGGCTTAGCCACCGATCACTATTGTGACCTAATTTTACAGTTCGTGGTTTAACCACCGATCACCAAGTGACCTATTAACATGCTCTTCCCCTTTCATCGTATTAACCCTATCCCATGCATACATCCATGCAACATCATAATCGTATACTACCTAAAAGATCACAGGTTTTTACACACACCGATACACACATAGAGAAGTTTCTATGGTTTCGTACCTGGCATCCTTTGCCTACCCTTTTTGGGTAATACGACTGTCCATACAGCCTTTTCCCGGCTTTTAGCCCATAACATATATAGTATAGATTAATTAGTGTGATAGAGATCTACACACCTGATTACAGTCAAGATGATACTTTCTATGTCAACACTATCGGTAGCCGATACGACTGCTAACTGCCTTTGGTTTTATTCTGAAGCCGGTCCACAACCCGGTGGCCAATCCCGTACTGCTGACACCGCTCGCTTCTTAAACTTAGGGATTGGTTTTACGGGTCCAATTCCCTTTTCCGTTTGACTAGCGTTTGTATCCATGGAACAGATCTTAGTCAACAAATCGGATTAAAACATTGAATCGAATACAAACACGAATGTACATTCATAGTGCAGAGATCCCTTACCTAGAAATCCCGAAAAGAGGTATGGGACTTAGAGACTAGCGATTTCCGACTTTTGGAATCTAAATGATTCGATCTACTCCGATTTCCTGAAATGCCGCCCCAAAATGAAAACACGAGAACAATCAAAACATTACTCCAAGGATAATCCTATCACGCCAGCTAGCCTTTCGGCTTTGGCCTCCAAAAACCGGAAGAGAGAAAGTGTAACACCCCAAACCCGGCCCATTCGTTACGACCGAATTTGAAATGCCACTGCGGAAAAATGTTTGAAGACTGATTTCACTTTTGGGAAAAACATTAAAAATTTTGTCATTTGAAAACCATGTCCAATTAAAAATTCTAAATAATATAAGCTTGATAAAAATATCCAAATTAAAACTTTATTATAAGCTTTTAAAATATAAGTTGCCAAAATTAAAAGCACTTTCCAATAATAATTTAATGGTCGTCTAGCTTAAACATAATAAAAATGTTCAATCACTTTAATGGGCCTTATTACAATAAACACTTAATCGAATCATTGAAAATATAACTACTTAATTAATTAAAATATCTTTCTGCATGGAAATCGTCGCATGGCCACCTTTGTATCCACTCCAACCCGGTCCAAAAATCACGATCACTGCGATGTTTAATAAAAATTGGGTGAGTCATACGCACTCGAGTGTGTAATTAGTCCATCGAATTCCACCCACATGTTAACCACATATTAACTCATATATCGGATATCAATTATCAAATTCACATGTTATCACATTCGGGCTTGGCCCATATTCATATCACATTCATCTAATAGGGTAGTTAACCACATAATTTCCATATCTTGGGCTTAGCCCATTTCCACACCGATCCACATTCATATCTTGGGCTTTACCCATTTCCACATTAATCCACATATCATATTGGGCTTGGCCCATTTCCACATATGTTCACATACGAAATCATGCAATTATGAAGCCCAACCCAAACCTAGGGTCCATCCGCTACACACCCCTTATCCAAATTACCACACACCGTGGGGATTATCAAATCACCCTCTCCTTTTCACTCCAAAGGCAATCATCGCCGTCCACGTGCAATTGCACAATAGTCCACAACGCGACCTCGATCGCCAATCCATGATGTAGCCGTAGCTAACACCAAAACCACGATGGGACACATAGTCACTCATAAACCACGATATGGCACATAGCCGATATCAACCACGATGAGGCACATAGCCACTCATCAAGCCACGCGAACTAAATCGCAATTAATCCACAACGTGACCTCGATCCACGTCAATCCACGATATAGCTCAAGGCTAACATCAAACCACGTACTCGAAGTACACCCGTACCTTCTTTCATATCATATCCCACCCATGCACATGCCACATAAAATAATGATACAATGTAATGATGCATGAGCATGTTCATCAAGCATATTATCACATATTCATATTAATAATCACATATCATCGTTTTGGTACTTACCGGATTATCGACATACCCCTTGAGGGTATCCTTATCACAATTTCCACTGCACTAGTTAGCACATTCATAACACATACACATTTCACATACATATCATATACCCGGAAAACGGTGGGTTAATCACACACCTTACTATTTAGCGAAATCCCGAACTACTTGAATCTAACACGATGAACGGGGTTTTTCCTCCTCCCTAAATGCCGATTTGGTCTCCTACCAAATCCCGAAGGCTTTGCTTATTCCTGCCGATTAGCCCCTAAACCATCATAGTCACAATCGGTCATCACTTAACAACTAATAAAATGGCCTTTGGCCGAATACTTACACTGCTTACCTTACTAACTAAATCCCGAAAGATCACTTCCACAAACGTTGGCTATAAGAATCCCAAAAGATCTCTTGCGCTAGGCTATACCTTCCCCTACAATCGGTCTTAACACATTTAATAAGAGTTATAGGGCCATTCGGCCAACCTTGGAAATTAGAGCCTAAACTCTTGATTTCGGCATGCTTATGAAGAAAACTCAAAATCGATTATCAAAGGAGAGAACACTTACCACCACCACACGAATCGTCCACTAGCTCTAAATGTCAACAGGATAAAAGGGATGTTGACTTTCGGCTTTTGAAACTTACGATAGAAGAAAAAGAATAAGGCCGTCTTTGAGATTCGGCTATGGCTATTAATAAAAGTAAAATACAAATAGAAGAAAAAGCACTTACATGATTCGGCTAAGCCCTTCAAATGTTGATGGAAAAATCGGTCACAAGAGAAAGGTATATTCGGCTAACACCAATTAAAAGAAGAAGTTTGGGAGAGGGATATGGGTTCGGCCAAGCTAGCAAATAGGAGAAGAATGAACTCAAATGGCCTTAATGCTCTTTGTAATTTCGGTCACTAACCAAAAGAATGTGAAGGCCGAAACTAGGTGACTTAACACAAAAGAAGACGACACTAAAGAGAAAGGAGAGACTAAATTTCGGTACAAAGAATTTAAAGAAGAAAAAGAATAACAAAAGATGATCACTCCCCCTTATAAAGAATTCGGCTACTACATCCCCACTTATCAAATCCCAAATTAAACTCCTATTCTAACTCTTTATCACCTTAACAAATAAAATAAAATAAATCATCACATTATCTCTTATCACCTATTTAAACTAAAATAAATAAAATAAGGCCTCCATTATCTTCTTATCATCCATTAAAAATAAATAAAATAAATCAACATTTATCCTACCTTTATCTAATCTAGCCGAAAATTAAAAGGAGAAATAAATTCAATCCTCATCCAATTGAAAGTCCATGTGCCGTCCAATTTCTTCCAACTTGACGCCAAAATAAAAAAAAACACTCCTTATGCTGCCATCAAGACTCGAACATGAGACCTACTAGAGCAATTCTCCTAGCACCTTAGGTAGCGTCCCAAGCCACTTTGCCAAGGCGCTTTTTGTGACATGAATCACTCAGGATTTCTTTTAAAGCCTCCCTAGCCCAGCGCCTTCTTGCCGCACGAAAATAAAATGCTCCTTCTTGCTTCCTTCGCAACTCGAACCTGGGCCCTCTTGAAGCTCCCTTTGCCGCAAGCGTCCAAGCCACTTTACCATGCTCACTTTCATGTCTAGAAGTCCTTACAATTATTCTTAAGGCCTCCTTAGCCCAACTCCCCTTTAAACGCCAAAAATAAAAGTCCATTGCTTCCTACGTTGCTCGAACCCAAGACTAGCACAGCGTCATTTCCATGCCCTTAAGTGGCGCCTTGCAGCCACTTTACCAAGGCCTGTTTTATGCCAAACACGCCTAAGATTTTTCCCTTAAGGCCTCCCTGGCCTTACTTCCCTTTAACGACAAAAATAAAAACTCCCAAGTGCGATTCCTGCACTCGAACCTCCTCCCTTGGCACTCCACTTGACGCAAACTCCCAAAGACCTGTGTGGCGTCCCTTGCCACTTTACCACCTGGCTACTTGTGTCCTAAACTCCCAAAAACTTTTCTTAAGGGCTCCTTCACCCAGCTCCCCCTTTATACTTAAAATCCAATATTTTCCCAAAACTTTCACCTACACCCTAGGGTTCTCAAAACCCCTAAAACACCTCCAAATACACTTAAAGCCTACTACACTTGAGTTATGCTCTAAACGCACAACCCCTAATCTAGGATGTTACAGAAAGTGAAGAGAGAATTCGGCACTTACCTTAACACCAACAGATTCGACTAACCCTTAGAGATCCCGGCACTTAGCATGATAGAAGGAAGAAATCGGCAAGGAGAAAAGAGTGGACAAGGGTATTCGGCTATGGAGATGAAAGCAATGAAATTTCGGCTTTTGCATAAAAGTGGAGATGAGAGCATGGGATTAGGGATTTCGGCTTAAGCAGAGAATGAGGGAAAAGAATGAGAGAAAAACCCAAATGCCGGAATTGAAGAAAAGAATGGAAGAATAAAACCCTAATGCCAAAAATAAAAAGATATTCCCCCCACTTAAACACAAAATTTCAGCACCTACTTCCTAAAACCCGAAAATGCCCCTTTTGATAACTTAAAATTGATCAACTAATAAGGGAAATTTCGGCACCCCCTATAGTATAACAAAACCGATTTCTCCCCCTCCAAGAGGTGACCACTGTTGATCAGCAGATAACTCCTACCCTTTCTCCCTTATCTCTATCTTCTCATACCTCCGAAAGAGGCCTAAATAACACCACCTCTTCCTTCCTTTATCTGCCACATTATCAGCCATATTATCTACATTATCCAAACACTTATTCCCCCTATTTCCAAGCCCCATTACCGTCCAACTTTCTCCCCCCTTTAATGCTGAAAATAATTAAAATTAAAAAAAAATTGGGCTTCATGCAACTTGAATTTGGGCCTCCCCAGTTGACGCCACCTCCCTGCTCTCTATGTGGCGCCACTTTGCCACTGGGCCACAAGCCCATTTGTGACTTAAAACACAGATAATATCTTCAAGCCCTATCTTGTCAGGCTTTCCACTAAAGTGTCCAAACAGTAAATTTGACAAAGGGCTCGGTCCAACCCTGAGCCCAGTCTGAACCCCTTAAACACTCTAATTGACACATTAGAGATAACATAAACATCACAGCGCATTAAACGCAAAGGCCCATTAATTCAGGATGTTACAGTTCAACCCCCTTTAAAGAAATTTCAGCCTCGAAATTACCTGATCAGAAAAGATGCGGGTACTGTTGTCGCATCGTCTCCTCTGGTTCCCAAGTAGCCTCCTCAGAACCGTGATTCCTCCATAAAACTTTAACCAACGGAACCGTCTTCCTTCGCAGTACTTTGACATCACGATCTAAGATTTCCACGGGTTCCTCCTCAAAGGATAAATCGGGTCTTACTTCGATTTCTTCCATAGGCACCACATGAGATGGATCTGAATGATAGCGTCTTAACATAGAGACGTGGAATACATTGTGAATCTGGCTTAGCTCAGAAGGTAGTTCAAGCTGATAGGCTACCGGTCCCACTCGTTTCATCACCCGATATGGTCCGATGAATCTGGGACTTAACTTCCCCTTTCGTCCAAACCTTAATACTTTCTTCCATGGCGACACCTTCAAGAACACCTTGTCACCCACTGCAAATTCTATGTCCTTACGCTTTCGTGTCGAAGATAGGACTTACGTCTGCATCGACGCTTCTTTCACGTCGAGCCCAAATTACCTCAACCTTCTCCTCTGTCTCAGTAACCAACTCCGGACCCAAAATCCGACGTTCTCCTAATTCTGTCCAATAGGTAGGTGTACGACACCTCCGCCCGTAAAATGCTTTATAGGGCGCCATCTGAATACTTGACTGGTAGCTATTGTTGTACGCAAACTCCGCCAACGGTAAGAACTCTTCCCAACTACCCCTGAAGTCAATGACACATCCTCTTAACATGTCCTCCAAGATCTGAATTACCCGCTCAGACTATCCGTCGGTCTGATGATGAAATGCCGTACTGAAATCCAACTTCGTACCCAACGCTTGATGCAACGCCTTCCAAAATCGTGAGGTGAACCTAGGGTCCCTGTCCGATATGATCGATACTGGTACCCCATGCAACCTCACTACCTCCGCTATGTATAGCTTAGCCAATTTCTGCGAGAGAGTAATCGACACGCATCTTGGTATGAAATGAGCAGACTTCGTTAAGCGGTCAACAATCACCTGCACCGAATCTTTCTTAGTAGGCGTGAGGGTAGCCCACTAACAAAGTCCATTGTGATCCTTTCCCACTTCCATTGTGGAATCTTCACCGGCACGCAACAACCCTAATGGTAATCGATGTTTCGCCTTTACTGCGACAGGTCAAACACTTCCCCACAAATTCGGTCACCTCTCGTTTCAAACTCGGCCACCAGAACTGATCTCGCAAATCTCGATACATCTTACTTCCTCTAGGGTGCATAGCGTATGGACTACCATGCGCTTCTTGCAAAATCTTATGCCTCAACTCGGGATCTTTCAAATACACACTCTCCCTGAAAACATAATAGCCCTTCCTCATTCACACTAAATTCTGTTGATCCTTCACTTGATCCTACCGGAAACTTCTCCTTTAGCAACTCGTCAGTCTGCTGTTTCTCCTTAACCCAACTGACCCAAGAGGGTTTCACTTAGAGTTCAGCTAATAAACTCCCATCACCGTATAGACTAAGGTAAGCAAACATTGCTCTCAAGTCAGAGATTACTTTACGACTCAAGGCATCTGCCACCACGTTAGCTTTACTCGGATGGTACTCCATCGAGCAGTCATAGTCTTTTAGCAACTCGATCCACCTCCTTTGCCTTAGATTCAACTCCTTCTGGGTCAAAAGGTATTTTAAGCTCTTATGATCGGTGTAAATAACAGATTTTCCCCGCATGAGATAATGCCTCCGGATCTTGAGGGCAAAACCACTTGCCGCCAATTCCAAATCATGTGTGGGATAATTTGATTCGTGCGGTCTTAACTGTCGAGATGCATACGCAACAACCTTTCCACCTTGCATCAACACGCATCCTAGTCCCGTTTGTGAAGCATCACAGTAAATCACGAACTCCTTTCCAGCCTCCGGCTGAATCAACACCGGAGCCTCCGTCAAATTCCTTTTTAACTTTTCAAAACTCTCTTGCTGCTTATTAGACTAAACGAACGGAACCCCTTTCCGTAACAACTTAGTCAATGGTGCTGCAATTAAAGAAAGTCCTTCAACAAACCTTCGGTAGTACCCGGCCAGACCAAGAAAACTCCGAATTTCCGCCACAGACTTAGGCGGCTTCTAATCCAACACTGCTTCAATTTTTCGAGGGTCAACCCTAATCCCCTCTGCCGACACAACGTGACCCAGAAATGTAACTTCTCTTAGCCAAAATGTAACACCCTGGTTTAGGGGTTATGCGCTTGGAGCATAACCCGAGCAGTTAGTAGGCTTATGGTCATGTTGGAGGGATTTTAATGGACTTACTTCCCGAAAGTTAACAAAATTTTCAAGTTTTACTCTAAAGACAAAGATTTTTAACCGTCATTCCGCAGTGACATAACCAGATCCGGACGAGACTTGTGGGCCGGGTTTGGGGGTGTTACACAAAATTTGCACTTACTGAATTTGGCATATAACTGCTTCTCCCTCAGAATCTGCAGAACCACCTGAAGATGTGAATCATGCTCCTCTTCCGATTTTGAATAAACCAGAATATCATCTATAAATACCACGATAAACTGATCCAAGTAGGGTTGAAATACTCGGTTCATCATATCCATAAACACTGTTGGTGCGTTAGTCAACCCAAATGGCATCACCATGAATTCGTAGTGACCATAGCGAGTCTTAAAAGCCGTCTTATGAATATCCGCCTCTTTGACCTTAAGTCGATGGTACCACGACCTCGGATCTATCTTTGAAAAGACCGAGGCTCCTTCAATCGACGAACAAGTCATCGATCCTCGACAACGGGTATTTGTTCTTGATTGTTAACTTATTCAATCGACGATAGTCAATGCACATACGCATTGATCCATCCTTCTTCTTAACGAATAACATCGGCACTCCCAAGGCGACACACACTTGGTCGAATAAACCCTCTATCCAAAGAACTCCTGAATCTGCGCTTTCAATTCCACCAACTCCTTTGGCGTCATCCTATACGGAGCAATAGATACTGGCGCTGTTCCCGGAAGAAGATCGATACCAAACTCCACTTCACGATCCAGGGTTAATCCCAGAAGATCTTCTGGGAAAACATCAGGAAATTCCTTCACCGTCCTGACATCTCCGACAGTTAGTTCCTTAGCTTCCAGAGCCCGAACAAACATTAGAATTGCCTTGCATCCTTTCCTCACCATCCTTTCTGCTCTTAAGGCAGACACCACATTTGACAAATAGTTCCCCCTTTCACCTATCACCAACACTTCACCATCCTCGGGAGTTTTTAACACCATACGCTTGGCTGCACAGTCCAAATTTGCTTGATACTTCACTAGCCAATCCATTCCTAAGATCAAATCAAACTCCCCAAACGGCAGTTCCATTAGATCAGCCCAAAAAGCTACCCCTTGAACTTCCAGGGGTACATCTTTATACAGTTTGTTCACCACTACGATTTGTCCTAAAGGGCTCACTACGACCCCTTTCCTAGAAGAAGTCTCATAATCTAAGTTCAAAGTTCCCTTATAGCACTAGCAACATAAGAGTGCGTCAAACCAATATCAATCAAGGCGTTATAAGGCAAACCATAAATTAGAAACGCACTTGCTTATGACATCCGTGCGTCGGCCTCCTCTCGACGTCTGGTAGCATAAACTAACCCCGGCTGTCTCGCCTCAGTGTTTCCTGCCCCTCGGCCTGGTGCTCTACGACCCCGATCGGAACCATTACCACCTCTGGCTGGACCACGACCTCTCTGTGGCTGCTGACCACCTCTTCTCGTTTGTGCATTCCTTTGGCCATGGGCCCTTCACTGCCCCGTTGCTGCGGACAGTTTCTAACTTGGTGGTCCGTAGATCCACACCTAAAGTATTTCCCACTGCCTGCCCAACACTCACCTACGTGGAATTTACCACATCGAGCACACTTCTGTGTCTGACTAACAGCAGCAGGTCTTTCCTCCCGCCTCGGCCCGTCTGACCTAGGCCTTTTTTTAGTACGCCCAGCTGCCCCTGACGATCCAAAATTCCTCTTACTTCCACCCCTATCCCTATCCCGATTTAGTTTCTCTGTCCACTTCACCTCCTCAGCTATCTTAGCTTTTTCCACAAGCACAGTAAATTCCCTCTCCCGCTGTGGAGCTATCAATACACGCAAATCATCCCTCAGACCATCTTTAAATCGAACACAATGTTCATGGTCTGTGGCCACCATTCCTCGAGCATAACGGCTAAGGCATAAGAATTCCGCTTCATACGTAGCCACCGACCTACTTCCTTGCACCAGATTCAGAAATGCTCTATGCTGTGCATCCACATAACTTGTCCCAATGTATTTACTCTGAAACGCCATTTTGAAGAGATCCCGTGTGATCTGGTCGACCATCGTACCATCCTTAACCGTAAGCCACCATTGATAAGCTTCGTCCCAGGAGAGATACAACCCTTCGACTTTTCCTCCTCCGTGAAATCCGGATCATCCATTATACGCTCAACCGCCTCCAACCAAGACTCACACCAGTACTGGGGCTATTCCAAAATTCCCTAAACACTTCGCGCCCATTAGCTCTAAGTCGCTCGACACGCATTTTCGGGCTCCTGTGCCCATGCCTGCCCTAGCAACCCTCTCTAAAACCCTTAACATCGCCTGGGATACCGCATCATCTCCGGCCGTCTGGTCCTGAAATTCCACCTCCGCACCGGTGGTGGTACCGGCATCTCGTTTCGGACCCATAACCGGATCCTCATCTGGTTCGGACACGACCATCCTACCCCTACCACGGCCACGCGTAGGACGTCCACGACCCCTTGTACTCATTCTACCGATTCGTATTTATCTGATTAGAAATTTTATGAATTATTAATTTCTTCCACTGATTAACCACGAACAATCTTATGGACAGTAGTTTTAAGAGTAGTTCTTTCGATTTCGAAATTATATCTACAGGTTTCAGTCTCAAGTTTATATCTCCTAGTTCCACATACATTCAACCATCATACATCAACATACAAGTAGCATCCATGAACCCACATTCATCACATAAGGGTATTTTCTTCATTTCACTACCCAGGGGTATTTTCGTAGTTCTTTCCTACAGGGTATTTTTTGTAATTACACAAAATATGGTATCTTGGTGATTTTTTGAAATAAAGATATTTTGCTATATTTATTTTTTTAAGCAGGGGTATTTTGGATTTTTCACAAATCCCGATAATTTTGTAAACCAGGTGCTATTGTAAATCTAGGGGTTTTTGGGTAAATTTTCAAAACATGGGTATTTTGGTAATTTACAAAACTAAGGGTATTTGGTCCCTTTCGGGTTTTAATTATGGTCTTTGGCCCGTCAACAAGTCCTCGCGACTAACGTGAACAGTCACTATGCACCATGTAGGATTCCAGCGAAGAGGAGGTGAGCCACTAGGGCCGCTTAAGTACCAAGCTCTCCCTGAATCCAATCCTAGACATGCGTATGCCTGTTACCACACCCTAACCCAGCGACTTGTTTACGGACATGTTTAATTAGATTAAGTTTTATGAATTTAAAGAATTGTTTAAACTAGGCCTAGAGTCCATTAATTCCTAACATGCTAGTCTATGTCCATAAAGCCCATCAACCCAACATGCATATCACATCAAGAGTTAGATTACTTACCTGCGTGGATCGGGTGCCGGTAGACTCGAAGGCCATATCTCAACCAAAGTATTTTCACCAACTTTATAACCTACTACTGAACCCATTTCACAGCCCGAGTTTTACAATTGGGCTCTGATACCAAAATGTAACACCCTAAACTCGGCCCAAACGTTACGACCAGATCTGGTATGCTACGGGGTTTATTGTTAAAAACTTTGCTTTGATGGTTTTTGGAAATCTCAGTTCCTTTATTTAGGCATTTGTTAAAAATAAGATATTTGATGAAAACCTTTGCTTTTTCGTTGAACATGTTTGGAAAACCCATTTTATTACTTTTTATGACTTAAGTCCTTGAACATAAATTTTTAAACTGTAAACATTAACAAATATAAAGCGATAACCTAAGCCATGGGCCCTTATTACATAAATAGTCCTAAAATTAAAACTTAAAGGAAAACCGAAAATAGTTTATGAAAATAAAAAAAAACTTGATGGCCCCTCGAGCCCGCCTCGGCTCCCATGTCCACGATCTACTGCTCATCTGAAAAGTCAGGGAAAATAAAAGGGTGAGTCACCAAGACTCGGTGTGCAAATCTCGAAAACACATAAAAGGCTTTAGGCCCACAAACACATTATGGGCCTTGGCCCATACACAATGGCAATGAATATTTACATGCAACATGGCCCAACCCAACCTAAAAGTCCATCCTCTACACACCACTTCATACACCATCACACACTCGGGGATTTCTACAATCAACCCACCAACCGCTACACACCATATCGACAAATCATGCTTTGCCTATTCCTAACAATCGAGAATAAATTTAACGTGGCTTAGCCACCGATCACTATTGTGACCTAATTTTACGATTCGTGATTTAACCACCGATCACCAAGTGACCTATTAACATGCTCTTCCCCTTTCATCGTATTAACCCTATCCCATGCATACATCCATGCAACATCATAACCGTATACTACCTAAAAGATCACGAGTTTTTTACATACATCGATACACACATAGAGAGTTTCTATGGTTACGTGCACTGCATCCTTTGCCTACCTTTTTGGGTAATACGATCGTCCATACAAAGATTTTCCCGGCTTTTAGCCCATAACATATATAGTACAGATTAATTAGTGTGATAGAGATCTACACACTGATTACCAAGATGATACTTTCTATGTCAACACTATCGATGGCCGATCATGATCGCTAATCGCCTTTGGTTTTGTTCTCAAGCCGGGTCCACAACCCGGTGGCCAATCCCGTACTGCTGACACCGCTCGCTTCTTAAACTTAGGGATTGGTTTTACGGGTCCAATTCCCTTTTCCGTTTGACTAGCATTTGTATCCATGGAACAGATCTTAGTCAACAAACTGGATTAAAACATTGAATCAAATACAAACACGAATGTACATTCATAGTGCAGAGATCCCTTACCTAGAAATCCCGAAAAGAGGTATGGGACTTAGAGACTAGCGGTTTCCAGCTTTTAGAATCTAAATGATTCAATCTACTATGATTTCCCGAAATGTCGCCCCAAAATGAAAACACGAGAACAATCAAAACATTACTCCAAGGATAATCCTATCACGCCAGCTAGCCTTTCGGCTTTGGCCTCCAAAAACTGGAAGAGAGAAAGTGAAGAGAGAATTCGGCACTTACCTTAACACCAACAGATTCGACTAACCCTTAGAGATCCCGGCACTTAGCATGATAGAAGGAAGAAATTGGCAAGGAGAAAAGAGTGGACAAGGGTATTCGGCTATGGAGATGAAAGCAATGAAATTTCGGCTTTTGCATAAAAGTGGAGATGAGAGCATGGGATTAGGGATTTCGGCTTAAGCAGAGAATGAGGGAAAAGAATAAGAGAAAAACCCAAATGTCGTAATTGAAGAAAAGAATGGAAGAATAAAACCCTAATGCCGAAAATAAAAAGATATTCCCTCCACTTAAACACAAAATTTCGGCACCTACTTCCTAAAACCCGAAAATGCCCCTTTTGATAACTTAAAATTGATCAACTAATAAGGGAAATTTCAGCACCCCCTATAGTATAACAAAACCGATTTCTCCCCCTCTAAGAGGTGACCACTGTTGATCAGCAGATAACTCCTACCCTTTCTCCCTTATCTCTATCTTCTCATACCTCCGAAAGAGGCCTAAATAACACCACATCTTCCTTCCTTTATCTGCCACATTATCAGCCATATTATCTACATTATCCAAACATTTATTCCCCCTATTTCCAAGCCCTATTACCGTCCAACTTGCTCCCCCCTTTAATGCCGAAAATAATTAAAATTAAAAAAAATTGGGCTTCATGCAACTTGAATTTGGGCCTCCCCAGTTGACGCCACCTCCCTGCTCTCTATGTGGTGCCACTTTGCCACTGGGCCACAAGCCCATTTGTGAGTTAAAACACAGATAATATCTTCAAGCCCTATCTTGTCAGGCTTTCCACTAAAGTGTCCAAACAGCAAATTTGACTAAGGGCTCGGCCCAACCCTGAGCCCAGTCTGAACCCCTTAAACACTCTAATTGACACATTAGAGATAACATAAACATCACAGCGCATTAAACGCAAAGGCCCATTAATTCAGGATGTTACACTTCATATATTATCCTTAATAGTTTTTGCATGCAAGGCAAAATGAAAACAAATATTGGCTCATTGAGTATCTAACGTTTAGCTAATACTAAGCGGCATAATGTAATCAGATCTTAATACAAAAATACAATTTATATTTGTAGATAATGTAAACATGTCCTTAGTCTAATTAGATTGAACAAATCAATTGAAACACTAATATGCCGTCTATCAAGTCCAATTAGAGAGATACCTTGTCTTGGGTATCAGAGCAGATAACTCCCAAAAGATAGAGACATAAATGTGACTGATTGGACTAGCAATACATTGGACATGACCCAAGTAGAATAGATCCTAGATCCTAGATCTATTCATGGATTTATTCACTTATGATGTTCATAGTATAACATACTTTAATCTTGAATAGATGATGAACTATGTATGCGTGACTCGTATACTTTGATGTAAATGAAAATTTGAGTTCAAATAGATAATGAACCGAAAGCTAGTATTTTGGCTATACGTTTTCTGTAGTATGTAGCATCATTTTACACCAGTGGAATTCATAGCCAAATGTAGGGTAAATGATATTTTATTATCTGAATTACATTATAGATGGAAAATAGCTTGGCTTGGGTCATTTGTCTTTATGATAAATGATTTAATTATTATTTGGTAGTAATTGACTTTTCATGAAGGATAATGTAATGGTTACCATAAGATAAGATAGGATCATATTGAGAGAACGGATTTATCCCAAAGAGATTAAGGATATTCTATGAGGGTAACACACTGATGACAATGTTATTAGACTAACACTTGATAAGTAGCTTTTGTAATGATATATAATAAGAGAGAGCTCAGTCATGATACTTTAGTGGAATGATTTCATGACTAAAAAATGTTATAATTAATAAGCGAAGAGTCGAAAATTAATTACAAATTATTTAATCTCTAATGATATATGTACAATCAATCCCTCCGCTACCTTGAGAAAGAAATTGCATGTATTAGTATTCACAGTGAATGCATTTTCTCACTAGGTATAAAAGATGACTTGAGAATTTATTTAAGTTCTTTGAATTATTATTTAGTTAATTATAATTAAATATTTGAAGTACGAAGTGAGGATTAAATTAATTAGTCATTAGGGATTTTTTGAATAAGGCAATTAAATATAATTTCCTCATAAATTCTATTACGATTGAAGTGCAGATTTTAATTAAGGTAGTGTCTCGACACTGAGTGACGAGTTGAAATTTTAATTAAGGGTATTTTAGTCCACAAAATGTACCTTAATATTTTTTTAGGCTGTTTAACAACCCTGATTAGGTATGAGCATAAACTCTATAAATAGGCATGTTAAGTCTCATTTGAGAGAGGCTTGGTCAAGTGAGCCGTTTTAGTATTTTAGGGTTTTTATTTTAGTTTTTATTTTCTTTTCAATTTCATCCTCTTTATACTTCTGTTCTTGTTTTAGCTTGGATTCGATTTCGAACCAAGGCTTTAATTTAATAGTTTTTCATTAGTCGTGGTTGATTCCAATTGCAACCAAAGTGATCTTCGCAACTGTTAAAGGAGATTTCGCTTCAAAGGTCAAATCGATATAAAAAACAGATTTATTTCTCTGCTCTTACTTTTATTTAATTTGCTACTTTACATGTTAAGTATGAGTTTAGGAATTATTGTATTTAGATCCATGAGTAGCTAATTTCTTTAAGGAGATTAACGAATGGATGTGTGAATAATTAACTAATGAACGCGAGTTGAAATCCAAGTTAGTTGGTTTAAATTATGTACAATTAAACCCTAAGAAGTGATGCCCCTATGAAGTAATTTAGGATAAATGAGATCGAGAGATAAGTTTGCCAAGTAAATCGTAATTTATCCCGGTCAAGAAAGTGAGGCTGAGAGGTAAGCGTATATTGGTCGATTAGTTAATTAGTTAGAGGCCAAGAGGTAATAACTAGTTAATTAATAGCTAACTCGATAAAACCCGAGTTCTGAAGTTAATTAGGATCACTGAAGTGAGTTGATCTCCTGATTGATTTATTTGATTATTTTCGATTGTTAATTTTTTTATTTTTAGTTTAAATAATTTTTTGGTTAATTTTATTTTTCATAATATAATTTTAAATCGGTGCTATTTAGATTTATTAGTGTAGAGAATTAATTTAGGTTTAATTCAACCTCCCTTGGGTATGTTCCTTGGAATGCTTCCCGAAGTGTTTCGTTGTAACACTAATATATATTACAATTTGATCCGTATACTTACAGACACCACTGCTTAATTTTATATCTTTTTGTTGCAGTATTTCTAGTTCAGACGTTCACACGTCTGGAGGCTGTGATCGCTGTGATTTGTCAAAGTTTTAAAATTTATAAAGAGAATGATCGAACCTGGGAACTAACTATGACAATGATTTGAGGCAAGCGCACCTATCAAACAGTAGTATAGTTAAGGCAAGACCGGATTGTCGAACCCAAAGGAACTAAAAGTACTAATACTAACTTTCTTTTTATTATCTAGCCTAAAATAAAGGGAATTGTCGTTTAATCTAAATTAACTAACTACTAAGCTAAAGACTCTAAGACAAAGAAGAATGAATTTGGGGAAATACTTGTGGGAAAGACAAATTGATCAAGACAATACCCGAGGAAGAATCCACCTAGACTTCACTTGTTATCTAACACTGAACCAGACGATTTATTCACTTGACTTGATCTGTAGGACTCCCTAAGTTATATTAATACCTCCGTCGAGGCTACTAACGTCTAACCCTAGGTTGATTAATTGAAATCTCTTTCTAATTAAAACCCCTAGAATTGTATTAACTCAATCTATGGACTCCCATATTAGGTTTCACCCTAATCCGGCAAAATCTCGTCACCCTATGTCTAGGCGTGCGATCAACTCTGCTTAATTATGCTAGATCTACTCTTAGGCAGGGACTTTTGCTCCTCCACCTAAGCACATCAAACTTGAATCAATATCCCAGAAATATCAAAACAAGAATTAAGAACACATAATTAAGAACAAATCAAGTATTTATCATATAGTTTAGAAAACAATAACAAGATTCATCTTAGGTTTCATCCCCCTCAGGTATCTGAGGGGTTTAGTTCATAATGATAAAAGAAATCATCTCAGAAGAAAAGATAAAACAAAACATAAGAAAAACCCTAAAACCCCCTGAAGGAATTGAAGAGAAGATCTTTCGTCTTGAGTATGATTTTGGCTTCTTGAGATGAATCAACTGGCTTTCTTCGAGTGAATTCCACAATTCTGACCTCTCTGGCTTCGCTCTTTGGCCTAGCTAGACGCCCCGACAGAAGGCTTCTGTCGACTTCTGTCGACTCCCCCTTTTAGGTCATACTTAGGGTGTTTATATAGACTTTGGAATGCGTTTCTTCGCCTCTAAGTATCCTAATTTGAGTGAAATTCCTCTTTGTCACGGCAGGGGCACGCCCTTGACACACGCCCGTGTGAATCGTGGCTAGGCCGTGTTCGATTCTATCAATGAGGCACGGCCGTGTGACTTTGGCCCAGACCGTGTTGATTTCTTTCTTTGGCCCATTTGGTCCGTTTTAAGCCCGTTTCTCGTTCTTTTCATCCTCCTAGGCTCTCCTAAGTATAAAACATGAAATCAAAGGATTAAGAGCACCAAATTACATAATTCAAGGGATAAATCATCCAAAAGTATGCTAAATGTGGGATTAAAATATGTTACTATTACGGTTTATCAGGCGGTCAATGTCTCTTAAGGTTTTGGTTAAAAAACCTTTAGGGGGAAGTGGTGTTATTTTACCAAATCAAAAGATAAAGTCTTGTAAAAGTTATACCTCGTTCCTGAAAAGTACAAATTATTGGATTGGGAAAAATCTTTAGTTATGGATATCTAAGGTAATGAAAGTAGGCAATTTAAGCCGAACTACTCTAAAATTAGTGTGCAAATTTTTTAGGATTATTTTCTTTGATTTTTTAAACACCAATTCACTCTATCTTGATGTATATTGAGGATAACACCTATGTTGCAAAACCATTTATTTTAGCCTAAACAACTCTATTTCATCCCCCTCAAAGTCTCCAAACGGCTAGATCTCACTTCCTTGATATAGATACAAGTCAACAACACTTCAAGAGATAAGACACGTATATCCAAGCAATTAAAACAAGTGAAAAAGCCCTTAGTTCTTCATTCCTTCATTTTTTTTTCCATGTACATAGTCTTTGTATTTACTATAATATCTTTTCTTAGTCTCATATCATTTGTTTGAGTGAGCTAAATTTTGTAAACACATACATTCTAGAGGTTTTTTTATTATTATTTACTTTCTTCTTACCAATCTGTATATTGAAGGGTTACTAGTTGAGTAAAGAAAAAAATAAAGGGTTTTAATTAAGCCATAAAAACTAAGGTAAAGTTCTATTTTAGCCTTGACAAAAAGATAGGAACTGTAAAGGTTAAGGAGGTAGTGGAGATAGACTAGGTGTAACACCCTATACCCGGCCTGATCACCAAACCCGAATATCAGGATGCCACACCACCGTCTCATGTCATACTCACAGTAAATTGTCACATTATTAAGAAATCACCCTCTTTATCAGTGATCTTATAAATTTTTAGTAAAATATATATCAACCATTATTAAAACATGCCAAACATACTTTAAATAAACTTATAATAATAATTAAACATGCATTAGGACCACTCAGCAAAATTTTCAAGACAATTACGTAGGTATTTATACTAGAACATAGGTATCGATATTTTTCTTGCATGGTATCGATACCGTATGTAAAATCGGTACCAAATAAACATTCTATTTCTCGCCTAAAATCAAAACACAAGAAAATATCGGTACAATTGAAAAAGTATCGATAAAATTACCCGAGTATCGATACTCGTGATAGGGTATCGATACCAATTTATGACTCTAACTTCCTGCACATTTCAAAATCACAAAGGTATCATTTTTACAACATGAATATCGATACCTCTGCTTCAGATCAAAAAAATACAATATTTTAAGCATATAAGTCATTCCCACTTGTACCAATTCATCATGCTATCATCATCAAATAAGCATCAAAACGGCCATAATTGTAGTCTCAACATAAAAAATAAGTTCAAATGGTAATCGGTATATTACGATTCAATTCTCAAAATCCTAAGAGCAATTAAGCTATGGAACTTCCAAAACATCATGGCAAATATCATTAAAAGTCTACCACATTGCCTTATTCCCAATACGTAAACAATTAACAATAACACCTACGAAATAAAGCTAACATCTTGCTTGGATCACCCCTCAGAAACCACACCGCTAACACCGGCACACTACTAATCTACAATGGTTTAAGAAGGGAGTGGGTGAGCTTAACCACTCAGTAAATACTCAAAATAGCCGCAATGTACACATAATATCAAAGGTTAAACAAGAGCATACTACAACACGCTCACAACCATATTCTAATTAAGTCAAAATAACATATTCACGTTTCATTAAGTCATAAAACCAACATATACTCCTACATGCAATTACACTCAACTAACTTATATATAATTCATTTAACGAAAATTCATCAAAACTAAAAGATGTATACAAGCTTTAATAACCCACAATTCTAGCTGATATATTCACATGCATTCACAAGTTAAATGGAAACGATCCAAACCATAATTACATACGCAATTTACTATGAGAACATACTAACATTTTCATGAAGCTTAAATCAACTCATTTAGCATATTATTCACACATTTAAGCATCCATCTCACATCATATTACCACAACAATTAAGATCATATTTAAATGATAATTTGCATAGCAACCACATACTCATTTAGGCATACATCACTTTACACATATGTACATTTTAAGATAATTTGGCACTTGAGGCTATGAAACATAAAAGGGAGCTCTATCATCACTCATCGGATACACGGATCTCCAACACACCAAATAGACTCATAAAGTCAAACATGTCCCATAAGTGAAGCATAAAGCTAAAACTCTCCAACACACCCAACATGTCCCGTTGAATGAAGCTTAGATCATATTCCCTTATCTCTCCAACATGTCCCAGGGCCTCAATGCCCACATTACAAAACACATATAGGTGAGTACTCACAATCCTATGGAATGCCAACTATATCCAATGGTCTCATAAGGTCACAAGGCCAAAATATCCACAATTACACATTTTAATTACTGATTTAATGCACAACATCTCTTTTCATATTCATCAATTTACATCACAACTTGTACACAATGCATGCTTATCGAATTCACATTTAATAAGTGCCACAATAATGCTCATTGAGCCATCAAATATCCGACCACATATGTGTGCATTAAAATTAGTACATCATATATCACATACAAGTATTCTCGCATATTACCTGTCATAATAATATTACATTCCATAATTCAACACATATATACTTACCGAAATTCCGCTCGCTTTCGCTACATATTTGCATCATTAGCATATCTTTATTATTATCATTTGGCATGTATATCATGCCCACAACAAAATTCACAATAGTCATCACACATGTCTCATAACACTATCTCTCATCATAATAATCAATCTACAATTATTCACATAATCACATAATTTGCCAAAATAAGACAAGGGAAATAGAAAGCTTACACTTGGAACTTAGAGTAGTTTTTTAGGCTACTACTAAATTCCCAAATAACGTATTGAATCATGTCCACAAGCAATTATTCCAAACACTCACCAATTACACTTTCGCCGAAAAGTTAAAAGCTCAAACTAGCTTTTCCTTGCCTTTATATTTACTCATAGAAGGTCCTATCGATTCCAGCACTTCAATAAATTAAATCACACAACAATACAATCAACATTCAACCAAAGACTCATATCAAACAATCCAAAAACACAAGCCTAAGCTAGGTTCTCTTTTGACCGAAACCTTTAACATAACAACCTTTAAATCCGAATATCTTGGTCTATACTCAGTCTTTTCGCCTAAAACCAATTCCGTTCATCTTATAATTCACCTACGACTAATTCCCAACCTTTAAACTACACAAAACTATTTAATTCATGGTATCGACTTTTTTGACATGTTTTTGACTATTTTCTAAAAATTCATTAAAACTCAAGAAATCTTTAATGAAACTTCAAAGTAAGTTTAGAAACCTCTTAATCATGTCAAAACTAATTGAAAAATCCTTTGAAACCATATTTTTACTCAAAATCCCCAAATCCACCATTAACGAGCTAATTTCGGCTTTTATTCAAAATATGTGATTTAATGGCTAAAAACTTAGCTTTAAAGATTAAATAACATTTAGAACTAATGGGAAGAAGAATCGTTACCTTAGTTGATGAAAAACTGAGTGTTTGATCCAAAACCCAAAAAGCCCACAAGCTTGACAATGGAGGAATCTATGGTGTTTTTGGGTGTTTTTCTTAACTTCTATGGAGATATTTGGCTTGGTGATGATAGAAATCAAGAGAATTAAGGTTGAAGAATAAAAGGTGGAAGGGAGGAGCTTTGGGAGTAAGGGACGGCTAAAGTATGAAGATGGGGAAGACTAACGTGAAATTTATAGGTGGGGGATGATATTAGGGTGATCTTTAAAACTTGTTTTAATTGCCTCTTAAAAACTCACAATTTTGACTCTTTTACAAATTAGTCCAATTATCAAAATTGAAGGTCTTTAAAACTCTTTTTCAAAAATTGATTTAATTTTCTAAAAACCATAGAAAAAAACATTACCGATAAACCATGTCGCAAAATTCTGAACACTCTAAGACTAAAATTCTTAAAATACCCCTAAAACTCCTAGGCCCTATTTTGGGGGTGTTACACCGAGGAAGAACCACTATAAATTAAATTGTTCAAGCTTTTTTTCCTTCTCTTTTATTTGGGTAGACTACAAGAGAGGTCACTTAATTATGGTTTCTTTTTTGGTTACTCAACTATGAAAAATTACAAAATAGTCACCCAACTATTAGTAAATTTCTTTTTTGATCACCCAAATATGAAAAGTTACAAAATGATCACCCAACTATTCGATTTTGTCTTTTTTGGTCATCAGTTGGCTAACATAAAAATGAATATATAAAAAATTCAATATAGTTGGGTGACCAAAAAAGATAAATTTGAAGAGTTGAGTGACCAAAAAAGAAATTTAATAATAATTGAGTGACCATTTTATAATTTTTCATAATTAGTGTCTAAAAAAAGAAAGAAAAAATATAATTGTATGACTACTAATGTAATTTTCACTTTTATTTTTAGAAAAAATTTAAAATCTCAATTCATCACCTTTTGATATTTTTGGGCCTAATAATATCAAATGTAATATACAAATAAGCAAACAATCATGGATCTGAAAATAATATAAATATATAAAAGTGGGTCTTTCCCTACTATTATTATAATAATTATTATTATTATTATTTTATTTTCTTTAGCGGAATTGAAATGAATGGGGAGAAAAAAGATTGAGCTAGAACATGTAATAAATGAGCATGAAATTAAGGCCTAAAGAGGGACCACGAGAAACCAAGGGACACCAACACAAGTCCCGTATGCGTTCCAACATTCATATTTTATAGATAAAAGGAAATCAAAACTTTGCTACACATAATAAGGAAAGGACTAAAAGGATTTTATCCATGTTACCAGAGAGGAAAAAAAGAAAAAACGACTTTATCCAGCCTTATTTGAGCTTTGCATTGGATAATTTAACCCATCATATAGGCCCCACTTCTCCACATCATCTTCACCCCAGCCACTACTAGTAGCTCCTAATCTGCAGACGAAGTTCCCACTCTAATGCTATACTGGTACCAGGTTTTGGGGTGGAGCTAGAGGTGTACATGGCCACCGACCCGAAAGCCCGCCCGAAATGTGGGAGGATTTGGGTAAAAATATAAGCTCAAAAAATGAGCTTGGACAAAAAAATAAGGCCCGTTTAAAAAATGGGCCAGGCTCGGATAAGGCATTTTTGGCCTGGGCCCGGCTCAGCCTGGCCCGAATTCACTAAAGAAAAAAAAACTTTTTTTAATATTATTTTCTTATTATTTTTCTCCTTATTTTGCTACCATTTTACTATTATGTTTCTATTATTTTGTTGTTATTGTTTAGATATTATATAAAATTTATTTTATTGTTAATTTTGTTATTATTTTAAAGACATTTGTTAATTTTGTTATTATTTTAGAGGCATTTTCTTGTTAAGTTACATCTATTTTAGTGTTATTTAAGTCTACATATTTTTTAAAATTTATTTTCAATTTGTTGAAAAATATTTATTTTGATTTTTTAGTATTTTTAATGTATTATATATATTTAAAAATTATATAAAATAATATAAAAAATTAATACGGGCGGGCCGAGCTGGGCCCGGGTTTTAACATTTTTATATGAACTGAGTTTGGGTAAAATTTTAAGCCTATTTTTTTGGCCTGGCCCAGCCCGAGCCTAATGAATGGGCCTAAATTTTTAGTTAGACCCGACCCGGCCCAGCCATGTACACCTCTAGGTGGAGCAACCGTATCATTTTCATGCAAGGTCATAAAGAAAAGTCGACAAATCCCATAAATAATTAAATAAAAAAACCATTCCAAATTCCAATGTAAGGTTTTTAAAGTTCTATCGCTGGTTTTCCTTTCACTTTGCTGCAGGCCTATGGCCCAAAGTGCATGCATGAGCATGACAAAGCATACCCTTACAACATCCAACACAGAAGTCAGGCCTGGAACAACTGGCTAGCTATTATAACGCAAATATCCCCGGCCAGTAAATTTGTTTGAGCAAAGTTTATTCCGTAAAAAAGCTGAAGTCAAAGTTTTTTTTTTAGAAGAAGTAAATAAATAGTCATGAAATATGTTTCATTTCTTTGAACAAGGATTAAACTTTAAACACATAATGTAACATTTCATACTTGGTCTGAACGTTATGGCCAAATCTTAAGGAATTACATCAACTCATTTGAAAACTCATAATTTGAATTTGAAATCGTGTGGTAAATCAATGTTAATCTTGATAAATCATCTTCCAGTTTTAGTGAAAATCCTTGTTAAAATCATTACTTTATTACAAGAAACCATTTAAATAATCATCTCGTTTAGTAGTGGAATGTACTAAATTATAAGATTTTGAAAATCGTGGTTTATTTTGTAACAGATCGTTTTGCAGATGGAAATATAATACCTCTTAGTCCGGAAAAAACAAGACAAAAATAAACGAAAAGAAAAGTCCAAAACGATTTACAGTCCAAAGTCCGAAAAGTCCAAATTAAATCATAAACTTAGTTTAAACTATTTATCGAATGAATCCAAACCCGAGTTCCCTCACGCCGGCTAGTTCTATATTTGTTGATTACCTGAGAGGATAAAAACAAAGGGCGAGCTTACAAGCCTAGTGTGAAACTCAACCCTACAAGTAAATCAAAAACATATAAATTAACAGATAGGTATGCAGTTGCAGTTCAGTTACAGAATCAGATGCATAATCAGATACAAAATCAAATCCTACCCCCATCTGCTACACACCATCTTTGTCCATCCTTACACACCAATTAAGGTAATAAATACCTATCCAACCCCACACACCTTTAAGTGAGCGTATGTCACTTTTAAGAACAGTGTAGTCAAGCTACTAGAAACAGACAAGTGTGGCAATGCCACCTGAACAGATATGTGGTCTTAGACACCAGATAAGGCAAATTATCAAACTGCCAACACTTCCTCCGCCTTATCAATATCTCACCCAATGCTCATGCAATACTAATAAGATATCAGATACTTACATGTCATACATGCTAACACATCAGATTATAAAATCATGCTTTCAGAAATCATATAAACAGAGATAGATTATCATAATTCATATTCATAATACATACATATCACATTTTAAAACCTACAAAGTGTCTAATTTCGCATTGCACTTTAAATAAAACTCTAATCAAATTTTACGGAAAAATAGCCCACAAGTCCGTGTGGGCCACACGACCCACATAACCCAGCCCGTGTGGCCCACACGGCCATGTGACGTCAATAGTGGGCTTTTCGGCATCGCATCATTCGCTATTTTTTAGGATTTATGTTACACACCTGGTCGATTTTCAATGCAATCTCAACAGCGAGGATTCCAGTACCTAAATTGGTATTTTTAACTCGAATCTTGGTGTTCGTAATTGGTTACAAAAACGGAGGATAAAGTTCGGTTAATTCGGGAAAGTTAAAGGCGACTTCAGACAGATAAAAGTTGTATGCTGACTTAAAGCACAAGGACATCGAGTTTAGTGTGGGAGATCAAGTTTTTTCTTAAGGTCACTCCAAGGAAGAAAGTTTTGAGATTTGGTCGGAAAGGCAATTTGAGACCTAGGTTTATTGGACCTTATCAGATACTGAAAAGGACTGGTCTAGTGGCATATAATCTTGAGTTGCCTCCTGATTTGAATCATATCCATGATGTGTTCCAGTCTCGATGTTGATACAGTATCAATCTGGCCCTTATCATGTTATCCCAGTTGAAGAGATCGAGGTTAGATCGGATTTAATGTTTGAAAAGGAGCATGTTCAGATTTTAGACCTTGAGGTCAAAGTTTTTAGGAGGAAACAAATTACTTTGGTTAAAGTGCTTTGGAGGAATCAAGGCATTGAAGAGGCTACTTGGGAGCCAGAAGACTCAATTCAACTTCAATATCCTCATCTTTTTGAATTAGGTAAATTTTGAGGTTGAAAATTTTTTTAGGGGGGAGAGTTATAACATCCCAAAATTTTGGATTCAAGGTTGTAAATTTGTTTCAAGGATGAGTAATTGGCTTAGTAGTTAAAGGAAAATAAGGAGACAGTGCAATTAGATCAAGGACTTGAGTTTGATTCCCTTCCCTTACAAAATTGTTTAATTTTGCTAACTTTTCTCCTTCCTCTTATTTTTGTGTCATCCAAGCTTAGTAACCTAGGTATAAATACCACTTTGCACTTATTTTTTAGCCTTTAGTCTCTCTCTTTTTTCAACCCTAGCTACTCCTCTCTTTTCTCTCATTTTTCTCTCAAAGTTTCTTCCTTTCTCTCTGATTTCACCATTATTTGTCACCCCTTTTTTAAAAACCTTTACCCTTATTTTTCTAGCAAATTTTCTAGTTATTTTTACCCCTAAACCAGCCATTTTTACTACCTTAAATCCATCCCTAATTTTCCTATATCAGCCCTCTAATTATTCACCGTCACCCCCACTCCCTTGTTCGATTCAGTGTCGGTAAGTCCTATTTTTCTTTCTCTGTTGTTGTGCTTTGTGTGCCGATTTTTGGTTGATTTTTTACAGCCAATAAATCATCATCCCAACCCTTAAAATATTTCCTTTTTGTTGTCCAAAGATCCCTCCTTGTGCCACTCCAGATTTGCCCTTTCTGTCGTCTCAAGTGGTGTTGCCACCCCCTTAGAACACCATTGTTTTGGGACTATCGTTCTCTTCAGTTGCTGCCCCTACTATTGTAATTTTTTGGATTTTTCCCTATTTGGATCTGATTTAGATGTTCCTAATTGAGTAATTAACCAAGATGTTCATCAGACAACTCTGATATGGGTAATGGGTAGTGCAAAGTGTAGATTTGTGCAAGATCCTGCATTGTTTCGCTTTAATAATAATTGGCTGATTTCTTTAAAGTCTGAATGGAGGATTTTTGGTTACTAATTTTTGGGTATTAATTATGTTTAGGTGCTGATTTAAACGTCTCGGATCAGCAGTGATTATGGATCTCGTTCGCACTCGCGTTTTATATCAATACAGTGTAAGTCCGCTTGATAATTCGAATTTGAAACTTTGTGCTTGTAACACTACTTAGGTCGAACCCCTTTGGGTGTTTTAAGATTGTTCATTAACCATATATTATCATATTAAGTGTTGATTTTGGATATAGGCTCATCTAAGGCTTAGGAGCGGAAGTGCGGATTTTACGATTTAGTGCTGCAATTTTCGAAATTATGGTGTTGATGCTAACTTACTAAAATAAATGATAAATATGTATTTTTATTATTTAATGTGGTAATTAAGCTTGTTGGATAAGCTTGATTAAATTACTAAGTAAGTAACTTAAAGGTGGAGAACCATGTATGTTTCGAGCCCTAACAAATTGTGTGAATGCAAAACTGATTGTTTCAAAATGATATGATATAAAATGATTGGTTGATTATTAAATGTTGCTGGTTGTTTGTATATCATGTGTTATTATGGAATGAAATTTTGAAATTTCAAATTGTATGTTTGAGTGAGATGCCATGGAATGAACTAACTAAAAGTTGATATACATGCACTGAAAAATTGCTTTCGTAGCATGCTAAATTGCTTATGAAATTATTACGAAACTGAGGTATGTGAGAATGTCATCAAATTGATTATGAAATCGCTTTATAAGTGTTACCACTAAATGGAAATGAACGGTATAATGAAGGCGTGTAAAGCATGCCACTAAAATGTGATTGTAATGGAAACATGTATTTGTTTGTATCTTGTATGGCATAATGCATGTGCATGGGGTGGGATCTTGTGGATGACAGAGGAGTTCCGTGGAGTAACGACGATAGATTAAGTCTACATTAATGTTGTCAGTGCACTGCACCGGGAGTAATGATGAGAATGGAGATTATATTGCATAATGATTGGTAGTATAACTACATTGTTTATAATGGTGGTTTAACCACATCGAGCACAACTCACAATGTTTGGAGTTCGATAGACAGGTTCTGGGGAACTCGTGGAGTGTAGCAGATGGTTGGGTAGGAAATCATTTTGCATTGTATTATGTCCATGTGATAAACCATAATTTACACATATTTTAACCCCATGCCTAGCTTACTTTTGGATGAATTTTGATTGAATTTGATGAATTCGACGCTCCTAATCTCTTAATTTCATGTTTTATACTCAGGAGAGCTTAGGAAGTCGAAAAGGACGAGTAACGGGCCAAAAAAGGGCAAAATGGGCCTACCTAGGAAATCAACACGGCCTGGACCATTGGCCACGGCCATGTGTGGCGAGCGGAATCGACCACGGACGAAGGAGTCCACCACGGGCGTGTCACACGGGCGTGTCCCTGCTAAAATCAGGATGAATTCTATTCGGAATAGGATACTTGTGGGCCAAGTAAGGCATCTCAAAGCCTATATAAACACCCTAGGAGGCAACCTAAAAGGAGAGGTCGACAGGACGTCGAATAGACGCTGAGTAGAAGGAGGAAATACTCCAAGACAGCCGTCGGAAATAGCTTAGGAGAAGGATCTCTATCAAGACTGAGGATCTTCCATCAAGTTCTTTAGAAGTTTTTGGGTTTTCTTATGTTTTGTTGTTTTCCCTATTTTAATATGTTTCCCTCTTTTATTATGAACTAAATCCCTTAAATATCTAAGGGGATGAAACCTAAGACAGATCTTATTATTATTTGATTTATGAGATAAATACTTGTGCTTATTCTTAATTGTGAGTTCTTATTCTCGTTTTGATAATTCAGGTTATTGATTCAAGTCGAATGTGCTTATTCAGTGGAGCAAAAGTCCCTGTTTAAGAGTAGATCAACATAATTAAGCGGATTTGATTGCAACCTTAGATATAGGGCGACGAAAATCTGCCGGATTAGGGTCAAACCTAATAAGGGAATCCATAGATCGAGTTAATGCGACAATAGGGGTTTTAATTAGAAAGAGATTCCAATTAATCAACCTAGAGTCAGTTGTTAGTAGCCTCGAAAGAGGTATTAATATAATTTAGGGATTTCTACGGATTAAGTCAAGTGAATAAATCGCATGAATCAAAAGTAATAAGTGAAGTCTAGGTGGATTCTTCCTTAGATATTGCCTCTCTCATATAAGTTGTCCAAAAGTATTTTCCCCAATTCACTCTCTGTCACTTTCATAGTTAATTAAATCAGTTAGTTACATTTAGATTAAAAATAAATCCCCTTTATTATTAGGCTAGATAATAAAAAGATAGTTAATACTAGTACCGATATTCCGGACTCACCACAGCTACACTACTGTTTGATAGGTGCGCTTGCCTTTGTCGGAATAATAGTTAGTTTCGAGCTCCATCAAGTTTTTGGTGCCGTTGCCGAGGACCAAGATATTAGGAACACTAAATTTTTATTACTTTAGCTATTATTTTTATTTTTATTGCAATTTAATTTATTTTCTACTTTTCTAATTTTTCTTTCTTTGCTTCTGGCAGGAACTTTTAGTTTATGACTAGAAGGAACCCGTCAGGACCATTGCTTTTTGACAGTGACATAGAAGGTACAGCTCGCAGAAACCGAAGAGAAATAAGGCGAAGCCTACAATACATAGAAGAAGAGCAAGAAGATGAAACTAATACTACAAAAGAGATGGCTGATAATAATCTGCTACCTCCTGTGGTTGCCGCAAACCCGGTGAATCAAAATCCTGCTCCTCTTACTATGTATGATTATGCTAAACCTAATTTAACAGGAACTGAATCAAGTATTGTTAGAGCTGCTATTGCTGCAAATAATTTTGAACTGAAACCTAACACTATACAGATGATTCAGCAATTTGTTCAGTTTGATAGTTTACAGGATGAGGATCCAAACAATCACTTGGCAAATTTTCTGGAATTCTGCGACACTTTTAAGATTAATGGTGTTTCTGATGATGCCATTCGCCTTCAGTTGTTTCCCTTTTCATTGAGGAACAAAGCTAAACAGTTGTTGAACTCGTTACCACGAGGATCAATCACTACATGGGACCAAATGACCAAAAAAAATTTACTTAAATATTTTTCGCCAGCTAAAACAGCTAAGCTGTGGAATGATATCTCTTCTTTTGTGCAGATGGATTTAGAGACACTTTACGATGCATGGGAGAGATATAAGGATTTACTAAGAAGGTTCCCTCACCATGGGTTACCTTTGTGGCTACAGGTTTAAACCTTTTACAACGGTGTGAACCCCTCAACTAGGCAGTTGATTGATTCAGCCGCCAATGGAACCCTAAATAACAAGACCCCTGAATTGGCTTATGAGTTTATAGAGGAGATGGCACTGAATAACTATCAGTGGCAAGTTATGAGGACAAAGCCAACAAAATCCGCCATGTTTTCAACCTCGACGCAAAGAACCATGCTATCAAACCAGTAGAATTGTTAAATAAAAAGATTGATGGTTTGTGTGGTTCTTCGCAGGTACATCCAGTGATGCAGTGCGATACAAATGGAGGAGGGACGAACAATACATAATACCTACCCTACAACCCTGGCATAGAAAGCGAACAGATGAACTATATGGGTAATAATTCTAGACCTCAAAATAACCCTTATAGTAACACTTACAATCCAGGATGGAGAAACCATCCAAATTTCTCATGGGGTGGCCAAGGAAATCAGAGACAACAACCCCTTCCAGGCTTCCAACAGCAACCCTATCCACAAGAGAAAAAGTCGAACCTTGAGGAGATGCTAACAAAATTTATCGCGGTGTCAGAAACCTGTTTCCAAAACACTGAAACAACACTCAAAAATCAGCAAGCATCGATTTAAGGGCTCGAGAACCAAATAGGTCAGCTTGCTAACCTGATCTCAGAACCACAAGGAAACTTGCCAAGCAACACTGAAACTAACCCAAAGGAGCAAATTCATGCCATTACTGTTCACGATAGTGAAGGGTTAGACGAACCAAAATAGAGGCAAGAGAACGTGGTAGATAAGGGTAAGGTTGAGGTAAGCCATGAAAAACTAAAATTGGTAAGTACAGAATACTAACCTCATGTGCCATATCCCAATGCGACAAAGAAAGACCGCACAGATGAACAATTCGGTAAATTTCTTAAACTCTTAAAAAAATTACATATTAACTTACCGTTTATTGAAGCTCTTTCGCAGATTCCCAATTCAAGGAAATCTTTAAAAGAGCTTTTGACAAACAAACGGAAGTTAGACGAGGCGTCGCATGTGGAGCTAAATGCAGTATGCTCAGCAATTCTACAGAATAGACTACCACAAAAGTTAAAAGATCCAGAGAGTTTTACGATTCCTTGCTTAATTGGTGGTTTATCTATTAATAATGTTTTAGCAGATTTAGGGGCAAGCATAAATGTTGTGCCTTAAAAATGTTTAAACAGCTAGGTCTTGGGAAACCCAAACAAACTAGGATGAGCATTCAATTGGCTGATAAAACCATTAGAGTTCCTAGGGGTATAATTGAAGATGTGCTAGTGAAAATTGACAAATTCATATTCCCAGTAGACTTTGTTGTTTTAGATATGAATGAGGATAATGATGTCTCTTTAATATTAGGACGACCCTTTTTAGCAACTGCTAGAACCACTATCGATGTTGATACAGGGGAGGTAATACTTCGTGTAGGTGATGACATGATTAAACTCAAAGCACGTGATTCTGACAGAATATCTAATGATCAAGTGAAAACAAGTCATGATAATATAAATAGACTTAACGTTCAATATTCTTTGCAGGAAATCTCTCGGGAAAAGATAATAGAGCCAGGGTCTAGCGTTCATATTGAGAATAAAACTGTTCATGAGGAACGAAGATTACAAATCGATGAACTAGATGAATGGCAGACACACGTCAAGGAAAAACCGACAAAACACGAGGAACCAAAGTTAATTTTCTCTGAGTTCGGTCCAATACAAGGGCGTTTGGCACTTACGTCCATACAAAGCATCATAAGGCGCCATTTTCAAACTCGACTGATAGCTATTATTGTAGGTAAACTCTATCAACAGTAAATATTTTTCCCAACTACCTTAGAACTCAAGAACACAACACTGTAGCATGTCTTCAAGTATCTGAATTACCCTCTCCGATTGGCCGTCGGTTTGCGGGTGAAAAGTAGTACTAAAATTCACTTTTGTTCCCAACGCTTCTTGCAACTTTTTCCAAAACCGTGATGTGAACCTTGGATCTCTATCCGAAATGATCGATAAAGGTACCCCGTAAAGTCTCACAATTTCAGAAACATACAAATCAGCCAATTTCTCAAGTGGATAATCAATACGCACCGGTATGAAATGAGTCGATTTTGTAAGCCTATCAACCACAACCCAAATGACATCTTTCTTTCTTGGTGTCAACGACAAACTAGACACAAAATCCATGGTGATACGATCCCACTTCCACTTAGAAACCATTACGGGCTGAAGTAAACCTGAAGGTACTTGGTGTTCGACTTTTACTTGCTGACATATTAAACACATAGAGACAAACTCTGAGATATCTCTTTTCATTCCTGACCACCAATACATTTTCTTCAAGTCATTGTACATTTTCACACTACCCGGATGGATAGACAGACCACCACTATGGGCCTCTTGCAAAATCTTCTGAATAAGCTCTTCATCCTTAGGTACACAGATCCTCTCTCGGAACATCAAATAACCGTCGGCACCAATCCAAGAATTTGATTCAACACCCGCCTCGCACTGAGTTATCTTGGCTTGTAACTCTTTATCACTTTTCTGAGCTTTACAAATCTCTTGCAGAAACATCGGTCTAGCTCTTAATTTTGCTATGACCGAACCATCATCAGTCACAGACAACTGGGTATTCATAGCCCTCAAGGCAAACAACGACTTCCTACTCAAAGCATCAGCGACCACGTTCACCTTTCCAGGGTGATAGTCAATTATCAACTCGTAATCTTTTATGAGCTCTAGCCATCTCCGTTGGCGAAGGTTTAGTTCCTTTTGAGTCATCAAATACTTTAAACTTTTATGGTCAGTGAATACTCAGCATCTCTCGCCATACAAATGGTGTCTCCAAATCTTCAGTGAGAACACTATGGAGGCTAACTCTAAGTCGTGAGTCGGATAGTTTTTCTCATGTGGTTTCAGCTGTCTTGAGGCATAAGCTATTACCTTGCCTTTTTGCATAAGCACACACCCCAATCCATTTAAGGATGCATCGCTATACACCACAAATACCTTTCTCGGTTTTGGTTGCACTAAAATTGGAGCTTCAGTCAACAATGCTTTTAGTTTCTCAAAACTCTATTGGCACTTCTCTGTCCATTCGAACTTGACATCTTTCTGTAGCAACCTCGTCATCGGAGTAGCAATCATGGAGAATCCTTTAACAAACCGTCTGTAGTATCCCGCTAAGCCCAAAAAGCTTCTGATCTCTGACACATTTCTCGGCGGTTTTCAATCAACGATAGCTGATATCTTACTCGGGTCAACTCTAATTCCATCGCCCGACACGATGAGTCCTAAGAATCTGACTTCTCGAAGCCAAAATTCACTTTTGCTAAACTTAGCATACAACTTCTTATCTTTTAAAGTCTTCAAAACAGTTCTCAAATGCTCCGCATGCTCACTCTCATCACGAGAATAAATTAATATATAATCAATAAAAACAACGAAAAACTTATCCAGGTACGGTCAAAAAATACAGTTCATTAAGTCCATAAATACTGCAGGAGCATTCGTTAAGCCAAAGAGCATGACAAGGAACTCATAATTACCATACCTCATCCAAAATGCAGTTTTTGGCACATCCGGCTCCTTAACTCTCAACTGGTAGTAACCGGACCTCAGGTCTATCTTAGAAAACACTGTGGCTCCCTTCAATTGGTCAAACAAATCATCGATCCTTGCAAAGGATACTTGTTCTTAACTGTAACCTTGTTGAGCTGTCGGTAGTCTAAACGTAATCTCATCGACCCATCTTTCTTTTTCACAAAAAGTACTGGAGCACCCCACGGAGAATAGCTCGGTCTTGCAAAACCCTTATCCGTTAACTCTTGTAGTTGAACCTTAAGCTCTTTTAACTCCAATGGTGCCATCCTATACGGGGCAACCGAAATAGGTACCGTACCAGGGACTAACTCGATACCAAACTCAACTTCCCTAGTTGGAGGCAATCTGGGCAACTCTTCCGAAAACACATCTAGGTACTCACATACCACAGGCCGTGTTCCACTGGGTGTGCAAGGGTGTTCCACCATTGGTAGGCTGAGTCTCGCAGGAGTACCACAACATACTTCATGCACTACTCAGGTGTGCAAGACAATTTATCAAATACCCTAATGGTATTTTCTAGCCAGAACTCTGCCCTCTCTGGGTCATCATCTATATTCGCTCTAAATTCCTCAGCCCCTTGCTTTCGAATTCTGTCTACCGGAGGTTTTTCTCATCTAATTGCTTCCACTACTTGGGGAATTGGATGGGGTGGAGGAGGTGGAGTGTTCAGATTTGCACGAACAAACTCCGAATACTAAGCATCCATCATATGGAGGTAGGCTTTTCTAGCCCCTCCGTCCAGACTCAGCATCACGGGCCCACTTTCAACTGGCGCGGTCCCTTCTGCATGAGCCGGCGCATTACTTTCTACGTCATCCACCACTGCTCCGTCGGGATCCATTTACTTTATAAAAACACATTTTAAATTCGTCAAGAGTCGTCACACTATCTTATCACATATATGGCATGTATAGCTAGACTCGTACACACGCTAGGTTAGTCTGAGAATTGACTAAACAATAGCTCTGATACCACTAAATGTAACACATTTTTCCTGTATTTGACACCAAAACAGGGTACGAGGCATTACCTAACTCAGAACATATACTAGCATGCATTTCCGGTCATAAAAGTCCGTTCAAATTTAAAACCTTTCAAACTTCCTCTTAACGTCCTTAATATGGGTCTACGAGGCCCGAATCATACTTTAGAAATGGTTTGATACCAAACCAGACACTTTAGAAAACTTTGGAAAATTTCACTAAAAACAAGGGCACACGCCCGTGTGGCAAGGGCGACACGCCCGTGTCCCTCGCTCTAGTGAATTTATTTTTCAATTCGAACCTACAGGGGTTTTCACACGGCCTGGCACACGCCTGTGTCCATAGCCCGTGTCCCTCACACGGCCATGACATACCTGTGTCTCCGCGCGTATGTAAAAACCTTGACATTCTGTTTCTGACGTCATCAACCCAATAAGGTCACACGGCCAAGGCACACGCCCGTGTCCTTAGGCCGTGTGGCGAATTAAATTCCTAAATTCAAGTGCAGACTTCACACGACCTGAGCACATGCCCATGCCCTATGGCCGTGTCTTCCACACGGTTGAGACACACGGCCGTGTCTCAGCCCGTGTGGTTACTACCGGGTAATCTGATTAGCCAACTTAGGGTGCAGGGGGACACACGACCAAACTACACGCCCGTGGGGTAGACCGTGTGTCACACACGGCCTAGACACACGCCAGTGTGTCTACCCGTGTGGACAAAAACAAGGCTATTTACCAAGCCCTTTCTGCCACTCCTACTTGTACCAACATAAGCCACATATAATAACCTACCCATTACTCAACCATGCATTTTGCACATTCATGAAAAACATCATCATTTTCATATATCAATAATAAGTAAAAGCCATCATTCATAGCCTTATACAAAATGGATCAATCTTCACAATAAGCCAACACATTTGGCCAAAACAACATGACACTTGACAAAAGACTAAGTCCCTATACATGCCATACTCAAAATAATAAATCTAACTATACCAAATGTTCCAATTGATAGTTTGATTGATGCCTCCGACGTCTGTTAATCCCCGAGCTAGCTTGGAGATACTATAAGAAAATGGAAAGGAAAAGGGAGTAAGCACAAAGCTTAGTAAATTGCATGTAAATAAGTAACAACATCAATCATGCATCTTTAAGCATATAGCATAATATAAACCAACACAACAATCTTGATTTAGCAATGGTAGATTTACTACATATCTACACATCACAAGTATAAGCCAAAGATTACAAGATCGTCACGAAATCATTCTCAAAGATAGGACTTACTCAAATTCATCCTTACCATTAAGGCATCATAACTAAGCTCATATCTTATGAGTTTCAAGTAAGAACCTGTACCACTTACAACATGGTTATATCCTTCCATATCTTTATCATAAGCTTTAATTAACCCGTGAAACCATTTGGAATACTAAAGGATATCCGATAAGCCTCACACAAGAGGGTAAAATACCGATGCCATGTTCCAGACATGGTCTTACACTAGCTCACATGTCGAGGAAGATGCCATGCCTCAGACATGGTCTTACACTAGATGCCATGTTCCAAACATGGTCTTACACTGGCTCTCTTAATGTGGCTGATGCCATGTCCCAGACATGGTCTTACACTAGCACACATATCAACACCGATGCCATGTTCCAAACATGGTCTACACTGGCTCTCTTAATGTGGCCGATGCCATGTCCCAGACATGGTCTTACACTAGCTCACATATCACTCAAATGTCGTGGCTCAGATATCTAATCTATTCCTAAGGTTTAACCGAGAGTATATCACCTCAACTTTCGTCATGCATATCCATAGCAATAATCAAACATTTTATGCAATATCAATTGTTTAATGTATAAATACATTATCTTTGTATTATTTACGTACAACTTACCTCGGTATACAAAATATGGGCTACTAATTTAATTTTAGTCCACTAGCTTGGTATTCCCCCGATCTAAATCCAAACTCTATTTTTCTTGATCTATAATGATAAAAATTAACTCATTTAATCATCACATTAATCAAAACATTTCAAAATTCCTATTTTGGCAAAATTACCATTTTGCCCCTAGACTTTCACAAAATTACGATTTTTCCCCTAGGCTCGTAAAATAATTTTTATCAATTTTTTCATTAACCAAGCCTAGCCAAATCTATTTTAAGCTTATGTCAACTCACAAACCCAATTATTTCACACATTTACCACCTATTTTACAACCTTTACAAAAAGCTCCTTTTTAGGTGTTTTCATGAAAATCACTTAACAAAAGTTGTTTATTTAACAACCAAGTTTCATTTTTCTTCCATAAAAATTTAGCAAACAACACTAATGTTCTCATGGCAAAACCCTAGACTCTCAACCATTTTGCAAAATTGTAATAGCTCGATATAGACCCTAGTCAGAACAGTGGTTTCGAGACCACAAATCCGAGATCGAAAAAATATTTTAATATTTTTTTAGTGTTTACGGTATGTGATTAAGCATGTGTGAAAATTTTATCATTTGTGTGTCGATTTGTGAAAAAAGGACTTAATCGTATAAATTGCAAAAGTTGTGTGCTAGTTGTTAAAGTGCTTGAATGTCATGGCTTATTAAATGAGAAGTCCTTATGTTGATATTAGACCATTGATAGTGGAATTTGACATAAATGGCCATTACATGAATGAAATAATAATGTTTTATTAAAGGGTACTTTAGTAATTGATAAAATAATATGTATTAAATCAAACCAATAAGAAAAATGAAGCCATTATCATCTTCTTTTACCGAAAATCACAAGAAAAAGAAAAGAAAAAGATTAAGCTAGGGCTCAGACATTGTTGTCTTTGATTGAGGTATGTTTCAAGCTCGGTTTTTAATTATTTCTACGTTTTTGTGATCGTTGCTTAGTATATTATCAAGCCCATGCTTTAATTTTAGAATTTGATGATGATTTTGAGATGTTCCATTGATGAATGCTTGTGTTTTGTGATAGTTGATGATGAAATATGGAAGATATGTGATAGATTAACATATTTTGTCTTTGAATTTTTGATGAATTTGAGTATTATGGGCTAAATTGTGAAAATGAGAAATTGAAGGACTAGAATGTGAAATAAATGAAATATGTGGGCTTATATGAGCTAGGAGAAAGTTCGGCTAGGCATGTGTATATGGAAATTGTGTGTATTTTGTGATTTTACGAAATATGGACTAAAATGTCAAAATGTGTAAATGTGAGGGCTAATTTGTAAAATGCCCTAAATGTGTGTTTTTGGATTGAATTGAATGATTTGGTGAATAAAAGAGTTAAATTTGAATATGTTTAGATCAAGAAAAGAAAGATCCGGATCGAGATCGAGGCAAGAATAAAGTGCTCGATTAATCGACTTATATCGTTGTTTATACGTCCGAGGTAAGTTCTTGTATAATACGAATTGTTTAAATCATATTCATGTGTTATGAAATGAATGAATATGTGGTTGATGAATTAGTAATGCTATATGTGGATTTGAGAGATGTGGCACTAAGTGTGCGAAATAGAATTGATACAGTATGAATGGCACTGTGTGTGCGAAATAAAGAAAGTATTGACTATATTGATTGGCACTGTGTGTGCGATACCGAGTTAAATTTGGTTTAATGTAAAGGCACTAAGTGTGCGATGATACTAAAGCTTCGGCTAAGAAATTGGCAGTAAGTGTGCGAGTATATCGAATGATTAATGAAGATTGAACGAATTGTGGTATTGAGCTTTGAGTAGCAAAAGTGATCGTTAATTAAGTGTTGGCACAAGTATGTACGGAACCTATGTGGTTGATGATATCGTATATGGATAAATGGAAGATTATGTGAGTAATGGCTATGAACGAGATTGTATATCATTGTGAATTTAACTATGTGATAATTTGTTTTGTATATTGACTTTGATATGTTGAGTTAAATGTATTATATGGCGAACTTACTAAGCTTTTAAGCTTACTGTGTTAAGTGTTTATCTGCTTTACAGTGTCATTAAAGCTAGCTCGGATCCGGGGATCGTCAGCGACTCAATCACACTATCGGCCATCTATTTTTGGTACTTTTGGAAGTTATATATTTGGTATATGGCATGTATAGGCTAGTGATTATGGTATGTTTTGAAGTGTATAAACCATGCCATGTGATATGGCTTGATAGTTTAATGATTTTAGTATATGCTTTGGGTATGTGTAAAGGATGGTTAATATGAGAATGTGTGTTCTATGTGAATGATCATTTTGGCTTCAATTAGTAAAATGGAAATGGTATGGTTCATGTTTAGATTTGGTAAGGAATGAATGATGATGATAAGAGTTTAAACTATGCCATGTTTTAGTATGTTTGAATGCCATTTGGGGTATGAAATTATATGGTTTGATGCTTGTAGGTGTGATCCAAAGTGTGGGTGGCAAATTGACCTTGCAAATGGCTTATATTTGCCCATACGGTTGAGCACACGGGCGTGTGACTCGACCGTGTCTCTTAAGTTTGCAAATCGAAACAAGTCAAACTCGTACACAGGCTAAACACACGGGCGTGTGATTGGCCGTGTGAAATAAGTCAGTGTCGACCACGGATTAGGCACACGGGCGTGTCTTCGACCGTGTGGACAAGTCAGTATGTATGCCCTGTTTTGCCACGGCTTGGACACACGAGTGTGTTTGAGGCCGTGTGAGGCACACGGCCTACCCACACGGGCGTGTGACCTCTGTAGCTTTGAAAATTGTTAAGTTTTAGAAAAATTTTGTATGAGCTCGGTTTAGTCCCGACCTCTTTCCAATATATGTTCAAGGTCTCGTAAACCTTATTAAGGGACTTAGTGACGTTGATCGATTATGGTTTAATGTTGTATGAACTATGATGTTAAAGGTTATGATTTGATCGGTAATACCTCGTAACCCTAGTCTGGCGACGGATACAGGTTAGGGGTGTTACATTTTATTGGTATCAAAGCTACGGTTTAGTCAATTCTAGGACTAACATAGTGTGTGAGAGTCTAGCTACACATGCCATATATATGCCTGTGATAGTGTGATGATTCCTGACAGTTAAAAATGTGTTTGTATATAGCAAATGGATCCCGATCGAGCAGTAGCTGATGATGTTGAGAGTAATGCGCCTGCTCCCGCTCAAGGGACAGAGCCGGCTGAATCTAGGCTGATTGCTAGTAGTCATGAGGGAGAGGCAAAGCAAGCCTTTTTCCAAATAACGAGTGAGTGGTTTACGGAGTTCGTTCGAATGAATTCGGCTGCTCAACAACCTCCACCCCCACAAGTTCCTGTAGTGCCACAAGTTACAGATCCGATTCGATTGAGTAAACCTCTAGTAGATAAAATTCGAAAGTACGGGGCCGAAGAGTTCAGAGCCACAGTTGAAGATGATGCAGAGCGAGCTGAATTCTGGCTTGAGAATACTGTAAGAGTGTTTGATGAATTATCCTGTACTCTTGACGAATGTTTAAAATGTGCTGTCTCATTATTGAGAGATACGGCATATCATTGGTGGAAAACGTTAACATCTGTGGTTCCGAGAGAGAGAATTACCTGGGATTTCTTTCAAGATAAATTTCGGAAGAAATATATCAGTCAACGGTTTATAGACCAGAAACGTAAAGAGTTGCTAGAGCTGAAACAGGGCCGTATGTCTGTTACGGAATACGAGCAGAAATTTGTAAGATTGAGTCAGTATGCACGAGAATGTGTTTCGACAGAAACTACTATGTGTAAATGATTCGTCGAAAGTTTGAATGAAGACATTAAACTTTTGGTTGGAATACTTGATTTGAATGAGTTTGTAGTATTGGTTGAAAGAGCCTGCAAAGCTGAAGAGCTTAGTAAAGAAAAGAAGAAAGCAGATTCAGAAGCTAGAGACGAAAGAAAAAGGTCGATGAGTAAGTCGTATCATTCTTCGTCAAAGAGATTTAGAAATACAAATAATCGCTCAAATGTTTCGTTTGGACATTCGAGTAGAGATCGTGTGAAAAGAATACTGGTCCTAAAACTCAAACTCCAATTGAATCGAGTGTTGGAAGTGTCAAAAGTAACATTCCTGAGTGTAAACAGTGTGGGAGATGTCATATCAGAGAATATTGGCGCAAGTATAATAACAGAGCTTGTTACAAATGTGGATCACGAGATTACTTTATCCGGGATTGTCCAGAGTTAGCTGAGCAAGATAATGTTTAGATTGCGAGGCTGAGTAACACGACAGCTAGGGGTAGACCACCCAGAAACACTGGAAATGTGAATGGTAGTCAGAGAGGAATAACGGATACAGCTTTGAGATCTGAGGCAAGAGCACCTGCCCGAGCTTACGCTATTCGCGCTCGAGAAGAAGCGTCATCTCCAGACATCATTACTGGTACTTTTACTCTTTTCGATACTGATGTGATTGCATTGATAGATCCAGGATCTACTCATTCATATGTGTGTATGAACTTAGTATCTAGTAAGACTCTACCTGTTGAGTCTACTGAGTTTGTGATTAGAGTATCGAACCCCTTAGGCAAGTGTGTTCTGGTTGATATAGTGTGCAAGAATTGCCCGTTGATGTTTCGGGATATTTGTTTTTCGGCTAATATAATGTTACTACCCTTTGATGAATTTGATATAATTTTGGGTATGGATTGGCTAACTTTGCATAATGCTATTGTGAATTGCAAACGGAAGAGTATTGATTTGAGAAGTTAGAATGGTGAGATAGTTCGAATTGAATCCAGTGGTTTGAATGGGCTACCGGCTGTAATATTTTTAATGAAAGCTTTAAATTATGTAAAAAAAAGGATGTGAAGCTTATCTTGCATATGTGATAGATACAAAAGTGACAGAAAAGAAAGTTAAATCTGTGCCTGTGGTTTGTGAGTTCCCAGATGTGTTTCCTGAAGAACTACCGGGATTACCTCCGATACGAGAAGTTAAGTTTGGTATTGATTTAGTGTCGGGGATGACTCCTATCTCAATAGCTCCGTATAGAATGGCACCGACAGAATTGAAAGTGTTGAAGTCTCAGTTGCAAGAGTTGACCGATAGAGGATTTGCACGACCGAGTTTTTCTCTCTGGGGTGCACTGGTTTTGTTTGTGAAAAATAAAGATGGCACTATGAGGATGTGTATTGATTACCGACAGTTGAATAAAGTGACGATAAAGAATAAGTATCCTCTACCACAAATTGATGATTTGTTTGATCAGTTAAAAGGAGCTACAGTGTTTTCGAAAATAGATTTGAGATCGGGATATTATCAGTTGAGAGTTAAAGAATCAGATGTACCAAAAACTACTTTCAGAACGAGGTACGAACATTATGAATTTTTAGTTATGCCTTTTGGACTAACAAATGCTCATGCAGTATTTATGGACTTGATGAACCGGATATTCAGACTGTATTTGGATCGATTTGTCGTTGTGTTTATTGACGATATTTTGATTTATTCTTGTGATGAGATGCAACATGCCGAGCATTTGAGAATCGTATTACAGACCCTGCGTGAGAAGCAATTGTATGCAAAGTTTAGTAAATGTGAGTTCTGGTTGCGCGAGGTTGGTTTTCTGGGACATATAGTGTCCGCAGCGGGAATACAAGTTGACCCGAGCAAGATTTTAGCAATTTTAGTTTGGAAACCTCTGAGAAATGTGTTGAAGTCCGCAGTTTTCTGGGACTAACGGGATATTATAGACGGTTTGTGAAAGGCTTCTCGATGATTGTGACTCTATTGACGAAATTGCTACAGAAAGATGTTAAATTCGAGTGGTCAGAAAAGTGTCAGCAGAGTTTTGAACAGTTGAAAGTATTGTTGACAGTGGCACCAGTGTTAATTCAGCCAGAATCAAGTAAAGAATTCATAGTTTACAGTGATGCATCGTTGAATGGTTTAGGCTGTGTGTTGATGCAAGAAGGCAAAGTTATAGCCTATGCTTCGAGACAGTTAAAACCGCATGAAAAGAACTACCCGACACACGATCTTGAATTAGCAGCTATTATTTTTGCATTGAAGATTTGGCGTCACTATCTATTTGGTGAGAAATGTCACATTTATACTGATCACAAGAGCTTGAAATATCTGATGACTCAAAAAGAATTGAATTTGCGACAACGAAGATGGTTGGAATTGCTAAAAGACTACAAATTAGTAATTGATTATCATCCGGGGAAAGCTAATGTGGTTGCTGACGCTTTGAGCCGAAAGTCTTTATTTGCTTTACGAGCAATGAGTACTCAGATAGATTTGTGTGATGATGGTTCGATCTTGGCTGAGTTAAAAGTGAGGCCAATGTTTATACGTCAGGTTTGTGATGCCCAGAAAAGTGATGCTGAGATGATGGCAAAACGAGCTCAGTGTAGTTTGAATTCTGATTTAGAATTTTGAGTTGATAGTGATGGTTGTTTGAGATTCCGATATCAGATTTGTGTTCCGATAAATTTAGAGTTGATTCAGTTGATTTTGAACGAGGCTCATAATAGTCGTATGTCTGTTCATCCGGGAAGTACGAAAATGTACAATGATCTGAAACAGTTTTATTGGTGGCATGGTATGAAACGAGATATCTCAGAGTTTGTTTCGAGGTGTTTAGTTTGTCAGCAAGTTAAAGCTGAACATCAAGTTCCATCCGGTTTGTTACAACCAATCATGATTCCTGAGTGAAAATGGGAGAGAATCACAATGGACTTTGTGTCGGGATTGCCTTTATCTCCGAGAAAGAAAGATGCAATTTGGGTGATAGTTGATAGATTAACGAAATTAGCTCATTTTATTCCGGTGAGAACAGATTATTCGCTTGATAAGCTAGCTGAATTGTATATTTCCGAGATTTTGAGATTGCACGGGGTACCATTATCTATTGTGTCTGAAAGGGATTTGAGGTTTACTTCGCGATTTTGGAAGAAATTACAAGAGGCTCTAGGTACGAAGCTGCATTTCAGTACTGCATTTCATCCGCAAACGGATGGTCAATCCGAGCGGACCATTCAGATTCTCGAGGATATGTTGAGATGTTGTATTCTTGAGTTTGAAAGTACATGGAAAAACATTTGCCGTTGATTGAATTCGCGTACAATAATAGTTTTCAGTCCAGCATTAAAATGGCACCATATGAGGCTCTTTACGGTCGTAAATGCAGAACTCCATTATATTGGACTGAGCTTAGTGAGAACAAGATTCACGGGGTCGATTTGATTAAAGAAACTGAACAGAAAGTGAAAGTGAATCGTGACAGTCTGAAAGCCGCATCAGATCGTCAAAAGTCTTACGCAGATTTGAAACGGAAAGATATTGAATTTGAGATCGGTGATAAAGTGTTTTTGAAAGTGTCTCCGTGGAAGAAAATACTTCGATTCTGCAGAAAAGGCAAATTGAGTCCGAGGTTCATCGGGCCATATGAGATTATCGAACGTATTGGGCCGGTTGCTTATAGATTGTTGTTGCCACCTGAGCTAGAGAAGATTCATAATGTATTTCACATATCGATGCTTCGACGATACAGATATGATCCATCGCATGTGATTGCTCCTACTGAGGTTGAGATTCAGCCAGATTTATCGTATAACGAAGAACCGGTTCAAATTCTAGCACGTGAGATCAAAGAGTTGAGAAATAAGAAAATTTCTTTAGTGAAAGTGTTGTGGCTCAAACACGGAGTTGAAGAGGCTACTTGGGAGCCTGAAGATGTTATGAGAGAACAATATCCGAATCTATTCACTGGTAAGATTTTCGGGGACGAAAATCCCTAGGGGGAGAGTTGTAACAGCCCAGTTTAGACCCTAGTCGGAACAGTGGTTTCGAGACCACAAATCCAAGATCGAAAAAATATTTTAATATTATTTTTAGTGTTTACGGTATGTGATTAAGCATGTGTGAAAATTTTATCGTTTGAGTGTCGATTTGTGAAAAAAGACTTAATCGTATAAAATGCAAAAGCTGTGTGCTAGTTGTTAAAGTGCTTGAATGTCATGGATTATTAAATTAGAAGTCCTTATGTTGGTATTAGACCATTGATAGTGGAATTTGACATAAATAGCCATTAAATGAATGAAATAATAATGTTTTATTAAAGGGTTCTTTAGTAATTGATGAAATAATATGTATTAAATAAAACCAATAAGAAAAAGGAAGCCATTAAGATCTTCTTTTGCCGAAAATCACAAGAAAAAGAAAAGAAAAAGATTAAACTAGGGTTCAGCCAATGTTGTCTTTGATTGAGGTATGTTTCAAGCTCGGTTTTTGATGATTTCTACGTTTTTGTGATCGTTGCTTAGTATATTATCAAGCCCATGCTTTAATTTTAAAATTTGCTGATGATTTTGAGATGTGCCATTGATGAATGCTTGAGTTTTGTGATAGTTGATGATGAAATATGGAAGATATGTGATAGATTAACATATTTTGTCTTTGAATTTTTGATGAATTTGAGTATTATGGGCTAAATTGTGAAAATGAGAAATTGAAGGACTAGAATATGAAATAAATGAAATATGTGGGCTTAAATGAGCTAGGGGAAAGTTCAGCTAGGCATGTGTATATGGAAATTGTGTGTATTTTGTGATTTTACGAAATATGGACTAAAATGTCAAAATGTGTAAATGTGGGCTAATTTGTAAAATGCCCTAAATGTGAGTTTTTGGATTGAATTGAATGATTTGGTGAATAAAAGAGTTAAATTTGAATATGTATAGATCAAGAAAAGAGAGATCAGAATCGAGATCGAGGTAAGAATAAAGTGCTCGATTGATCGACTTATATCGTTGTTTATACGTCCGAGGTAAGTTCGTGTATATTACGAATTGTTTAAATCATATTCATGTGCTATGAAATGATTGAATATGTGGTTGATGAATTAGTAATGCTATATGTGGATTTGAGAGATGTGGCACTAAGTGTGCGAAATAGAATTGATACAATATGAACGGCACTGTGTGCGCGAAATAAAGAAAGTATTGACTATATTGATTGACACTGTGTGTGCGATACCGAGTTAAATTCGATTTAATGTAAAGGCACTAAGTGTATGATGATACTAAAGCTTCGGCTAAGAAGTTGGCACTAATTGTGCGAGTATATCGAATGATCAGTGAAGATTGAACGAATTGTGGTATTGAGCTTTGAGTAGCAAAAATGATCGTTAATTAAATGTTGGCACATGTATGTACGGAACCTATGTGGTTGATGATATTGTATATGGATAAATGGAAGATTATGTGAGTAATTACTATGAACGAGATTGTATATCATTGTGAATTGAACTATGTGATAATTTATTTTGTATATTGACTTTGATATATTGAGTTAAATGTATTATATGACGAACTTACTAAGCTTTTAAGCTTACTGTGTGAAGTGTTTATCTGTTTTACAATGTCATTAAAGCTAGCTCGGATCCAGGGATCGTCAGCAACTCAATCACACTATCGGCCATCTATTTTTGGTATTTTTGGAAGTTATATATTTGGTATATGGCATGCATAGGCTAGTGATTATGGTATGTTTTGAAGTGTATAAATCATGCCATGTGATATGGCTTGATAGTTTAATGATTTTGGTATATGCTTTGGGTATGTGTAAAGGATGGTTAATATGTGAATGTGTGTTCTATGTGAATGATCATTTTAGCTTGAATTAGTAAAATGGAAATGGTATGGTTCATGTTTAGATTTGGTAAGGAATGAATGATGATGATAAGAGTTTAAACTATGCCATATTTTAGTATGTTTGAATGCCATTTAGGGTATGAAATTATATGGTTTGATGCTTGTAGGTGTGATCCAAAGTGTGGGTGGAAAATTGACCTTGCAAATGGCCTATATTTTCCCACACGGTTGAGCACACGGGCGTGTGACTCGACCGTGTCTCTTAAGTTTGCAAATTGAAACAAGTCAGACTCGCACACGGGCTAGACACACGGGCGTGTGACTGGCCGTGTGAAATAAGTCAGTGTCGACCATGGGTTAAGCACACGGGCGTGTCTTCGGCCGTGTGGACAAGTCAGTTTGTATGCCCTATTTTGCCACGGTTTGGACACACGGGTGTGTTTGAGGCTGTGTGAGGCACACGGCCTACCCACACGGGCGTGTGACCTCTGTAGCTTTGAAAATTGTTAAGTTTTAGAAAAATTTTGTATTAGCTCGGTTTAGTCCTGACCCCTTTCCAATGTATGTTCAAGGTCTCGTAAACCTTATTAAGGGACTTAGTGACGTTGATCGATTATGGTTTAATGTTGTATGAACTATGAGGTTAAAGGTTATGATTTGATCGATAATACCTCGTAACCCTAGTCCGGCGACAGATACAGGTTAGGGGTGTTACAAAAATAGTCCCCTCATTAGCTAGATTAAGCTACAAGGGTTCCAAAAATACAAAAATCATCAAAAATGACCATCAAAATCACTTACTTGCAAGGGTTTAAGTTGCTAAAAATTTTCAAGCTTTCCAAAGCCCCTTTTTGCTGAAAATTTCGGTGGTAGTATGAAGAAGATGAAAAGATGATATCTTTTCTCTTTATTTTATTTTATTTCATCAATTTAGTCACCTAATTCTACCAACTTTGACCAATTTTCATTTTTTTGTCCCCTATGGCCGGCCATCACCCTCTAAAAGGCCTATTTGCACATTAAGGACCTCTAATTTAAGGTTCTCTAGCTATTTAACACCTTTAGCTTGTAAAACAAAACTTTTGCACTTTATGCGATTTAGTCCTTTTTTTCGAAATTAAGCATGAAATCACTAAAATTAAGTCACCAAAATTTTCATGCACTTATATAATCATGCTATAACATATAAACTAATATTAAAAAATAATTTCTTCGGCCTCGGATCAGTGGTTTCGAAACCACTGTCCGACTAGCCCCAAAATTAGGCTATTACAATTCTTCCCCTTTAGGGTTTTCGTCCCCGAAAATCTTACCAGTAAAAAGGTTTGGGTATTGATCTCTCATAGTCTCCTCCGGCTCCCATGTGGCCTCTTGAATCCCATGTCTATGCCATAGTACTTTCACTAGTGCTATACTTTTATTTCTCAATTGCTTGACCTCTCGATCTAAAATCTTAACCGGCTCTTCACCATAAGTCATATCCGGTCGAATTTCAACCTCTGATGGTGAAATCACATGTGATGGGTCAGATCGGTAACGGCGCAACATAGACACATGGAATGCATCGTGGATCTTTTCTAACTTAGATGGCAAAGCTAATCGGTATGCTACCGGTCCAATTCTCTCAGTCACCTCATAAGGTCCAATAAACCGTGGACTTAATTTGCCTTTCTTACCGAATCTGAGGACTTTCTTCCACGGGGATACTTTCAAAAATACCCTATTACCTACTTGAAACTCAATCTCTTTCCGTTTCAAGTCCACGTAGGATTTCTGTCTATCCGAAGCGGCCTTCAGACAACCACGAATCACTTTTACCTTCTCTTCGGTTTCTCTGATTAAGTCAACCCCGTGTATCTAATTTTCTCTGAGTTCTGTCCAACACAAGGGCGTTCGGCAGTTATGTCCAGACAAAGCCTCATAAGCGTCATTTTCAAACACGACTAATAGTTATTATTGTAGGCAAACTCTATCAACGGTAAATATTTTTCCCAACTACCTTGGAAATCAAGAACACAACACCGCAGCATGTCTTCAAGTATCTAAATTACCCTCTCTGATTGGCCTTCGATTTGCGAGTGAAAAGCAGTACTAAAATTCAGTTTCGTTCCCAACACTTCTTGCAACTTTTTTTCCAAAACTGTGATGTGAACCTCAGATCTCTATCCGAAATGATCGATAAAGGTACCCCGTGAAGTCTCACAATTTCAGAAACATACAAATCGGCCAATTTCTCAAGTGGATAATCGATACGCACCGGTATAAAATGAGCCGATTTCATAAGCCTATCAACCACAACCCAAACGACATCTTTCTTTCTCGGTGTCAACAGAAAACCAGACATAAAATCCATGGTGATACGGTCCCACTTCCACTCAGAAACCATTACGGGCTGAAGTAAACCCGAAGGTACTTGGTGTTCGGCTTTTACTTGCTGGCATATTAAACACTTAGAGACAAACTCTGAGATATCTCTTTTCATTCCCCACCACCAATACATGTTCTTCAAGTCATTGTACATTTTCACACTACCCGGATGGATAGACAAACAACCACTATGGGCCTCTTGCAAAATCTTCTGAATAAGTTCTTCATCCTTAGGTACACAGATCCTCTCTCGGAACATCAAATAACCGTCGGCACCAACCCAAAAATCTAATTCAACACCCGCCTCGCACTGAGTTATCTTGGCTTATAACTCTTTATCACTTTTCTAAGCTTTACAAATCTCTTGCAGAAACATCGGTCTAGCTCTTAATTCTGCTATGATCGAACCATCATCAGTCACAGACAACTGGGTATTCATAGCCCTCAAGGCAAACAACGACTTCCTACTCAAAGCATCAGCGACCACGTTCGCCTTTCCAGGGTGATAGTCAATTATCAACTCGTAATCTTTTATGAGCTCTAGCCATCTCCGTTGGCGAAGGTTCAGTTCCTTTTGAGTCATCAAATACTTTAAACTTTTATGGTCAGTGAATACTCGGCATCTCTCGCCATACAAATGGTGTCTCCAAATCTTCAGTGCGAACATTATGGCTGTAACAGCCCGGTTTAGACCCTAGTTGGAACAGTGGTTTCGGGACCACAAATCCGAGGTCAAAAAAATATTTTAATATTATTTTTAGTGTCTACAGTATGTGAATAAGCATGTGTGAAAGTTCTGTGTGAAATAATTTAGCATCGACCACGGGTTAGGCACATGGGCATGTCTTCGGCCATATGGACAAGTCAGTATGTATGCCCTGTTTTGCCACGGCTTGGACACACGGGTGTGTCTGAGACCGTGTGAGGCACATGGCCTACCCACACTGGCGTGTGACCTCTGTAACTTTGAAAAATGTTAAGTTTTTGGAAAAATTTTGTATGAGCTCGGTTTAGTCCCGACCCCTTTTTAATGCATGTTTAAGGTCTCGTAGACCATATAAAGGGACTTAGTGATGATGATTGATTATGATTTAATGTTGTATGAAATATGAAGGTTAAAGGTTATGATTTGATCAGTAATACCTCATAACCCTAATCCGACGACGGACGCGGGTTATGGGTGTTACAATGGCAGCTAACTCTAAGTCGTGAGTCGGATAGTTTTTCTCATGTGGTTTCAGTTATCTTAAGGCATAAGCTATTACCTTGCCTTCTTGCATAAGCACACACCCCTATCCATTTAAGGATGCATCGCTATACACCACAAATTCCTTTCCCGATTCCGGTTGCACTAAAATTGGAGCTTCAGTCAACAATGCTTTTAGTTTCTCAAAACTCTGTTGGCACTTCTCTGTCCATTCGAACTTGACATCTTTCTGTAGCAACCTCGTCATCGGAGTAGCAATCATGGAGAATCCTTTAACAAACCGTCTGTAGTATCCCGGTAAACCCAAAAAGCTTCTGATCTCTGACACATTTCTCAGCGGTTTCCAATCAATGATAGCCGATATCTTACTCGGGTCAACTCTAATTCCATCGCCCGACATGATGTGTCCCAAGAATCTAACTTCTCGAAGCCAAAATTCACTTTTACTAAACTTAGCATACAACTGCTTATCTTTTAAAGTCTGCAAAACAGTTCTCAAATGCTCCACGTGCTCACCCTCATCACTAGAATAAATTAATATATCATCAATAAAAACAACAACAAACTTATCCAGGTACGGTAAAAAAATACGGTTCATTAAGTCCATAAATACTGCAGGAGCATTCGTTAAGCCAAAGGGCATGACAAGGAACTCATAATTACCATACCTCATCCGAAATGCAGTTTTCGGCACATCCCGCTCCTTAACTCTCAACTGGTAGTAACCTCAGGTCTATCTTAGAAAAAAACTGTGGCTCCCTTTAATTGGTCAAACAAATCATCGATCCTTGGAAAAGGATACTTGTTCTTAACTGTAACCTTGTTGAGCTGTCGGTAGTCTATAAATAATCTCATCGACCCATCTTTCTTTTTTACAAAAAGTACTGGAGCACCCCACGGAGAATAGCTCGGTTTTGCAAAACCCTTATCCGTTAACTCTTGTAGCTGAACCTTCAGCTCTTTTAACTCCAACGGTGCCATCCTATATGGGGCAATCAAAATAGGTGCCATACCAGGGACTAACTCGATACCAAACTTAACTTCCCTAGTTGGAGGAAATTTGGGCAACTCTTCCGGAAACACATCCAGGTACTCACATACCACAGGCACTGACTCAATCTTTACTTCCGACTCTTGGGTATTCAACACAAATGCAAGATATGACTCATACCCTTTTCTCATGTATTTCTTATCAGTCATAGAAGAAATCAGTACATGTAAGCTATCCGGTTCACCTGATTCAACCCGAATAATATCCCCATTTTCACTTTTCATTTCAATAAATTTTCTTCCATAATTTACTATCACATCATGAGCAGTTAACCAATCCATACCAAGAATCACGTCAAATTCATCAAACGACAACAACATGAGGTTAGCCAGAAAACAATGACCTTTAATTGTCAAGGGACAATTTCTACATATTCGATCAACTAACACATGCTTGCCTAATGGGTTTGACACTTTTATTACAAATTCAGTAGACTCAATAGGCATATTCATGCTAGACACCAATTTCACACAAATATAGGAATGGGTAGACCCCGGATCAATCAAAGCAACAACAGAGATATCATGAAGAGAAAAAGTACCCGTAATCACATTTGGTGACAATGCCTCTTCGCGAGCGCAAATGGCATAAGTCCTTGCAGGCACTCGGCCCTCGGACCTCACGGTGGAATCTCTAGGCGCACCTCTACTGCTAGCCCCACTTTTCGGGTTCTTCTATGGTCTACCTCTAGAAGGAGCATTACTCGCTCGCATATCTTACTTTCTATCTTTCTCATCCATCTGGGGACAACAACGAATAAAATGGTCTAATGACCCATGTTTGAAGTAGCCTCTTTCATTTCCTCGACACTCACCGAAATGTCGTCTACCACACTACGAACACTCCGATTTATTAGGTCAGGTACTAACAACACTCGTAATTGAAGTGGTCTGAGCCTTAGACGCCGAGAACTGCTTATTCTTATTTCTGTTCGAGAATCCAACTGAAGCATTGGATCGAGTAGTGAATTCTCTTGATTTCTTTGATGAGGACTGAAATGATTTCCCCATCTGTCTTTTCTTTGAGTCACGAGACTCAATATCAACTTTCTTTTTTTCTTTGGCCAATTCATCGGCCTTGCAAGCTCTCTCTACTAGTACAACAAACTCCTTCAGTTCTAGAATACTAACAAAAAATCGGATGTCCTCATTTAATCTGTCCTCAAACCTCTTACACATGATGGCTTCAGTAGATACGCACTCCCTAGCGTATTGCTTTGAGTCTCACACGAACTCACGCCATATTCTCATTCTTCATCATCCCACCTTACTTCAATTCTAAAAATTCCTTCCTTTTCTGGTCTATAAACCTCTGGCTAATATACTTTTTACGGAACTCTTCCTGAAAGAATTCCCAAGTTATCCTCTCTCTCGGTACAACTGACACAAGGGTGTTCCACCATTGGTAGGTCGAGTCTCGCAGGAGTGACACAACACACTTCATGCACTCCTCAGGTGTGCAAGATAATTCATCGAATACCCTAATGGTATTTTCTAGCCAGAACTCTGCCCTCTCTGGGTCATCATCTATATTCGCTCTAAATTCCTCAGCTCCTTGCTTTCGAATTCTGTCTACCGGAGGTTTTTCTCTTCTAATCGTTTCCACTACTTGGGAAATTGGAGGGGGTGGAGGAGGTGGAGTGTTCAAATTTGCACGAACAAACTCCGAATACTAAGCATCCATCATATGGAGGTAGGCTTCTCTAGCCCTTCCGCCTTGACTCAACGTCACGGGCCCACTTTCAACTGGCGCAGTCCCTTCTGCGTGAGCCGGTGCATTACTTTCTACGTCATCTGCCACTGCTCCTTCGGGATCCATTTACTATATAAAAACACATTTTAAATTCATCAGGAGTCGTCACACTATCTTATAACATATATGGCATGTATAGTTAAACTCGTACACACGCTAGGTTAGTCTGAGAATCGACTAAACCATAGCTCTGATACCACTAAATGTAACACCCCTTACCCGTATTTGACACCGAAATAGGGTACGAGGCGTTACCTAACTCAGAACATATACTAGCATGCATTTTCGGTCATAAAAGTCTGTTCAAATTTAAAACCTTTCAAACTTCCTCTTAACGTCCTTAATATGGGCCTACGAGGCCCGAATCATACCTTAGAAATGGTTCGATACTAAACCAGACACTTTAGAAAATTTTGGAAAATTTCACTAAAAACAAGGGCACACGCCCGTGTCCCTCGCTCGAGTGAATTTATTTTTCAATTCAAACCTACAGGGGTTTTCACACGGCCTGGCACACGCCCGTGTCCATAGCCCGTGTCCCTCACACGTCCATGACACGCCCGTGTCTCTGCCCGTATGTAAAAACCTTGACATTTTGTTTCTGACGTCATCAACCCAATAAGGTCACACGGCCAAGGCACACGCTCGTGTCCTTAGGCCGTGTGGCGAATTAAATTCCTAAATTCAAGTGCAGACTTCACACGACCTGGGCACATGCCCATGCCCTATGGCCGTGTCTTCCTCACGGTTGAGACACACGGCCGTGTCTCAGCCCGTGTGGTTACTACTGGGCATTCTGATTAGCCAACTTAGGGTGCAGGGGGACACACGGCCAAAATACATCCCCGTGGGGTAGACCGTGTGTCACACACGGCCTAGACACACGCTAGTGTGTCTACTCATGTGGACAAAAACAAGGCTATTTACCAAGCCCTTTCTGCCACCCCTACTTGTACCAACATAAGCCACATCAAATAACCTACCCATTACTCAACCATGCATTTTGCATATTCATGAAAAACATAATCATTTTCATATATCAATAATAAGTAAAAGCCATCATTCATAGCCTTATACAAAATGGATCAATCTTCACAATAAGCCAACACATTTGGCCAAAACAAGATGACACTTGACAAAAGACTAAGTCCCTATACATGCCATACTCAAAATAATAAATCTAACTATACCAAATGTTCCAATTGATAGCGTGATTGATGCCTCCGACGTCTGTTGATCCCCGAGCTAGCTTGGCGATACTATAAGAAAATGGAAAGGAAAAGGGAGTAAGCACAAAGCTTAGTAAGTTGAATGTAAATAAGTAACAACATCAATCATACATCTTTAAGCATATAACATAATATAAACCAACACAACAATCTTGATTTAGCAATGGTAGATTTACTACATATCTACACATCACAAGTATAAGCCAAAGATTACAAGATCGTCACGAAATCATTCTCATAGATAGGACTTACTCAAATTCATCCTTACCATTAAGGCATCATAACTAAGCTCATATATCATGAGTTTCAAGTAAGAACTTGTACCACTCACAACATGGTTATATCCTTCCATATCTTTATCATAAGCTTTAATTAACCCATTAAACCATTTGGAATACTAAAGGATATCCGAGAAGCCTCACACAAGAGGGTAAAATACCGATGCCATGTCCCAGACATGGTCTTACACTAGCTCACATGTCGAGGAAGATGCCATGTCCCAGACATGGTCTTACACTAGATGCCATGTTCTAAACATGGTCTTACACTGGCTCTCTTAATATGGCCGATGCCATTTCCTAGACATGGTCTTACACTAGCACACATATCAATGCCGATGCCATGTTCCAAGCATGGTCTTACATTGGCTCTCTTAATGTGGCCGATGCTATGTCCCAGACATGGTCTTACACTAGCACACATATCAACGCCGATGCCATGTTCCAAACATGATCTTACACTGGCTCTCATAATGTGGCCGATGCCATGTCCCAGACATGGTCTTACACTAGCTCACATATCACTCAAATGTCGTGGCTCGGATATTCAATCTATTCCTAAGGTTCAACCGGGAGTATATCACCTCAACTTTCATCATGTATATTCATAGCAATAATCAAACATTTTATGCAATATCAATTGTTTAATGCATAAATACAGTATCGTTGTATTATTTACGTACAACTTTCCTCGGTATACAAAATATGGGCGACTAATTTGATTTTAGTCCACTATCTTGGTTTTCCCCCGGTCTAAATCCGGGCTCCTTTTTTCTTGATCTATAATGATAAAAATTCACTCATTTAATTATCACATTAATCAAAACATTTCAAAATTCCTACTTTGGCAAAATTATCGTTTTTCCCCTAGACTTTCACAAAATTACGATTTTGCCCCTAGGCTCGTAAAACAATTTTCATCAAATTTCCTCATTAACCAAGCCTAGCCGAATCTATTTTAAGCTTATGGAAACTCATAAATCCAATTATTTCACACATTTACCACCTATTTTACAACCTTTACAAAAAGGTCCTTTTTAGGTGTTTTCATGAAAATCACTTAACAAAAGTTGTTTATTTAACAACCAAGTTTCATTTTCTTCCATAAAAATTCAGCAAACAACACTAATGTTCTCATGGAAAAACCCTATACTCTCAACCATTTTGCAAAATAGTCCCCTCATTAGCTAGATTAAGCTACAAGGGTTCCAAAAATACAAAAATCATCAAAATGACCATCAAAATCACTTACTTGCAAGGGTTTAAGTTGCTGAAAATTTTCAAGCTTCCCAAAGCCCCTTTTTGCTGAAAATTTTGGTGGTAGTATGAAGAAGATGAAAAGATGATATATTTTCTCTTTATTTTATTTTATTTCATCAATTTGTCACCTAATTCTACCAACTTTGACCAATTTTCATTTTTTTGTCCCCTATGGCCGGCCATCACCCTCTAAAAGGCCTATTTGCACATTAAGGACCTCTAATTTAAGGTTCTCTAGCTATTTAACACCTTTAGCTTGTAAAACAAAATTTTTGCACTTTATGCGATTCAGTCCTTTTTTTCGAAATTAAGCATGAAATCACTAAAATTAAGTCACCAAAATTTTCATGCACTCATATAATCATGCTATAACATATAAACTAATATTAAAAAATAATTTCTCTGGCCTCGGATTAGTGGTTTCAAAACCACTGTTTCGACTAGCCCCAAAATCGGGCTGTTACACTTATCTAGGTGTGCCCTTTTTCTATGAGAAGGTCACCAACAACACGCTACGCTTCGTGGTTGGTAAGGTGCGTAGCAAGCTGTCTAGATGAGATGCCATACAACTTTCCTTGGCAGGTAGGGTGACTTTAGCTCAATCGATTCTTCTTTCTATCCCAAGTTATTTTATGCAGACAATGTTGGTTCCTAAAGGCTTATGTGATGAGATCGAGCGCATTGTATGGAAATTTGTCTGGGGATCTAATAATGGTAATGCTAAGGTGGCCTTGGTAAGTTGGGATTCGGTGTGCCAACCGAAAGCTCATGGGGGTCTTTGTCTAAGGCACTTGAAGGACCATAACACTTCTTTCATGATGAATGTGGGTTTTAACATTGTCTCTAATGTCAATGCCCTATGGGTTCGGGTCCTTCGGACAAAGTACGGGATTTCTAATGGTTTGCTTGAAAATTTATCAAGAGGGCATTGTTCCTTTTTATAGAGATCCATTGCTAAGGTTTGGCCGTTTATCCATGAAAACCTTGTTTGGTCTGTTGGAGATGGTAATAATATTCAATGCTGGCGCGACCCTTGGATTCCAAATTGTGGTCCCTTATTTTCTCAAATCCATGCTCTTTTAACCTTAATATGGATTGTCCTCTTAGTAGTAAGGGTGTGCAAATTTCGGGTAAAACCGAATTAATTCGGTTAACCGACCGAATTCGGTTAATCAGTCGGTTAACCGAAATAATTCGGTCGGGGGTCGATTAATAATTTTTTGGAAGTTCGGTTAACGATTAATTCGGTTCGAAATCGGTCAGTTAACCGAATTTAATAAATAATATTATAATATATAAGTATTCGGTCGGTTCGGTTAATTTTTTTGGAAATATAAATTAATCGGTCGGTTAAGTCGGTTAATTTTTTATATGTTTTATACTTGCTTTAACCAAAAATAAAAAAATATATATATAAATTTCGGTTAATTCGGTTAACCGACCGATTTAACCGAAAAAGTTCGGTTCGGTTAATTTTTTTTGAAAAATTTTTGGTTCGATTAACGGTTAAGGGTTTAAAAGGGTCGGTTAATTCGGCTAATGGTAATTCAGGTCGGTTAACCGATTGAACACCCCTACTTAGTAGTATGATTGCAGGTGATGGTTAGTGGAATTTGGATATTTTCAGGTTATGGGTTTTAGAATAGGTTATTAACAAAATTGTCGGAGTTTCACCGTCTCATCCTTCTTCGGGCTTAGATAAAATAGTATGGGGTGCCACCTCGACTTGCTCCTTTTCTCTTAAAAGTGCTTATGGAAAGATTCATGGTGGTGCACTGAATCTAAAAGAAAGTATTTGGGAGTTACCTTGGACATTTAAAGGCCCTCAACGGATCCGTTTCTTCTTATGGCTTGCCCTTAAGCATCGTTTACTTACGAATGCTGAAAGGGTAAGGAGAGGCATTGGGAATAACAGCGCTTGTGGTTTTTGTGGGTAGGATTATGAGGATGTGTTGCATTTACTCAGAGATTGCTCTGCTGCCAGAATCATTTGGGATAAACTCATTCCAGAAGAAAGACTTTCCAGGTTTTATAATGGTTCCCTCCACAATTGAATGACGAATAATCTTCAGAATCATTTCTCTATTACTTTAGATGGGGTGGATTGGCCGTGTCTCTTTGGGATTATCACTTGGTGTATTTAGAAGAATCGTAGTTTACTTTTCAAGGCTTTTCTTGGAGTTACCAATAGGTCCTTAAAATTTCTTATAGTTGGGCAAAGCAATATTCTTTAGTGTCGAAAGTAGTAGTTCACAAGTCACAAAGTTGTCCTCCTACTTCATATACAACTGGCAGTTGGGTAAGATTGAGAACAGATGGTTCGGTTAGACTCGACGAAGGCTTTGCAGCAGTTGGAGATTTTGTGGGTGATCAGAATTATGGGTGGATCATGGGGTTCTGCAGATATTTGGGTAATTGTATGGTGTTAGAGGCTGAGCTTTGGGAGATTTTGGATAGTTTAAACTTTATTTTAGACAGAAGTTTCGAAAGGGTCTTAATCCAAACTGACAGTATTGAGATTGTTAACACTATTCAAGAAGGCTCTTCAGTAAATTTCAATTCTGCACTTGTTAGAAGAATCATCATATTCTAGCACAAATGAAGCAGTAGAAGATTCATCATATATTTCGAGAAGAGAATTTCATTGCTGATAGCCTAGCTAAGTCCGTTCATTTTAGAAGATTAAGCTTAAGATTGGTCAAAGATGCTCCTATGAGGATCTAATTTATTGATTTTGTAACTTTTTCTTAAAAAAAAAAAAAAGCTTCCATCAAAACATGATTTCGCCATGTATACCATATTTCCCTAAATTTGAAATGAAACCCATTTAAATCCCTAATTATTTTAAAAAATCGGCATATTTGCAGGATAATCCGTTTATAATTGATTAGCATGTGTGGGTTTAATAAAATTAATTTTAAATTTTAAATAAAAATCATCAGTTCTCTCTCTGCCGCCGCACATCCCAAGTCTCCAGCTTTTTTCTAAAGCTCTCTCTCCTTGTTGCTTTGTTACTTTCATTCGTTTAACTATTCTCCTCTTTTCTATTCTTTTTTTTCCCTTTAAAACACTTCATTTGTTCTTGATTTTTAGCTGTTTAGTATAATCTATTACCGCATTTGAATTAAAAGAATCCTTTCGGTTTATTTGGGCTAAAACAAAGAGATGGTTGCGGCCACAAACGGAGCAGAGCAGATCCCTACAGAAACAATTCAGGATATAGTTGAGGAACTGCTTGAGGTTTTAAATCAAGTTTTTCTTATTATTTCTTCCATTCTGTTTTTGGGTTATTTCCACTATCTTATGAAATTGTATGCTTTTTTTTTTTTTTTTTTTGGTATTGGAAATGATAGAATATTGAAAGGAAAGGAAATTGCATTTTCTTTACTAGTATACTTGGTAGGAACATATTGTCTGTTTAATGTTCTGTAGGATTGCAAAGGGAAAGGAAAGGAAATGAAACTGAAAATCATGTTGATGCTACTTATTATTAGTATTATGCTTCAAATCATTACACTATTAGTATTTTCATTCACTTAGAACTTCATACTCAAATTAAGTTCTAGCTATTCTATGATTGACAGGCTGCGCGGTATGATGATCTCGATGATCTTATAAGACTAGCATCTATAGGCGTCTCTCTTGATTCTAAGGATTCACAGGGCCGAACAGGTTTCCTATTGATTTTATGGATTTTATGCTCTCTCAAATTACTTTATTTATCGACCAGGTCTCTTGCTCACTTCTTATTAGTTTCATGTTAGACATAATTGTCTTAAATGCAGTTTTCTACCTTTATCATGATAAGGTAAAATGTGGTCTGTCTGGTAGTTTTATTGGGTCAATTTTGTCTCAGTCTGGGACATTTCTTTATTTGTTTGAATTATCATGTTGGGTTTTGTTGAGAAGATTGGAGTCTATTATTTGACTAGGAGCTGTTTTACACGAGGTGAAAAGGATGCTGTAGCATGTTTTGAGATCTTGAATCCATTTATTGCACAGTCTTTTGATCTAGGTGGTGGTGTAAGGGTCTAACTTAGCTATACAATTGCTTGACCTAAGGTTTCCAGAGTTTGATGTTGAAACACAACCCGCTAGGTATAGTTAATGAAAAATATTAAATTGAAAAGTACTTCAACCAAAAGCTTTTTGTTTTCTTTTGTACATATCATCTTATGAAAAAGCTTGCAAGAGTGTTGTGGATGCTTCATGGGCCAAACCTGTGCTAGAAAAGGTCATTAGTTTTGATTCTCTAATTAATTCTTAGGTTTTTTAATTGTGATTTTATTGCAGTTTCTTTCTTTTCTATAATAGGTTTCTTATTTATGTAAGAAGATCGATCAAAGGGAGTGAAACGTATGTTAGGAAAGTTTTGATTCTCTAATTAAAGGTGAACTTATGTTAGGAAAGGACAAATGTAGTGATCTTTCCTACTCTATTTGTCGCGGTAACCATCTTTTTGGTTTAGCCCAAATATTCTAAAAGGACAAATGTAGTGATAAATTATACTAAACAGCTAAAAATCAAGAACAAATAAGGGTTTTTAAAGGGATGGTTAAAAAGATATCAAAATGTGAAGTTAAAATATTAAATGGAGACAATATTATCTAATGCAAAAGAAAAATCAAATCATATATATCATACATATATCACTGCATTTGATCTGAAAAAAATCAAATTCAAAGTTTCCTTTCAATATGACAAAAAGATCGTTGTCGCAACAAACAGAGTAGAGTAGATCTCTACAAAAACAATTTAGGTTACCATTGAGGAATTGCATGAGGTTTCACACCCTTTGATTGACCTTATTACATAAATAGGAAACTAATGGTTTTTCCTTCATATAGGTTCGCCTTTAATTTAGGATACCATAGCTTCGCCTTTAATTTGTAAGGCGAGCCTATGTTAGGAAAGACCATTAGTTTTGATTTCTTTCCTTTCTATAATAGGTTTCCTTTTAGTTGTGATTTTATTTTAGTTGATTTTTTAATTCATTGGCGATAGATGAGAAAATCCACTCAAGCTTATGAAAAGGAGTGAAACCTTAAGGACTTGTTAGAGAGACTAGATTCCTTTTAGAGTTTTGATAAAAAATTGAGTTAGGTTTTATTATTCTATTTGCCCTTAAGGATATATTTTATTACATTATTAGGAAACCTATAACTTAAGCTCATCAAAACGAAAATAAATTACCAATGTTGTAGAAAGGAAAGAAATCAATTGAAACAAAATCTCAATTGAGAAACCTAAAGAAAGAAATCTAGTGAAATAAAATTACAATTGAGAAACCTATTAGAAAATCAAAACTAATGTCCTTTCCTAAAGAAAGAAAGAAATCACCACTGCCTTCTCCTGTTTCCACTAGACCAGCTGTCTCCACTCAATCTGGCTCATTTGTCCAACTTGCCCATTCATCATTAGGTGGTTTTGTAGCATTCAAGGGATCCACAAAATGGTTGAGTCCATCACTTATGGTCGAGAGGAAGCAAAAGGGGCTCTATTTCTGGTGTGGAGCCAAATACCACATTGGTCACAAATGTGTCAAAAGTCAATTGTATCAGATGTTGTTGGAGTCACCTTGTGAGGAGGAAGTGGAAGAATACTGGTAACTAGATTGGCTTTACCTGTCTAGCAGCAGTCGCAGATGAGGGTCACTGTAGTTGATGGGAGGCAACTCTTTACTAGGGGTACATGCATGGGTGTAGAATGGGAGGTTCAATGGGTGAGTTTTACTGCTTATTTCATGGTTCTACCTTTTAAGGGGTGTGATGTAGTCCTAGGAATACAATCGCTACTTTCCCTAGGATCAATAAATTGGAACTTTGGTTCTATGACCATGCAATTCTCTTTTAAAGGAGTTCCCTACACTATTCAAGGCATTCTACCAGGCAACATTTAAGTAATGAAACATGGACAGTCAACCAAATGTTTGTCAATGATTGGTAGGGAGATGGATCCTTGTGCCTTGTCCATGACTCAAGCTGACCAAATGACCTTGTCAGTAGTCTCCTCTCGAGCCACACCTGAGGAATTGCAGTTACTCCTTGATGAATTTGGAGATATTTTCCAAGTTATTACTGGCATACCTCCTCCCAAGCTCCAAGGTCACAAAATTCCTCTTAAGGATGAAGGGGCAGTTGTCAGAGTCAGACCCTACATGTACCCCATGATTCAAAAGTCTGAATTGGAAAAATTAATCAGAGAGATGCTTTAAGCTGGCATAATCACGTACAGTTGTAGCCTTTTTGCGTCTCCAATGGTGATAGTGAAGAAAAAAGATGGCAGCTGGAGGCTTTGTAGATTATAGACAACTCAACTAGCTGACAATCAAAGATCGGTTTCCAATTCTAATTATTGAGGAGCTTCTTGGTGAATTGGGACAGGCTAGGGTGTTCTCCAAGCTGGATCTGAGATCTGGCTATCACCAGATTAGAATGAATGAAGCTAACATTCCAAAAATGACCTTCAAAGCTCATGAATGTCATTATGAGTGTTTGGTGATGCCCTTTGGAGAACATTTTTGGTTTTCTTTGATGATATACTGGTGTGTTCTACCACCTGGTTTGAGCACTTGGCACATCTTAGAGAGGTCTTTATGCTCCTTAGACAACACCAGCTTTTTATTAAGAAGAACAAATGCTATTTTGGTAATGATCAAATAGAGTACTTGGGACACATTATTTCTAAAGGGACTGTTTCCATGGATAGGGCTAAGGTAGAATGTGTGGCAAATTGGCCTCTCCCTGCTATGGCATAATGGCAAGGCCTCTAACAAACCTGCTTAAGAAAGATGCTTGGAGCTAGTGTGACCAAGCCACTTCTGCCTTTGAGCAGCTCAAAGCAGCATTGTGTTCAGCACCTGTTTGGTCCTTCCTAACTTCCAATTGGAATTTTGTGTAGATACTGATGCATCCCGTTATGGAGTGGGGGCAATGCTTCAACAACAAGGTAGACCAATGGCCTATTTTAGTAAGGGCTTGGGAATAAGACACCAGGCCTTATCCATTTATGAAAAGGAAATGATGCTTGTGTTATTAGCTGTGAGAAAGTGACATCCTACTTGGTGGGTAAACATTTCAAAATTAGAACTGACCACCAAAGCTTAAGGTTTTTGATTGGTTAGGTTGCTATAACCCCTTTTCAACAAAGATGAGTTGCAAAAATGCTAGGGTATGATTATGAGATTATCTACAGGAAAGGGTTAGACAATGTTGCAGCTGATGCTTCATCAAAGAACCAGTATTTGAAGGAGGGGTAGTTGCTGCAACTTACTGGCAGCACTATCAGTTCTCATTTACTCTCAAAAGTGCAGGCATCTTACCAAGTAGACTCCAAGGTTCAAAAACTGTGCTTAGAGGTCCAACAGCAAGGTACTAAACACCTTAAGTATGTTTGGGATGGCATTCCTCAGAAGAAAAGGTAAGATTGTGGTGGGGGATGTGAATAGTCTCAAGCACGAGTTGTTCTAGCATTTCCACTCCAGTGCCATAAGGGGACACTCACAGGTTCATGCAACCAAGAATTGGATGGCAAGTCTTTTGTACTGGAGAGGACTATCCAGTGATGTTAAGAGGTGGTAAGGGAATGCTCCATATGTCAAAGGTGTAAATCAAAGAATGTTGCTCCTCTTGGACTGTTGCAACCTCTTCCTATTCCAGAAAGGGCCTGGTCATCCATCTCTATGGATTTCATAGAGGGACTTCCTCACTCTAAGGGTAAGAATGTTATCTTTGTGGTAGTTGACTGCCTTACTAAGTATGGCCATTTTCTGGCCCTATCACACCCTTATACTATTGTTGTGGCTCAAGAGTTCATGGACCATATTAATAAATTGCATGGCATGCCAAATTCAATAATATCAGACAAAGACAAGGTGTTCATTAGCAATTTCTGGTAGGATCTATTTAGAAGGGTGGGTACCAAACTCCATCTTTCCATTGCCCATCATCTAGAGACAGATGGGCAGACTAAGGTTCTAAATAGGTGCCTTGAGGGGTATCTCAGATGTATGTCTGGGAAGAGGCCACAAGATTGGCAAAATTGGCTTCTACTAGCTGAGTGGTGGTATAATTCTACATGTTATTCAGCCATCCAGCTCACCCCTTATGAAGCACTTTATGGTCAACCTCCCCCTCATCCTATGCCCTATTTAGCTGGAACTTCACTGGTGGCTATTATTGACAGGAGTTTACAGCATCGGGAGGCTGCAAGGAAATTGCTACAATTCCATTTAAAAAGGGCACAAGACAGAATGAGACAACAAGTAGATAAGCACAGGACAAATAGACGGTTTGAAGTAGGGGACTTGGCTTATTTGAAACTCTAGCCATATAGGCAACACTCAGTGGGAAGGGTATTGAATTAGAAGCTTGCAACAAAGTTTTTTGGCCCTTTCTTGGTGGAGGGTAGAGTGGGATAGCTTACAAACTTCAAGTACCCCCAGGATCTCGAGTACACCTTACTTTCCATGTCTCTCGGCGCAAAAAGCATGTGGGAGCAGCACCTGTCTAGGCCGCCTTACTAGTAATTGATGCTCATGGGGCATGGGCTAAAGAACCTGTTAGAATCATGGATAGGCGAATGGTGAAGCGAGGAAACATTGCTATCACCAAAGTACTGGTGGAATGGGCAAATTCTTTCCCTAAGAATGCTACTTGGGAGTCACTTGAGCAGTTAAAGGATGCCTTTCCCCATCTTGCTCCTTGAGGACTAGGATCCATTCGAGAAGGAGGTATTTGTTAAGGGACGAAACTGGAATAAGGAACATTTGGCTTGATGGGAAAATGCAGTGTTTAGGAATGGGTTTTAATGAAACGATGTGTAGCATGGTTTAGTGAAACAGAGCGTTTAAAGGCTTTGTTTGTACTGTTAGTTTTACCGTTTGTTTTAACTAACTTTTAAGCAACAATTCTCTTTTATTTTTACCTATATATCCGGATGTAGTTGGGTAGGGGTGGTTATGAAAGGAAACTGTTAAGCACACAATTTCTCTTCAATCAATTTCTTCTCCTTTTTCTCTCTGTTTTTGTTTCTGCTTTCTTCTTCCTTCCTCTAGTTTCATTCTTATCCGCAGATGGATTGGGAAATTGCTTGTTCAACTTTTTAGGGGTTGTGCCCACCGTTATACCATAGGGAGAGAGAGAGATTGTTTAAAGATCATCCGAAATCCTTCTCCTTTACTAGTTAGCTTTAGAGATTGATTGTGGTTGGGAAATGAAAAACTGATAAATAAGGCAAGAAGGGTTGGGGAGAAATCAAGAGCTGATTTTATGATTAAGTGCTTACGTGGCAAAAGGGTACCCTATTTTCAAGATTTCCACAATAACATCATTGCCAGGTTAAGATTACATTAATATTAGTTTTTTAGATGCTATAATATGATTTTTTGAAGAGACACCATATATTTGTTATAACCCTACTTAACAAAGCACAAGTCAATATTCCCATCATTTTGTCAATGTTTAGGAAAGTATTGTAGTTAATCCAAAATTTTGGATTTGGAATTCCTTTTTTGTTTTTCCTTTTTTCACTAGTGGTCAACGTTTTGCTAATTTATGGAAATTTCTTTTGGCATTTTGGTCTTCATTTGTGCTTATCAGTTGTTGTCTTCTCTTTGCTATGCTTTTTTAAAAGAAAATTTGTGTGTATATTTCACTAAAAACTATGATTTTTTCTTGCAGCACTTCACATGGCTGCGGCTAATGGACATCTTGATATTGTGGAGTATCTCATTGGTAGAGGAGTGGTGAGAAAACTGTCTTATGAATATTTTCTGTGGTTATTTAATACATACCATCACTCTATTTACTGAGTTTTCTGAAAGACCAGCATTATGACTGAATACTTGAATAAAAGAAGAGGCATGTACTATGTTTTTGAGGTTTAAATATAATTTAAAATAAGAGGGAAAAAAGGTATATTATTCAATTAAGTTCAGAAATATAATAAACTATTTTGATGTTTGTAGCAGAGGCAATATCCATGTTGTAAATAAATTTGGATTAAGTAAGAGTCATTTAACTTCCAAACTTGGTGGGTGGTTGGATTTGGTGCATAGTGTAAATGAAAGAAAAAATAAGTTATCATCAACTTTGTTCTCTTTACACCAACTTTTAATGGACCCTACTAAGTTTAAAAAGGAAAAGAAAAATACTTGAAATTACTAGTGAGCAAAGTAGAAATTTACATTTATTTTTTAGGTAAAATACAAAAATATTACACTATCCATACCAAGGTATTTTGTCCACAAGTTCCCTGCAGTGCAAGCTACATGGGTGAGGAGGGGACAGGTAGTAAAGCAATTATTTCTTCCGTCTACAAGAAACTAGACGAACATGTTACTCAGTAACCTTGTTAGGACACTTTCAACTTTCATGCATGCCAACCTAGGGCTTTTGGCATTTGAGGTTAAAATTAAGCTGTAATTGATGGCTCACTTGTAGTCTTTTCATGAAGATAGAAGATTTCATTGTTAAATTCCTTTGCTAGAAGTCAAGGTTGAGTTGTTTAAAAGGGCTTGGTCATTTCTTGTAGAGACTTGATAAGCTTGAGCTGCACGTTTGATTTTTGACCTCAAGAGGCCCAATTGTAAAATTCCTTTGAACTTTTTTCCTTTTGCTTCTTCTTCCCTCCCAGTTTTGACACCTGTCTCCATAATTTCTGATCCAAGCTTTTGATCGTCGTCTTCACACTCTTGATTAAGAAGTCATGTCTCCTTTTTCTCTTGTGTTTGCCAGAGAGCTCTTATTTTTTCTTTCCAACATGATGGATTCTCTTTGATGTTTCCTTTGATCACCCTTGCTCACCCTGCTAGATGGATTATAAAAACACAGCAATTGCAGTTGCTCTTCTTTTTCCCCCTTTTCATTCTAATTGAGTTTGGTTTCAATGTGTTCGTTCCTTTAGTTACATATAAATAGCCATTCATATATGATGAATATGAACAGATTAGTGTTTATCTAGACATTTTCTGAGATCATGTTGTTACCTTACTCTAGTTCTAGACCTTCCTTACCCATATTGATGCAATGATTTTATATTGATTTTTCATTTTGTTTTGCCTAGACAAATGCTGCCAATAATGTGTCTCTTATTTATATTTGGCGAACGATAAGCATGCACGAATATTGTTGGGTATAATTTATCTATAAAAAGTAATGAAACTTTCCTGACTATCAACAACGTAAAGCATTTTCCGTGAGTGTATAAACATGGGTTTTATTTACTTTCCTGTTTGGATTAATTTCCCTTATTATGTTGTTCTGTTGGTTGGTGCCATTTTATGTCTTGGTTAGAATAATGGTTTCACTAGTAAAATCTTGAAAAGCAATGATCCAAGAGTGAAGTTGAAAGTTTGCGACTTGAACTGCAATATCAAAACGATGAAGAAATTTTTGCATATCTTACCCTTGCTCAGATTTCTGGCCAAAAGAAAAACTACAAGTTCAGTTTAAGGAACATTCAGGACTCAAGGTTATACAAATCAAATTTGGTTATGAATTAAAGTTCAAGCAAGGTTTGTTGAGAAGAATTTATAAGTTAATAATGTAAATTTTATGGGGATATTTAAAGATGTGATTGTTTGGTAATTTTACATTCTCAAAATGCCTTTCTTGGGCTGGTTTAGGTTTCTGATGGTTTATGAACTGGACTAGAGATTGTACTCTTGGATTTGGGCCTTTGGAAACTGGATACAAGAAATAGGCCAATGACCAATTGCAGTATAAGTAATCATATTACAAATCATTCAAATAGGTATTCCTTGCTTAAGAGATTTGTATGTATATCCTATATGTTCGTATATGTACATATCACAATATAGCACAGGACTTCTGATAATAGAACAAAATTCTGCTAGGATACTCTTATAAAAATGAGAAGAATAGGATGAATGAGAAACTTAAGGATCTTTATACAACTATCAAAACGGGTAGGATAAAATAAATAGATTGCAAACAGGCTTTTGGGGGTTGGGAATAGATGGCTTTGAACCCTCAATTTTTAAAATCAATGGATTTTCCTCTTACTATGAATTTTGCACTTTATTGGAGAATGTTTGCTTTGGAGCAAGGTGGTACAAATTAATTTAAGGAACTCTGACTTCTCTAGTTGATGTTCAGGGGTTGACAGTATTCATCATTCTTGCTAAGAGCTTTGTAGCTAACTAGCTATCTAACCAATAACTCTCTTTAAAATTTCAAAGTGGAAAGATATCAAAGAAGTTAGAAACCATTTGGTTAATTGGATTTAAGATTGTTCTCCAATTCAAGTAGTTGGCATATGAGTGAAGAAGTGTGGGTAAATATTCAAGGATTAATTTGTATAGCAGTTTTTTTTTTTGTTTTTTTTTTTACCTTTTCTGGAGAATCATGTTTCTCATTTTGAAGCTTTTACATGATCAGGATGTTAATGCTTCTAATGTGGAGAACAATACCCCTCTTCATTGGGCTTGTCTCAATGGGCACGTTGAGGTAAATTATTGCTGCTCCTGTTTGCTATAGTCTTTCATTTTCGCTGTTCTTATGCAAGGTTTGATTTCTGCTATAAATGCTGGTGACAGGTAGTTAAGAAATTAGTTTCAGCAGGTGCAAATGTAAGCCTTCTAAACAGGTGAGTCGTTTGTGATATCAATATTGAATTTTCTAGTTCTTTGTTTGCTCTTCTTTTTCAACTATTAAGTACATGATTTTTTATGGAACTGGATATGAACAGTCATGAACGGACTCCTATTGATGAAGCTGTCAGCATGGGAAAGATGGATGTTATCGATGCAATTAATGCCACAATGGCAGAATTGGAGCTTACTGGTGTCAATGTTTCCTGATATCGGCCCTCCTAATGGAAACATTGGTTTATAATCTGAAAAGTATGTGCCTTTTCTTATACAAACTTACGAGTTAGCTTATAAATATAATTGTCATCCCCTCGGTCCCTGATAGTACAATTTTTTGTTGATTGTCATATTGGTCCATTAGTGGGTGCCTTTCAACTATGCCTAAATACTTGATGCTCTTGTAGTTCTTTGATATGATAGATGTATGTTTTAACAAGAATTTTCGTCTCACCCTTTGTGAACATAAGCATCCCATTTATGCTTGCCAAAAGTGAGTGATGCTAATGGAGGAATAAAGGGTAGAAAAGATACTCATTTCTTCCCCTTCCCCTGATAAATTAACTAAGAATTCAAGATACTTTCCCCTGTTTGCATTTTATGGTGGCATCAAACTCTTGTTTAGTAATTGAAATACAGAATTATGCTGCATGAGGCTTCTCTTTATGATAATATTTTTTTTTTTTCCTTTGTGGGGTGCTTCCAGTAATTAGCTGTTATATATAATATATTATATTATATAAGATAAAAGTAGTTGTGGAGTTTCTGCTTGAAGGCACTGTTTTCTGCATCTCAGGCAATTAAAAAGCCACTTCTCATTCCTTTTGCCTAAACATTTTAAAGTATCCGTGTCCGACACAATTTTAAATATATATATAAAGCTTTAGAAGAAAAATGAGTATATTTGTGCCGGATACATACACGTATTTTGACACTCGACCTTGAATTTGGGTAACATAGCACTTGTCAACGAGCAACAGTTGGGTGTTCTCATTTTCCTGGGAAGCATAGGGAATAATTGTAGTGGAGTTGAGCGACCTAGATTTGTTGTTGAAGTGGACATTCTTTTAAGTTGTGGAAAGCATTCATGATTGCATTTACACCCGCAACCCATTAAAAACTCCTAGTTTATAGTATATAATCTGTCCCACCAAAAGAGTGGTCATCTTTATGAAGAAAAAGCGGTTTAGGTTTCTACTATTACTTGAATGAATATGTACTCTTTCGAATCAATTTCTTTTACGGGGTACATAAATTATTGTTATTTTCCTTTGAAAAACTTGGTGCTATATTGGATTAATAGAAGGAATTTCGTTTATTCCAGCAAGTTGATCTTGCATCAATTTATTAAGCTGAATGTGTTGTTGATTTTTTTTAAATTTTTTTTGATTAATTTGTGTTAATGAGGAGTTGATTAAGAAAAATCAAAATCAAAATTATTTTAGTAAATGTAAAGCTAAAGGGCTAAAGATTTTGTATTTTTTTTTATTAATTTACAGTTAAAAAAGTATTCATCTTTTTTACTTGGAAAAAAATACACGTTTTCTACATCATTTCCTTGGTAAACAAATTTAACCTACATGCATGAACTTGATAGTGCCTTCGCATGGCAACTTTTTTTTAATTCATATTTGAGATTGGAATTTTCTTTTGGGAATAGAGATGTTTCTCAATAACATGCTCATCCCTTCTAAACGTTAGACATGCTTTCGGTGAATATAAGTGCAAAAAGTAACAAAAATGAAGTACTACATAATTATATAAATGGTATAAATGCAACTTTTTTCTTAGTTTTGCCTTTGTTTATGAGTGTAGTGAAAATAGGTTAATAAATGGAGCATCACAGCATTACCAACCAAAAAGAGACTTTTGAATATGTTGTACCCAAACCCCTTTAATTTAATCGGTATTAATTAATATATAGAGATAGACAAGCACCCGACCAAACTTTGCCTTCTCATTGCCCACACTTTGATCTAAGTTTTATAATAAAAACAAATATGAAAAAAGGACATGGTACAATCCTAAAGTCAAGCAAATCGAAGCAGGTGTTAAATTGATGTTGTTATTTTGGTTTTCTACTTCTATCGCTCCAAAGAAAGGTTTAATTGATTTTGAATGTATTGCACCAATTCGAACAAGCTATAACTACCAAATGAATTCATCCACCTGACTATTATTGTTATTATTTCACCCCTATTAACTAATTTCATATTAAAAATTGAAACCAAATCTTCTTACCAAAGTTCCGTCTGCATGTGCATGTTCTTGCTTACATTATATAACACAAGCACAATGCATGCCGTACGTGTATAGAAACTTAAGTTTCCTTCTTTTAGGTTCTGCACTAAGATCTTTAAAACTAGATAAATTAGTAAAATAAATAACTTCAAATGCCGGAGTAATTGGTTTTTAACCATCCTCTTTCTCTGGACCAATACTCTAACCGATCCCTAAACCATGTAAAGCCTAACAGAGGGTGCTGCAATAATTTTTGTTTTAGCCGAAAGTGAAAGGACGTGCGTTGAGGGTTTTGTCGATACCCTTAATATTTTTACACCTGGCATGGAAAGGAAAGCGTACAAAAGAATGTAAGAGATGCAACTCAAGATCAATCACATTACACATTTCAGGACCATTCAAAAACCAAGTCCGGGAGGGTTCTGTACTTGAAACGATGGGAATCGTTTGGAGATTGTTTATTGCATAAAGCTTACTTGTCATACGTACATAATAATATTTAGAAATTGTTTATAAGATAATTACCATTCATTGTATAAAGCTTACAACTTGTCATATATGCATTTATTGTATAATGGTAATATTTAGATGGTCAATCATGTGCATTACTTTGAAGGGGGCATGCAACAGTATCCGACAAACCACCCAACTTAGAATAAAGCTAACCCAAAATATAATACATATATTACAAGTTACGACGTCAAAGGCACTTAATGGACTTGGAAGACTAGTATTACTTACCAACACAGCAATTACAAGATGGAATCTCTCCCTTAACAGCTGCATTGCGTAATTTCAATCAATAATGGTCACTACATTCATACTCTACCACACACTAAAAACACATGTTTGATTCATTATATTAATCAAAAGCATAACGGAATCAAACATTTATCAACTTATCACTCCTTTTATCAATGGGCACTAAAAACACTGAATGCATGTGATGTGAGTAATTAATTAATTTGAAAATCACCGAACAATTCAATGTCCCACTCTTCTCAATCAACAGGTTGAAATGAAGCAGATGCTTCTACCATGTGCTGTCTGCATTTAGATTTATATAAAACAACTCATTAAGAATTGCACTCAATCATAATTATGTCAGATGTAGATAACTATCTCTACATGCCAACATAAAGGACAAAACATGTAAAACCAAAAACAGACATAATAGTTGAATACCAATGTATATATATTTTTATTTCTTTTTGCTAACTTTTTCATTTCTCTATATACTCCTTTCCGAACAAGTATCAAACACAAGTGCTTCTCTTCGATGCATTTAAAGGTTGACAAAGGAAGCTACTAACCTCCTACAGCATTTTACATGTGCATTTAAAGGTGGGAAGCACTAAATCTTCTAAATTCTCAAAGCACCGACCTGTAAAAGCGTTGAGTTTTTTAAGGCATCTTGTTTACATATGCAGTAATGACAGGAAAGAAACCAATGTAAAAGTTCTAGACAAAAAGAAGATTAATTTTGAAAGTTGAAACCCTTCACAATGCTTTCAGACATTGATGGATAAACAGATGAATAGCCAAAACCTTAATAACATAACCATTGCAGTTGCATGCAAACGGATTCCTACGAAAACATGAAATCTAAAGAGGAATATAATTATATAAAAAGGTAAAAGCCTAGGAGAATAATATGATATTTGATGGAAAGTTTCCGGAAATATAGTGCAAACTCACTTCATAAATCATCTAACTTGAAAAATCTTTCATATCTAAAGGAATCTTCATCATCTGACAATAAACAACTTAAGTCGTTAGATATCTTCAATTCGTAATCAATAAGAAATCTGGAATTTCTTTCCCTTCATTGTAAATGTAAAAGGAAATTTGCATATTTCTGGATACTTCAGCTTGAGTCATATGTACGGACAATGTAGCAAGGATCAACCATGTCAATGCAAGTACTCGACAGACACAGAAATAAAAATAGAGAAGTGGATACAGTCATGTGTGGTAGATGTTTTGTTGTCTGATAAAGTGAAGTGCTTCAAACAACAATGCGACTGTCTTTTTCGGTGCACACATGGTTTTAAGAGGCGGCATTTTAGATTAGCATAAAACAAAATACAAGTAATATAGAAGGAAATAAGGATATGGTAATCCACATGATGAAATCCACTTATTACAATAATATATCTAAAAGGGGACAACATGCCAACGGGCCGAAAGTAAGAGCCAAACAAACAATTAAATACAGGGTTGATCTTATTTTAATCCGTATCAGTCAACAATTATACACAAGCCAAAGAGATAGGTTACAAAATCTTGCACAACTCTAGGGAAAAAAAGAAAAAGTATGGCTTGAAGCCAAACAGACAAATCCGTCGCAAGTTATACACTTTAAGACCAAGAACAAAACCGACATATGCTGATAGAATATTGAGTAAATGTCCAGTTAATTGCAAAACGTATTAAAAGTACGACACACATATATTACATTGAGGTCTAAATTTGGGTAAGGAACATTTCTAATACTAGGATAGCAAAAGAAGCAAGTACACCAAACATTCATGAATGCATGCAACTGCAGGCTTGTCCACATTGCAAAAATGCTATAGTGATGAATTGGACCGACATCCGACTAATCATGAATTCCACATTTGCTTCTGTTTCATTACTAATCATAAAACTAAACTAGTAAGATTAAAGAAATTTACCACTCAAGCATTGCACCAGCAAATTAAGTAGTGTGTGGATATTCATGGCACTGTCTTTTGATGATGGAAAGCACTTTGTACTGTAGATTTCACTTTTGTCAAACACATGTCTAATGATAAAACGGGAATGAGAAAAAAGCAAACAGGTTTTATCAACACAAAATATTCAAGAACTACAATTGTGTAGAAATGCAGGATCTCTAGATCTTAGCTTTATTTTATATGATCTGTAAATTCGCTACAAAACATGTTCTAATAGGGTAAGTAAATGTAAACTCGTTGACAAGATGATGAGTATGACCCACTTGAGTGCAATTTTAAAGACAAATAAACAAGAAAAATCGAAGGCCAAAGACACAGTTGAAACCCCAGAAAAGGAAAAAAATATATATTTAATATGGATATTGAATCTACAAAGTGAGAATTTACCAAACCATATGAATAATTAGTATGCAGCAGAAAAAGGAAGGATTTTAGAGGAGAATGAAACCCCATATCAATCAATCCACTATTGTTTACTCAGTTTATTGGATTACCATAAGTTGAACCACCAAGCAAGCCACCTCCAGTGGCGGCATAAACCTGAGAAGGATCAAGAACAGGTGAGGATGATGAACCCCCATTTGTCCCACTGCCGCCACCAAGATGCAATTCAGATATATTTGGAAACCCATCTCTTCCTTCAACTCCTTGGTCATAAAGGAACCCTTTGAACACATGTCCACCAATCTTAACAACTGCTTGATATGCATACTCATCTTCACCATCCTCTACTGCTGTCACTGTTACACACTTGAATACCGCCGGTGCACGTACTTGCCCCGGCAATGTCTCTTTAAAGCCTGCATCTGCATAGTAAAAAGAAAAAAGAAAAATTCAGTCAAAACCCTACTCAAATTTCAGCCTCCTGAAACAACCCTAACAATTAAAGAATAAACCAATCTTGCTAAATAAATAAAGCCATGAACTAGAAAACCAAGCAACAAAAGATAAGGCAAAAAGCAAACCTTGGTGACTTGAGCTAGTGTCTAAGCTTCTTGGAGTAGTGTTTGAAGTTGATGTATGAGGAGTGGTTGTAGTCTGTGAAGTCACAAGTCTCGGCTTCTTAGCCCCAGAAGTAGACCCTGACGAGCCAGCACAGGCAGTAGTAGGGGCGGCCGTCATCAGCTGGCGCTCTCTTCTCCTAGCAGCAGGTACCCACGTGCTCTTCACGTGAGTAGGGCAATCAAATCCCCGACTTTTACAGCATGTTCTACATCTCCTATGACTACAATCTTTCTTGGCCTGGTTCCCACAATCTTGACATGTAGTCCCTGAGCTTGTACCTGAGCCACCACTCCCACCTCCCATCCCACCACCACCACTGGTTTGTATCAAATTCATGGAAGAATTGTTATTGTCAAGGATTGAAGATGGTTTTTTAAGATAATTAGGAGAGGTTTGGTTCTGCCATAACTGCATCCCACTGAGTTTGTTACGACCACTGTTATTCACTAAATCAGAATCTTCCATATTTTGAGGAGCTAAGCATGGAGATGCTGTAAGGAGTGGGAAAACACCAACGCCAACACCAAGTGCCGTGGAAGCATTTTGACCGTTGATTTGATCATTTCCGATGATGGGATCTTGAGCATGGTGGTGATGGTGATGGTGATGATGGTTAAAAGACGCAGGAGCAACAACAACGAAATCGCGGAGACCAACCATCCCCATTTCAGAGGGAAGCCCGTAGTTGAGTGGACGAGCTGAGGGTGGCCATTGAGCGCTGGTGGATCCAGGTGGAGCAGCCACCGCGGCAGCCGCGTTTGCGTTGAAGCCAAGGGACAGGTCATCGGGGCCAGCTCGGATTGCTGCGGACGATGACGTCGCCCAATCTGCAAAGGCTCCTGAGTCTGAGGGTAGCTGCCTTCTTGTGGTAGCCACAATGACAACGATAATAACGAAATTATATAGATAAAGACGTCTCCTTCAATTGCTGAAAACTCAATCTTTACAAACATAAAACATACACATAATCAAGAGTAAAAGTCAAGTTTCAATATGAAAAAGGAAAACAAGGGAAAAACCAAAAAAGAAAAGATGGAGAGAAGTGGAGAAAGAAGATATCTCTCTATTTAGGTGTTATATGAGTTAGAGAGAAGGGGGAAAGGGTGGGGTCGAATCTCTGAAATTGTAACAGAAGAAGATAAAAAGAAAGAGAAAGAGATCTTCTTTGTTGGGTGGCTTTCCAATTAGTGAACAGCACAGCAAGCAGAATTGTTTATTTCTTTTTTTTTTTTGGCTCTCCTTTGCCTTCTGCCATTAATCTGCTAGCTATACTGAGAGAGATTGCGAGTTTTCTGTTAGCTTAGCTGCGGCTACTGCTACTGTCACTTTGACTCAGTTCCCTTCTGGGTTAAATAAAACATATAATAGGAAGGAGGAAAAAAAAATGAAAGGAAATCAAATGAAAGCCCCAAGCCAAGCTGAAACTACTGGTCTTCTGAAACTACTGCAGTCTTGTAGTAATATAAGATAACAAAAAAACATATGTATTAGGATGAAGTAACGAAACGAGCCTTTTCTTCTGTTGTCTTTCTATATTTCTTATATATATGTATGTTTCTTCTTCAGTAGTTGTTTGTTGCCGACCTTTCTCTTCCAGTTCACATCTTTTCCTTCATCAGCTACATGTTCTTTGTTTATTTTTAATTTGGTTTGTTCTTTTTATTTATTAGAAAGCAATACTGAGGTGGGTTCCTCTCTACCTCTCACTCCCTTTTGCTTTGCTTTCTCTCTCCCTCTCTCTCCAATAATCACACGCTAACTATAGAATGAATGATGAGAAAAGAGGGTATAAAGACTTTTGTTCTTTAGTTTTTGTAATTTTATGCGCCCTCTTTAAGCTCACCTCACTGAGTGCTGGGTTTCATAAATTCGACCCGGATTACACTAAATGCTTAAGTTAGAGCATAATTTTTCAAGGGTGTCTCATTTTTAAAATAAGATGTATAACAATTGAAAATAAAATTAAAGAATAAATACATAATTTGAAACATGCTTTACTTATTTGAGCAATTTTAAAAATGTTTAGTCTTTATTTTAATATTTTTAAAAGGCTTGACCTTTATTTAAGCATTTTTGTATATCATCATTTTAAAATATTTGAATCATATGTGAATAATCTCAACCTAAATTTAAATAAAAAATATTTTGTAATTTAATTTGATTTCATTAATAAATTTTTATCTATATTTTAAATGATAATACAAGATTTGAAAATTAATCTAAATGTATTGAAGTGGCACTGGCCTTGTTTTGTCCTAGTGCAAACACAAGTTCAAATTCTAGCGACCATACATTTGACTTAATGGAGACTAGTTTCAAGTTCAAGTTAAGACTCAGGGTTCTAATTTATAAACCCTAAATTTGAATATCATAGTAATCCTTCTATTATATTTTAGATTGTATTTTGGTCTTTTTTATTAAAAATTAGATAAATTAGTCCTTTTATGTTAGATGAACGAGTAAAATAATCCCTTCATTAAAATTTTATTTCAAATGTTTATTTTTATTGTTTTATATATAAAATATAATAGCAAATTGAACCCCCAATATTTACACATTTATTCAATTTGACACTTACCTCAAATTCATTATTAATGTGACACTATTTTGTATTATTTGCCACATCAAAAAATAATTTTAAAGTAAAAAATAAAATTTTCAAAAATAATAAATAAAAGTTAAAATTCTAAAAAATGAAAAAGCTCCTTAAAATAAAAATAAAAACATAAAAAATATTTTTTAAATTTATAATAAAAATGAAAATAATTTTAAAAATTAAAAAAAATCCAAGATTTATGAAAAAAAATCTTCAAAGGTATTTTAATTCGATATTCAAATAAAACATTTCGAAATTTAAAATTAATTAAATAGTCCTCAAGGAGATGAATATCATCCCAAAAATTAATTAAAAAATACAAAAAATTTTAAGGAGGTTATTTCTGTCTAAAAAAAAATATTCTTTATAACACATTCTCAAAATATTAATTTTTATTTAATAATTAACTATTGTAATTTTAAATCTAGTAGTACGAATTCTTAAGAAAAAAAAGGTAATTATCTACATTTAGAATAAAAATAAATAAAATCCACAATATTAAATTCTATTGAAAATTTAAATATAGTGTTTATAAAGATCTAATAATATCTTTGTGTGAGTATATTAGAAAAGCGCAGTAGCTTGAGAAGATTGATGTTGACGAAGTTGCGAATGCCTATTGCCTGTGCCGGACTTAATTCATTATTGAAACAGAACACACTCGTTATAATTTCGAAGAATTAACTGTAACTTTACCTAAGAACAGTGTAATGTAATATCCAATCTATCATCCATTTTAAAGATCATGATTTATGCCTCCATTATATACAGAAAGCCCAATTTATGGATGCAAAAGTATTCTTATTTGGTAACTACATTGAACAAAGAAGCAAAATAAGTTGAAACATTCATTTAAAAGCTTCAACCAATTGACACAATGAAGACAACTATGAGTCTAAAAGGATAGCAAAACCAATATCAAGGTGGAGCAAGGTAAGAGTTCTCAACGTCAAGGAAGACGGATCTTATACAACTAACACGCATAGCAGTTATCACTATTCACAAGCATCCCTATAATCTTCTTAAAAAGGCATACAATATAAATAAATAAATATGTTGGAAAAATCTGGTTAAGAAAATATTTATTTAGTTTTAAACTTTTCTTAAAATTGAACTATTGTGATATTTATAGCAATAAACTTAAACTAGAATTATACTTGTGTTTTCTGCGATGTGAGTTCAAGTTGATTCTGACTTTCAACCGAATAACCTTCTCGAGCAACACAAATTACATCATAGAATAAAAATAAATTGCTTACTTTCAATAGGATTGTAAGTTATCTCTATAAACTAGTAATTATTCATAATTACCAAAAAATATAATTTATTCTTTGTAAATAAATTATCACTATTTTCTAGCAGAAAAATGACTTAAGAAATGTGCATAAATAACTCTAGCAGTGCTCTTTATTTATAGAGAAAAGTACAAGAGTTCTTGTTGAATAAGTCCGAAATAAATAATATTATTTTAATAAAAAATACACTCTACTCTAATTAGAGTAGAGGGGCCGGCAACACCCTTGTAATTTTACTAGGGTTGCTAACCTTCAGGCTATCGAGAGCTAGATTTGGACCTCTTATTTATTACGTCTAATTATATGTGTTTCTTTAAACTTTTGATCCATCACTTATAATTTTGTTTAACCCAATATGTATTTTCTATTACCTAAAATAATTATTAAATAATTAATTAATTTAATAAATTACATCAATTAAATTAATTTCTCAAGTAAATATTTTTCCAGCCCAATTCTAATTCTGTTAAAGTCATAACAATTTTTCCGTAATAAAATCTATGAGGAAATATTTTTAATTTCCTTATTCAATAAATCCATAATGACTAATTAATTTAATTCCATATTCAAACTTCAATTATTTAATTAAATAAATAAAATTCAAAGAACCTCAAATTAATTCTCAAGTCATTTTTATACTTAACAAGAAAACACATTCACTGTAGATAATGATATATGCGGTCCATTTTTCTTACTTCATCATTTTCATTCATTGGTTCTACATGCAATTAGTTTTTGACTATTTCGAGCTAGTGGAGGGGTCAATTAGACATATATAATTAAGGCTCAATTAATTTATAATTAAGTTCTGGCTTTTCACCTATTATATAACATTATTTAGTCATAAAGTCATTCCACTAAAGTATCGTAACTGAACCCTCCCTTATTATATACCATTATGAAAACAACTTAATAAATGCTCGTTCAATGATCTTGTCATAAGTGTGTTACCCTCATAGGATATCCTTAATATTTTTGGGATAAATCTATTCTTCCAATATGATCCTATTTTATTTTATGTTAACCATTACATCTTCCTTCATGAAAAGTCAATTACTATCAATTATTAATTAAACCATTTACCACAAAGACAAATGACTCGTGGTCACGTTTACTTTTCATCTATCATGTAATGTCGATGAGAGAAAATCATTTACCCTTCATTGGGCTATGAATTTCACTATTGTGAATGGTGCTATATATTGCAGAAGTTGTATACCCAACGCAGCAGCTTTCGGTTCCTTATCTATTTAAGCTCGGGCTTTCATTTACATCAAAGTATACATGATGGTTGTACAAGCCCAATTTGCCCGAGCCCAGTCAAAACCAAACCAAAATAAAAAAAAAACCAAATAAAACAAGCCCAAACCCTAGCCCAAAACAGATTAACCCAACAAAAATTTCATAATTTTCAAACCCTAGGTGCGCCGCACCTAGGGCCTTCTGACGTCCGCCGCTACGCCTTCACGCCTCTGGCACCACCTGTAAAACCAAGGTCTACACGCAATAGACAAGAAGCCAACAACAAGAGGACAAACAGAGAAAACAAATAACAAAGAAACAAAAAATAGAAATCGAAAGTCTTGTAATTTGGCTATAAAGGCCATATCAACATCTTGTATTTTCTTCTTCGATTCCGAATTAAAAAAAAAAATACGAAAATCAGAAATTCAAAATCAGATCTGAAGGTCTTTGTTCTTTCATTTTTTATTTTTCTTATTTTTTCTTCTACGAATGTACATACATATACTTATTTGTTTCTTTTATTATTTTTATTTTTTTAAAATTTCTTTTTTCTTTAAAACGGTATGTATATATACGAATACAACAAAAAAAATAAAAAACTTACCTTTACGATTTTCACGCGCCGCATGTGTGCGTCGTAAACGCAGCGTGGCGGCGGTGCGTGCGACAACCGTCGTCCGAATCCCGCCGGAAAGTTGGCCGGATTCGGGGCCATTCGAGGGGAAATGAGAGAATTCTCTCAGTTTTTTTTTTTTTGGGAAAAATGAAAGAAAATGACTTCTTTTTTTTTTTTACATTTTTGGTATTTATATAGGGTGTAAAACGACGCCGTTTTGGGCCTTAACACCAGTGGCCAAAACGACGTCGTTTAGGCCATGACCCGATTTTGACCCAACCCGCTCTAGGGATCTGCGTGTTTTTTAGCGGAAGGGCTATTTGCGCTTTTGGCCATTCCGCTTTTTCGGCCTATTTCAATTAGGTTCTTTTGTTTTTTAAATTTGGCCCGATAGTTTCATAATTATTTCATTTTGGTCCCCATCGAGACGCTGCGTTTTAGGAAGAGGGAATAATTTCCCAACTGGCCCCCTATTCTTACGCGCGTTACATTGGGCCTCCGATTCCTTTTTTCTTTTTAAATTTGGTTCTTTAATCTTATTCCCATCCTAATTTAGTCCTTTTTATGTTTATTTATTTATTTACTCAATTTCAAGCCTTTATTTTATACGAATAATTGCTTTGTTGTATTTTATTTATCTTATTATTTATTATTTATTCATTTATTTATTGATTCATTATTTTTAGTATTTAAAAATTAGTTCATTTCCTTTTAATGGCTTTCATACTTTATTTTTATTTTTATTGTTTGGGGCCTTTATTATCGCTGTCATTATTTCATTATTATTATTATTTTCTTACTCATTTATTTATATATTATTTTTCATATACTTTTAAAATTAGATTATTTATGTTTTGTTTTGACATGTATCATTATTTTTATTTGTGTTATTGTTTCTTTTATTACTATTATCTATCTATTTTTACTATTATATTTCGTTTATTATTATTACTACTATTAGTATTATTATTACTCTTATTTATTTATTATTTTCATTCGTTCATTAATGTATTTATTATTATTATTATTATTATTATTATTATTATCATCATCGTTATTGTTGTTTATATTATTGTTCCATTATCATTGTTATTATCCATACATATTAATATTTTAGTTTAATGATACCAATGTTATGTATTATGTGTATTACGTTATCATTACGCCAAATTTGTGTCACATTACCATTACTCGTTGAGTACTATCCCATTCACACTTTAAATAATTTTTCTTTAAAACATAATCCATTAAACGTATACCATTCTTAAGTATTTTATTAATTTCATCCAAATTCGTACAAAAGGGAAATTTGAAAACAAAGGCAATGTCCCGTGTTTTGGAAATTCGAGGAATCGTGCCCTAATTTACGGGGTTTCGGTTTTCTCGTTAAACCTAAATTGCCAAATATCCTTTTAAATTTCAAAATACATAAAATTTTAATTAAAATTAAAGATAAACTTGCATTCGAGTATTCTAGGTATCGCGTCTTAACTTACGGGATGCGATATTCCGATATCTCAAGACGAGGAAATCTTTAACAATCGTTTTGATTTAATTCAAGCATTTTTTAAAAAAACCAATAAAAAGGATCGTTGATAAACCGTAGTTTATACATATTTTAATCCCACATTTAGCATTCTTTTTGGATGATTTATCCCTTGATTCGTGGAATTTGGTGCTTCTAATCCTTTATTTTCATGTTTTATACTTAGGAAAGCATAGGAGGATGAAAAGGACGAGAAACGGGCCAAAAACGGACCAAATGAGCTAAAGTAGGAAATCAACACGGCCTGGGGTTTCACCACATGGCCGTGCCTCCCTAGCAGACCCAACCACGGTCTACAATTCGATTCACACGGGCGTGTTGCACGGGCGTGTCCCTGCCGTGGCAAAGAGGAATTCCACTCGGATTAGGATACTTAGAGGCGAAGAAACACATTCCGAAGCCTATATAAACACCCTAAGTATAACCTAAAAGGTGCTTTTGGTCGGGCGTCCCAATAGGCCAAGGAGCCAAGCCGGAGAGGTCAGAATTGTGGGATTTACTGAAAGAAAGCCAGTTGATTCATCTCAAGAAGCCGAAATCATACTCAAGACGGCGGATCTCTCCTTTAATTCCTTCGAGGGGTTTTAGGGTTTTATTATATTTTGTTTTATCTTTTCTTTTGAGATGTATTCTTTTATGATTATGAACTAAACCCCTCAAATACCTGAGGGGGATGAAACCTAAGACGGATCTTGTTATTGTTTTCTGAACTATATGATAAATACTTGATTTGTTCTTAATTATGTATTCTTAATTCTTGTTTTGATATTTCAGGATATTGATTCAAGTATTGATGTGCTTAGGCAGAAGAGGAATAGACCCTGTCTAAGAGTAGATCTAGCATAATTAAGCGGAGTTGATCACAACCCTAGAGATAGGATGATGAAAATCTGCCAGATTAGGGTCAAACCTAATATGGGAGTCCATAGATCGAGTTAATGCAACCTTAGGGGTTTTAATTAGAAAGAGATTTCAATTAATCAACCTAGGGTTAGACGTTAGTAGCCTCGAGAGAGGTATTAATATAAATTAGGGAATCCTACGGATCAGGTCAAGTGAATAAATCGTCTGGTTTAGAGTTAAATAATAAGTGAAGTCTAGGTGGATACCTCCTTGGGTATTGTCTTAGTCAATTGGTTTTCCCACAAGTATTTCCCCAATTCATTCTCTTCGTCTTAGCGTCTTTAGCTTAGTAGTTAGTTAATTTTAGAATAAACAACAAATCCCTTAATCTTTAGGCTAAATAATAAAAAGAAAGTCAGTATTAGTATTTTTGGTTCCTTTGGGTTCGACATTTCGGTCTTGCCACTAAACTATACTACTGTTTGATAGGTGCACTTGCCTCAATCGTGGCGATAGTTTTTAGATTCGATCATTCATTATATAAATTTTAAGACTATCGACAACTACGATCAAGTCTTTGGCGCCGTTGCCGGGGAACCAAAATATTAAGAACGCTAAATTTTTATTACTTTAGCCATTTTTATTTTTGCAATTTACTTTTATTTTGTTTTTAACATTGCTAATATTCTTTCTTTTATTTTTTCCTTGCAGGTACCCCTAGTTTATGACTAGAAGAAACCCGACAGGACCTTTGATTTACGACAGTGATATTGAAGGTACCGTCCGCAAAAATCATAGAGAAATAAGGCGAAGCTTAACTTACATAGAAGAAGAGCAAGAAGACGAGAACAATACCACGGAAGAGATGTCTGATCACCAGAATAATCCACCCCCCTGTGGTTGCCGAAAATCCTCCTCCTCGAACTATGTATGATTATGCTAAACCTAATTTAACAGAAACTGAGTCAAGTATTGTTAGACCCGCTATTGCTTCAAATAAATTTGAATTGAAACCTAACACTATATAGATAATACAACAGTTTGTTCAGTTCGATGGTTTGCAGGATGAGGATCCTAACACACACTTAGCAAATTTCCTAGAATTTTGCGATACCTTCAAAATAAATGGCGTTTCTGATGATGCCATCCGTCTTCAGTTGTTTCCCTTTTCTTTGAGGAATAAAGCCAAACATTGGTTGAATTCTCTTCCACGAGGATCAATCACTACATGGGAGCAAATGACCAAAATTTTTTTATTAAAATATTTTCCGCCGGCTAAAACGGCTAAGTTAAGGAATGATATCTCTTCTTTTGTGCAGATGGATTTAGAGACACTTTATGATGCATGGGAGAGATACAAAGATCTATTAAGAAGGTGCCCACACCATGGATTACCCTTGTGGCTACAGGTTCAAACCTTTTACAATGGTGTAAACCCTTCAACCAGGCAGTTGATTGATTCAGCCACCGGCGGAACACTGAACAACAAAACTCTTGAAGCGGCCTACGAGTTTATAGAAGAGATGTCACTGAATAATTATCAGTGGCAAGTCACGAGGACAAGGCCAACAAAAGCCGCTAGTGTTTTTAACCTCGACACAGTAACCATGCTATCAAACCATGTAGAACTTTTAACCAAGAAATTTGATGGTTTATGTGGTTCTTCGCAGGTACATCCAGTAATGCAGTGCGAAACAAGTGGAGTTGTGGTGAATCCTGAGTACCCACCCTACGGGCATGGCTTAGAAAGCGAGATAGTTCACTATATGGGTAATAATTTCAAATCTCAAAATAACCCCTATAGTAATACTTATAATCCAGGTTGGAGGAACCACCCCAATTTTTCATGGGGTGGGCAAGGAAATCAGAGACAACAACCCCCTCCAAACTTCCAACAACAGCCCTACCCACAAGAAAAGAAGCCAAACCTTGAGGAGATGCTTACAAAATTCATAGCGGTGTCAGAAACACGTTTCTAAAACACCGAAGCAACACTTAAAAATCAACAAGCATCGATCCAAGGGATCGAGAACCAGTTAGGACAACTTGCCAAGATGATTTCTGAACGATCACAAGGAAGCCTACCAAGCAACACTGAGACTAACCCAAAGGAGAAAATTCAAGCCATAATAGCTCATGATGGTGTAGGGTTAGATGAGCCCAATTTAAGGCAAGAGAATGTGGTAGAAAAAGGTAAAGCTGAGGAAAGTCATGATAAGCCAAAACCGGTAATTAAGGAGTACCAACCTCGTATACCATACCCCGATGCAATGAAGAAGGAAAACACAGACGAACAATTCGGTAAATTTCTTAAACTTTTAAAGAAATTACATATTAACTTATCGTTTCTCGAAGCTCTTTCGCAGATGCCAGATTTAAGGAAATTTTTAAAAGAGCTTTTGACAAACAAACGGAGGCTAGACGAGGCATCGCATGTGGAGCTAAACGCAGTGTGCTCAGTGATTCTGTAAAACAAACTACCACGGAAATTAAAAGATCCAGGGAGTTTTACGATTCCTTGTTTAATTGGTAGTTTATCCATTGATAATGCTTTAGCAGATCTAGGGGCGAGCATCAATGTTATGCCTTATAAAATGTTTAAACAGCTAGGTCTAGGGAAACCCAAACAAACTAGGATGAGCATTCAATTAGCTGATAAAACTATTAGAATTCCTAGGGGTATAATCGAAGATGTACTCATGAAAATTGATAAATTCGTATTCCCAATAGACTTTGTCGTTTCAGACATGGATTAAGACAACACGATCCCTTTAATTTTAGGAAGACCCTTTTTAGCAACTGCTAGAACTAAAATTGACATTGATACAGGTGAACTCATACTTCGTGTAGGCGACGAGACAGTCACTCTTCAAGCTCTTGACTCGGCTAGGACATCGAATGATAGAGGTGAGAAAGTAAATTCAATTGATAACCAATTTGTTCAACCTTCCTCACAGGAAGCACCACGGAACTACACAACTGAGCCAGATCCTAGACCTCTTGCAAACAAGGAAATAACTCATGAGGAACGAAGGCTTCAAATCGATGAACTAGACAAATGGAAGACACATTTTAAAGAGAAATTAGGGATACACGCAGCAGAACCAACGCCATTCCATGGGACAAACAAATTTAAGATCGGAGATCAGGTATAATTAGATAAAATAGACCCTCGAATATCTCCTTCAGGCCTTAATACAAAAGAAGTCCCTCTCGAGGTACGCAATGTCTTCCTATACGGAACAGTCGAGGTAAGTAATTCTACATTCGGCACTTTTAAGGTAAACGCTACTCGACTCAAACTTTATCATGATAATGGAACTGATAACACGAGAAAGGATTTCCAACTCCTCAAACCACCATGAATATGCGAACGTGAGGAAAGTTCAGCTTAAGACTCTAAATGAGCGCTTCTCGGGAGGCAACCTGAGCACTAACCCCGTTCATTCTTTTTTCATTTCTATTTTTACTTTTACTTTTTCCTTTTTAGCACCTAACGATGAACTAACCAAAGTGTAGATTTCCATACCACACGGCCTTGCACACGGCCGTGGCTGTGGCCGTGTGGATACCACGGACATCCGTACTGACATGGCAGAGGTAGTACGAGCCAATGACGAAAGATTCCCAAGATCATGGATGATTATAAATGGCTACGGCCGTGCGATATGGCCATGGCCGACACTGAGGTAAGTCACTCGGGCTCCGACTAAACACCACGGCCGTGTGATACTGCCGTGGTCGACACTATTTTATCAAACATGGGCGTGGTGACCACGAAACAGGCGTGGGAGAAACGAACGAAGCACAACATGGCCATGCGACATGACCGTGTGACTCAACACGCCCATAGTACATGGGCGTGGGGATGTACCAGATTTGAAACTTCTATTTAAAACACCCCTTGTTCCCTTTCTCACCCATTCCCTTTCATCCATACCCTTTACACTCTCCCCCCTTTTCCATTTTCTCTCATTCTCCTGCCCCAAAATCTCTGTTTTAACATTATCCATGTCAAAGAAACAGAAGAATTCGAGCACAGTCTCCATGTGGAAGACTGATCTTCAAAAGTTCATGCCGGTCGCTTCATTCACTCGGCAAGCCGAGGACATTTGAGGCCACTTAGTTTTTCTTTTTCTTCTCTCTTCTCATTTATTTTCCTTCTATTTAGTTCGCTTGTGCTTAATTAATTCTATTTTATTTTAGTTTCTTGGTTTTAGGTTCTAAAGGCTGCTTGGGAATCACACACCACGGCCTTAGAAATCACACCCACCTCACCCAACATCTAACGATAAGGACTTTTCAGTCCATTAATCTTCTCTTTTAATTTTATTTTACTTTTTATTTTACTTTCTCTTATCTTTCTTTTCTTTAAATATATAATTAGTATATTTTGAATTATTTTTATTATTTCCTGGCTTTTTCTTCACGAGCTACCTAATTTCTTCATTTAGCGCAGCAATTGTGGGCGGCCACCATACCACCAGAAACGCCTCCTCCAACTCGGCCTGAATTCCCCTCGTTTCTTTCCTTGGACTCCACCCAAAATTCAGGAAGTTTCACTCTCCTCCTTACCTTATGATTTTCTTACTACATTGTGGATACCTATCTTTGTACATTGAGGGCAATGTACATCTTAAGTGTGGGGGGTGAATCTTAAAAGTGCCTAACTTTTTGCATTATTCTCAAATCCCTGAATTAGGCCTTGTTCTTAAATAATTTTCTCATATTACGATTAAAATGAAATTTCCTTTGATTCATGATTTTTATTGAAATGTTTTGGATTAAGTCACAGCTAATTGTGCAGTGGTGATTTAAACTTTAGGGGACTAGAGAATCAAGCATGATAAGTCTATTTTTCAGAATTAAAAATTTTGTTAGGTTGTCTACCTGAATTTAAGTATTACCTTGAAGTTTGAAATTTACAAAGTTGACATCAAAAGCTCATAATTGTTGTGAGATCTTGAGCCTTTTAGAGCATACATTCCTTTTCGTGCTCACTTTATTGATTATGAGTGTGTCAACATTGATTTGTTATTCTAGAACTTGCTTCGATTATACATGTCGAGACCACACCTTTGATTTGATATACTAAGATGATGAAGGCACCTAGGTTTTAACCCACTTACTCCATAAAAAGCCCACCTTCACAATTAACCCCTAGTGAACCCTTTTGATCTTAACAACCCTTTTATTGACTCACCCTCAACATTAACCAAAAACCATTATTGTTGAAATCCCTTTAATTAATTTGACCCACATTAAGTCGAGGTCTGATTTGAATAGATTACTTAGCTAAAATATGCTTTCCATTTCAGTTGTTAATTTCTTTATTATTGTATGATTTGTTCTTAAATAAAAATAATAAAAAAAAACGAAGTATATTCATTATTAGTTCTATGTTATTTGAGCTCAAACTGTTAATTTCATTATCTTTAGAAGAAGTTCATGTTATTAGTATTAAGTTTCCGTGATGTAATTATTTAGTATTAGTACAACTTTTTAGTTAGGTAATTTGTCAATTCAGTCTCGATACTAACCCTCTAATTCAAGCCTTTATCCACACCTTTAACCCAAGCCCCGTTACAACCCATAAAAGACCTTTTGATTTGTGTATCATATCATTTTACAGTGGTGGAGATTTGAATTTCATGCAAGCCTATGGGATTAACTTTTCATGTTTGACTTTTGAGTGCTTAATTTTTGAACCTTAAACACTTCGAGTGATTTGAGTGAATCTTTAGTGAGGATGTCAATTTTTGTCGATTTTGAATCAGAGGTAATTATTTAGGTAAGGGGAAACACCTGTTTTTCGTACTATAAAAACTATGACTCTGATTGTTTGAATCTTTGGGAACCTTCTAGTTAAATTATCAATGTATGAATTACCTATGAATTATGACGAAACATTGTTGATGAAGGTTATGAATTGAGGAAATTTGATTTTAATTGTGAGTTGAGAATTTTGCTTGAGGACAAGCAAATGCTTAAGTGTGGGGGTATTTGATAAACCGTAGTTTATACATATTTTAATCCCACATTTAGCATGCTTTTTGGATGATTTATCCCTTGATTCGTGGAATTTGGTGCTTCTAAATCTTTATTTTCATGTTTTATACTTAGGAAAGCATAGGAGGATGAAAAGGACGAGAAACGGGCCAAAAACGGACCAAATGAGCCAAAGTAGGAAATCAACATGACCTGGGGTTTCACCACACGGTCGTGCCTCCCCAGCAGACCTAACCACGGTCTATAATTTGATTCACGGGCGTGTTGAACGGGCGTGTCCCTGCCGTGGCAAAGAGGAATTTCACTCGGATTAGGATACTTGGAGGCGAAGAAACACATTCCGGAGCCTATATAAACACCCTAAGTATAAGCTAAAAGGTGCTTTTGGTCCGGGGGCGTCCAGCTAGGCTAAGGAGCCAAGCCGGAAAGGTCAGAATTGTGGGATTTACTCGAAGAAAGCCAGTTGATTCATCTCAAGAAGCCGAAATCATACTCAAGACGGTGGATCTCTCCTTCAATTCCTTCAGGGAGTTTTAGGGTTTTCTTATGTTTTGTTTTATCTTTTCTTCTGAGATGTATTCTTTTATGATTATGAACTAAAACCCTCAAATACCTGAGGGGGATGAAACCTAAGACGGATCTTGTTATTGTTTTCTGAACTATATGATAAATACTTGATTTGTTCTTAATTATGTGTTCTTAATTCTTGTTTTGATATTTCATGATATTGATTCAAGTATTGATGTACTTAGGCAGAGGAGGAATAGACCCTGTCTAAGAGTAGATCTAGCATAATTAAGCGGAGTTGATCGCAACCCTAGAGATAGGATGATGAAAATCTGCCGGATTAGGGTCAAACCTAATATGAGAGTCCATAGATCGAGTTAATGCAACCTTAGGGGTTTTAATTAGAAAGAGATTTTAATTAATCAACCTAGGGTTAGACGTTAGTAGGCTCGAGAGAGGTATTAATATAAATTAGGGAATCCTACGGATCAGGTCAAGTGAATAAATCGTCTGGTTCAGAGTTAAATAACAAGTGAAGTCTAGGTGGATACCTCCTTGGGTATTGTCTTAGTCAATTGGTTTTTCCCACAAGTATTTCCCCAATTCATTCTATTCGTCTTAGCGTCTTTAGCTTAGTAGTTAGTTAATTTTAGAATAAACAACAAATCCCTTAATCTTTAGCTAAATAATAAAAAGAAAGTTAGTATTAGTACTTTTGGTTCCTTTGGGTTCGACATTCCGGTACTATTGTTCGATAGGTGCACTTGCCTCAATCGTGGTGATAGTTAGTTTTTAGGTTCGATCATTCATTATATAAATTTTAAGACTATCGATACCAACGGTCAATCGTATTTTAAATTCATTCTCAGTTTTCAACTTTCAATATTAAGACACTAATTAATCGATTCGGTACCAATTTTGGGCGTGACGAGGGTGCTAACCCTTCCTCACACGTAACCGACTCCCGAACCCGTTTTCTCAAATTTCGTAGACCAAAAACACCGTTTTAGTAAACCAAAACGTTTTATTAAAACAATGGTGATCCGATCACACCAAATAAAGATCGGTGGCGACTCCCGTTTTATTTTCGTTTTCAAAACCCTCGTCGATTCCCCGTTTTCAAAAAAATGGTTACGACAATGGTCATTAAACTAACTATAATTACGACAAAGGTAAGCGCACCTATCGAACAGTAGTATAGCTATGGTGAGTAGGGAATATCGTATCCACGAGGACTAAAAGTACTAGTAATTACTGTTTTTCTATTATTTAGCCGATAAAATGGGATGTTTATTTTTAATCTAAAATAACTAAACTAAGAACGCAACAGAAGTGAATTGGGAAAATAAACGAAAATAATCAATGAGATAGACAATACCCAAGAAAGAATCCACCTAGACTTCACCTATTATTTTGAATCTGATTTAAACGATTTATTTACTTGTGTCTTGATCCGTAGAAATCCCTAAATTATGTTAATATCTCTTTCGAGAATTTGAACAACTGACTCTAGGTTGATTAATTGAAATATCTTTCTAATTAAAACCCCTATTGTCGCATTAACTCGATCTATGGATTCCCCTATTAGATTTGACTCTAATCCGGTAGATTTATGTCGTCCTATTTCTAGGATTGCATGCAACTTCACTCAATTATGCTAGATCTACTCTTAAATAGGGACTTTTGCTCCACTGAAATAAGCACATTTAATATGAATCAATATCCTGAAAATATTAAAACATGAAATAAGCATACATAATTGAAAACAAAAATCAAGTATTTATCATGTAATTTAGAAATCAAATAATAAGATTCATATAGGTTTCATCTTCCCTAGGTATCTAAGGAATTTAGTTCATAATTTGGAATAACATCATCTCAAAGTTAGGAAAAAAACAAGACATAAAGAAACCTAATAAAACTTCTAAAGAAATTGAATGGAGATCTTCAATCTTGAAGGAGATTCGCTTCTGAAATGAATCCAATGGCGTTCTTCGAGTCTTTTCTTCGTTCTTCTCTGCGTGTCCCTTTAAGTCCTCTTCTACTATGTATTTATAAACTTTGGAATGCTCAGAATCCCTAAAAATTGGCTTTTCTGTGTAAAAGAGAAACAAGGTGCGAAATCGACACGGGATGGCACATGGGCATGTGGCTAGCCCGTGTGGAAATGCTCAGGCCGTGTGGTTCCTGAAAATAACCCTTTTTTTCCAATTTTGGCCCGTTTTTCACTCCTTTCACTTTCATATGCCCACCTAAGTATAGAAACATAAATTTAAAGGATTATGAGCATCAAATTCACTAATTTACATAATAAATCATCCAAAAACGTGTCAAGAATGGGATTAAAAACATGTTACTTTTATGGTTTATCAAATATCCACACACTTAAGCGTTTGCTTGTCCTCAAGCAAAATCCTCAACTCACAATTAAAATTAAACTTTCTCAACTCATAACTCTCATCAATAATGTTTTGTCATAATTCACAAATAATCATACATTGATAATTCAACTAAAAGAGCACTAAAGATTCAAACAATCCAAGTCAAACATTTTTAAAGCATGAAAACATAGGTATTTCCCCCTTATCTAAGTAATTACCTTTAATTCAAAATCGAAAAGAATCGACATCCTCACTAAAGATTCACTCAAATCACTCAAAGTGTTTAAGGTTAAAAAATTAAGCACTCAAAAGTCAAACATGAAAAGTCATTGCCATAGGCTTGCATGAAAAATCAAATCTCCACCACTATAAAATGAGATGATACACAAATCAAAAGGTCTTTAAGAGGTTGTAATGGGGCTTAGGTTAAGAGTGTGGAGAAAGGCTGAAAAAGATGGTTAGAATCGAGATCGAATTGATAAATTACCAAACTAGAAAAATAAACAAATGCTGAATTAAAAACAATTACATCAATCGAAACTATTCAAGAATAACACGAGCTTCTTCTCAAAATATGAATTTAACTGTTCAAGCTCAATTAACATAGAACTAAATAATAATCAATATATATGTATTACTATTTTTATTTATTTATTTATTTATTTATTATTATTTTTTCATCTTTTTTTTTAGAACAAGAATCAACTCAGCAAATGAAACAAAAGAGCATAGTTAGGCAACTAACCAAATCAAATATCGATAAAAAGGGAGTCAATAAAATGGGAAAAATTCTTAACGAATCAAAAGAGTGAGTTATGGGTTAACATGAATGGGTAAATCAAGAAACGGTGTGTTAGGCTCAACGGGGTTCACTAAGGGTTAATTATGAAGGTAGGCTATTTATGGGATAAATGAGTTAAAACCTAAGTGCCTTTATCATCTCAGTATATCAAATCAAAGGTGTGGTCTCAACATGCATAACTGAAGCAAGTTCTAGAATAACAAATCAATATTGACATACTCATAACCAATAATAAAATGAGCAAGAAAAATATATGCTCTAAAGGCTCAAAATCTCACAAAAAATTATGGTTTTGATGTCAAACTTGTAAATTTAAAACTTCAAGATAATACCTCAATTCAGGGAAATAACCTAAAAAATTTTAATTCTGAAAATCAACTTATCATGCTTGATTCTCTCATGTCTTAAAGTCTAAACAATCAATGCACAAATACCTATGAATTTAATCCAAAACACATCAATAAAAATCACAAGTCAATAAAAATTTATTCTAATAGAAGTATGAGAAAATTACTTAAACACAAGACATAATTCAGGGATTTTTTAATAATTCTATAAATAACCTCCCCACATTTAAGATGTACATTGTCCTCAATGTACAAACATATATAATCACAGTATAAATAGAATATCATAAGAGAGGAAGAAAACTGAAACTGCCCTAAATATTGGATGAAATCCCTAGAATAGTAAAAAGCGGAATTGTAGATAAAGCTAGATGTAGTGCATGATTCCGAGAAAACTATTAAGAAAATAAACACAAGTAGTGAAGAAGATTAAGGGATTATGCTCGATTAGAAACAACCATAAAATTAAATATAGTTCAAAAGATAAAACGCAATTCGTCTAAGAAAATAAAAATAAAACAAAACAAATGGACTCAATGGTCCTCATCATCAGACACGTCTATGTCATGAGTCGTCGGCGCTGAAGAGGAGATATGGAGATGCTGACATATCTCCTGCAGTGTCGCGTCAATACTGTCGAACCTCTGAACGCAGTACTGCTCGAAGCGAGCGAACCGCTCGAGGAGGTCCGCTAAAGTAATAGCAGAAGGAATATGGCAGTGACTCGAAGGTGGAGGCTGTGGTGGGTCCTCGTGATGGAGAGGAAAATCATAAGTGAAGTCCTCGGGTTCATTCTAAGCGTTAAAATGAAACAATCGATACTGAAGGGGACCACTCCATGACGCCGCTCTGTAACAACCCAAAATTGGGCCTAGTAGAATTGGACCTATTGGGCCCATTGGACCTTGAGCGTAGAAGCGTTTTAAAATTCATGGGAATTTGAGAACGACATTATTTCAGGTTGGACTTATTAGGAAGGTGATTTTGGAGAGTTACGAGGTTTCTAGGAAGTTCCGGGTTCAAGTTAAGTTATAGGAAAAATTTTGTGTTTAAGCACATTAAGGAGAGATAGTAAGTGGCATCAAGGCTTATGGAAATAAGAGAGTAATTTGCTTGCATAAATGAGCAATTGGTAAAGAGGATATGATGCCACATGAAGGACTTTAAGGGAAGAGGTTCAAATCCCACCAAGTGCAAATATTTTGGATTAATTTTTTGTACTAATAAGGTAAGTGTCGGCCAAGGCTTTAATATGGTATGGAAGACTTTTTAATTTTGTAAGGGAGGCTAAGTAATATGGTAAGGAGGAAGATAAGGGAAAAAGAGGGGAAAGAAATGAAAGAAAAGGAAGGATAAGGGAACATGTTGGCATATAGTGTGGAAGGTGTTTTGGAAAGATTTTAATTGGTTAATGTTCATCTTTTGGAAAAGATGATAATGGTTTTGGAGGGGGGTTTGTGATAGCCGAATTTTCTATAGGAATTTGCAAATTTTTGGTGCTTGAAGAGGTTGTTTTCTCCTCAGCATTTTGGTGTCTTTTGCTTTCTCCAATTTTTCCCTCTTTGCCGAAACTCCAAAGCCAAAAAGAGAGCATCTTTTTCTCTTGTTTTGATCGAAACCCTCAAGGCATCTTTGCTTCTTTTCCCTTTGATAGCTGAACCCATTATCATCCTATTTCTTCATCATTTCGTTCACCATCGTGTGAGAAAAAAACTCTTCTTAATCAGATCGGTAAGAGACTCTATTCTATCATTCTATTTTTCTTTTCTCCATGCCGAATTTTGTGCCCTTGTCTTGGGATGGTTTTCTTAACCGAAAACATCATTTCTTCTATTCTCTCTAAGCGTGATCATCTTTCCTTTCGTAGTGTTCTAGTGTGTAGTCGTAAAGGACATTCTTGTTGATCCCTCTCTAGTCTTGAGTCAAACGATTGAAGTCGGATCTATCATCATTAAGGTAAGGGGTTCATTTTTGGATTTTTCGTTATATCTCTATTTGGCTATGTTGCAAATCGGATTGAAGTTTCGACTAATCGATTATGTTTTAGGGACAAAATTACTCGATATATTCTATTTGCAAATTCTTCGGATATAGTGGTAAGTGATTCAAGTGTAAGCAATGCGTTGAGTATGAATCTTTTGGAGATCCGAGGCTAACTTTTGGTTGGTATTGTTCTAGGATCAACGGAGAGTGGTTCGTTAGGAAATCAAAATAAGGTGTGTAATTCCGTACCCTTCCGAATACATGTTTGAAATGGTGTGTGTTCTCACATCTCTCTGATTGTTTGCATGAAATGTTCTGTGATTTGGTCGTAATACCAAAGAAAACCGAAAACCGGCTTCCGTGATCACTCGGGCGTGCGTAGGTTCATAGTGGTAACCATATTTTTGCAATGAAACAGTTTTGGTCAGCAGCAGTGACATGATTTCGAAAAATTATGAAAAATAGGATAAAGGGAATTAGAAAGTGAATAAGATATCAAATTAAATCTTACCGTGTCTATTTTGACATGGAAGAAACGGAGAAGGAAAAGGAATTTTATATTCTGAGATATCTTAATTTTAGTGAGACTGGTTCTGATGGACTTTGTGGTTCCCTATTCTGTCTTGAAAAAATCATATAAAATTGTACAAAGTAAATTAAGAGTTATAATTAATATGTATGGATTCCTTATTGAACCTATTTTTAATAGAAATAAGTGGGAGCAGCATATGAAAACCGTACAGTAAGATATTTGAAATTAAGATAAGAGAGGTCAGAATCGTTGGACAGTGAAACAAGGAAAAATTTAAGGAATAAACTGTACTAAATGGTTAAGTAAAAAATTCTAGAAAAATTATTGTAAGAAGATATATGAGTCTAGTTTCAAGGAAAATTTACGGATCTAAATTTCGAGTTTCCTAATCCGAGTTATGGTCAGTTTAGTCAATATGACACAGATGGACAGTTTCAATTTTTATGCCCCAAATTAGTCGTTAAGTCTGGGTTGCGAAATTACCATAATACCCTTAGAGGGTAAATTATCGAAAAACCCCTGGATTGATAGATTACCAAATTACCCTTAGTGGGTAAGATTACCGAATTACCGAAATGTCCTTATGGACCGATTTACTGAAATGCCTTTTTGGCCGAATTACGAAAATGCCCCTAATGGGCCGATCTGATGTATTGTTAATGGGCCGATTTGATATATATTGTTTTGTGGGCTGATCTGATATATTGTTTAATGGGCCAATTTGACATATGGCTTAATGAGCCAATTTGATATAATGCCCTAATGGGCTGATTTTGCAAAGTATTAATGGGCCAAATTGTTTGTAATAAATCTCTGAGTTATTAATTATCGTGGTTATATTGTAAATATCATGATTTACTATGTATGTTGCATTTACATAAGTTGCATGGGATTGGGATATTGATGATCGGGGAAGTGAAATTTGGTGGCTCTGCCACATAATCTGGTGACTCTGTCACATTTTGTCTGGTGGCTAAGCCACGTATATTCTGTTATTCTGGTGGCTTGTCCACAATTTGAATTTGATATAAATGGCTAAATGCCTATGATTGGTGTGTTGGCGGGGTGGGTTGACAAAAGATCCCCACAGGTGTGATGGATGGTACGGGTGGTGTGTAGCGGATGGATATCTAGGTTGGGTTGGGTTGCATACATTCATACATTTACTTCATTTTAAGATTGTTATGCAAAGGGCTTAGGCCCAAGATGATTGCTATATGGGTTCGGGCCCTAGTGGATGACGGTGAAGGGATTTCACACTGAGTTCTTGTAACTCACCCCTTTTCTTAGCCCTTGTAGGTAATGCTCGGTGGATTTGAGGACTTGGGCCCATGGATGACTCGGTGGAGGTCATACTTGAAATGGTGTTATTGAATTTTAAATTTCTATTTCCGTTTATTTTATTATTTTGCTATTTTGGTTTAAGTTGTAATAAGGCCTCTGGAGTATTTTATTATCGCTTTATGGTTGATATACTTATTATTTTGCTTAAATTGTTTAAAACGAGAATTTTTCTAAAACTTAAATAAAGGTTTTCCAAAATCAATTAACAAATGGATTTCATAATAAACTTTATAAATATTTTAACACGAAAATTATTTTCTCGAACTATCAAACAATATTTTCAAAAGTCACGGTTTAAGTTCACTATCTTGATTGTTGACTCATCAATCAATCTCTCAAAAATATTTGTATTTTATCTACGTTTCCGAAACGATTTCAGAATACTTCTGCAACTCTATTTCTAATATCACATTTTTGTAAATTGTTTATCTCAAATATGCTTTTGCCACCAAAAATGTTTTTAAAGATAATTACGTTTTCAAGTAGTTAATAAATTACTTAAGTGTTTTGGGTTTTAACAAAGAGGCTGAAATTTTCAAACGAGTTTTTTTTTTGTGTGACACGCCAGATTCGGGCCTAACTTCTGAGCCGAGTTTGGGGTGTTACATTTTATGGTATCAGAGCCCGGTTGCAAAACTCGGTCGTGGTTTGAGTTCAAACACGTTTTCAAAGCTGTTTAAAATTATGTTCCAAAGGAAGTATGGCACCACGGGTATCCGGCACCAAGTCAAGTAAGTATATGTTATCATTTTATGATTATTGTGTTAGTACTGTGGTAAGAAAATTTCACAAAATAGAATACTCTAGAACTTTTAGTCTTAGGAGCTGAAACTATAGAGATTGAGACTATAGGATGCGTACTACGAAAACAACTTTACTTCTTATACTTCATAAGACATTGTTTAATAAATATTAGAACTATAGAATGATTCATAAGACTTTTAATAAGATTAAATCGACATTAGTGAACATGAGCGCTAGAGGACGTGGACGCGGTAGACATGGACGTGGTAGAGGCCGAGGTGCTAGGGCTAGATTTTTAGCATCGGGGCGTGTATCCTAAAGGGAGGCGTTGGCATCACCAGTAGCCGAGACGGAGTCTTATGACCGAGCTGGAATTGATGAGCTGACTCAGCTAGTTAGGGAGCTTGTGGAGGAGGTTAGAGAAATTGGTCGAACACTTCGAGTTGGGCACGTGGACTGTAAGAAGAAATTAGATCATACTTCTCTAGGGTCGCAGTCTCGTTCTGTGAAGCGTGTTAAGACACGTCCAAACTTTCCGACTTGCAATTATTGCAGAAGGCGTCGTTCGGAGAATGCTGGAGGAGGTCAGGAGCATGCTTGAGATGCGCGTCTAAGGAGCATAAGGCTTGAAATTGTTTCGTCACCTATAAGTCAGGAATGTCTTTTTTGGACGTGATGATTGAATGTAGAAAATTTTAGGTATAAGTGGTAGATAACTGCTTGCTTCTGTGGTTAGATGTTTGGTTGTGTGAAAGAGGATTCAAGATTATGTTAAAAGTACATTAGTGTAATTAAGATCAGAGTGCGCAGCGAAAGCATAGTGGTATGATTTAAGCGGTGCGGTTAGTAGTTGGTTGGAAATTTCGAGGACGAAATTTCTTTAAGGGGGTAGAATTGTAACATCCCAAAATTGGGCCTAGTAGAATTTGACCTATTGGGCCCACTGGACCTTGAGCATAGAAGCGTTTTAAAATTCATGGGAATTTGAGAACGACATTATTTCAAGTTGGACTTATTAGGAAGGTGATTTTAGAGAGTTAAAAGGTTTCTAGGAAGTTCCGAGTTCAAGTTAAGTTATAGGAAAAATTTTGTGTTTAAGCACTTTAAGGAGAGATAGTAAGTGGCATCAAGGCTTATGGAAATAAGAGAGTAATTTGCTTGCATAAATGAGCAATTGGTAAAGAGGATATGATGCCACATGAAGGACTTTAAGGGAAGAGGTTCAAATCCCACCAAGTGCAAATATATTGGATTAAATTTTTGTACTAATAAGGTAAGTGTCGGCCAAGGCTTTAATATGGTATGGAAGACTTTTTAATTTTGTAAGGGAGGCTAAGGAATATGGTAAGGAGGAAGATAAGGGAAAAAGAGGGGAAAGAAATGAAAGAAAAGGAAGGATAAGGGAACATGTTGGCATATAGTGTGGAAGGTGTTTTGGAAAGATTTTAATTGGTTAATGTTCATCTTTTGGAAAAGATGATAATGGTTTTGGAGGGGGGTTTGTGATAGCCGAATTTTCTATAGGAATTTGCAAATTTTTGGTGCTTGAAGAGGTTGTTTTCTCCTCAGCATTTTGGTGTCTTTTGCTTTCTCCAATTTTTCCCTCTTTGCTTGAAACTCCAAAGCCAAAAAGAGAGCATCTTTTTCTCTTGTTTTGACCGAAACCCTCAAGGCATCTTTGCTTCTTTTCCTTTGATAGCCGAACCCATTATCATCCTATTCCTTCATCATTTCGTTCACCATCGTGTGGGAAAAAACTCTTCTTAATCAGATCGGTAAGAGACTCTATTCTAACATTGTATTTTTCTTTTCTCCATGCTGAATTTTGTGCCCTTGTCTTGGGATAGTTTTCTTAACCGAAAACATCATTTCTTCTATTCTCTCTAAGCGTGATCATCTTTCCTTTCGTAGTGTTCTAGTGTGTAGTCGTAAAGGACATTCTTGTTGATCCCTCTCTAGTCTTGAGTCAAACGATTGAAGTCGGATCTATCATCATTAAGGTAAGGGGTTCATTTTCGGATTTTTCGTTATATCTCTATTTGGCTATGTTGCAAATCGAATTGAAGTTTCGACTAATCGATTATGTTTTAGGGACGAAATCACTCGATATATTCTATTTGCAAATTCTTCGGATATAGTGGTAAGTGATTCAAGTGTAAGCAATGCGTTGAGTATGAATCTTTTGGAAATCCGAGGCTAACTTTTGGTTGGTATTGTTCTAGGATCAACGGAGAGTGGTTCTTTAGGAAATCAAAATAAGGTGTGTAATCCCGTACCCTTCCGAATACATGTTTGAAATGGTGTGTGTTCTCACATCTCTATGATTGTTTGCATGAAATGTTCTGTGATTTGGTCGTAATACCAAAGAAAACTGGAAACCGGCTTCCGTGATCACTCGGGCGTGCGTAGGTTCATAGTGGTAACCATATTTTTGCAATGAAACAGTTTTGGTCAGCAGCAGTGACGTGATTTCGAAAAATCATGAAAAATAGGAAAAAGGGAATTAGAAAGTGAATAAGATATCAAATTAAATCTTACTGTGTCTATTTTGATATGGAAGAAACGGAGAAGGAAAAGGAATTTTATATTTTGAGATATCTTAATTTTAGTGAGACTGGTTCTGATGGACTTTGTGGTTTTCTGTTCTGTCTTGGAAAAATCGTATAAAATTGTACAAAGTAAATTAAGAGTTATAATTAATATGTATGGATTCCTTATTGAACCTATTTTTAATAGAAACAAGTGGGAGCAGCATATGAAAACCGTACAGTAAGATATTTGAAATTAAGATAAGAGAGGTCAGAATCGTTGGACAGTGAAACAAGGAAAAATTTAAGGAATAAACTGTACTAAATGGTTTAGTAAAAAATTCTGGAAATATTATTGTAAGAAGATATATGAGTCTAGTTTCAATGAAAATTTACGGATCTAAATTTTGAGTTTCCTAATCCGAGTTATGGTCAGTTTAGTCAATATGACACAGATGGACAGTTTCAATTTTTATGCCCCAAATTAGTAGTTAAGTCTGGGTTGCGAAATTACCATAATACCCTTAGAGGGTAAATTACCGAAAAACCCCTGGGTTGCGAGATTACCAAATTACCCTTAGTGGGTAAGATTATCAAATTACCGAAATATCCTTATGGACCGATTTACCGAAATGCCCTTATGGGTCGAATTACGAAAATGCCCCTAATGGGCCGATCTGATGTATTATTAATTGGCCGATTTGATATATATTGTTTTGTGGGCCGATCTGATATATTTTTTAATGGGCCAATTTGACATATGGCTTAATGAGCCAATTTGATATAATGCCCTAATGGGCTGATTTTGCAAAGTATTAATGGGCCAAATTGTTTGTAATAAATCTCTGAGTTATTAATTATCGTGGTTATATTGTAAATATCATGATTTACTATGTATGTTGCATTTACATAAGTTGCATGGGATTGGGATATTGATGATCGGGAAGTGAAATTTGGTGGCTCTGCCACATAATCCGTGACTCTGTCACATTTTGTGCAGTGGCTAAGCCACGTATATTCTATTATTCTGGTGGCTTGTCCACAATTCGAATTTGATATAAATGGCTAAATGCCTATGATTGGTGTGTTGGTGGGGTGGGTTGACAAAAGATCCCCACAGGTGTGATGGATGGTACGGGTGGTGTGTAGCAAATGGATATCTAGGTTGGGTTGGGTTGCATACATTCATACATTTGCTTCATTTTAAGATTGTTATGCAAAAGGGCTTAGGCCCAAGATGATTGCTATATGGGTTCGGGCCCAGTGGATGACGGTAAGGGATTTCACACTGAGTTCTTGTAACTCACCCCCTTTTCTTAACCCTTGTAGGTAATGCTCGATGCGAGGACTTGGGCCCATGGATGACTCGGTGGAGGCAATACTTGAAAATGGTGTTATTGAATTTTAAATTTCTATTTCCGTTTATTTTATTATTTTGCTATTTTGGTTTAAGTTGTAATAAGGCCTGCAGGAGTATTTTATTTTAAGCTTTATGGTTGATATATTTATTATTTTGCTTAAATTGTTTAAAACGAGAATTTTTCTAAAACTTAAATAAAGGTTTTCCAAAATCGATTAACAAATGGATTTCATAATAAACTTTATAAATATTTTAACACGGAAGTTATTTTCTCGAACTATCAAACAATATTTTCAAAAGTCATTTGTTTAGTTCACTACCTTGATTGTTGACTCATCAATCAATCTCTCAAAAATATTTGTATTTTATCTACGTTTAAAACGATTTGAGAATATACGCAACTCTATTTCTAATATCACATTTTTGTAAATTATTTATCTCAAATATGCTTTTGCCACCAAAAAGGTTTTTAAAGATAATTACGTTTTCAAGTAGTTAATAAATTGCTTAAGTGTTTTGGGTTTTAACAAAGAGGCTGAAATTTTCAAACGAGTTTTTTTTTTTGTGTAACACGCCAGATTCGGGCCTAACTTCTGGGCCGAGTTTGGGGTGTTACACGCTCGATCATCCTTATATGTATTATGCTTGAGATTCCCTATGGGGACATCTGGTCGATAAGAGTAAGTGTAGAGGACTGGTCCGGTGTGTCAATGAGACCGAAGTGTCAAGCGAGGCGAGTCACATAAGGGCCTAAACGGATGGGGACCTTCCTATGGCAGTCAGTCTGATGGCGGAAGGCTAAGGCGATGAATTATGCCAAATCAAAGATATGCCCGTTAGTCATGCTTCATAGAAAATAAGCATCATGAGTGCTAACGACTCCATTGCTCTCTCTCCTACCGATCAACGTGTGAGCTAAAAGTGCATGGAGATACCATAAAGTTGGAGAGAGAGAAGTCGCCTTTGAGCGACTCGCATCATAAAGTGTCAGACTCGCTGTAAGCTCTACCCAACAACGAGATGGAGTGTAATGGATGTGCCAGTGTAGACGAAGGAAGTTTTCGGTGCTCATAAACTCGTCAATGTAGAGTCCCATAGCAGCACCGAACTCAGGGACACTCATCTAGCGCACCAAACCACCAAGTCGGAAAGTGATGGTACCTGGATCGTCATGAGTCATCATGACCTACTGTAGAAGAAATGTCGCACAAAAATCCAAAGTAAGCTCCATATATGTGGGCTCGATGATGGAGAAAAATCTGTCCCACGGAGCTGTGGCAATAAAGGCTCAAACATCATCAGCTAGTCGGACCTGCTCCAACGCGGCCCAATCAATACATCGGCCTAGGCCGAGTGGGCATTGTCTAAGTAACTAAAATAGATCCTCCTGGGGGCCAACAGAAAATCGGAGATAAGGGTGGCAGGCCTCGGCAGAAGCGCTCGAGGAGGAGGTCGCATCATGGGTCTTCCGCTTTTTCAAAGCAGGGACGACGACATTAGTCTTACCACGTGTGTTTGTCATAGTGTACCTGAAATAGTAAAAGAATTCAATAAAAATTAAATAAAGCCTCACCAAACACGCAACAGAGGGCCGATAAATCAGATTCCTAAGAAATAAAAACAGAAATCTAATCCTAAAAGGAGATGTACGAATACCGAATAATGCAAGAACCAGAATAAAGAAACCTATATGCATGAATAATGAAATGATAATAAGCAAAACAGTAATACCAATAATAATAACAATCAAGACAAGAACACGAAGTCTTAGAAAACAGTAAATCACAACTATTAATAAAACTAAAGAAATGATGTAGAATAAAAAGAGACTGACGAATAATAAAAATCAAATAAAATAAACTCAACTAAAAAGGGACATACGAGTGCACATTTTGACATAGCTAAATAATGAAGCAATATTAAGAATAGGAAATAAAGTAAACTAAAAACAAATAACAGTAATAAGAAATAGAATAAACAAGTAAAAAGAATCAGAAACAAAAATAATAATAAGGATAATAATGACACATAACAAATAATAATTATAATAATAACTAAATTAAAATAGATGGGCAAAAAGGGGAAAAACTGACGGTAGTAGGACGGTGGTCGAAGGGTCACGCGGTGAGGTGTGATGGGAGAAAAAGGGGGAAAGGGAAGGAAAAAGGAAGGGAGAAGGGGGTGGTCAGGGTCTAAGGCTCGACGATGAAGAGGAGAGGGAGGAGAGAAAGGAAAGGGGATGGGTTGTGCGTGGTAGCTGGTCGAGAATGAGAGGGTTCTGGGAGAGGAATGGGTGGAGAAACGGAATAAGGGGCTGGAGCGGGAGGAGCGCGCGATGAGGGTAGTTCGTGCATGGTGCGGCGGGTGGCTGTTCAGTCGGGGCTGGGACGACGGCCGGAAAAAAGTGGTTGGAGGGTTGCAGCGACAAGGGTTGAAGAGGAGAGGAAGAAGACAAAACAAGAAAAAACAAAAGGGATTAGAGTTTTTATGGGGTGACACGATTGTGTAAAGGCCCGTGTTGGGCGACACGGCCTCGAACACGCCCGTGTGTCTAGGCCGTGTGGAAAACATGGCCGTGTGCACCCTCCTTCGCTTCTCCTACGCCCGTGTGACCTCCCACACGCCCGTGTGGCTCGACCGTGTGTCGCACACGGCCGTGTGCCTTACCTGTGTAACTCTCTGACTTATTTCAAAATTAAAAAAATTAGTTTCAGGTTTCACACGGCCTAGGACACGCCCGTGTGTCCAGCTCGTGTGGTCCACATGACCGTGTCACACGCCCGTGTGCACTATGTTAGGCCGTGTCTCTATCGATTTTTGAAAAATTAAGTCCCAGTATCCACACGGCCAAGGACACGCCCATGTGTCCAGGCCGTATGGGTCACACGGCCGTGTTACCAGGCTATGTAACTTATTGTCGATTTCCTTAAAATTTTAAAACTAAGTCTTAGGATCCACACGGCCAAGGACACGCCCGTGTGTCCAGGCCGTGTGGGTTACATGGCCATATTGCCAGGCCATGTAACTCAATGTTGACCCCTTGTAGTGCACACGGCCTGGGACACGAAAAATACTATGGAGTGAAAATAAGAAAATTAGCAGCATTAGCACTCGGGTTGCCTCCCGAGAAGTGCTTATTTAAAGTCTAAGCTCGACTTACCTTGTGTGCACAATTATAAAAGTTGGTGGAGCTGAAGCTCCTCTCTATCATATCTAAAATCCTCACCACTATAAAGTTTAAGTCGATGACCATTTACCTTGAATGTGCCATATTCTGGATGAGTTACCTCTATCGTACCGTATGGGAAAACGGTTTGTACTACGAATGGACCTGGCCATCTTGATTTCAGCTTTTTGGGAAACAATCTGAGCTTTGAATTATATAAAAGGACAAGATCTCCAACTGCGAATTGTTTGGGCTGCTTCAAACGAGCATCATGGCGTCGCTTTATCGCTTCTCTATATAATCGCGAGTTCTCGTAAGCATTCGCTCGCTACTCATCTAACTCGTTCAGCTGCATCAATCTCTTCTCACCTGTAAGTTTAAGATCATAGTTCAGGAATTTTATTGCCCAGAATGCTTTGTGCTCTAGTTCAAACGGTAAATGACAAATTTTTCCATAAACAAGCTTGTAAGGAGATGTTCCTATGGGTGTTTTAAAAGCAGTTCTATAAGCCCATAAAGCGTCATCTACTTTTATCGCCCAATCCTTCCTATTCGACTCTACAGTTTTCTCTAGAATACATTTGAGCTCTCGATTTGCAATTTCAACTTGTCCACTAGTTTGAGGGTGATAAGGGGTTGCTATTCTATGATGCACTCCATACTTCTTTAGAACTTTATCAAATTGAGCATTACCAAAATGAGTACCCCTATCACTAATAATTGCTCTAGGTGTTCCAAATCGAGAAAAGAGCTTCTTAAGAAATCTAACTACCATTGGTAGGTAAAGCTTGAGCTTCTACCCATTTTGACATATAATCGACAGCTACTAGGATGTATTTATTTCCAAATTAACTAGGAAATGGACCCATAAAATCAATGCCCCAAACATCAAATATTTCACATGAGAGCATATAAGTTTGAGGCATTTCATCACATTTAGAAATATTACCTGTTCTCTGGCACCTATCACAAGAAGTAACATACTTGTTTGCATCCTTGAATAGTGTGGGCCAATAAAAACCTGATTCAAATGTCTTATGTGTTGTCCTAGTCCCACTGTAATGTCCTCATGTTGGTCTTGAGTGGCAGTGTTCCAAGATCTTACTCGCTTCTGATTTTGTAACAGATCTCCGAATTACTTGATCTGCACATATACGAAAAAGAAAAGGATCCTCCCAAAAATAAATTTTCACATCGGCAAAGAATTGCTTCTTTTGATGATGTGTCAACCCTTTTGGTAGGATGTTAGCAGCTAAGTAATTCGCAATATCTACAAAACAAGGTACTTCAAAGTCCGTTATAACTAAGAGTTGTTCCTCAGGAAATGAGTCATTTATCTCATTCTCATCAAGCTCCTTGAGATGTGAATTCTCTAGCCTGGAAAGGTGATCTGCTGCAAGATTTTCAGCTCCCTTCTTATCCTGGATTTCTAAATCGAACTCCTGCAATAATAAAATCCATCTTATAAGTAGAGGTTTTGCATCTAATTTAGTGAGGAGATAATGAATAGTTGAATGGTCAGTGTAAACAACAACTTTAGATAATATCAAATACGATCTAAATTTATCGAATGCAAAAACCAAAGCTAGCAATTCTGTAGTAGTCTGCACCTACTGTAAAATCACTCGCATCACACTTTAGTTCAAAGGGTAAATTTGAATCAGGTGCAACTACTATCGGAGCATTGATTAATTTTTCTTTAAGAGTATTAAATGCTTCTAAGCATTTCTAACTAAAATCGAAGGGCACATCTTTTTCTAGCAAATTCGTTAAAGGCTTAGCTATTTTAGAAAATCTTTAATAAATCTTCTATAGAACCCAGCATGTTCTAAAACGCTTCGAATAGCCTTAACTGAACTAGGGGGTAATTTTTCAATGGTTTCAATTTTTGCTCTATCGACCTCAATCCCTTTACTAGAAATTTTATGACCCAACATAATCCCTTCTCAAACCATAAAGTGACATTTTTCCCAATTAAGCACAAGGTTTTTTCCTCACATCTCATTAGAACTCGTTTTAAGTTTTTAAGAAAAAGATGGAAAGAATTACTGAATATCGAGAAGTCATCCATGAATACCTCCATAATGTCTTCTACAAGTTCATTAAAAATGACCAACATGCAACACTGAAAAGTAGCAGGAGCATTACATAATCCAAAAGGCATTCGTCGATAAGCAAACATACCATATGGATATGTAAATGTCATTTTTTCTTGGTCTTCGGGAGCTATTGGGATTTGAAAGTAGCCAGAGAGTCCATCTAGGAAACAATAATACATATGCCCAGATAATCTTTCCAACATTTGATCAATGAATGGCAAAGGAAAGTGATCTTTTCTTGTGGTATCGTTCAACTTCCTATAATAAATACAAACTCTCCATCCCGTGACTATTCTCGTTGGAATCAACTCGTTCTTCTCATTGGCTACAACAATCATGCCTCCCTTTTTAGGAACAACCTGCACAGGACTCACCCAAGTACTGTTAGAAATAGGATAAATAACTCCAGTATCTAGAAGTTTAATTACCTCAGCCTTAACTACCTTCTTCATGTTAGGATTTAGTCGTCTTTGAGCTTGCACACATGGTTTGTATTCATCCTCCATTAAAATTTTATGGGTGCAGAAAGAAGGGCTGATCCCTTTAATGTCAGAAATCTTCCAAGCTATAGCTCTTTTATGCTCCTTTAATACCTTCAGTAACTCAACTTTCTCATTTGGCTGCAAATCTGAAGCAATAATCACTGGTAATGTAGAATTATTTCCAAGAAACGCATACTCTAGATGATTTGGTAATTGTTTCAGTTCCAATTTAGGAGGTTCTTCAATAGAGGGTTTTAATTTTAATTCATCGTTTACCTCAATGCCCTCATAATTCTTCTGTCTCAGTGAAAACTCATTAGAATCTAAAGCAATTTTTGTCTTACCTATCACAGCAGTATCATCATCTACCTCCTCTTTTTGGACAAGACACAGTTCCAACGTGTCCTTATGAACAATTTCATGTAATGAATCTTGAATAACATGGTCAATAAATTAATAAAATAACAGGAATCATCTTATTCTCTAGAAAATCGCATAGCATCATAGATTTTAAAAATAATCTCTTCGTCACTTACCCTAAGCACAAGTTTACCATCGCCCACATTAATGACAGCCCTAGTAGTAGCTAGAAAAGGACGACCTAAAATTAAAGGTACCTCAACGTCCTCGTCCATGTTAAGCACAACATAATCAACAGGGAATATGAATTTATCTACTTTTACAAGGAAATCTTCAATAATACCTCTAGGATATTTAACAGATCTATCAGCTAATTGAATACTCATCCTAGTGGGTTTTGGTTCCCTAAGACCAAGTTGCTTGAACATTTTATAAGGCATCAAATTAATGTTAGCACCTAAATCAGCCAATGCTTTTTCAATATTTAAACTACCAATAAGACAAGGAATAGTAAAACTTCCTGGATCCTTCAGCTTAGTTGGTAGTTTATTTTGAAGAATAGCTGAACATTCCTCGTTGAGTTCCACAGTGGATAGCTCTTCAAACTTTCTTTTATTTGTTAATAACTCTTAAAAAAAATTGCATATGTAGGCATCTGCGAAATAGCTTCAACAAAAGGTAAGTTAATATGCAACTGTTTAAAAAGTTCAAGAAATTTATTGAATTGTGCATCTATGCGGTCTTTCTTCAACTTTGATGGATATGGGATCGGTGGTTTATATTCATTAAGTACTGGTGTTTCACTCACTTCGGGTTTTACCCTCTCGTCCTTTTCCTTATCAGATTTCTGTTGCAGCTTCTTTTCAGGTTCAGCCAACACTTTCCCATTCCTTAGTGTAACTACTTTCACATGCTCTTTTGGGTTGGGTTCGGTGTTACTGGGTAAACTACCTTGCTGCCTTTCTGAAACTAATTTAGCAAGCTGTCCAATTTGATTTTCGAGCCCATGAATCGACGCTTGCTGATTTTTCAAAGCCGTCTCGATGTTTTGAAAACGGGTTTCTGACATCGAAATAAATTTTGCTAACATCTCTTCAAGGTTTGGTTTCTTCTCTTGCTGATAAGGTTGTTATTGAAGACCTGGAGGGGGTTGTGTTCTTTGATTTCCTTGACCACCCAATGAGAAATTTGGGTGGTTCCTCCATCCTGTATTATAGTTATTACTATAAGGATTATTTTGAGGTTTAGAATTATTACCCATATAATTTATTTACTCATTCTTCATGTTGGGACCGTAGGGTAAATATTCTGAATTATTCATTCCACCTCCATTTGCGCCGCATTGCATCACCGGATGTACCTGCGTAGAAACACATAAACCATCAATTTTTTATTCAAAAGTTCTACTTGATTCGATAACATGGTGACCGCATCTAAGTTAAAAACACCAGCTGCTTTTGTTGGCTTTGTGCTCATGACTTGCCACTGATAATTATTCAATGACAGCTCCTCTATAAACTCATAAGCCTCTTCAGGTGTTTTATTATTCAGAGTACCACTGGCAGCTACATCGATCAATTGCCTAGTTGAGGGATTCAAACCGTTGTAGAAAGTTTGAACCTAGCCATAGAGGTAACTCATGGTGAGGGCACCTTCTCAATAAATCCTTATACCTCTCCCATGCATCATATAGGGTCTCTAAGTCCATCTGAACGAAGGAAGAGATATCATTCCTCAGCTTGGCTGTCTTAGCCAGTTGAAAGTGCTCTAGTAAAAATTTCTCGGTCATTTGTTCCCATGTAGTGATAGAACCTCGTGGTAAAGAGTTCAACCACTATTTAGCTTTATTCCTCAATGAGAATGGAAACAACCACAAGTGAATTACATCGTCAGAAACGCCATTTATCTTGAAAGTGTCGCAGAATTTAAGAAAATTAGCCAAATGAGTATTTGGATCTTCGTCTTGCAAACCATCAAATTGAACGAACTGTTGAATCATCTGAATAGTGTTCAGCTTCAGTTCAAAATTATTCGCAGCAATGGTAGGTCTCACAATACTCGATTCAGCCCCAGTTAGAATAGGCTTGGCATAATCGTGCATAGTACTAGAAGCAGGATTCAGATTTACAGGATTTGCGGCAACCACAGGAGGTAGCTGATTATTCTGATTTTTAGCCATCTCCTCAAGTAATATTAATGATGTCCTCTTGCTATTTCATTGTACTTTGTCGACTATGCCTTGCTTCTCTACTGTTTCTACGAGCTGTGCTTTCAATTTCGCTATCAAATAGTAATGGTCCCGACTGGTTTCTTTTAGTCATAAACTAAAGGAACCTGCCAGAAGCAAATAAAAGAAAAATTAAAAAAAAATAAACTAAAAATAAAAAATGCAATAAAAATAAAAATGGCTAAATTAATAAAAATTGAGTGTTCCTAATATTTTAGTCCCCGGCAACGGCGCCAAAAACTTGATGGTCACTAAACTAACTATAATTACGACAAAGTCAAGCGCACCTATCGAACAATATTATAGCTATGGTGAGTATGGAATATCGTATCCATGAGGACGAAAAGTACTAGTAATTACTATTTTTCTATTATTTAGCCAATAAAATGGGATGATTATTTTTAATCTAAAATTATCTAAACTAAGAACGCAACAGATAATGAATTGGGAAAATAAACGAATATAACCAATAAGATAGACAATACCCAGGAAAGAATCCATCTAGACTTCACCTATTATTTTGAATCTGATTTAAACGATTTATTTACTTGTGTCTTGATCCGTAGAAATCCCTAAATTATGTTAATATCTCTTTTGAGAATAAGAACAACTGACTCTAGGTTGATTAATTGAAATCTCTTTCTAATTAAAACCCCTATTGTTGCATTAAATCGATCTATGGATTCCCCTATTAGATTTGAATCTAATCTGGTAGATTTATGTCGTCCTATTTCTAGGATTGCATGCAACTCCACTCAATTATGCTAGATCTACTCTTAAACATGGACTTTTGCTACATTGAAATAAGCACATTTAACATGAATCAATATCCTGAAAATATCAAAACATGAAATAAGCATGCATAATTGAAAACAAGAATCAAGTATTTATCATGTAATTCAGAAATCAAATAATAAGATTCATATAGGTTTCATCTTCCCTAGGTATCTAGGGAATTTAGTTCATAATCTGGAATAACATCATCTCAAAGTTAGGAAAACAACAAGACATAAAGAAACCCAATAAAACTTCTAAAGAAATTGAATGGAGATCTTCAATCTTGAAGGAGATCCGCTTCTAAAATGAATCCGATGGCGTTCTTTGTAACACCCCCTAACCCTAAATCGTTATCGGAACAGGGTTATAGAGCATTACCAGACCTTTCAGAAATATTACGAACCTTATACAAATAAATAACATACATATTGTAAAACATTCATAATGTCCCTTTTATGGACCCTCGAGGCCCAAAATACGTGTTAGAAGTGAATCAGGACTAATTCGAGTGCTCGAGAAATTTTTCATGAAATTCTAATTTTTTTTTAAATACAGGGCTCATACCGTGTAGACCGAACCGTGTGGGCTCAATATAACCCCTTTATAATTATCTAACCAACCCTGCAAACTTAAAACATACCCAATTCAAACCAATATCACAACCATTACAATTTTATATACAATTACATTTAAAACATATCAAGACATCAACCTGATAATCTATTCACTAAACATTCACAAGCAACATTAAGGTTAGTTTAGAAATTTCATTCTATTTCCATTTCAAAGTTTAGTATCATATGTGTCATTTTTTCTTCTTATTCTTCATATGTCTATTCAAAATAACATATGTCATCTATTACAACCAAAATCCACCATGACACATATACATAACCTAGGTACATGCCACATTTACCAAAAAGAAATATATACATCACCAAGCTTTTGAGGTCGGGATCGGCTCTGGATGCTAGACCGAATCATTTGACTTCTACTAACCTGCGCACGGAAAACAACCGTACGCTGAGTATATTATACTCAGTGGTATTATTATAATTCAAACTTGTAAATCATGCAAATAAGTATACTTATTCAATTTATACTTTTATTCTTTTAATAACTGATACATATTAAATCAATTTATTTAATAATAATAGTAACTTTTCAAACTTGTATCCAATTGAATTCATATAGTATTTCACTATCTCAAAATTCATTCCATTCCCACATCTCATATCAATATTTCTTTCATTTTATATATAAAATCATTCAATAAAATTTATATTATCAAAATTATTCATTTACTCCTATTAACCTGATTCGGACTTTGACGGATACACGGATCCAACCAAACACACCAATATGGCACCCAGTGCCTCATCGGATAGTTTGAAGCAATAAGTTGACACCCAGTGTCTCATCGGCCATGCCGAAGTAAGTTGGTACCCAGTACCTCATCGAATCTATCCAAAGTAATATAATGACACCTAGTGTCTTATCGACTCGAAGTCGAAGTAACCCTGAACACTTCCTATCCTATAGTATGCCAACTATATCCGACTTAGTCCAACTAGTTAATAGGGTATTAAAATCACTTTTCAACATCAAATCAATACATATTTCAAATACTAACATATAATCATACTTTGATTCAATTCAAATCATTTTCCAACTTCCAATCAATATACAATTCAATTACACATATATATTCATTATTCAATCCAATTCACATTCAACTCAAATATCAATACTTACCTTAAATTTCACTTATCATACACATTAATTAAAATTTAGCATTTAATAATAAATAATTCAAATTATAGTAATACAAACCAGAATTTCTCTCGAGTTACTCTCAAACAATCTTTTCCTTTCCCTTTGTCGAAACCATTTTAAAATCGGTTTTAAAAACGGGGATCGACTTTTAAAAATAAAAATGGGAGTCGCCACCAATCCCTTTTTACTTAGGTGTGATTGGATTACCTTGTAAAACGTTTAATTTTAAAACATTCGATTTTGGTCTACGAAAAACACAAAAAAAATGGGTTCGGGAGTCGGTTAGTATGAGGAAGGGTTAGCACCCTCATAACGCCCAAAAATTGGTACCTAATTGATAGAATCATGTCCAAATATTTGAAACTTAAAAAAGCTTAAAATAAGATCCATTATTAGAAGGAAAATCAAGACTTTCCTATTTCAAAGTAATAAAAATACCACACCCAATAAGTTAGGATACAGCATCTTATAACTTCGAAGCTAGGTGCATCTTTATTTTAGAAAATTCTTACCTCAAGACACAAAACATCACACCTAATAAGTTAGGATACAACATTTTGAATTCTCAAGATTAAGTTTTTGTTTGAAATTGGTAACCTTGAACTTTAAAAATGGAGAGATATCTAATCCTTTGAATTTTACGAGAAAAATCACACCCAATAAGTTAGGGCAAAATTCTTCTCGAAGATTCCAAATATCGGATATCACTGTTAAAATATTTTACAAAAAAAATCTTTAATTTAAAAAGTATTTTTATTAAAAATGGTGTGAGTACGACATTGTAACATATACATACATCAATTGCAATTCTACAAACAAAAGAATAATAACATGAATAAATATGGCATTATATTAAGCAATAATAAACAATTAAGATAAATACACATGCAATGTGAAATAAATAGCAGTTAATGAAACTTTCACAATTTAAACAAAAAGGGAACGATATATTTAGACATTTAACAAATGATTTTTAAAATGATTTAATATATATATATATATAAAATACATAATTTCATAATTTAGTATATATATAAAAAATAATTAGTAAACAACAAATAATAATTTGAAATAAATGCATACATATATAATATATATTAATTAAAAACATGTAATAAAATATATTATAATTTGAATAAATTTTATATAAAATAAAAATATATGATAAAATATTATATTATATTATAAAAGAAAAATGTAATAATTAATATATATATTGTAAAGATAATAAATATGTATGTATTTATAATATTAATAAATTAATATATATATAATTACGAGGATAAATATAATTTTAATATAATAAATAATTTAATAGTAATTTAAAAATATATATATTTAAAAACAAGAGTAAATTGAAACAAAATAGATTTTTAGGGCTAATTTAGAAATAAAAAAAAACTAAATTGGATAAAAATAAATTAAATAAAATAACGGAGGGACTGAAATTGAAATTTTCCCATTTTAATAAAATGCGCGGATCCTGAAGGCTGGGTCAGGTCAACGCGAGGATCCTCATTGTCAAAAAACGACGTCGTTCTATTTTGGTTATATAAGTCAGTGTTTTGCAAAAAAAAAAAAAAAAAATCATTTTAAGCCTGCGTTTAAAAAAAAAAACTTAAAAAAAATCTCTGAAACTTTCGTTTTTCCCCGAGCTCCGATCGCTTGGCTTCTGAGCAACGCGCCTCACGCGCCACACGCGCCTCCGTGGCCGGTGGCCAGAGGCCTAAAACCTCTGATTTCTGTCGTTCTCCGAAAGGTAATCCTCTTTTCTTTTATGCTTTTTCTTTAAACAAGATAGTTATATGTGCAAATATATAAAAATAAAAAAATAAAAAATAAAAAAAATATAAACAAAACGAGAATCACCTTGTCGAAATCACTGACAGTTATTCCACCAAATTTTCTGGCAACTCACTGACTTTGAGTATTTATGTGTAAAATCTGTGTTTTTCGTGTAACAATGTATTTGTATATCTGGGTAACTTTTTCTCTGTATTCCCGTAACAGTCTTTTTCCTTTACAAGTTTAATCTAGGGGTTTTTATAACCCAAAAATGAAAAACAAAAAGGGAATAAATCTCTGTTTTTGCCTCTGTTTCGCCTTTTTTTGCTGTGATTTGTTTCCTTTTGTAGGTCGGGCGAGGATCTTGGTGGTGACTGTGGCGGGATTCGGGCGCGGATCATGGCGCGACCGAAAGCCTGGTGTGGGTGCGACGATTAGGCTCCATCGATTGCGGCGTGACGTTTGGGTTGACTGCTTGCGGCGCCTAGGGTTTCAGAAAACCCTAGGCCATTCTGACTTCTGTTTAAATCTTGGGTCTTTTGGGCCGTCTGAGTCTGGGTCTAGTCTGTTTAGGATCTGTTGGGTCATAGTTTTGGGTCAAGGGGTTTAATTTGGGTTGCTGGGTAGTTCGGGTCAGGGTGTAACGGGCCACAGGTTTGGTTTAAGGGTCTGTTTGGTATTGGGCTATGTAAATGGACTGTTAAAACTGTTTATTTTTTTTTCTTTTTCTGAACAAGCCCGGGCAAAATGGGTTCCTACACCCTTCTGAGTCGATGTCTCCGGTTCGATGTTAGCTACGAAAATTAAAATTAAAATAATTTTCAATTATTAATACAACAATTATTCACATCAAATACTTGAATTTCCTATTTAACTTCTACCTTAATTCTAATTTAATCCTTAACCAAAATAATATATTTTTCCATCCCAATTCATACCTTATTTGTATTCAATTTTCAACCAAACTTAAACTTAACTCTCTAATTTTCATCATAAATACCTAATTTCGAATTTCTTGCAATTTAGTCCCTATTACACAAAATTTATAGCCTATTCTAAAATTTAGTCCTTCTCCCAATTCTAATTAGAAATTCTATTAATTCAATCTCTAATTCATACTTTTACTCAACAAAATTAGTATCTAAAAATCTAATAACTTCCAAAATTTCAGCATATACTTAGTAGTATTTTGTTCTAGGATCATAAAAACTCAAAAATTACAAGAAAAGGACTTAAATTGACTTACCAATTTAAATTTGAACTTTTGAAAACCCTAAATTCTTTTCTTTCCTTTTCTTTCTTTTTTCTCTCTGTTTCGTCCCTCACCTATTCTGTTTCTTTTGTTTCATTTATTTAATAATAATATAAATATCTTATACTTATATAATAAGTAAATATATAATTATATTACAAGTGTACATATATTTATTATTACTATTATACATGTATGGTTTCATTACCATACATTTGTCTCTATTTATTTTATTTAATAATAATAATAATCTAATAATATATTTTAACACATAAAAATCTTAGATTTTTATGCTTATACCGCCTCAAATTTGGCAATTGGCATAATTGCCTATTTAGTCATTTTTATTTTCTTTAATCTTTAATTAAACTTTCACACATATTTTAATTTAGTCCTTTTTTCCTAATTATTCTTAATTCTAGCTAATTCACCTAACCAAAACCTAATTAAACACACAACTAATTTCGTAAATATTTTTAATAAATATTTACGAGTCCGTTTTACTAAAACGAAGGCCCGATAACACACTTTTTCGATGCCCGTAAATTTTGGGTCATTACATTCTTCGAGTCTTTTCTTCGTTCTTCTCTGCGTGTCCCTTTAGGTCCTCTTCTACTATGTATTTATAAACTTTAGAATGCTCAAAATCCCTAAAACTTGGCTTTTTCCGCGTAAAAGAGAAACATGGTGCGAAATTGACACAGGCTGGCACATGGGCGTGTGGCCAGCCCGTGTGGCTCACACGGGCGTGTGCCCAGGCCGTGTGGCTCACACGGGCGTGTGCCCAGGCCGTGTGGTTCCTGAAAACAACTCTTTTTGTCTGATTTTGGCCTGTTTTTCGCTCCTTTCACTTCCCTATGCTCACCTAAGTATAAAAACATAAATTTAAAGGATTAGGAGCATCAAATTCACTAATTTATATAATAAATCATCCAAAAACGTGTCAAGAATTGGATTAAAAACATGTTACTTTTATGGTTTATCAATACGAGTCACGCATACACAGTCTACCATCCATTCAGGATTAAAGTATGCTACACTATAAACGTCACAAGTGAATAAATCCATAAATGAGTTTAAGATCTAATCTACTTGGGTCATGTCCGATGCATTGTCAATTTAGTCAATCATAGCTATGTCTTTTTTTTTTTTTTGGGATTCCTCCGCTCCAGTACCTAAGACAAGGTATCTCCTCAATGGGACTTGATAGACGAAATATTAGTCTTTGAATCGGTTTGCTCGTTTCTGATTAGACTAACGACATGTTTAGGTTATCTACTAATATAAGTTGTTTTTCCATATTATGATCCGGACACATTATACCACTTAGTATTATTTAATTGTTAGATGATCAATGAGTCAATATTTACTTCAATTTTGTTGTGTATGCAAAAATCATTAAGGACAATATGCAAAAGATATTTATGTAATTTATGGATATTTTATTAAACCAATTTCTTCAAAATATCGAGAAGAAAACTACTAAAAATCACAAGAAAGCAATCTTACACAAAGAAACTGACTCCCAGAGTTGAAATTTTATTAATGAATAAAAACAATTGTGTATCTAATGAACAATAAAAGGGTCTTTATGTAGGCTAGCTAAGTACATCTCAATACAACTCTCAAGTATACTGAAATTTTGGTTAATTTAAATAAGAAATAGTTTTAAACTAAACTTTTGTGTTGACTAAGAAAAACACAACTCCTAAATAACTTAAAAATACTTTAAAAAAAAGCCAAAATTCGGAATAAATAAATAATAAAATAATAAAACCTAACAAATACAATATTGGACTCATATATAATAAAAATTAAGCCTAAAAATCAAATCCAATATGATTTAAACTCGAATTAAAAGCCCGAAACTCGTAGATTCCATAATAATCTCGTCCAGAAATTCTGCTCACGCAGTCCTCACTAAAACGGTCATAACTTGAGCTCCTAAACTCGAAGTCAAGTGATTAGAAGTGAGTATCGAAGCTAAGAGATAGATCTTCAAATGCTATGAAGATATCTCAATCCAAAAATATCCGGATCCCATCAAAAAAGTCGTTACAAGTCGACTGATTTTTCAAACTTAAAAATTAATAGCTTCGGTGAATGAAATTTAATAAATTTCATCCCATTCGTGGATGTATCACTCAAGAACTAAATTTAAATTGTATAAAATGTTTTGGGCTTTAACTTTACAAGTTGTTTATGTTTTTTTTTCCAATCATTTTTTATTTTGAACAGGAGCTGTCATTACCATAATTTTCCATGCAAATGAATTTATAGTTGTTATAATTTTCTTCAATCAACTTTTTTCATTTTAGATTTGAGTTCATTTTGAGTTTAATTATTTAAAATATAGATGCTTATGAGTTTGATTAATTTAAATACAAGCCGTTGACTTTTTTTTTATTCATTCCAAATTTAAACAATTATGAGTTGGTTACATTTATTTTGAATTACATTTAGCATTTACTTATTAATATTTTATTTTTTACTTTATAGAATCAAGATCATAATTATTTTTTAAAAATAAATGACAAGCCTTGAGTAATTATTTTTTTATGAGAAAATAAATTTAAAAAATTAAAAAATAGAATTTAATAAAAAATATATAAAAAATTTCAAGGTTAATAAAAAATATTATACATATATGTAGGGTAAATATCCCATATATACCTAAAAATTTAATTATTTACTAAATGGGCAGTTTGAAGAATATTTACGGAAAAGCGATTTCCCAAAAACGCGTCCACGTCGGTAGCGTTTTTGGGAAATAAGAATAAAGCGCCATTCCCACGAGGGCGCGCTTTGTGCCACCTCGACAAAGCGCGCCGCGTGGCGCGCTTTGCTGAGGTGGCACAAAGCGCGTCTCGCGGCGCTTCTTTGCTGGCGAATTACCAGAAAACGCTGTTGACGTGGACGCGTTTTTTGCCCTCCCTTTCCCGTCCACTTACAGTATGAAAAATTAATTGAATTTTTGGGCTAGGGAAAAATTAATTGAATTTTTGTGACAGTAGTCTCCGGCAAAATAATTTTGAGAAGACGTTTCTGAACAAACAGTGGCCAAAAACGCTTCCAGTAGGGTGCACTGTCAGCAGGAGTACTGAAAAGAGCTCCCACGTGGACGCTCTTTTGCTACGATGAGTCTCCAAAGAAAATTAATTTGAGGAGACGTTTCTAAACAAACAAGGCCAAAAACGCTTCTAGCGGGTGCACTTGTCGTGAGAAATCTCAAAAGAGCTCCCACGTGGGCGCTCTTTTGCTCTGATAGTCTCCGCAAAATTAATTTGAGAGACGTTTACGAACAAACATGGCCAAAAATGCTTCCAGCAGGTGCAATCGTCGGCGAGTACTGCGAAAAGAGCTCCCACGTGGGCGCTCTTTTTTTGCTCTGATGAGTCTCCTAAAAATTAATTTGAGGAGACGTTTACAACAAACAATGGCCAAAATGCTTCCAGCAGGTGCCTGCACGTCGGGAGTACCGAAAAGAGCTCCCACGTGGGCGCTCTTTTGCTACAGTAGTCTCCGGCAAAATTAGGCTATAAATCAACCAAATTTCATTCTCAGGCTGCATAAGGGAAATTGAGGCAAAAGAAAAAAAAAACTGAAAATGAGTGAACGTATTAATGCTGTTATTTACTACAATGGTGAAGTTCGTGACACCGAAAATGGTGTTGTTTTTTTATCGGAGAACACAATGCGACTGAGTTTTAATCGGAACGTCGATTTGGTAGAACTTCGCAAAAGAATTAGGCATAAAATATTCGGAACAACGCCAATGAAAGTTCAGTCTATTAAGTATAGATTTTGCGCTTCGGTTGATCCGATGAGATATGACTCATTCGACATCGAAGGTCCTCGGAGCTTTGAGGCAATGGTGGAGACTCATCTTGCCAGTGGATCACCCTATATCGAGGTATATATAGAATTTTCATCTCCAAGTGATCTTTCTGTGACCTCAACATCTACTGCCGTTCAAGGGGAATACACGACCCCAAGCCGACACTCTGTAAGTGGGAGGTAAAACACAGAAGTGCCCGTGTGCGGTGGTAGTATGGAAAACATAACCCCTGCACGACATTCAGTTGGTGGATGGGACATGCATATCCGTCCTTCGACGTCCGATGATAGAAATACGTATTGGGGGACGTCATCAACATCTAGTGGTTGGCAATCCACATATGATTGGGATCTTTACGAAAGATTTTTAAAGAGGAATGATGTACTCCCGACGACATCCACTGGCGAGGGGCCCTCGTTTGTTGCAGGTTATGGAGGGTCGGACGATGAATCTGATGTGGATCCACCTCGGGAGCCGTGGGCGACGACGGGTGCGTGGTTGGATTATTTTCTAAACCGGAGCCCGTTCCAACTGTACCTGAAGACGTTGAGGGCGGTTCAGACGAAGAAGAAGAAGATCTGCTATTCAGGGCGTACTCGCCTTCAACCCACATGCATAATGTCGATCTATCTCAAGATAATGCATTAGAGTTTCCTAAACTACCACACCGGACGCGTGACCATACAAATTCTTCGTTGGATTCGGACCAATTAGAAGTTGGTAACCAGTTTTCCAACAAGAATACTTTTCTTGCTGCATTGAAACAATACAGCATCAGGAACGGGGTTAACTACAATGTGGTTAAATTTAAGCTCGATAAGTACGAGGCGAAATGTGCAGTGCAAGACGGCACATGTTCATGGAAAATCATGGCGTCGTTGAGGAAAAGGACAGGGTTGTGGGAGATCAAAAAGTATAAAGGTCCACATACATGTCTTGCTTCGTCTGCAGTACCACTATGTGTTCAATGATTTCAATAACACTAATATTGTGTAATGTTGCATTATTTAACGTGACTTCGTTGATGAGTGTAACACAAGATCATCCGAGGATGGATTCAGACATGTTGACTGACTTAATAATCCCGACGGTGAAGGCCGATCCTAAGACTACGGTGCCGGCCTTAATTGGCAATATTCGTAGCCAATTGGGGTACACGCCCTCTTACAAAAAGGCTTGGATAGCCAAGCAGAAGGCGTTAGAAAAGTTGCACGGTCGGTGGGACACTTCATATAATGAAGTGTGGCAGTGGTGTCAGGTGCTAGAGAGATATGTCCTGAGCGGCTAGCAACACCTTAAAACGCGAATCGGCGTTACAACGATCGTCTGCTCCGCGGATGCGCAGTGTTCAAGTGTCTGTTCTGGACATTTAAGCAATACCGAGATGCCTTTATATACTGCAAGCCATTGGTACAAATTGACGGTACCTTTATGTATGGTAAATATACGCATCGGCTATTGCTAGCTGTGGTACAAGACGGCTGTGGGAGAATCCTTCCGATTGCGTTCGCAATAACACCGGGGGAGTCAGCTGATGACTGGAACTTCTTCCTATCTAGGTTAAGGAGGCATGTCTGCCCCCAACCTGACATATGCATTATATCGGATCGGGGCCCTGGAATACTTGCGGCAATAGAACGCCTGTAACATCCTGAATTTTTGGGCCTATGCATTTAATGGGTGAATATGTGTAATGAGTTAATTTGAGCATTAGGGGTCCAAATTGGGCTCAGGATTGGGCTGAAGCCTTAGTTAAATTTTTGTTTGGGCACTATAGGGTTTAAAAGGTGGTATCTGAGTTAAAAATATCAAAATGGGCTTGTGGCCCAGTGGTCAGTGGCGCCACTTAGGGAGCAAGGAGGTGACGCCACACAAGGGAGTAAGGGGCCCAAATTTAAGTTACATGGAGCCCAACTCTTTTAATTTAAGTTAGCTAAATTTCGGCATTAGGGTTAGGTAGAGTGGACGGCAACAAGGCTCAAAAATAGGAGGATTTATGTGAATGGGATAATGTAGATAGTATAGTTGATAATATAGAAGGAAAAAAAAGGAGAAAAGATAGGAGCTATCTACAAGGCTAGGAGTTGGCCGAAATTCCATCACCTAGAGAAGTGAAGAAATCGGTTTCTTTATGGCAAAAGGGGTGCCGAATTTTCCCTTTTTATTTGATTAATTTTTAGTTATCAGGAAGGGCACTTTCGGTTTTTCATAGGTGAGTGCCGAAATTTCTATAAATAGGGAGGGTTCTCTTCTTTATTTTTCGGAATTTAGGGTTTCCACCTTTTCTTTCTCTTCTTTCTTCTAAAAGTTGAAAACCCCATTATTCTTTTCTCTTCTTTCTTCTAAAAGCCAAAAACTCTATTATTCTCTTCTTTCTTCTAAAAGCCAAAAACTCCATTATTCTCTTCTCTTCTTTCTTCTAAAAAGCCGAAAGTCAAAAACTCCATTATTATTTTCTCTTCTTTCTTCTAAAAGTCGAATCTCTATAGATTTCTTTGAATCATCTTCTCTTCTGATCTTCTCAAAAAGTTGGAATCTCTAAGGGGTAGTCGAATTCTCTGCGTTAAGGTGAGTGCCGATTTTCCTATCTCTTCAATCTCTCTTTCGATTTTTAAGAGACAAGGCTGAATGACCACTTGGTTGTTAAGGCTGCCGAATGAAGCTAATTTTTCCTCTCTTTTTCGTTTGGACGGCATTTCGGGATTTGAAGGAAACCTGATCATCTAGATTTAAAATCCGAAAATCGCTAGTCTCTAATTTCGGGATTTTAAGGTAAGGTGATTTTCCCTATATTTTCACTAGATTTGTTCATCGCATGCGAGATCTTAACTTTATGATGTGGATTAACGATCATATGTTGTGATAGTAGTTCTGACAAGGACTTGTGATGGAATTAAATATGGATCAGGCAAGGGAGAGAATCCCTAAGTTTAAGAAACGAGCTGTGTCAGCAGTACGGGATTGGCCACCAGGTTGTGGACCGACTTCTGAACAACACCTTAGGTAAGTAGCAGTTGTATCGACTTCTGATAGTGTCGACATAGAGAGTGTCATTCTAACGGTAATCAGGTGTGTAGATCTCTAACACACTAGTAATCTGTACTAAATATATGTTATGGGCTAAAAGCCAGAAAAAGGCTGTATAGTAATATGTACTAAATATATGTTATGGGCTAAAAGCCTAAAAAAGGTCAGATAGTAATCTATACTAAATATATGTTATGGGCTAAAAGTGGAAAAAGGTCAGATAGACAGTCGGATTACCCAAAAAGGGTAGGCAAGGGATGCCAGGTACGTAATCATAGAAACTTCTCTATGTGTATCGATGTATGTGATAGACTGTGAGCTTTTAGGTAGTATATTGTTTTGATTCTGCATGTATGTATGCATGGGATGGGATTGATATGATGAAGGGGAAGAAGGTCGCATAGCGATCGGTGGCTTTGCCACATAGGTCACATAGTGATCGGTTTTATAATGACAAACTCAAATTGTTGAAATACTACGATGTATTATTAAGGTCGTATGGCGATCGGTGGCTTTGCTACATCGGTCACACAGTGATCGGTCTTTAAGACAGGCAGCACAGCTGTCGATATGGTGTGTAACGGTTGGAGGGTTGATTGTAGAAATCCCCAAGGTGTGATGGTTGGTACGGGTTGGTGTGTAGAGGATGGATTTCTAGGCTTGGATGGGCCATGATGCATATATAGTTACCCTTGTATACGGGCCAAGGCCATAATGTGTTTGTGGGCCAAGCTTTTGATGTGTTTTCGGGATTTACACACTGAGTCTTGGTGACTCACCCTATTATTTTTCCCTAACTCTGCAGATGAGCAGTAGATCGTGGACATGGGAGCAAAGGCGGACTCGAGGGGCCATCAAGTTTTTATTCCTATAGATTATTTCGGTTTTTCCTTAAGTTTTTAATTTTGGAAACATTTATGTAATAAGGCCCCATAGTTTATACTCACTACTTAGTTTTTAATATTTGAAACTTATGGAACTTTGTCAAAGGTTTTATTATTCAAAATAATAATAATACAAGGTTTTCTTTTCAAAAGTCACTTGTTTATTCGAATTTCGCCTAATAACTTATGATTTACTAAAACCAACTTAGCAAAAGTTTTCAACGTACAACCCATAGCATACCGATCCGTCGAAACTTATGGGCCGGGTTTGGGGTGTTACATTTTAGTATCGAGCCAGTTCAAAACTCGAAATTGTGAAATGGGTCTAATCTTGTTTTAAAGTTGATAAGAATTTGGAAAAGTTTGGGTTGAGAAATGGCCTTCGAGTCTCACCTTAGACCCGATCCATGCAAAAGTATTCAACTTTTGGATGTGATATGTATGTTGGGCTTGATGGGCTTGATGGACGTAGGCTAGTATATTAGACATTGATGGACTTTAGGCTTAGTTTAAACAACTCTCTAAATTTATAAGATTTAATCCAACCAAACAAACACAGAACAAGTCACCGAGATAGGGGGTGTGCAACAGCATACGCATGTCTAGGATTGGATTCGGGAGAGCTTGGTATTTAAGCGATCCTAGTGACTCACCTCCTCTTCGCTGAATCCTACAGTGCGTAGTGATTGCTCACCCTAGCCACAAGAATTTGTTGACGAGCCAAAATTAATAATTTAAAACCCGAAAGGGACCAGCCATTCTATTTTGTAAAACTACTAAATTACCCCTGATTTATAAATGACCAAAATATCCCTAATTTGTAGAATTTCCAAAATAACCCCGGATTTGCAAAAAATTACCAAAATACCCTTTTTTCACAAAATCACCAAGGAACCCTATTTTGAAAAATTACAAAAATACCCCTGTAGGATAAATTACGAAAATACCTTGGGTAGTGAAATGACGAAAATACCCCTATGTGATAAATGTAAGTTCGTGAATGCTACCTGTATGTTGATGTGTAATGATTGAATGTATGTATTTCCTAGAACTAGGAGATGTGAACTTGAGACTGAATAGTAGTTATAGTTGCGAATTCGAAAGAACTACTCTTAAAACTACTATTCATAAGACTATTCGTGGATAATCAGTGGAAGAAATTAATATTTCATAAAATTTCTAATTAGATAAACGCGAATCGGTAGAATGAGTACAAGGGGTCGAGGATGACCGCCGCGTGGCCGTGGTAGGGGACGGAGACGCTCCAGATGCGAATGATGGTGCGTACCCTACCATAGTATACTAAATGTTTATTTTGGCTTTAGAATTAGAGTGTGCAGCGAAAGCATAGTGGTGAGACTTGGGTAGTATGATTAATAGTTAGTTGGAAATTTCGAGGACGAAATTTCTTTAAGGGGGTAGAACTGTAACATCCTGAATTTTTGGGCCTATGCATTTAATGGGTGAATATGTGTAATGAGTTAATTTGAGCATTAGGGGTCCAAATTGGGCTCGAGATTGGGTGAAGCCTTAGTTAAATTTTTGTTTGGGCACTATAGGGTTTAAAAGGTGGTATCTGAGTTTAAAATATCAAAATGGGCTTGTGGCCCAGTGGTCAGTGGTGCCACTTAGGGAGCAAGGAGGTGACGCCACACAAGGGAGTAAGGGGCCCAAATTTAAGTTAGCTAAATTTCGGCATTAGGGTTAGGTGGAGTGGACGGCAACAAGGCTCAAAAATAGGAGGATTTATGTGAATGGGATAATGTAGATAATATAGTTGATAATATGGAAGGAAAAAAAAGGAGAAAAGATAGGAGCTATCTACAAGGCTAGGAGTTGGCCGAAATTCTATCACCTAGAGAAGTGAAGAAATCGATTTCTTTATGGCAAAGGGGGTGCCAAATTTTCCCTTTTTATTTGATTAATTTTTAGTTATCAGGAAGAGCACTTTCGGTTTTTCATAGGTGAGTGCCGAAATTTCTATAAATAGGGAGGGATCTCTTCTTTATTTTTCGGCATTTAGGGTTTCCACCTTTTCTTTCTCTTCTTTTTTCTAAAAGCCGAAAACCCCATTATTCTTTTCTCTTCTTTCTTCTAAAAGCCGAAAACTCCATTATTCTCTTCTTTCTTCTAAAAGCCGAAAACTCCATTATTCTCTTCTCTTCTTTCTTCTAAAAAGCCGAAAGCTGAAAACTCCATTATTCTTTTCTCTTCTTTCTTCTAAAAGCCGAATCTCTATAGATTTCTTCGAATCATCTTCTCTTCTGATCTTCTCAAAAAGCTGGAATCTCTAAGGGGTAGTCGAATTCTCTGCGTTAAGGTGAGTGTCGATTTTCCTATCTCTTCAATCTCTCTTTCAGTTTTTAAGAGACAAGGCCGAATGGCCACTTGGTTGTTAAGGCTTCCGAATGAAGCTAATATTTCCTCTCTTTTGCGTTTGGGCGGCATTCCGGGATTTGAAGGAAACCTAATCATCTAGATTTAAAAGCCAAAAATTGCTAGTCTCCAATTTCGGGATTTTAAGGTAAGGTGATTTTCCCTAGATTTTCACTAGATTCGTTCATCGCATGCGAGATTTTAACTTTATGATGTGGATTAACGATCATATGTTGTGATAGTAGTTCTGAAAAGGACTTGTGATGGAATTAAATATGGATCAGGCAAAGGAGAGAATCCCTAAGTTTAAGAAAAGAGCTGTGTCAGCAGTACGGGATTGGCCACCAGGTTGTGGACCGGCTTCTGAACAACACCTTAGGCAAGTAGCAGTTGTATCGACTTCTGATAGTGTCGACATAGAAAGTGTCGTTCTAACGGTAATCAAGTGTGTAGATCTCTAACACACTAGTAATCTGTACTAAGTATATGTTATGGGCTAAAAGTCGGAAAAAGGCTGTATAGTAATCTGTACTAAATATATGTTATGGGCTAAAATCCGGAAAAAGGCTGTATAGGCAGTCAGATTACCCAAAAGGGTAGGCAAGGGATGCAGTGCGTAATCATAGAAACTTCTCTATGTGTATCGATGTATGTGATAGGCGCAGAACTTTTAGGTAGTATATTATTTTGATTCTGCATGTATGTATGCATGGGATGGGATTGATATGATGAAGGGGAAGAAGGTCGCATAGCGATCGGTGGCTTTGCCACATAGGTCACATAGTGATCGGTCTTTATGACAAAGACGACTTTCGGTATCGAAATACTACGATGTATTATTAAGGTCGCATGGCGATCGGTGGCTTTGCCACATAGGTCACACAGATGATCGGTCTTTAAGACAGGCGACCACAAATTATCGATATGGTGTGTAGCGGTTGGAGGGTTGATTGTAAAAATCCCCATGGTGTGATGGTTGGTACGGGTTGGTGTGTAGAGGATGGATTTCTAGGCTGGGATGGGCCATGATGCATATATAGTTACCCTTGTATACGGGCCAAGGCCATAATGTGTTTGTGGGCCAAGCCTTTGATGTGTTTTCGGGATTTACACACTGAGTCTTGGTGACTCACCCTATTATTTTTCCCTAACTCTGTAGATGAGCAGTAGATCGTGGACATGGGAGCAAAGGTGGACTCGAGGGGCCATCAAGTTTTTATTCCTATAGATTATTTCAGTTTTTCCTTAAGTTTTTAATTTTGGAAACATTTATGTAATAAGGCCCCATAGTTTATACTCACTACTTAGTTTTTAATATTTGAAACTTATGGAACTTTGTCAAAGGTTTTATTATTCAAAATAATAATAATACAAGGTTTTCTTTTCAAAAGTCAGTTGTTTATTCGAATTTCGCCTAATAACTTATGATTTACTAAAACCAACTTAGCAAAAGTTTTCAACGTACAACCCGTAGCATACCAGATCTGGTCGAAACTTATGGGTCGGGTTTGGGGTGTTACAACGCCAGGGAAGCATATGGCATCGCACACACCATCGATATTGCCTGAGGTATGTTTCGTCCAACTACTATGGGCAACATCGATCTAAAAGACAGAAACAGCAAGTGATAGATATGAGTATGAAATATCTATTAATATAATTTCGTTTGTAATATTCAATTTATTCTCAATTGAAGAGTGGTATGTAATATTCGCTATCAATGTATATTGGCAGGGTACGAGATCAATAAAGACCGTTTTCACGAGATGTTGGCCAGTTTGCGCTCAGATAACGCCGAAGGCGCAAACTACCTGTGCAATATTCCTTTCGAACAGTGGACACAAGCATACGACGGTGGCCTACGATATAGTCATATGACCACAAACCTGGCCGAATGCATAAATTTTGTTCTAAAAGGAACCCGTCATCTGCCGATTACATCGATTGTACAAGAGACATATTTTTGTTTAGCGGCACTATTTCCGAAGAGAGCAGCGAGTTATAGAGGGCAGATGCAAGGAGGCCATGTATGGAGCCCGAAGGTCTTGCAAGAAATAAATCGTGGGAAGGCACGGGCCAACACCATGCACACAGTGTGTCACGATCGCGATAGCCTATGTTTCGTGTCACGGAGTTTGACAGACCGAACCAAGGTATTGTTGGCGGGCATTATCGTGTACACTTGACAAATAGGACTGCGCGATCGTGGATATTTGATGCACCGTTACCCATGCGCTCATGTACTTGCGGCTTGTCGAATCTCCGTCTTGATCCCATGAGCTATGTCGGCCAAGTGTATAAATTAGAAAACATGTACAACGTTTGGAGACACGTATTCCCACCAGTCCCAGATGAACGTAAGTGGCCGTCGGTATCGCTTGCACCGTATAAGCTGTTGCCGGATAGACAATTGAGGCGCAAACCAAAAGGTCGACCTTCCTCGAGTAGAATACGCAACAATATGGATATCCGAGAAACGAGCAACCAAAGTCGGCTGTGCGGATGGTGTAGGAACCCGGGCCATACATCTCGCTCGTGTCCAAATCGGAATAGTTGACCGTGTTCTTAGCTTTTTTGTCTCCTGGTGGCTATGTAATTTCTATTTTTTTGGAGGAAAACGGTGAACTTTTGTACAAGAACTTTTATTTTATTCAAATTATTAAAATTAAATTACAAAATTACAAAAAAAAAAATTAAACCATTTCTATTTTATCAAAGATATTAAAATTAAATTACAAAAAAAAATAAACTCAAATTTTATTAAATATATTAAAACTTAATTAGAAAAAAAAAGTAAACCATTTCTATTTTATCAAAATATTAAAATTAAATTACAAAAAAAAATAAAAATTAAACTCAAATTTTATTAAATATATTAAAACTTAATTAGAAAAAAAAATTAAACCATTTCTATTTTATCAAAGATATTAAAATTAAATTACAAAAAAAATTAAATTACAAAAAAAAAAAATTAAACTCAAATTTTATTAAATATATTAAAACTTAATTAGAAAAAAAAAATTAAATCATTTCTATTTTATCAAAGATATTAAAATTAAATTACAAAAAATTAAATTACAAAAAAAAAATAAATTACAAAAAAATAAAAATTAAATTACAATAACAAAATAAAATTCGGGGTTTAGGGTTTAGGGTGATCTGGGGTGGGAACCAGATGCCATACGGGGCGGTCGGCGATTCTGTACCGGATTCCTCTTTCTTCTAGCTTAGTGAAGTCGTGGAACCTCGGGCGGGGATTCCGGTTCCTCGGCGGTGGGTGCAGTTACGGGTGTTGCGAGGAGGACCCACATTGATAAAATAATGACCCCGAAGGTGTTTGCATAAACCACGGCGGGGTGATCGCATCCCGTCTGCGAAAGGAGCTGGTAGAAAGAAGTGCTCCCCGACGGCACCTCCTCCGATCCCACATACGACGTCGGCCTCACGATCGGTGGCGATGGGAGTAGTCGAAACGGACTCGAACCCGCCATGCATTCCAACACAGGGTGGGGTGGAAATCAAAACATATATGGGTTAGGAGGATACATATAAGGGTAGGGTACATGAATCGCATAAGCGGTGACGCTTTGTGATGTCGGTATTGTCGGCTGAACCCGATGGGCACAGCAACTGTGTCGGCGCTATTGCTTGGGCTCGGTGGATCGTGTGTCGGTGCTGTTGATGGCCCCGCCTCATCACCCCTTCTCATTGGATTTAAAGGGCCCGACGTTCCTTCGCTCGCGAAGTTACCGTCGCCTCTCTTCTTCCGACAACATATACGACTTGCCATGGATCCTAAACCATGGCATGTACTCCGGCACGCACGCTAACTCAGGAACGATGATCGGTTCCCAGATAGGTAAAAAGTCATACCGGTTCTCCCACGTCTCGATATGACCTGACCAAAATCTTGGCCAATCCGTGTGTGACTGCCGTAAGTCCACTTTGTGCTTATCATCGAGCACCTCGGTGTACACGGAATCGGTTGTCGGAATCCAAATTGCCGCGAACCCGATCCGATCGGTGCATCTCCACCGCCGCTCGTAGGTGATCAATAGGACCTTAACATGCCAACTGTTCGGATTTTGGAAGAACCGCTCAGAATTCTTGCCAATTTCCAGATCCTCGTACGGTGTCCATTGAAACTATATTAACATTACGAAAATATTAGTTATATACATAATACTAGACACTAAATACGAAATACTAAATTATAATAACGAAATTCGAAACTTACTTGTGATTCCGACCGTTGGTCCAATAGGAGCCGTATATCCTCAAGCGAGTTAGGTATTCCAACATGACTCGCCGAATGGTTCCACCTAATTAAATAAACTTTTAGCATGAAATTATATTATAAATATACGAAATAATTGTAAAATATAATATTAAATTTACCTCGTTATCAGTGGGAATGAATATTGCTGGTCGAGTCGAGGACGTAAAAATGGAAATCGAAACCATGTCCATGACTGCAGTAGTGATAGGCAACCTCCGATTTTTGCTTTACTCGGCCGCGTCGCCTCGCACATCTCCTGGTACAACCTCGATAGCACGACAGACCCCCAACTCAATTCACCGGCTGCTCTGAAATCAACAAGTTTCAGGAGCCATCTCAGGTGGACGAGGTTTCTAGAGAGGTCCGGCATCAGATAGCCTCCAATTATCTGAAGAATGTATGCCCGAGCATACCGTATTCTTTCTACTTCGGTCGAACCCTCGTTCGGCTCCGGGAATGTGTCTCGTAACCAGGCCAGATCGATCCGAGCTCCTTTAATTTTATCCGGAATGGCACCCAGAAGCTCGTAGCATACGACCATCCAATCGGTAGATGTTGCGGACCCGGTGACTACCGACCCGTCCACCGGTAATCCCAACTGCAACTGCACATCTTCTAGAGTGATGGTACACTCTCCGCATGGCAGATGGAATGTGTGCGTCTCGGGTCTCCACCTCTCTATCAACACGCTGATCAAAGGCGGCTCCAACTTGAACCCTCGGCCTATCCTGGCCACGTGCAAAAACCCGCTTCCGCAGTAATTCTCGATCAACGGCGATGGGGACCATGCATGTTGCGAATATAACATTCTAACACCCGATCTACAATTTGTTTAAAAAATTATAAAATTAAAAATTAATTAAAATTGCATAATTGAAAAAAAAAATTAATCATATTGAAAAATTAAAAATTAAAACTTACCATTTTCATTTGCTCAACGGAGATGTGGTTGTCGTCTAGGCGAAGTAATTCCCCGGCCATTGTAATCCGATAAAAAATTTTAATAAATTTTCCAAAAAAATATATTACAAAAATTATAAAGGGCTTTTTCAGTAAATAGTAAAGGACTATTTTGAATTTTGAGCGTAAATTTCAAGGACTTTGAGAGAAAATTGAGAGAAAATTGAGAAATGATTGTAGTGTGAAAAAAAATAAAGGGTTGGGGGTTTTATACTAATTTTTTTACCGTTGGGGCTTTTTGACCGTTGGGTTTTGACCGCTGCGGGGCTAAAGCGCGCCACGAGGATGCGCTTTGTGCCACCTCGGCCAAGCGCTTACGTGGCGCGCTTTTCTTTGAGTGGCACAAAGCGCCGTCCTCGTGGGCGCTTTGTCATTATTTCTCCCAAAAACGCTACCGACGTGGGCGCGCGTTTTGGGAAAACGACCATTTTCCGTAAATATTCTTCAAACTGGCCCATTTCCGTAAATAATCAAATTTTTTGGTATATATGGGATATTTACCCCATATATGTATACCTATAATTTTAATATTTTTTTCTTTTTCTTTTCGAATTTTCGTTATTTTTGTTTTTGATGTTTTTAAAAGGAAAGTATATTTTTTAAGTTCTGGAAAGGTTTTATAATTCCCTTAAATTTCTGATTTTTAAAATTTTTAGAGATTTTTTTTTCATTTGTTGCTTTTTCTTTTTCTAAATTTTCTTATTTTTCTGATTTTTTTAATTTATTTTAGAAAAACAAAAACGTAACAATAGTAATGACTAGAGTAACGTGCTTGACGTTTTGAAACTTCATGTATCAAATTGATAAAAATATTTCTTTAAATACCAAAATAATAATTGAGTGCAACTTTGAGGATAAATAGTATATTAACCATATTATTTATGATATTTTTGTTCAAATATTATTAATGACATTAGAAAATGTGTTTAAGTAAATGCGTTTAAAAAAATTGAAATGTATTGTTTGTATATGTATTGTTTGTCAAATCACTCAAAATGGATAGAAAAGTTAATATCAATTAATTTTACTGATGTGGCATCCACCTAGCATTTCACGTTATGCCACGTTAGAAATTAATTAATTTAAAAAAATAAAAAAAATAAATTAAAAAATACTTTTATATAATTTTTAAATAATTTTTAATTTTTAAAGTAATTTTTATATATTTGAAAATTTAAAATTTTAAAAATTAATTAATTACTAATGTGGCACCCACATCGTAATTCGTATATTCCACGTCAGCAAAGTTAACAGATATTAACTTTTTCATCCATTTTTAGGTGATTTGACAAATATCACAAGTTAAAGAGCTAAAAAGATTAAAAAAAATTAAAGAAAAAATTAAAATGTTTTTCTTTGTAAAATTAAAAGATCAAAAAAGTAATTATGCCTTTTAGAACTAATGTTTTGAAAAAGAGCCCTAAAATTCAAGCTTTTTTCGATATTAACCCAAAAGAATTGATTAATTATAAAAATGACCCAAGTACAAAATCTTGTACGAGAATGACCCAAGTTCTACTATGCACATCGGTGTCGCCATACCCATTGGTTGCACCGCCTCTCATCATGACCCAATCCTTGGACGTTTTAAAGAATATATATTTTCTTGGTGTCGTCATTCCCCTTGGTAGCACCAGTATGTATTTTTGTACATACCCGTTAAAAATACAAGTATTCTAAGAGAAAAAGAAAAAAATATTTTAAGAGAACGACAACACTGGATACATTTTTTAAAAAAATTTTGCATCATCACCGCTCGTTAGCGACACAGTGTCGATAAATTTGAATTTTTTGTGCCGCTTGTTGTTGTGGGCGACAGTGTCGAGAAAAAAGATTTTGAATTTTTTTTGTGCCACCAGGCTATGTGGCGACACCGGTGTCTGGAAAAAGTCAAGCACTATGGCGGCACCACCCACTATTTATCTGGATTTTGTTGAGGTTTGCTTGCTTTAACTGTTTAAGAGAGAAAGAGAGAAAGAAGAAAAAAAAAAGAGAAAAGATTTGTGTTTAGTAGAAGAGAAAACAAATTGTATTGAAGATGAATAATCAAATGTTTTTTGTATACGCTCAATTCGACGGGGCAATTCTACAATCAACTGAAGTTGGTTGTGTATTCGAAGGTCACAACAAAGTAGGGATGAGATTCAATATGACTAAAGGTGGAAGAAATGAAACGAAAGATTAGTGCAAAAATAGCTATTTGTTTTGGGAAGACGATGCCATGATTATTCTACAAATTTCTAGTTTCCTCAGATCCGTTGAAATTTACGGAGATGAAACTTGTAGATGATGATGACCTGGCTACTATGCTCACAATTTATTGGTTGACTGGGAACGTCAACCCCTAACCAGTTGAGTTGTTCACTCAGTTAGTTGATTTAGAACCAATTGAAAATGTCATCCCAATAAGTCAACATCACAGGTTTTACTTTGATCTTAATGTCGGATGGACAGATCAGTCAGGCTGTGGAAGGACATCGCAATGGCTCGAAAATCCAAACTATGGTGGGAGTTCGTATAACAACCCTATCTTGGGTTCCAGTTTAGAGATACGTCTGGAGGTGATGGGCACCAATGCAGATGGTGTAGAAAGATCCGATAATGATGATCATTCACATCACGATGGTGAAGATTTTAGTGGCCCTGATATAGATGAGGTCTCGGACAATATTGACGATGAAGGCGTGGAGGAGGGTGAAGATGTACACCCCCTCTTTGGTCAAGAACCCGAGTCGTGTCATTGTTATACAGAAAGACCCTAGGCCCACATGTTGAGTGTAGACCCCGATGTGGCGTTTGCACCCAAGTTCCCTAAGTACCCAAATATAATACTTGCTCATTGGTTAGTGGTAGATTCGAAGTTTAAAGGGTTGTTTGTAGGGAAAAAATTCAAGAACAAAGTGGACTGCATATTTTTCATTAAGCGGTGCAACATGAAGGCGTTGGTGGACTTCAAAGTCACAAAGCCTAAACCGACATTGTAGTTGGATCTGGTGCCCAAAGTGTAGTATTTTCATATAATTTTGTAATTTTTTAACAGATTAATTAATAAAATTATTTATGAATTATATTAATACTTTGTATATTGTCTTCAAATGGTTTGTGCACGCAAAACAAAATGGAAGCAATTGTTGCTCACTGGTTGTCTAATGTTTAACTAATATTAAGCGGTATTACATGGTTGGATCGTAAGACAAAAAGACAACTTACATTAGTAGAGGAACCTAAACATGTCCTTAGTCCAATCGAAAATGAAAAAACTGATTGAAAGACTAATATGTCAACTATCAAGTCAAATTGGGGAGATACTTTGTCTTGGACATCGGAGCGAATGACTTCCAGAAGATAGAGACATAGATGTGACTGACAATAAATCAGACTAGACCCAAGAAGAATAGATCTTGAATTCGTTTATGGATTTATTCACTTGTGACGTTGATAGTATGACATACTAAATCCTGAGTGGATGACGGACTATGTATACGTGACTCGTACACTTTGATGTAAGTAAAAGCTTGAGTTCAAATAGATAAGAAACCAAAAGCTGGTGCATTGGGTGTACGACTTCTACAGTATGTAGCATGATTCACAACAGTGGAATTCATATCCCGATGTAACATCCCAAAATAGGGGTTATTTGTGATTGAATTATTTTTCTTGTATTTGAATTTCTGTGATATTATTCGTGTTGATATAAGGCTTAATTAGGGGTCTTGAGTAAGCTCGGTTTAGTAGAATAATTTTTAGTATGGCTTATTTAAAGAAGAGGATTAAATGAGCTTAGCACTTAAGTTAATTTAAGTAGCAATAAGTGACAAGATGAGTGCATGGCAAGTTGGTAATGGCGCATGGAGTTTGGCTTGAGGTTAGAGGTTCGAGTAGCATGTTTAGCAATTTGAAGGTTTATTTTTATATCCTTGCTTTGATGGACGGTCAAACTTATTTATGATAGGTTGGACTAATTCTTTTGGTAAGTTGAATATATGATTAAGGAAAGCTTGATAGTAGGGATAAGAATCTTGTAGTTATGGTATGATGAGGGACAAAAGGCATGAAGGGTGGAGGATGTTTTGGAAAGTTTCCTAAGCCTTTAGTGGATGAATGTGGATGGCATGTATGGCTAGGGGTGGCGAATTTTGATAGGTAGCTTGGGGAAAGGAATAGTTGGCCAATTTTGTTGTCATTTGAACATCTTTTGCTTTGTTTTTCTTTCTCTCCAAAATTCCTCTCTTTGGCCGAAAGTGTCTTGTGCATTTTGGTGCAATTTTTCTCTTTTGGTTTTTAGCCTCATTTCATGTGAACCAAATACCATTTCTTTTCTTTCATTTGTCCTTTTTGAAACCGAAACAACATGGGAACTTTTGTGCATCTTTTTCTTCTTTGATAACTAGGTGTTGGCGAAACTCTTACTCCCTTTTCTCTCTTTTTCTTTCTTTCAATATTGCTCAACCACTTTCTCTTTCTCTTTCTTTTGGGCGAACCATTCTCTTCTTGTTGCTCTCTCTTTTCTTTTGTTGATTAAACCGAATTCTCTCTCATTTCAATTCTCTTTTCTTTCACATATTCTTCATTTTCCATAACCATATAGCCGAATCTTCTACTTTCTTTAGATTTATCTTTGGCCGAATATTGAAGGTAAGATAGTTATCATCGGGACTTCTCTAGATATTGGTTTTGGTAAGGTGGTAAGGTTTATTTCGAAGGATTATTAATTTTAAGTTTCGTTTAAGCCGAAGGCTAATAAACATTATTGATGATGGTTGATTGTAGGGAAGTGAGGCCGATTCTTTTAGGAGTGTGTTAAATAAGTGTTCGAAGGCTTTGGGGGCAAGAATACTTGTGTGGCCGATTTGTCTATTCGGGATTTAGAACTCTTTTTGGTGCCAGGTGTGTATACATACACATCTTATAACTTTTTAATATGCTAAGTGTTATTTTATGCCTAAACGTTTTGTGTAGACATGGATGAAATACCTTCATGGTATTAACAAGGATTTGGGTAAGTTCTTATTACTATGTGATTATTATTTGATGCTTTTGGGAAGCATGACACATTTGGTATGTGTATTATTTGATATATGGCTTATGATAAATCGATTGGATGTTGTTAAATAAATCTATCAACATGAATTGTGGTACATGCATATAAATGATTGTTATGGGTTGATGAGAGGAGGGGCGATGATATTCGTGTGTGACGGACACCAGTGTTTTGGTAACACATCGTGACTACGGTCACGAGAGGTTTGGTACCTCCGGAGGTTTGGCACCTCATAGCGACTTGTCCTCATGGTTAATACCACCGTGGGTTGGCCCCACTTTGAGATATGGGATTATCTGCGGTGATTTGGTATCACACGATGGGTTGGCCCCATCATCTATTTGTGACTTCGGTCACCATGTTTTAGTAACACAATTGTGTCTTGGACACGGAGATTTAGTATCTCCAGGTGATTTGGTATCACATTTGTGACTATCGTCACCAGGTGGTTTAGCACCACCAAAGTGGTTTGGTACCACAAGGGGTAGAAAAAGGCGTATGGATGGTTAGGTTGGGTGCATTTAAACTTATGCATGCTAATTGGTTATAATTTGTGTATGTTATTGCATTAAATCGGGGAAGGGTTACACATTGAGTCTTGGTGACTCACCTTCTCCTTTAATTTTTCAGGTGATTCGTAGACCACGGGTGAGGAGCCGGATGGACTCGAGGTGGCCATGCAGTGGAGATTTTTAATAAATGAATTTTGAATTTTATTTATCTTTCTTTTGGGTTTATGTTGCTTATTTGTAATAAGGCCTCCTAGTATGATTTCATTATTGCTGCGTGTTTGAATGTTTGGTTTAAACTACTCGATGATGTTAAAACGGATGCACATGTTTTCTCAAATTAAACGCAAAATGTTTTTAAAGTACCATCGGGTACATTTGAAACTGTAACAACCTAACTTAGTATAATTTTAAACGACTTAATAAGGGATTTTCAAAGGTTTTTCCTCCGTAGCATACCAAATTCGATTCGTAATGTTTGGGCCGAGTTTGGGGTGTTACAAAATTGGTATCGAGCCAGTTCAAAGCTCATTGTGTGGGGGCCCAAGACCCAAAAATGTTTTGGTAGGTCTTTTGAAAAATTTTGGTTTTAATAAGCATGGCACTTAGAGTCTCCTGCACCAACTTTGCCCAAGTAAGTATCTCTGATTTTTTTGTATGAATTATATTCTGTAGAAGGGTAGGAAGCATGGGGCGTAGATAGTGATAGTATTTTAAACTTTAGGACTAGTTTACTCCAAACAAAGACATAAGACTTTAATGGCCTAATTAAAACCAACCCGTGACCAAGTCACCGAGTTAGGGTGTGGTAACCTTGGTGCGCATGTCTAGGATTGGATCCGGAAGAGCTTGGTACTTAAGCAGTCCTTGTGACTCACCTCCTCTTCGCGGGATTCCTACCGTGCGTAGCCGGTTCACCCTAACCAAGAGGACTCGGTCATAGGCAAAATCCTAAATAAAACCCGAAAGGGATTAGCCATGTTTTAAGGAAAACTTCGGTTTAAAATCATTAAATTATTTTTTTAGATGGTAGGACAAATTTATCTTGAAAATTTTCAAACTATTCTTGATTGACAAAATTACCAAAATACCCTTTAGGAAAAATGACGAAAATACCCACAGGTTAGAAAGCAGAAAGATAATGCCGAAGAGTGCATAAGTATGAAAGGTATAGGGAATGGATGTATTATTCATGTAAACCAAGATAGAAGACTTAAAACCTTGTTTGATCGAAAGAATCTCTATTAAACTCTTTTCATAAAATTTCTTCATGGATAATCAAGTGAAACATGTACTAATTCATAAAAATTTCCTAATCAGTTAAAGTGCGATAGTTAGAATGAGCTTTAGAGGACGTGGCCGTCGTGGGCCTTGCGGAAGGGTAGGATGGTCATGATCGTAACACCGCCGGGTCGGGTCAAGGATCCGAGAATGAGATACATACCACCACCCCCAACCTTTGGAGTGAAGAAGAGCGAGGATCGGGGCGGGTGACGACAGTGTTGTGTCTGCGATGCTACGGGTTTTGGAAAGGGTAGCTGGAATTGGTGGAGGTGGAGGAGCTCGGAAGTCGGTTCTGAGAGACTTGAGCTAACTGAGCTGAATTTTTCCGAGGTGTGTAATGCAGTGTAGCGCCCAATACGGTGAGTATTGGTGGAATCGACCGAAAAGAATCATGGATGAGATAGATTTGACAAATGAGGAGAAACCGAAAGGAGCGGTGTCGCTTCTCAAGGATGAGTCATATCGATGGTGGCTCACGGTCCGAGATGGTGCTACTGGCGGATGATCTCACTTGGGAGTACTTCAAAGTCGCATATCGGAAGAAGTATGTTGGATCAAGCTACATTGGCGCTCAAAGGAAAGCTTTTACGGGGTTAGTGCAAGGGAATAAGTGCGTCTCGGAGTATGAAGCGGAATTCCTAAAGAATTTGAGTCGTTATGCTCGGGGAATAGTGGCATCGGAACATGATCGTTGTGTTCGTTTTGAAGACGGACTTAGAGACGCGAGTTAAAGGTCGCGATTGCTCCACAAAGAAGAACGTGAGTTTGCTTGTCTTGGTGGAGAAGGCCAAGGTAGCCGGAGGAATCAAGGAGCCCGCGAGGCAAAGTTATGATAGGAGCAAGTCAAGAGAGGCTTTGGATCGTCAGGTCGTGTGGTAATGTTCGAGAAAAGATTTAGGCGAGTGGGTCAAATCAGTGAGAGGGTCCACAGTTGCTAATCAAAGATCGCCCAGATGTAACCGCTTGTGGAAAGTTTCATTGGGGTGAATGTTGGACCGAGAGGAAAGGATGTTTCGAGTGTGGTTCGCTAGAACATCGTGTGAGGGCGTCCGTCGTAAGCAAGCAAGGAATCGATCCCAAGGTCAAGGTCGTGCTCGATTCGAAAGGAGGGACCAAAGCACCGCAGAGGTCGTGGTTATGGTAGAGGTGGTTATGGCTCTAGTGGAGGTCGCGGAGCACCGGGCGGAGGTATTGGCAACACGGAGGCTAGGCGACTGGTTTGGTGTATCTTTGCGAGGCGTCGTGAGGAAGGAGACGCACCCGGACGTCATAACCGGTGACGTTTTTAATTTTTGGTGTTCCACATACCGCCTTGATAGATGTGGGTTCGACGCACTCTTACGTTGCTAGTAGTATAGTTGAGACCATGAGTTTAGTTCCCAGATCGCTTCTAAGAGGATGACTGTACTTAGTCCTTTAGGTCACTCTGTAGAAGTAGATAAGTCAGATAGAGATATACCCCTAGAACTTCAAGGGGTAGTGTTTGTAGCCGATCTGATGGAACCGCCGTTTGAGGAGTTTGATCTGATTCTTGGGATGGATGGTTGGTCAAGTACCAAGCAAGTTTGGATTGTGCCGCTAAAGCGCATGGTTTTGAAGACGGTTGAAGGTAAAGAAGTGGTCATGATAGGTAATAGGAGAGATTATCTATCCAACGTGGTATCTGCGTTGAAAGCAGTAAAGATGGTCAGGAAGGGCTGTGAGGCGTTCGTAGTTCATGTGTGTGCTTTGGAAGCTAAGGAGTCTTCGTGGGAAATGTTCAAATCGTAAAGGAATTTGCTGACGTATTTCTGAAGAACTTCCGGATTGCCTCCGGATCGTGAAGTCGAATTTGGTATAGATCTGTTACAGAACGGCGCCGGTGTCTATAGCTCCGTATAGGATGGCACCAAAGGAATTGTTGGAATTGAAGGCTCGAGATACAAGAGTTGTTGGATCGAGGTTTCATTCGACCAAGTGTTTCACCTTGGGAGCGCCGGTACTTTTGTCAAGAAGAAGGATGGTACGATGCGGATGTGTATAGACTACCGCTTGATTGAATAAGTCGACGATTAAAAACAAGTATCCTTTGCCGAGGATAGACGACTTGTTTGATCAAATTGAAAGAGGTCGCGGTTTTCTCTAAGATTGATTTAAGGTCCGGATATCATCAATCAAGGTGAAAGAGGCTGATATCCATAAGACGGCATTTCGTGCTCGGTATGGACACTACGAGTTCTGGTGATGCCGTTTGGTTTGACTAATGCACCAAAGACTTTCATGGACATGATGAATAGGGTATTTCAACGATTTTGGATCGGTTTGTTGTGGTCTTTATAGATGATATTTTGGTGTATTCGAAGTCGGAAGAGGAGCATGATGCGCATTTGCGAGTGGTGTTGCGATTCTGAGGAAAAGCAAACTATCACGAAATTTAGTAAGTGCGAATTCGGCTTAAGGAGGTGACTTTCTTGGGTCACGTTGTTTCAAATGAGGATTAGAGTGGATCCTCGAAAGATTGAGGCGATGTTAGATTGGAAGCCGCCTAAATCGTGGTTGAAATTCGAGTTTTCTAGGTCCAGCGGGGTATTACCAAGATTTGTGGAAGGATTTTCTTTGATTGCCGCACCGATGACCAAGTTGTTGAGAAAGGAGTTCCATTTGTGTGGACCGAGGAGCAACAAGAAAGTTTCGACAAATTGAAGAAGATTATTGAAAGCTCGGTTTTGATTCAACTTTGAGGCGAGCAAGGAATTCACGGTTTATTGCGATGCATCACATATTGGTTTGGGATGCGTGTTGATGCAAGAAGGGAAGGTAGTGGCTTATGCATCTCGGCGATTGAGATCACATGAGGCTAATTATCCGACTCATGACTTGGAGTTAGCGGTGTAGTCTTCGCTTTGAAGATATGGAGGCACTATTTGTGCGGAGAGAAGTCGATAGTTTATACGGATCACAAGAGTCTTAAGTATCTCTTGACTCGGAAGGATTTGAATTTGAGGCGGCGTAGATGGATTGAGTTGTTGAAGGACTACGATTTGTTCGATCGAGTATCATCTGGTAAGGCTAACGTGGTGGCGGATCGTTGAGTCGTAAGGTTGTATCGGATTTAAGATCGATGTTTGCTCGACTTAGTCCGTTCGATGATGGGAGTCTTTGGCGAATTGCAAGTCAAGCCGACTTGGTTAGATCGGATTAAGGAGAAGCGGTTAGAGGATGATGGTTTGAATGATCGGAGGTTGCAAGTCCGAATGGTGGATTAGAGGATTTTAGTCCATCCCGGTGATGGAGTTTTGTGCTTTAAAGGAAGAGCTTGTATGCCGAAGGATGTGGAGTTGAGACAAAGGATTCTTCGGGCGCACATAGCAGCAGCCATATGCTATGCATCCCGGAGGTAGCAAGATGTATCGGGATTTGAGAGAGCAATTTTGGTGGCAGTGTCAAACGCGGGAAGTAATCGAGTTCGTGGGTAAGTGTCCGACGTGTCAACAAGTCAAGGTTTGAACATCGGTTGCCATCCAGTTTTACTTCACCGGTGAAGATCCTCGATGGAAGTGGGAGAGGATCACCATGGACTTTGTCGATGGATTACCTCTTACGCCTAGCAAGAAGAATTCAGTTTGGGTGATTGTGGATCGTCGACTAAATCAGCGCATTTCATACCAGTAAGGGTAGATTATTAAGCCTGAGGTTAGCTAAGTTATATGTAGCCGAGATAGTGAGATTGCATGGTGTGCGATGATCGATTATCTCGGATAGGGATCCGAGGTTTACATCGAGGTTTTGGAGAGCGTTGCATCAAGCTTTGGAGTGCGAGATTGGACTTCAAAGACGACTTTTCATCCGCAATCCGACGGACAATCGGAAAGAGTAATTCGGATCTTAGAAGATATGCTCGAGGTTGTGTTCGGACTTGATGGCGGTTGGGAGGAGTATCTACGGTTGGCGGAATTCGCTTATAACAATAGTTATCAGCGAGTATCCAAATGGCTCCATATGAAGCCTTCAGATGGGCGAAAATGCCGTACTCCCTACGTGTTGGGCGGAACTAGGTGAACGACATGTCTTGGGTCCGCAATGGTGACGGAAACCGAGGACAAAGTTAAGGTAATTCGGGCTCGTCTCAAGGAAGCATCGGATAGGCAAAAGTCTTACGCCGATCTCAAGCGCAAGGAGATGGAATTCGAGGTAGGAGATAAAGTCTTTACAAGGTGTCGCCTTGGAAAAAGGTGTTGCGCTTTGGGCAAAAGGAAATTAAGTCCAAGGTTCATCGGCCCGTATATCGTGTTGAAGCGAGTAGGACCGGTAGCTTATCACTCGAATCGCCAAGCAGAGTTGAGTCGATTCACAATGTCTTCCATGTGTCGATGCTTAGACGGTATAGGTCGAGATCCATCGCACATCGTGCGATGAGCGAGATTGAGGTTAACTCCGACTTATCATTCGAGGAGGAACCAGTTGATTTTAGATCGTGATGTCAAGGTATTGCGTAGAAAGTCGGTACCCTTAGTGAAAGTGCTATGGCGAAATCATGGTACGGAGGAAGCGTGTGGGAACTGAGGAGGTGATACTGGCGACAATACCCTCACCTTTTTCGATCGTGTAATTTCGAGGTCGAAATTATTTTAAGGGGGTAGAACGTAACATCCCAAAATAGGGGTTATTTGTGATTGAATTATTTTTCTTGTATTTGAATTTACGTGATATTATTCGTGTTGATATAAGGCTTAATTAGGGGTCTTGAGTAAGCTCGGTTTAGTAGAATAATTTTTAGTATGGCTTATTTAAAGAAGAGGATTAAATGAGCTTAGCACTTAAGTTAATTTAAGTAGCAATAAGTGACAAGATGAGTGCATGGCAAGTTGGTAATGGCGCATGGAGTTTGGCTTGAGGTTAGAGGTTCGAGTAGCATGTTTAGCAATTTGAAGGTTTATTTTTATATCCTTGCTTTGATGGACGGTCAAACTTATTTATGATAGGTTGGACTAATTCTTTTGGTAAGTTGAATATATGATTAAGGAAAGCTTGATAGTAGGGATAAGAATCTTGTAGTTATGGTATGATGAGGGGACAAAAGGCATGAAGGGTGGAGGATGTTTTGAAAGTTTCCTAAGCCTTTAGTGGATGAATGTGGACGGCATGTATGGCTAGGGGGTGGCCGAATTTTGATAGGTAGCTTGGGGAAAGGAATAGTTGGCCAATTTTGTTGTCATTTGAACATCTTTTGCTTTGTTTTCTTTCTCTCCAAAATTCCTCTCTTTGGCCGAAAGTGTCTTGTGCATTTTGGTGCAATTTTTCTTTTGGTTTTTAGCCTCATTTCATGTGAACCAAATACCATTTCTTTTCTTTCATTTGTCCTTTTTGAAACCAAAACAACATGGGAACTTTTGTGCATCTTTTTCTTCTTTGATAACTAGGTGTTGGCCAAACTCTTACTCCCTTTTCTCTCTTTTTCTTTCTTTCAATATTGCTCAACCACTTTCTCTTTCTCTTTCTTTTAGGCTAACCATTCTCTTCTTGTTGCTCTCTCTTTTCTTTTGTTGATTAAACCGAATTCTCTCTCATTTCAATTCTCTTTTCTTTCACATATTCTTCATTTTCCATAACCATATAGCCGAATCTTCTACTTTCTTTAGATTTATCTTTGGCCGAATATTGAAGGTAAGATAGTTATCATCGGGACTTCTCTAGATATTGGTTTTGGTAAGGTGGTAAGGTTTATTTCAAGGATTATTAATTTTAAGTTTCGTTTAAGCCAAGGCTAATAAACATTATTGATGATGGTTGATTGTAGGAAGTGAGGCCGATTCTTTTAGGAGTGTGTTGGATAAGTGTTCAAGGCTTTGGGGGCAAGAATACTTGTGTGGCCGATTTGTCTATTCGGGATTTAGAACTCTTTTTTTGGTGCTGTGTGTATACATACACATCTTATAACTTTTAATATGCTAAGTGTTATTTTATGCCTAAACGTTTTGTGTAGACATGGATGAAATACCTTCATGGTATTAACAAGGATTTGGGTAAGTTCTTATTACTATGTGATTATTATTTGATGCTTTTGGGAAGCATGACACATTTGGTATGTGTATTATTTGATATATGGCTTATGATAAATCGATTGGATGTTGTTAAATAAATCTATCAACATGAATTGTGGTACATGCATATAAATGATTGTTATGGGTTGATGAGAGGAGAGCGCAGTGATATTCGTGTCGACGGACACGGTGTTTTAGTAACACATCGTGACTACGGTCACCAGAGGTTTGGTACCTCCGGAGGTTTGGCACCTCATAGCGACTTGTCCACTGTGGTTAATACCACCGTGGGTTGGCCCCACTTTGAGATATGGGATTGTCTCGCGTGCTGATTTGGTATCACACGATGGGTTGGCCCCATCATCTATTTGTGACTTGGTCACCAGTGTTTTAGTAACACAATTGTGTCTTGGACACCGAGAGATTTAGTATCTCCAAAGTGATTTGGTATCACATTTGTGACTATACGTCACCGGTGGTTTGGCACCACCAGTGGTTTGGTACCACAAGGGGTAGAAAAAGGCGTATGGATGGTTAGGTTGGGTGCATTTAAACTTATGCATGCTAATTGGTTATAATTTGTGTATGTTATTGCATTAAATCGGGGAAGGGTTACACATTGAGTCTTGGTGACTCACCTTCTCCTTTAATTTTTCAGTGATTCGTAGACCACGGGTGAGGAGCCGATGGACTCGAGGTGGCCATGCAAAGGAGATTTTTAATAAATGAATTTTGAATTTTATTTATCTTTCTTTTGGGTTTATGTTGCTTATTTGTAATAAGGCCTCCTAGTATGATTTCATTATTGCTGCGTGTTTGAATGTTTGGTTTAAACTACTCGATGATGTTAAAACGGATGCACATGTTTTCTCAAATTAAACGCAAAATGTTTTTAAAGTACCATCGGGTACATTTGAAACTGTAACAACCTAACTTAGTATAATTTTAAACGACTTAATAAGGGATTTTCAAAGGTTTTTCCTCCGTAGCATACCAAATTCGGTCGTAATGTTTGGGCCGAGTTTGGGGTGTTACACCCGAGACATTGGTAAATGATATCCTCTCATTGGCATTACATCGTTAATGAAAAGTAAATGTGGCCACAAGTTGTTTATCTTTGTGATGGATGACTTGATCACTATTTGGTAGTGATTGACATTTCATAAAGGAATATGTAATAGTTACCATGAGATAAAATAGGATCATGTTGGGAGAATGGATATTATCCCAAAGAAATTAAGTATATCCTATATGGGTAACACACTTATGATAATGTCATTGGACGAGCATTGATCAAGTTGCTTTCGTAATGGTATGCCATTGGGGAGAGTTCAGTCACGATTCTATAGTGAAATGAATTCATGACTATATGAGTTTATAATTAATCGGCAAAAATTTGGAACTTAATTATAAATCATTTGAGCCTCAATTGTATATGTCCAATCGGTCCTTTTCTAGCTCGTTGAAACAAAAAATTAATTGTATGTTGAATCAAATGAACAAAAATGAATAGAAATGGTGAAATGAAGAAATATGAAACATTAGGAAATGATTAAGGTTTTCTCCAAAATTAAAATGAAAATGGAGAAATGAAATCATTTGGAAATGAATGTGGTTTTCTCCAAAATGGAAGTGAAAATGGAAATGAAAATGAGAAACAAATTCTTTTAGAAATGAACAAAGATTTCTTAAAAATGATCAATAAGATTGAGTTTATGTTTTTGAGCTATTTTAAAGCTCGAAAATGAAAATAAACCATACGATCATAGTGAACAAGTTGAATGGTGAAATATTAAATATATTTTCTCGAAAATTTTAACAGGGGTAAAATCGTCATAATTTTACTGGGGTAAAATTGTGATGAGAAATTTATTTAATTAAATATAAATATTCAAGTTTATTTTGGGAAATAGAAAAACAGAATCGGGTTGGATCAGATTATAAAGTACTGGGTCAACAAGTCCGGGATGTACTTGTAATTGGACTCGATGTGCGAGAGGCCCAAAATCCCCTCATGGAATATAAAGGGACAGCAAACTTAGTAGCAATACTAGGGGTGTGTCGCCCACCCTAGTCCTACTCTAAGTAGCAAATGTTTTTCTATTTAAAATAAACTTCTCTAATTCAACAAGGGTTCTACCTTCTCTCCCTATAAATAGATGGCACTAGTAGGACTATTAACACAACTTGAAGACATTATTACTCTGGCAAAAAATAGAGAGAATTTATTCTCGACTATTAAATATATTTTTCCAGAATAACAATTCTATCGGTTTCTATTTGAGAAGTGAATTTCTTGTTTTCAGCCCAAAAGAAAATAAAACTATTTCTAGTTTCTATGTTTGATTCATTTTGTTCGAGTCCACACTCGAAGAAATTTTTGGTATGAGAATAGCGAAGAAGATCGTTTGGTTGAAAGTGAGGAACGTCAAGGATCCTTCTATCTAGAAACACAAGTACAATTGCGGTCTAGGGTTTATTGCTATAAATATCACAAATAGGGTCGGTTTTCAAAATTTTTATTTTTTGCTGTGAAAGAAAACCGTTTTCAAACCGAAGTTTTTCCAACAATTAAATGTTGGGGAATGTTGGAGGGCTGAAGAATGGTGCAACTAGTGGGTTCGGGCTGCATTTGTAACAGCTCATTTTTAGTGGTGTCGGAAGTAATAGTTTCGGGACCACAATTCTGACGAGTGATGATCGTGTGTCAGAGTTTTAAAAATTTAAATAATGAGAATGATCGAACCTGGAAACTAACTATGACAACAATTGAGGCAAGTGCACCTATCGAATGGTATTATAGCTTAGGCAAGACCGTATTGTTGAACCCAAAGGAACTAAAAGTACTAATACTAACTTTCTTTTTATTATTTAGCCTAAAATAAAGGGAATTTGTTGTTTTAAATCTAAATTAATTTGGGAAAATAACTTGAGGAAAAACCAATTGATTAAGACGACACCCAAGGAAGAATCCACCTAGACTTCACTTGTTATCTAACCCTGAACCAGACGATTTATTCACTTGACTTGATCCGTAAGATTCCCTAATGTATATTAAACCCTCTCTCGAGGTGAATAACGTCTAACCCTAGGTTGATTAATTGAAATCTCTTTCTAATTAAAACCCCTAGAATCGCATTAACTCGATCTATGGAATCCCATATTAGGTTTCACCCTAATTCGGCAAAATCTCGTCACCCTATCTCTAGGCGTGCGATCAACTCCGCTTAACTATGCTAGATCTACTCTTAAGCAGGGACTTTTGCTCCTCCACCTAAGCACATCAAACTTGAATTAATATCCGCGAAATATCAACACAAGAATTAAGAACACATAATTAAGAACAAGACAAATATTTATCATATAGTTCAGTAAACGATAATAAGATTCATCTAAGTTTCATCCCCCTCAGGTATCTGAGGGTTTAGTTCATAACAATAAAAGAAAACATCTCAGAAGATAAGATAAAACAAAACATATGAAATCCCTAAAACTCCCTGAAGGAAATTAAGGAGAAATCCTCCGTCTTGAGTATAATTCCGGCTTCTAGAGATGAATCAACTGGCTATCCTCGAGCGAATCCCCACAAATCTGCCTTCTCTGGCCTAGCAAGATGCCCCCTGTCAAAGGTACTGGGCTCCCCCCTTTTAGGTCATACTTAGGGTGTATATATAGGCTTTTGAAATGTGTTTCTTTGCCCCTCAGTATCCCAATCTGAATGAAACTTCTCTTTGCCACGGCAGGGGCACGGCCATGGCACACGCCCGTGTGAATCGTGGCCAGGCTGTGTTGGGTCGACTAATATTTCGTGATGTGGCCCATTTGGCCCGTTTTAAGCCTGTTTCTTGTTCTTTTCATCCTCCGGTGCTTTCCTAAGTATAAAACATGAAAATAAAGGATTAAGAGCACCAAATTGCATAAAATAAGGGATAATTCATCCAAAAGCATGCTAAATGTGGGATTAAAATATGTTACTTTTTCGGTTTATCAAGTGAGTTATTATTTTAATAATTATTTATTTTCTATGAGATTATATTAGGATCGTATTAAAAGTTTGTTAAAAAATTTTGAAGTTTAAATGGTTAATTGGGTAAAAAGGACTAAATCGTAAAAGGTGAAAAAGTTGAGTTCTATTAGTTAAAGGGGTCAAAAGGCTATGAAATTTTAAACTAATGGACTAAGATAGTAATTATACCATTTAAAGAGTTAGTGGATGTGCATGGACAAGGTTTTATTTAAATTATTGATTAATGATAAGGGTAAAGTAGTAATTTAATAATTAAAAAGAAAATTATGTAAAGTAAAGATGAAACAAATTTATCATATTTCTCATTTCATTTTGTTTATGCCGAAAATTGCCATTGAATGGGAAAAAAGCTTCAGTTTTGAATTCTTCATTGCATGGTATGATTTTGTGTTCTATTTTTAGTGATTTTTTTTTGTTTTTGAGTTCGTTTTAACTTAATCTAGCTAGCTTGGGGGTTAATTTGCAAAACTGTTAAAGGTTGAGGGACTTACCATGGATGTTTATGAATATGTTTTGAAGTTATTTGATAGATGGTTGGAACTACTAAAATATTACGATTTGATCATTGATTATCATCCGGGAAAAGCTAATGTTGTCGTTGATGCTTTAAGTAGAAAGTCATTATTTGCTTTGCGAGCTTTGAACACTCAGTTGACATTGATTGATGATGGTTCTATTGTAGCAAAATTAAAAGCTAGACCGACGTTTCTGCAACAGATTTGCGAAGCTTAGAAAAGTGACTCCGAGTTGATAGCTAAACGGGAGCAGATTGAGTCGACACCTAATTCAGAATTTCATGTTAGTTTTGACGGTAGTTTGTATTTCCAAAAATAGGATATGTGTTCCGAGGAACTCTAATGTCATTCAGAAGATTTTACAGGAAGCTCACAACAGTAATTTATCGATACATCCTAGTAGTAACAAAATGCACGGTGAGTTAAAACAGATATACTGGTGGCCGGGTATGAAACGAGAGATTTTAGAGTTTGTATCAAAATATTTAATCTGTCAGCAAGTTAAAGCCAAGCATCAAGTACCTTCTAGTTTATTACAGCCTGTGATGATTCCAGAGTGGAAATGCGAATGGGTTACGATAGATTTGTATCGAGATTGCCTTTGTCTCCGTGAAAAAAAGATGTTGTCTGTGTTATTGTGGATCGTTTGACTAAATCTGCACATTTCATTCCAGTACGTACGGATTATTCACTTGAGAGGTTAGCAGAATTGTACGTTTCTGAGATTGTTAGGCTGCATAGTGTGTCGGTGCCTATTATCTCTGATAGAGACCCACAGTTTACTTCTCGATTTTGGAATAAATTGCATGAAGCTTAAGGCACTTGACTGCATTTAAGTAAAGCGTTTCATACACAGACTGATAGTCAATCTGAGCGATTGATACAGGAACTCGAACATATGCTCCGTTGTTGAATTTTGGAGTTCGAGGGTGGCTGTGAGAAATTTCTACTGTTAGTTGAGTTTGCCTATAATAATAGTTATCAGGCGAGCATTAATGTAACATCCCAAACCCGACCTAGACATTATGGCCGAATCTAGCGATGTTACATGGAATGGGCTTTGTAAACTAAATAGTCACAATAAAACCATTTCAGCTTATTAGCTCTCATTTGTTTTTAACAAATTCAAAAACGTCTATTCAACTCTTAAGTTTTTATATTCATTATCAAAACATTAATCCATTTGCCTAAAAATCATTTAAAGCGGAAGCATATGAAAAATCGTGATGTTTTAGCAATACAGTTCATGATTTAGAAAACCTTGTTTTAGAAAACTGTCGTTTTAAAAGAAAACTTTTTGATAAAGCATGCATAAATTGAGCAAAAAAACCAAAACCAACAGTTAAAAGTCCATATAGTTCCAGAGAATACAAACTCTCAATTCTTAATGCCAAACTTAAATAAAACTATGAAGCAAAATAAAACAGTTCATGGCGAGTGGTCACCGTCCAGTCCTCCGTTGCACCGATCCGCCTAACTCTGTGGATTACCTGTGTAGAACGGACAGAAAAGGGGTGAGTTTACGTAAACTCAGTGTGTAACCCAATAGAATTAAGCATGCACACACACAGAATATCACAAATCAGACAGATATAGATTCGGGCCTAAACCTATTACAGATACAGATGCAGATTCGGGCCTGAGCCCATTCCAAATAAAGATGCAGATAAGCAGATCAGAAATCAGAGTCCTACCCCCATCCTCTACACACCATCTTCGTCCATCCCTACACACCATGTGGGGTTAAAAACACCCACCCAACCCTACACACCATATTGTGCCGATACGACATGTAACAGATAATATGCAGCATTGCTGCCAGAAATTAGGCGAAAGTCGCCTCTCAGAACACTTCCTCCATATACATATATCACCCAAACCCTAATAACAGATACAAGTATCAGATGCAAATATACAAATTAACATGCTCAACATGCTATTACTCAATCAACAGATAATCATATAAATAATAACCAGACATGCACAATATTATCATGTTTCAAAACAGAATATCAGACATTTGGATTTATAGTTTTAGGGTTTTGTTAGACCTTACCGACCCTACAGTAGGCCCAAAGTTGATCGAGGCGACCCGTGTGACCCTAGGAAAAATTTCAGATAAATGGGCCTACAAGCCCGTGTGGCCCACACGCCCGGATTGGCCTTGCCCGTATGGATCACACGGCCTGGCCCAAATACCCACACGCCCGTGTGTAATGCCCGTGTGGCCCACGCGCCCAACTTGGCCTAGCCCGTATGGCCAACACGGCCACACTCAAGCCACCACACAGTCGTGTGCTGTGCACGACCATGCTTTCATCGATTACACGGTCGTGTTCTCACACACGACCTACCACACGGGCGACCACACGCCCGTGTGGCGTCGACAATTTGCAATTTTGGCTTTTGTCGAATCTCGTTTTTCTGCATTTTGAGTGCACACCTGGTACTGTTTCGCAGCGAAAATACTCCCGAATCTTCTGAAACCTAAAATTGATCAATTAAAACCCCCAATCAATCACTTAAATCGACACTCAATCGTAACTTCAATGAGACAGACAAACCTTTATCCATAAAAATCCTTACCTTCGACCGAACGATGGCGATTCCACGCAGTACAACACCGTTTGGGAAAAACTTCAGCCTCTTAATCCTCTCCTAAGACAAAACAACCCCCTTCAATAACAATTTACTAAACCAAAATAATAATCACGTTATCCATACTTACCAGAACATACGAAAAACACTGACAGAAATGAGACACAACGAGCAATGCACAGGAAAGTAATAGAGACGAAAAGGGAGAAACAGAGGAGGAGAAATTAGCAAAGGGGAACCGGCAGAGAGGTGGGAAAATAATGGAACGTTAGAGTTTGGGGAAGAAAATCAAAAATTTTGAAAAAGAAAGGAAAAAATAAAAATCAAATTTGGTAATCCCAAATCCCTTAATTATCTCCCACAAACCCACTACCAATCCACTACTCAGAAACCATTTCCAGCACAACTCTAACCGAGAACCGAACAAAAAAATATGCCCTTGCCAACGCAGGGAATCAAACTCTGGACCTCCAACACACCAACTCCCTTACCCCTTGAACCAGTAGGCTCATTTTGATATGGATTTACAAATAACTAATTATAGGCCCCCTCCTCAAGTGTAAAGCTTAGATCAGAAAAATACCAAAATTCACCCAAGGTAAGGCTTGAACTTGGGACCTCTCACACACACCCAGAACACTTAACCACTAAAGTAGATACAAATATGTGTCAAACAATTAAAGAAACATAAACAAATATTTTGGGGCGTTACAACTCTACCCCCTAAAAGAAATTTCGACCTCGAAATTTACCTAATCAGAACAGATGAGGATATTGCTGACGCATCGAGTCCTCAGGTTCCCACGTGGCCTCCTCAGTACTATGATTCCATCACAGCACCTTCACTAATGGAATGGACTTTTTCCACAGAACCTTAACATCACGATCTAGAATCTGAACCGCCTCCTCCTCAAAAGTCAAGTCCGGCCTAACCTCGATCTCCTCAACCGAGACAACATGGGATAGATCAAAACGGTACCGCCTCAACTTCGAGACGTGAAACACGTCACGAATACAGTCTAGTTCAGGGGGTAGCTCCAACTGATAAGCAACTGGACCCACACGGTTCAGAATCTGGTACGGTCCAATAAACCTAGGGCTCAGCTTGCCCTTACGGCCGAACCTCAGAACCTTCTTCCATGAAAAGACCTTAAGAAATACAAAGTCCCCCACAGAATACTCAATCTCACGCCTCTTCAGATCTGCATACAATTTTTGCCTATCAGTAGCTACTTTTAGATGAACGCGAATTAATCTAACCTTATCATCGGTCTCAGAAACCAACTCAGGACCCAAAACCCAATGTTCACCCAACTCAGTCCCACTTAGCGGTGTACAACACTTACGACCATACAGAGCCTCGTAAGGTGCCATCTGAATGCTAGCTTGGAAACTGTTATTGTAGGCGAACTTAGCTAGAGGCAGATAATCCTCCCAACTACCTCGAAAATCAATCACACAACTCCGAAGCATATCCTCCAGTATCTGAATCACCCTCTCAGATTGACCATCGGTCTGAGGATGGAACGCAGTACAGAAGTCCAATATTAAACCTAGAGCCTCATGTAACTTCTTCCAGAACCGAGACGTGAAGCGAGGATCCCTATTAGAGATAATAGAAACTAGAACCCCATGCAGTCTAACTATCTCGGAGATGTAGAGCTTCGCTAACTTCTGTAGAGAATAATCAGTCCAAACCGGAACAAATTGAGCAGACTTGGTCAATCGATCCACGATGAACCAAACAGAATCCTTTTTAGTAGGTGTCAAGGGCAACCCCCTAACAAAGTCCATCGTCACACGCTTCCATTTCCATAAGGGGATCTTAACTGGCTGTAACAAACCTAAAGGTAACTGATGTTCAGCCTTAACCTGCTGACACGTCAAGCAACGAGCAATAAAATCAGTAACCTTGCGCCTTAAACCCAGCCACTAGTACAACTCACGGATGTCGCGGTACATCTTATTACCCCTGGGATGTATAGCATTAGGGCTATTATGCGCCTCCCTCAGAATCGACTGTCTCAAATCCGAATCATTCGGCACACAAATCCATCATCGAAAACACAGAACACCATCATTATTCAACCCAAAATCAAAAGTAGCACCACTCTCAATCTAATGAAACCGCAAACTCAGATACTCATCCCTTAACTGTTTATCCTGAATCTGATCAATCCAAGTCGGCTTAACTTGCAACTCGGCTAACAAACTCTCATCATCAAACAGACTAAGGCTAGCAAACATTGCCCTCAAATCAAACATTGCTCTTCGACTGAGAGCATCGGCCACCACATTGGCCTTATCGGGATGGTACTCTATAGTGCAATCATAATCTTTAAGCAGTTCAATCCATCGCCGCTGCCTAAGATTCAACTCCTTCTGAGTAAGGAGATATTTGAGGCTCTTGTGATCAGTGTAGATGATACACCTTTCTCCATACAGATAGTGCCTCCAGATTTTCAATGCAAAGACTACTGATGCCAACTCGAGATCATGCATCGGATAGTTTCCCTCATGTGTCTTAAGCTACCGGGAAGCATAAACCACAAACTCCTTACCGAATTCTGGCTGTATCAGAACAGGAGTCTGAGTCAAAACAGACTTGACCTTCTCAAAGCTCGATTTCCTGTGCATCAGTCCAAACAAATGGCACACCTTTAGGCAGAAGTTTAGTCAAGGGAGCTGCAATCAGAGAGAATCCCTCAACAAACCGACGATAATAACCCGCCAAACCCAGAAAGTTGTGGATCTTAGACACATTCTTAGGCTGTTTGTAATCCAGTACAACCTCAATCTTTCTCGAATCTACACGGATCCCCTCAGCAGAAACCACATGCACCAAGAAGGTTACCTCTCGCAACCAGAACTCGCACTTACTCAACTTAGCGTAGAGCTACTTTTCTCGGAGAATCTGAAGCACTACTCTAAGATGCTCATCATGCTCATCCTCAGTCTTAGAGTGAACCTGAATGTCATCGACAAAGACCATGATGAACTGATCCAAATAAGGCTAAAACACTCGATTCATCAGATCCATAAATGCAGCCAGAGCATTCGTCAGACCAAAAGGCATAACTAGAAACTCGTAATACCCATAACGAGTCTTAAATGCAGTCTTATGTACATCAGCCTCCTTAACCTTCACCTGATGATACTCAGATCGAATATCAATCTTCAAAAACACAGAAGCCCCTCGAAACTGATCAAACAAGTCGTCGATCCTTGGAAGCGAATACTTATTCTTCACGGTCAACTTCTTCAGCTACCGATAATCAATGCACATCCTAATGGTCCCATCCTTATTCTTAACAAACAGAACCGGTGCTCCCTATGGAGACACACTAAAACGAATGAAACCACGGTCCAGAAGCTCTTACAGTTGAGCCTTGAGCTCAGTAAGCTCTTTTGGTGCCATACAGTAGGGAGCGATGGACACTGGAGCTGTACCCGGAAGAAGCTCAATCCCAACCTCCACTTCCCGATTAGGAGGTAATCCCGATAACTCCTCAGGAAAGACGTTTGAAAAATCCTTTACCATTCTGATATTCCTAATAGAAGAGTCCCCAGAATCAGAAACACTTACGTAAGCCAAATACGCCTCACACCCTTTTCGGACCAGTTTCTCAACTACTAGTGCGGAGATCACATGTGACATATAGTCTCAACGCTTACCAATCATAACCACCTCCACATCATCCTTGGTCCTCAGAACGACCCTCTTAGATACACAGTCCAAACTGACTTAGTGCTCCACCAACCAGTCCATACCCAGAATTAGGTCGAACTCCCCAAACGGAAGCTCCATCAGATTCGCCAAAAAAAGTCCCTGCACCTCTATCGGAACATCCCTATAGAGTTTACTAACCCGAACAGACTGCCCCAACGGACTCAGTACAGTAACCTCACTAGTAGTGCTCTCCGAAAAAATCCCCAACGTTTCAGATACAGTACTAGCAATGTATGAGTGAGTAGACCCTATGTCTATCAAAGCCAAGTAAGGTACATCAAATATAAAGAACGTACCGGTGATGACGTCAGGAATATCTCTGTCTTCTCGGCGATGTGCAACATAAACCAAAGCAGGCTGCCTCGCATCGGTCTGACCAGCACATCTGTCCGGTGCTCTCTGTCCATGACCCAAACCGTTACTACCCCTAGCCTGACCACGGCCCCTAGGTGGCTGCTGAAATGCCCTATGCGACTACACAAAACTCGAAGCTTGCGTCTGACCTGCCCGCTGCGGACAGTCTCTAATACGATGCTCTAAGGATCCACATCTCAGACAGGCCCCAATCCTCCTCCAACACTCGCCCGGATGACACTTACCACAATCACCACAAGGTCGCAACCCACCAAGAAGCGAGAGCCCCACTCTAATCGTCCCTATCAACCGGCCTTTTCTTAGGCCTCTGCATAGAACTCGAGGGCTCCAAATCCCTCTTGTTCTTACCTCTTTCCCTATCTCTATTCTGGCACTTCGCGCGCTTAACATCTTCGGCGATCTTCGCCTTTTCAACTAGAATAAAAAACTCGCGCTCCCTCTGCGGATCTATCAAAACTCTCAAATTATCCATCAACCCATCCTAAAAAAAAATAAACCTCTCATATTCTGATTCCACTATACCTCGAGCATAGTGGCTCAGCCTCAGGAGTTTGGCCTCATACACGGCCACAGATCGGTCACCTTGCGTGAGATTCAGAAACTCACACCGGCGGGCATCTACGTAGCTGGCTCCCACATACTTGATCTGAAATGCAGTCTTGAAGAATTCCCAAGTCAGACGATCAGGCTGAGTGCCCTCCTTAACCGTTAACCACTACTTGTATGCTTCGTCGCGAAGCAAGGAAACTGCATGTAACATCCCAAACCCAGCCTAGATGTTATGGCCAAATCTGGCGATGTCACATTGAAGTGTTTTTCGAAAACATAGTTTCTTTGGAAAATCCATTCCGTTATTAAATCTCGTTTATGATCTTAACGAAAAATTTTAGGATATCTTGTTCTTTTAAAGCTCAAGTTGTTTTTAGTAGAACGTTGTCCATATTAGTTTGTTATTATACTTTAAAACAATGTTTAATGCAGAAGCTTGTATAGTATGTTACGAAAACGTGGTGTTTTGAAAAAACATTAATTTTTTGAAAAACCGCGTCATACTGCTACTCAGATGTGAATTAAAATAAGTAAAATCCCCAAATTAAAAGTTAAAATTTAAAGAGGCCTTATTACATAACAAATGCCCATGTGGCCCACATAGCCCAGAATTGGTATCAGCCACGTAAATTACACAGTTCGGCCAATAATCTCCACACGTTCGTGTGGTTTACCCGTGTGGGGCCCACAAGCCCGTTGGGCCCACACGGCCCATTTCGGCCCAACGTGGCCCAAAATGACCTAAGACCACGAAACCGCTCACGGTGGCCTCAACAGTCTAATGCCCACATTTTATGCGTTCGGATTACCACACGAGCGAGCGCACGCTCGTGTAGCATCAATTTTCATATTTTCTGGCTTGTGTCGGTTTACGATTTGGGCAGTGTTTACACACCCATTTCAGCATTTCACCGATATCGTTTATAGAGTGCTGTTACACACCTGGGTTCTATTTGCTGAGAAAACCGCCCACGCCTTTGAAACCTACACTTGACCAACAATCCTCAATTATTCACTTAAGCAGTTACTTGATCGAATAAGCATAAGTTATCCCAATCGTTATACTCACAACAACTTACCTTTGACCGAGTGATGAAAGAAAGGTTTCGAATGCTTCAATACCACTTGCAAATCCTTCACTCCTCGAGAAGTTCTAAAAACCGAAAGGAACACAAGAGTATTCGGCTTGTCAGTGTAAGAAAGGAGGAGAGTTGTTACAGATTAAGAGAAAATAAGAAGAAGTTGAGTGCTCTTATCGATTTGCCAGAGAATAATCGCTACACCGAAGACACAGTAGCATTAGAGGAATGAAGTAATCTGCCTGAATACCAAGATGATAAGAGAAATTGGTTTAAGGGAGAAAGAGAAAAGAAAACGAAGGAAGGGCAGAAGGTATATTCGGCCAACAACAGAAAAAGAAGAGAAGAGGACTAGCCGAACACACACCTTACACAATTCAGAAAAATAAGAAGAAAGAAAGAGAGATACGATAGACTTGAGCAGAGAAAGCAATTGTAAATGAGAGAAAAGAAAGGAGGCACTTGGAGTAATTTCGGCCAAAAGGAAGGTTGTCAAAAACGAAGAAAAGTGAACAGAAGAATATGCCAAAAACTCCTACCACATTCGGCCAAAGAGAGAAAAACAATACAGAACGGAAATGAGGCATACCAAATGAAGAGTACCACTCTTGCTGAAATTCTTGAGTGCTCACAGTCCAGTTTCGGCACAACTCTCCCTCTCCCCTCACGTCTCTTGATTTTCTCCTAAAATTCCTCCTCAAATCTCTCCACCTGATCACACCTCCCCTCAACCACTCAATTTGAATTCTCCTCAACCACTTCAGTGTTTCAGTCAAACTCCAACTCCCACCACGGCACAGCAGCAAAATAAATACTCCCTTGCCTCCACCAAGATTCGAACCTCAGTCCACTGGCATAGGTGACACGCCACTTACCCCTTAGACCAGCAGGCTTTTTGTCTTGCTTTTACCCGAAATAATTTAAAAGCCTATTAACTGTAAGCAAGGGTTTATTCCCTAAAAACTAAACTTTTTGCACAAGCCTAGGCTTGAACCCAGGACTTCTCAGGCACTCCCAAACACACCCAAATCACCTAACCCCTAAGACACGCAGATATTTTGTGCTACAAACATACAAAAATAAATTCTTAAATTTTGGGGCGTTACAACTTTACCCCCCTAAAAGAAAATTTTGGCCTCAAAATTTACCTGATCAAAATAGATGAGGGTATTGTTGACGCATCACCTCTTCGGGTTCCCACGTGGCCTCATCTGAGCTGTGATTGCGCCAAAGTACCTTAACCAGTGGGATAGACTTCTTCCTCAAAACTTTCACATCACGATCTAAAATCTAAACCGTTTCCTCCTCAAAAGTCAGGTCCGGTCTAACCTCAATCTCCTCAGTTGAAATCACGTCTATGGGATCGGAGCGATAACGCCTCGGCTTAGAGACGTGGAAAATATCATGAATCCGATCCAACTCTGGAGGTAACTCAAGTTGATAGGCAACCGGTCCCACATGTTTTAGTATGCGATAATGCCCAATAAATCTAGGGCTTAACTTGCCATTCTGTCCAAATCTCAGTACCTTCTTCCATGGCGAGACCTTAAGAAAAACGAAGTCCCCCACAGAATACTCAATCTCCTTACCTTTCAAGTCTGCATACGACTTCTGTCTATCTGATACCGCCTTAAATTGACCCTGAATTAATCTAACTTTGTCCTCGGTGTTAGAAACCAATTCAGGGCCCAAAACACGCCGCTCGCCCAACTCAGTCCAACACGAAAGAGTACTACACCTACGGCCATATAATGCCTCGTAAGGTTCCATCTGAATGCTAGACTGGTAGCTATTGTTATACGCAAACTCTGCCAATGGCAAATAGTCTTCCCAACAGCCTTGGAAATTTATTACACAACTTCTTAACATATCCTCCAGTATTCGTATCACCCTCTCTAATTGACCATCTATCTGAGGATGAAACGCAGTACTGAAGTCCAATCTTGTACCCAAAGCCTCGTAAAAATTCTTCCAGAACTGAGACATGAAACGAGGATCTCTATCTGATATTATGGAAATTGGTACCTCATGTAGTCTCACTATCTCAGCCACATACAGTTTAGCCAGCTTCTACAAGGAGTAATCAGTACGAACTGGTATCAAATGGGCTGACTTGGTTAACCGATCCACGATGACCCATACTGCATCCTTCTTAGTAGGCGTTAGGGGTAGCCCACTAACGAATTCCATAGTTACCCTCTCCCACTTCCAAAGTGGAATTTTAACTGGCTGAAGCAAACCTGAAGGTAACTGATGTTCGGACTTAACTTGCTGGAAAGTTAGACACTTACTCACAAAGTCGGTAACTTCACGCTTAAAGCCTGGCCACCAATATAACTCACGAAGGTCTTGGTACATTTTATTCCCGCCGGGATGCATAGCATAAGGACTACTATGTGCCTCTCGCAGTATAGACTGCCTCAAATCAGTATCCCTTGGCACACAGACTCTACCACGGAAACACAGTACACCTTCGCTATTCAGTCCAAAATCTAAAGTTTTCTCATTCTCAATCTGTCGGAACCGAGGACCCAAAGACCCATCCTCCAATTATTTACCCTTAATCTGTTCAATCCATGATGGTTTAACTTGAAGTTTGGCCAACAAACTACCATCGTCAAATAAGCTGAGACGAGCAAACATCGCCCTCAGATCCGTCATAGCCCTATGGCTCAGTTCGTCAGCCACCACATTGGCCTTACCCGGATGGTATTCGTTCGAACAGTCATAATCCTTAAGCAGCTCAATCCATCTACGCTACCTAAGAATTAACTCCTTCTGAGTGAGGAGGTATTTGAGGCTCTTGTGATCTGTGTAAATGATACACTTTTCACCGTATAGGTAATGCCTCTAGATTTTCAGTGCAAATACCACCGCGGCCAATTCCAAGTCATGCGTCAAATAATTTGCCTCATGAGACTTAAGCTGGCGAGACGCATATGCCACTACCTTACCCTCTTGCATCAACACACATCCCAAACCGACATGTGATGCATCACAGAGACAATGAATTCTTTCCCGGACTGGTCAGATTAAGACAAGGGCCTCCATCAGAACCTTCTTAAGTTTCTCAAAACTCTATTGCTGCTTATCAGTCCAGACAAACGACACCCCTTTACGCAACAATTTAGTCAGAGGTGCAGCAATCAACGAAAACCCCTCAACAAAACATCTATAATACCCTGCCAGACCCAGAAAACTTCGAATCTCAGATACTGTCTTAGGCGGCTTCCAATCCAAAACAGCTTTAATTTTTCGAGGATCAACTCTAATCCCTTCAGTAGATACCACATGGCCCAGAAATGTTACCTCTCGTAGCCAAAATTCACACTTGCTGAACTTAGCGTATAATTGTTTCTCCCTCAGAATCTGTAGAACAACTCGGAGATGTGCGTTATGTTCATCCTCAGTTCTCGAATACACCAAGATGTCATCTATAAAAACCACTACGAACTGATCCAAATAAAGCTGGAATACTCGGTTTATTAGGTCCATAAAAGCTGCTGGTGCATTCGTCAGTCTGAATGGCATCACCAGGAACTCATAATGACCATAACGAGTCCTAAATGATGTCTTGTGAATATCATCCTCTTTGACTCTCAGTTTATGGTACCCCGATCGGAGATCAATCTTAGAGAAGACCGAAGCTCCTCGAAACTTGTCGAATAGATCATCTATCCTTTGCAGGGGATACTTATTCTTAATAGTCAGTTTATTCAGTTGTCGGTAGTCTATGAACATGCGCATGGATCCATCCTTCTTTTTCACAAATAACACCGGTGCTCCCCATGGAGACACACTAGGGCGGATGAACCCTCGATCCAGTAACTCTTGAATTTGAGCCTTAAGCTCCACTAGCTCCTTCGGTGCCATTCTATAAGGAGCGATGGACACTGGAGCTGTACCCGATAGGAGCTCAATCCAAAATTCAACTTCACGGTTTGGAGGTAGTCCAGGTAGTTCATCGGGAAAAACATCTGAAAAATCTTTAACTGTTTTGATATCTTTAACAGACGAAACCTCAGAACCAAAAATATCGATGTAGGCTATATACGCCTCACAACCCTTACGAACCAACTTCTCGGTCTTCAGGGCAGAAATCACATTTGACAAATAATTCCGACGCTCCTCTATTACTACCACCTCATCACCCTCCACAATTTTCAGTACCACCCGTTTAGTAGCGCAGCCCAAAATCACTTGATGCTTAACCAGCCAATCCATGCCCAGTATTAAGTCGAATTCTCCAAAAGAAAGTTCCATTAAGTCCGCCAAAAAGATGGTTCCTTGCACCTCCAAAGGTACATCTCTAAACAATTTGTTTACTTTAACTGACTGCCCTAAAGGACTCAACACAGTAACCTCACTCGCAGTGGTTTCAACCATTAAGCCCAAAGTTTCAGATACCGAGCATGCTATATACGAATACGTAGACCCAACATCAATCAATGCAGTATAGGGTACATTATAGATAAAGAACGTACCAGTAATAACATCTGGGGTGTCTCCGTCCTCTCAGCGACATGCAGCATAGACCAGAGCTGGCTGCCTTGCCTCAGTATGACCAGCATCTCTGCCCGGTGCTCCACGACCATGGCCCATACCATTTCCATTTTTGGCCTGACCATGGCCTCTTGGTGGCTGCTGAACACCTCTTGGCGGGTGAACAGTACCCTAACCTGTAGCTTGCATCTGCTCGGGTCTCCGTGGACAATCTTTGATACGGTGCTCTAATGATCTGCACCTCAAACTTGCTCCAATCCTTTTCCAAAGACTCATGATGGCGTCTACCACGATCAACACATGGTCATGGTCCATGCGCGCATTAGGGCCCCAACTCTGACCGGCCCATCCACTCTGGCCTTTTTCTTCTACTTCAGAACGAAACTTGAGGGCTCTAAATCCCTCTTATTCCTACCCTTTTCTCTGTTCATACGCTCAGTACACTTCACCTCCTCGGCGATCTTCGCCTTATCTACCAGTGTGGCAAAATCTCGCTCCCTCTGTGGAGCTATCAAAACTCTCAAACTATCTCTGAGGCCGTCCTCGAAACGAACACACCGCTCATAATCAATTGCCACCATCCCACGTGAATAGCGGCTTAATCGCAAAAATTCAGCTTCATATTTAGCCACTGATTTATCCTCCTGAGTCAAATTTAGAAATTCCCTCCTCCGGGCATCCACATAACTAGCGCCCACATACTTCCCTTGGAAAGCAGTCTTGAAGAATTCCCATGTCAATCGGTCAGCCTGAGTACCCTCTTTAACTCTAAGCCACCATTGATAGGCTTCATCTCGTAACAATGACACGACTCATTTTAGTTTCTGTTCGGGGGTGCAGTCGAGGTCATCCATGATCCTCTCTGTGGCCTCAATCCAATATTCAGCCACGTTAGGGGCAACTCTAGCGATACCCCTAAAAATCTCAGCCCCATTAGACCGGAGTCGTTCCGTGACTGACCCACGGCCCACAGTACCAGTATTGGGCCCAGCGACCCTCTCCAGAATTCACAACATAGCTTGGAACAATGCGTCGTCCCCAACCGCTCGATCATGAGACCCAGCCTCAGTTACAGGTGAAGCCGGTGCCTCTCTAGCTTCAACATTAGGCATGTGGCTCGATGACAAAGACCCAGCCCGAGCACCTCTACGACCTCCGCCACGGCCTCTTGTACCCCTTTCACGAGTACCTCTGGTGCTCATTATATATTTGCGTATTAGCTCATTATATATTTGCGTATTATCTGTTTTTAACAATTTTATGCATCAATTTACAGTTCCAGTGTTGATTAATAGATATCTTATGGAAGCAACATCAGTATTTAAGAGTTTGTTTTCGCAGAACGCAGTCTTACTCCAGTTTTAGTTTTCCCTAACTAGAATATTTCAGTACAGTCTACTACCTATAGTAGTCTTAACATTTCACTTTAAACAAACAGAAGTTTCATAGGGCTTACCAAATCGGCGCCGGAGACTCGGTGTGCCACACATTCAGTAAAAATATTTCAAAATACTTCCAAATCGTTTGGAACAGTTCTTTTTGAAAATTCCAAGTTTTAGCAGAAACCCAAAAACCACAGTCGAGTTTTGTAACCTGGCTCTGATACCACTAAATGTAACACCCCAAACCCGGCCTAGACATTATGGCCAAATCTGGCGGTATCACATTGAAGTGTTTTTCGAAAACATAGTTTCTTTGGAAAATCCATTCTGTTATTAAATCTCATTTATGATCTTAACGGAAAATTTTAGGGTATCTTGTTCTTTTAAAGCTCAAGTTGTTTTTAGTAGAACGTTGTCCATATTAGTTTGTTACTATACTTTAAAACAATGTTTGATGCGGAAGCTTGTATAGTATGTTACGAAAACGTGGTGTTTTGAAAAACATTCATCTTTTGAAAAACTGCGTCCTACTGCTACTCAGATGTGAATTAAAATAAGTAAAATCCCCAAATTAAAAGTTAAAATTTAAAGAGGCTTTATTACATAACAAATACCCAAATTAAATTTATTGGAAATATAACTCAATTATAAAAACAGGTGCGGTTGTGTGGCCACCTCCGAATCCCTCGCAGCACCGATCTGCCTAAGACTAGGGATTACCTGTACAGATAAACAGAGGGGTGAGTTTGCGAAAACTTAGTGTGTAACCCCATATAAGCAAAATAGCCAATCAGGCCGTAGTCAAATGCTGATGCAGGCCTAAGCCCAAATCAATAACGATTCAGATCGGTTGGGCCTTAGCCCATTCTGATGATCGATGTCGGTGTGGGCCTTAGCCCATTTCAGTGATAGTAACGGTTCAGGCATGCAATCAGAAATCCTACCCATCCAGCCTCTACACTCCACTCCGTCCAGCCCTACACTCCATGTGGGGATAAAATCAACCCACCCATCCCTACACTCCAAAAATTAGCACCGACATGGCACTAAATGATATTTGCAGCAGAGCTGCCAGTACAGTACACTTCCTCCAATCATAATAATCCCATCCCTATGCAACATATCACACATGTATGCAACATATATATATATATCATGGCATGCTCACATACAGTCATACATAACATAAGGCATACAGTCATTTTATATCATAGGGGCATAACAGTCATTTTATATCTTAGGGGCATAATAGTCATTTTATCAGTCTGGGGTCTAGGTATACTTACCGACCCATCAGTAGGTCCAAAATCGTCTCGGCCGACCCATGCAACCTTTACAGTCAAATAGTAAAAATAGGCCCAAGGCCCATAATGCGGGCCCACACGCTCGTGTGGCCCACATAGCCCAAAATTGGTATCAGCCACGTAAATTACACAGTTCGGCCTAATAATCTCCACACGTTCGTGTGGTTTACCCGTGTGGGGCCCACAAGCCTGTTGGGCCCACACAAATCATTTCGGCCCAACGTGGCCCAAAACGGCCTAAGACCACGAAATCGCTCATGGTGGCCTCAATAGTCTAATGCCCATGTTTTATGCGTTCAGATTACCACACGAGCGAGCGCACGCTCATGTAGCGTCAATTTTCATATTTTTTGGCTTTTGTCGGTTTAAGATTTGGGCAGTGTTTACACACCCTTTTCGGTATTTCACCGATATCGTTTATAGAGTGCTGTTACACACCTGGGTTCTATTTGTTGAGAAATCCTCCCACTCCTTTGAAACCTACACTTGACCAACAATCCTCAATTATTCACTTAAGCAGTTACTTGATCGAATAAGCATAAGTTATCCCAATCGTTATACTCACAACAACTTACCTTTGACCGAATGATGAAAGAAAGGTTTCGAATACTTCAATACCACTTGCAAATCCTTCACTCCTCGAGAATTTCTAAAAATCGAAAGGAACACAAGAGTATTCGGCTTGTCAGTGTAAGAAAGGAGGAAACTTGTTACAAATTAAGAGAAAATAAGAAGAAGTTGAGTGCTCTTACCGATTTGTCAGAGAATAGTCGCTACACCGAAGACACAGTAGCGATAGAAGAATGAAGTAATCCGCCTGAATACCAAGATGATAAGAGAAATTGGTTTAAGGGAAAAAGAGAAAAGAAAATGAAGGAAGAGCAGAAGGTATATTCGGTCAACAACAGAAAAAGAAGAGAAGAGGACTAGCCGAACACACACCTTACACAATTCAGAAAAACAAGAAGAACGAAAGAGAGATACGGTAGACTTGAGCAGAGAAAGCAATTGCAAACGAGAGAAAAGAAATGAGGCACTTGGAGTAATTTCGGCCAAAAGGAAGGTTGTCAAAAATGAAGAAAAGTGAACAGAAGAATATGCCAAAAACTCCTACCACATTCGGCCAAAGAGAGAAAAACACTACAAAACCAAAATGAGGCATACCAAATGAGGAGTACCACTCTTTCTGAAATTCTTGAGTGCTCAAAGTCCAGTTTCGGCACAACTCCCCCTCTCCCCTCACCTCCCGTGATTTTCTCCTAAAATCCCTCCTCAAATCTCTCCACCTGATCACACCTCCCCTCAACCACTCAATTTGAATTCTCCTCAACCACTTCAGTCTTTCAGTCAAACTCTAACTCCCCCTACGGCACAGCAGAAAAATAAATACTCCCTTGCCTCCACCAAGATTCGAACCTTAGTCTACTGGCATAGGTGACACGCAACTTACCCCCTAGACCAGCAGGCTTTTTGTCTTGCTTTTACCCAAAATAATTTAAAAGCCTACTAACTGTAGGCAAGGGTTTATTCCCTAAAAACAAAACTTTTTGCACAAGCCCAGGCTTGAACCCAGGACTTCTCAGTAACTCCCAAACACACCCAAATCACCTAACCCCTAAGGCACGCAGATATTTTGTGCTACAAACATACAAAAAAAATTCTTAGATTTTGGGGCGTTACACTGCACCCTTTAATTTCTGCTCAGGGGTACAGTCCAGATCATCCATAATTCTCTCGGTGGCTTTCATCAACAACTCAGCTCTATTAGACCGGAGTCATTCAGTTACCGACCCACGGCCCCCAGATCTAGAATTGGGCCCAGGGACCTGCTCCAATATCCTAAGCATGGCTTGGAACAGTGCGTCGTCCCCAGCCGAAAGACTCTGAGACCCAGTTTCAGTAGCAGGTGACACAGGTGTCTCACTAGTGTCCAGATTTGGCATGCTACCCAGAGATGAGGACTCAGCTCGAGCTCCCCTACGGCCTCTACCTCGGCCTCGAGTACCACGTCCACGGATACCTCGTGTGCTCATTATCTAATTTGATTTTATCTACATTAAGAGTTTTATGTATCAGTTTAATATTTATTAACATATATTTTATATAATAAATATCAGAAGTTCAGTAATGTTTCCAAAAGTTTCAGTCTCTATTCGTTTCACTACAGTTTTCAGAGAGTACTAACTATAGTGTTTTCGGAGTATGCTATCTACAGTATTTCAAAATAAACTATTTAAGTTTCAGAATACTTACAGGATCGGCGTTGGAGACTTGGTGTACCACATTCTCAATCAATATATTTTAAAACCATTTGAAAACTAATTCTTTAAAACATATTTTGGAACCCAAAATTCACAGCCGAGTTTTGCAACCTAGCTCTTATACCACTAAATGTAACACCCCAAACCCGGCCTAGACGTTGTGGCCGAATCTGGCGATGTTACATGGAATAGGTTTTGTAAACTAAGTCATCACAATAAAACCATTTCAGCTTATTAGCTCTCATTTGTTTTTAATAAATTCAAAAACGTCTATTCAACTCTTAAGTTTTTGTATTCATTATTAAAACATTAATCCATATTGCTAAAACATCATGATTTTTCATAAGCTTCTGCTCTAAATGATTTTTAGGCAAATGGATTAATGTTTTGATAATGAATACAAAAACTTAAGAGTTGAATAGACGTTTTTGAATTTGTTAAAAACAAATGAGAGCTAATAAGCTGAAATGACGACTTAGTTTACAAAACCCATTCCATGTAACATCGTCAGATTCGGCCATAACGTCTAGGCTGGGTTTGGGGTGTTACAATTAAAATGGTGCCTTATGAAGCTTTGTATGGTCAGAAATGTCAAACTCCATTATACTGGACTAAGCTGGGTGAGAAAAAGCTATTTCGTGTTGATTTGATTCAAGAAACCGAAGAAAGGGTCAAAGTAATACGTGATGGTTTGAAAGCTACTTCTGATCATCAAAAATCATATGCGAATTTGAAAATAAAGGATATTGAATTTCAAGTTGGCGACAGAGTGTTTTTAAAACTATCGCATTGGAGAAAACTTGGAGAAAAAATTCTCCGTTTTGGCCAAAAAGGGAAGCTTAGTCCGCGATTCATTAGGCCGTATGAGATCATCGAAAGGATTGGACCAGTGGCTTATTGTTTGGCTTTACCGTTAGAGTTAGAGAAAATACATAACGTGTTTCATGTATCGATGTTACGGCGGTATCAATCAAACCTTTCACATGTGGTTTCGCCTGTAGATGTTGATTCAGCCAGATATGTCATACAGCTAAAAACCGATTAGAATTTTAGCTCGAGAAGTTAAAAAGTTAAGAAATAAAAGTATAGCTTTAGTTAAAGTTCTTTGGCAACGTCATGGAGTCAAGGAAGATACCTGGGAACCGGAAGAATCTACGAAAGTGTAATACCTGAACCTATTTTCTAGTAAGATTTTTAGGGACGAAAATTTCTTTATGGAGGAGAATTGTAACAGCCCATTTTTAGTGGTGTCAGAAATAACGGTTTTGGGACCACAATTTTGACGAGTGAGTTATTATTTTCATATTTATTTATTGTCTACGAGATTATATTTGGGTCGTATTAAAATTTTGTTAAGAAATTTTGAAGTTTAAATGGTTAATTGGGTAAAAAGGACTAAATCGTAAGAGATAAAAAAGTTGAGTTCTATTCGTTAAAAGGGTCAAATGGCTATGAAATTTTAAACAAATGGAGGAAGATAATAATTATACCATTTAAAGAATTAGTGGATGTGCATGGACAAGGTTTTATTGAAATTATTCATTAATGATAAGGGTAAAGTAGTAATTTAGTAATTAAAAAGAAAATTAAGTAAAGAAAAGATGAAACAAAGTTATCATATTTCTCATCTCATTTTTTATGCCTAAAATTGCCATTGAAGGGGAGAAAAGCTTCAATTTTGAATTTTTCATTGCATGGTATGATTTTGTGTCCCGTTTTTAGTTATTTTTATGTTTTTTAGTTCGTTTTAGCTTAATCTAGCTAGCCCGGGGGTTAATTTGTAAAAATATTAAAGGTTGAGGGACTTACCAAATGATGTTTATGAATGTGTTTTGAACTTATTTGATAGATTATTAATCTTGGTTGTTAAATAAACAAGTTTTACTAAGTGATTTTTTATGAATTTTGAAATAGGGATTAAATCGTTAAAAGTGAAAATCTATAGGTTTTATTGTGAAATTTTGGTAATAATGGGTTGTTTCAAGGTCTCTTGTAACATTGGTTAAGTTGGATTTAGGCTAAAATGAGTTACATTCAAGTTATGAGCTTAAGGACTAAACTGTAAAAATCTAAAATGTTCAGGGTAATTTCGTAATTTTATATAAATATGAATTATGGATTAAATTGAATACTAGAAATACTTAATTTAATGACATTTTTTATTTAGATCAAGATGAACCACAATCGGACTTAAATCGAGGAAATGCTAAAACTTCGGATTAGTTCGACTCTACTACTACGACCCTAATTATCGAGGTAAGTTTGTATGAACTATGATCATTTTAATGTTAGCTAAATTGATTATATGCTATATTGTTTTAATATAAATGTATCAATGTTACGAATAATTTGATGGATAACGAATCTCGTTTGAACCTTAAGAATTCTTAGGATATGAATGACATGTCATTAGGGATTTCATGTTTCGGGTGCTGGTCTTGAATGTCCTACCAATGGCTGAGGTCCTGCATTTTTCCACAGTTCGTGTGAGCAGCATCTTGTAACTTTTCCGACCCACAGCTCGTATGAGCATGTCCACTTCACAGCTCGTGTGTAAGTATTCCCGTGTATCCGATGCAATTATATATGGTTCAGCATGTATGAAAAGGAAATGAAATGGTAAGTATGCAAATAGAATGTATCATGATCTTGTGAAAAGGTTGATGAGTTAAATGATGTGCATTTGGAAATTTACTTATATTATGGTTAAGTTCATATGTATCATGAATAAGCTTACTACTTGTGAGTTTGATGATGTTGTATAGGCTTATACTAAGCTTATGGCATTGGTAATGATTTTATGCTTAATCTATGAGTTGTGTTAATGAAATAGTAAGTTATGTTTAATTTTATACGAGCTTACTAAGCACCCGTTGCTTATATAGTTACTTTCCTTTGTTTTATAGATAATCAGAAGCTCGATCGGTTGGAAGCTTGTCGGAGAACTATCACACTATCTAGCAACCATTATGGTAGTTTTTGAGTATTTTGGCCAAGGTTAATAATGACATGTATAGGTCTTTTGTATTGGTAGTTCATGGATGTGTAATGGAGGTTTTGGTATGCATATGCTTTGAAGTTTATATTTGGTTTAATGAACCTTAAAACCTTACCAAGTTATGTTATTTGTTCAATTTTAGGTGCTTGTATATAAGGTCCTTTTAGTTATATTTGGAATGGTTTGTTATTGGTCATACGTGATATCCTTTGGTAGGTAATTGAACTAGGCTTTTGTGCTTGGAATATGGCAATATTGGCATGTTTTGGTTAATGATGTTTTGGTACAAATGTGGTGCCTTTGAATGACATATTGGTTAGTTGAATTAGGATTCTGGAAATGGTATGTTAGGTGTGAGTGAATGATGTTTTAAATCTCTTGAATGTATGTCTAAATGGTATGGATGGTTAGGTATGATTTGCCTTTGAAATGGCTTTATTTTAGGTTAATTTTTAGGATCACACGGGCTGCCACACGGCCGTGTGTCATTTGAAATTTCTTAGTGTTTTAAGTCAGCGAGTTACACAACCTAGCACACGGCCGTGTGTGGCAACTTAGAGAGTTACATGGCCTGGCACACGGACTTATAAAAAAATTATTAGGTCTTATACGAGCTTAAGTATGCTCCAGTATTAGCCAGAACTTAACTAGGACTAATTAGCAACATTTCCAAAATTGTAGATCAATTATATCATAAATAAATCTTTTAAATATTACGATATACAATTAGATTCAAGTCTTAATTGATCTTACAAAACTCTTAAGTTGACCCGAGCACAAATAAGGATCAAATTGAAACATTTTCAAAAGATAAGGGCATTCATGAAAAATAGGGGACATGGCTGTGTGTCTAGGCCGTGTAACTCTTTGAAAACTTGTGGATCAAAACACCAAAATTTTCATCCAGTAGTAACACGATCGTGTGGTTGGGCTGTATAATATATTGAGGCCGTGTGAAAAATAATTGAGCAAATCTACAATACTTACAGAGGCGTATGGCCAACCCATGTTCGTCACACAGCCGTGTGGCCAGCTCGTGTGGTGCAAGAATAAGCCATTTGGTATTTGTTTTATATCACATAACATTTCAATTACAATCATAGGTTTTATATCATCTATATTCAATTTAACCACCATTAAATCATATGGAAATATACTCAGTCCTTACCCTTAATTTCTCCATTTCTCTAATTAGGATCAATAGACATAATTCAAATTGTTCAAATTCCACAATTTTGTATCATTAATGTTACCCGATGAAACATCGTAAAAGAACTCGAATACACTGGTTCTAATCACATATGGTGCTCATTCGAGCTAAACATATCCACTTGTGTCAGGTTACTTTTCCGGACTAAAACATTTACCGACACATCAAACAACTTGTCCAAAGCTGTAAATATACATGTCAGGTCACCTATCTGGGATAAACCTTTAAAACGGTATCAGGTTACTCATCCGAGCTAAACCTGTGTCATAGGTATCTTTGAGTCCACAAAAAATGCTGGATCTCAGTAATCATCGGTAATTAACCACATATGTTGCTCATCCGAGGTGAACATATATTCGTGTTAGGTTACCCGTCCAGGCTAAACCTTTAAAATGACATCAGGTTATTCGTCTGAGCTAAACCTGTGTTACATGTATCTTCGAGTTCGCAACAAATGCTGGATCTCATAATCATCAGAAATCAACCTATAGGAAAGTGTACAATACATTTACGAAGTTTCATCGAGGTAATTCAATCATGTAAAATCATGTTATTCCATTTCAATCTAATCCATTCTTACCATTTTGTACTAAATTGTAAACAATCCAAAGTTCACTAAAACATATTATATATATAACATTCAAAATATAATATACATGAGGAATCAAAATATAAATACACTATATGGACTTACCTGAAAATCGACAACTACAAAGTGTCAAAAACTAATCCACAATTTCTCCTATTTCTCGATTAACTTCCGATGAATTTAAATCCCGATCTATAGTAATTCATTATCAATTATCAATGTCAATTACCTTATAACATCCTATTCAAGGAATATGACAACTTAATTTCAATTTACACAATTTTCATAAAGTTTTGAATTTTATTCAATTTAGTCCCTAATATCGAAACTATAATATATTTCACATTTAAGCCCTGTTTCTCTTTTCAATTTCTATTTCATCCCTGTATAGCCCTCTATTTCAAAAATTCTAGAAATTTCATGTCAAATTCAAAATATTTTCATTTTAGTCCCTGAACTCAAAACTAACAAATTTTACTTTACAAATTAGTCCCATTACTTTCCAAGCTTCAGATCATACCATTAATCAACAAAAACATTAAAAAAAACATCAATGAAAACTTATAAAACCTTTGACAGTTTTACGATTTAGTACCCAAGATAGCTAGATTAAGCTACAACGATATCAAAAACATAAAAATAACGAAAAACCGACTTGTTTAGGACTTACATGCAATGGCTGAAAGTATGAGCATCAACAATGCCTTTCCTAGTTTCACTTGATGAATAAACGGTGATGAGAAGAAGAAAAATGATGAAGAAAACACTTTTTACCTTATTTTAACATATGTTTAATCTTTTATTAAACATTATTTAAAATATTTTTCAATTAATTAGTGTCCCTACCGTCGACTACATTTTAGAAGTTCCACTTAAACCCTTAAACATTTATTAACTAAGCATTTTAACTAGTAAATATCAATGACAATTAACTTTTACGATTTTTACGATTTAATCTTGTCCCTTAATTAATCACTAAATCGGCAAAAATTACTAATCCAAAATTCAATTAAGTTATACAAAAACTCCATAAGCATTTAATAAAAATGTTTACAGGCTTATTTTACAGAATCGAGGTCCCAATACCTCATTTTCTAACACTACTAACTTCAAGGTCAGTACACTTGTACTTTAACTAACTGTCTAATTAACAAATTTCACCATACTAAAATTCAATAAAAAATTATACTTAACTCGTAAATATTAACTAAAAATATTTACAGACTCAATCACCAGAAAATGGGGCTCCGAAACCACCGTATTCGGCACCACTAAAAATTGAGTTGTTATAGTTTAAATTCGAGTACTCAGTAATCAAATTCATGGTTATTGAAATGATTTAGTATAATAATTATAAAATCCTTGCAAGTATGTGCCTTAAAATAAAAATGAATGTGTGAACAAAAGCATTGTGAGGGCTAGAAGCAAAGCGAATGTGATAAAAGCATAAAACGAATAAAAGCCAAGAGAGTGAGACTGATCACAAAGAATTAAATTGAAAATATGAGAAATTGAGAAAATCTCACTCATACTAGCACAAATACTCATGAATTGCTTGTACTTATAAATATTGTATTAGATTTCAAAGCATGGATAAAAGAAACTAAGTAATTAGATTTCAAACTGTCTATATTCTTCAACCGTAAATGCTATACTCATACATATCCTTTAATGGAGCCATATGTTTGACTTACTTCGACTTGTTTTCTTTGTAATATATTGAACTAGCATATTGACCTGACTTCAAATGTAGTAGTCATTTTGAAATATTTCTACATTTAACAAGCTTGTTTTCTAGGCATTTTGTAATATCCCTAAACCGAGTCTAGTAGTTTCGAGTATATTTTTTGGGTTTCGAGTGTGAAACTAGGAATTTATAGGGCTTCTAGTAATTTTTAATTTAATTTAGGAGGTTAATTTCATCTAAAATTGATTAAATAATTGTAAGAGCCCAATTTTGCCCGGGCTTAAATAAAACAAACTAAAAATAAAAATACCCAAATGTCCATTAAACAGTCCAGTTACAAGCACCAAAACAGACTTGGCCCAAAACCAAACAAATTACCCAGACCCAATTACATTACACAGACCCCATACCCAATACACCCTTAGCCCAACCTATAGCCCAAACCTAATGGCCCAAAATTTGTTTCAGAAACTGGAAACCTTGAAACCCTAGGTTTCCAGTCGCGCCGCAAGGGTCAAAAACCCAATCGTCACGCCGCAATAGCTGGAGTCCGATCGTCGCACCTTCGCAGCCACCAGAATCCCCTCGATAGCGCCGCCATTCTCGCGCCTGGTCCTCACCGCGAAATCGTCATCATTAACCTGCAAAGAAAGGAAAGTACCTAAAGCAGAAAGGAACGAATCGCAGCAAAAAAAGGAAAGAATAGATGAAAAAAGATATGTTTTCCTTTTTATTTCGGTTTTTTGGGTTATAAAACCCCTTGGCAAAATCTGTAATGGGAGGGGAAAGATTTTTTTTTAGAGAAAAACAGAGATACAAACACACACAAAAAAAAACGCACAAGCACACATAGATTTGCACAAAGTCAGTAGGCTCAAAGCGTTGTCAAAAATTCACAGAGGAATAAAAGATCTTGATTTCGCAGAGGTGATTCTTTTAATCTGCCGTTCTGTTTATTTTTATTTATTTCTTTTTTATGTTGCGAATATAACCACTATTTCGAAAAAGTAAAAAAAAGAAAGGAGATTACCTGTTGACGACGGAAACTGGCGATCTAGACCTCCGGCCACCGGCCACGGAGGCGCGTGTGGCGAGTGGCCCAGAAAGTTGACGACTAGAACGCATGCGAAAGGACGAGGCTCTCCCCCTCTCTCAGAGGATTTTCCAACTTTTTTTTAAAAAAAACTTATAAAACTAATGATATTTTTTTTAGAAAACTGATTTTTATAGGCGAAACAGAACGGTGCCGTTTTCGCCTAAGCCTGACCCGCGCGTTGACCCGGACCCGAAGAAGGGTCCGCGTGTTTTTTGCAAAATGGGAAAATTATCCTTTTGATCCCTCCGCCATTTTATTAAGTTTAATTACATCCTATTAATTAATTTATTTTGTAAATTAGCCCTGGAAATCTGTTTATATTTCAATTTAACCTTTTTTTTCTTTTTTAAAAAATTTATATATTTTTTAAATTGGTATTAAATTAAGTATTATATTAAATACCTTATATATTTTAGTATACTAATTTATTAAATTATAAATAATTATTATTTTGTATAATTTTTTATTATATATTATTTTAGTATTTTTATATATATATATTAGATATTATATTTTTTTATGCTACATATTATATAATATTATGTTATAACATATATTTAGTTAAGATTATTTATAATATATTCCATTTACAATTTTTTATATTTTTTAAAATCATTATATATTTTTTAACACATTGTTTATATTGTTTATATGTATATCCTTTTTACCTATTTAAATCTGCATGAAATATGTTCATAGTTAATTTTATTGTTCATCATATTTGTGTATACTTCATTATATATTTGTAATGGCTTTAGTATAGGAATGATTATTTGTCGTATTTTTTATTATTATTGTTTATATTAAATGATAATGTATTATAATTGCTTTTAATATTTATGTTTGATAAATGCAATATTGTTACATGGATTATTATTTAAAATATAAAATACATTTTTCGCAAAATCGCTATATTCGTTTAAAGGTTTTTTAAAAATAAGACAATGTTTTGGTATTTAGAAATTCGGGAAATAGTGCCCTAACGTGTTGGGTTGCGATTTTCCGTTTGGCTGGATAACTAAATATCCTTTTAAACAAGTTTTGTAAATCGTGAGATGATTTTGATTATGAAGGTTTTAAAATATCATGTCCTAACGTGTTGGATGTGATGTTTATATTCCTTCGGAACAAGAAAGTCTCAAATTTTTAAATTGCTCGAATTTTCTTTAAAGAAATCATATTTTTAAATACTTTTAAAATTTAAACATTTGGACATGATTTTATCGATTAGGTACCAATTTTTGGGCGTTATGAGGGTGCTAATCCTTCCTCATACGTAACCGACTCCCGAACCCGTTTTTCTTGTTTTTCGTAGACCAAAATTAAATGTTTTAAAATAAAATGTTTTGCAAGGTGATACAATCACACCTAAGTAAAAAGGGATTGGTGGCGACTCCCACTTTTGTTTTTAAAAGTTGACCCCGTTTTCTAAAAAATTTAAAATGGTTTCGACAGCTTGGCGACTCCGCTGGGGACCAATAAGAGAGTCAAGCCGAAAAATCGATTAGTTATTGTCCAAATGTCGAAAATTTGAAAGTCAGATTTGAAAAGTCATGATTTTGTTCTTTTATTGCATGTGATTCTATTTTATAAAATGTTTCAGCATTGCACGGCATGACCGTCGTGGTCACACCCTTAAGTGGGAGCAAGAAGCTATGCCTTCGTGAGGTTTTCACCTCCGCATGGGCTAGTGGACTGCTTCCGGAATACATCTGTACCTATGTCTTCGTGAAGTTTTCACTTCCGCATGGCCATAGGGAAATGTATTCCCCTGAACCGAACTCGATCCATATGAGCCTATAATGGGTGAGGATTGAGGAATCTGCTGGTTAGGGCACCTCAACTTTAGAGCTGAACCACATGTAGAAAACCTAGGAACTTACCCTAAGTAGAACGATGTCGAACTTTAGTAGTTACCTAGATAGGTGTTCTATGTTATTTATTTTTTTCTTGTGCTAACGTTTTTACTTTGTTTTGATTGCATTGCATCCACATCACAGAAAATAGGTGTTGATTCAAATTCGATTGCTAAATAGAAAAGTTTGTCATAAGGAAATGGATTTTTTGATAAAGTGGATTATAATACGGTTGTCCAAATATGTTTCAAGCAAACACAACGAGAGAATACCGATAGTCTATGAAGGAATACAAGACTTAATTGCCCAAGGATTCAAGCTGACAAAGACTATTCGAGGGTCTTGACTATCTTGAAGAGGCTAAAAAGCTTTATGGAAATAAGTGAACAGTGAGTCATCGCCCAGATCAAGCAAAAAAAAGGGAACTAAATGAGGCATCTACTAGAAGTTTGCAAGATTTGACCTTTGCAAAGAAGGGGGTTGATGTTTTTGCTTGGAATATGAGGGCAAGGCTGTATATGCAATCCGTTTTATGTAAAGAAATTTGTTTTCTAGAAAAGTTTTTCAAATGGAATTGAATTCAGAATCAATGCCTCTCTTTCTTTGTATTCATGCATTTGCATTACATCATATCGTATGCATTTAAGTTTATAGAGAGAGTCTAATTAGTTGAACTTAACAGAGAGAGAAAGAGAAGAGAAATCTGAAAGCTGATCACCCTTACGGTACACGTGCCAAGTCAAAGAAAATGGATCAGAGAATGGAACAATTCCAAAAAGATATGCAAGACCAGATGCAAGAGCGATTGGCAAAACTCTAACAAGAGATGAGGGACCAGATGTTGGAGGCACAGAGGAACATGATGGCCCAAATGGCCCAGATGATGAGTGGGATGATGGAAAAAGGAAAGAGTCCCATGGCCATCATTGGAGAAGAGAGCGAAGGCAATCCCCCAGATTTTACCCCACCACATGCGCCAGCACAGCCTGAAGAGTATCCCCAGAGGCCATCTGTTACAATTCAGCCTCAACAAGGGCAGGCGGATACTAGACCGCCCATGAATTTCCAAGTTGGCTCTGGATCTAATCCAGGAGATAACCCAGCCAATCCTGTCATCCCTGACTTGGATATAGTAGAGAGAGAGGGGATTAGAACTGAATCTTCAAGACAGTTGGAAGATCGCTATAGATGGTTGGAAGAGAAGTTTAAAGCTTTGGAGAATGCTGACCATCACCACGAAATTGACGCAAAGGACTTGAGTTTGGTCCCAGATCTGGTGCTTCCTCATAAATTCAATATGCCAGAATTTGAGAAGTACAATGGGACTAGTTGCCCTGAAGCCCACATCACTATGTTCTGTAGACACATGACGGGCTATGTGAACAATGATCAACTTTTGATTCATTGTTTCCAAGATAGTTTGGTTGGGGCAGCGTCTAGGTGGTATAATCAACTCAGCCGCGCTAACATTAGCTCCTGGAGAGACTTAGCTCAAGCCTTCATGAAGCAATACAACCATGTCACGGACATGACGCCTGACAGAATCACTTTGCAAAACATGGAGAAGAAATCAAATGAAAGCTTCAGGCAGTATGCGCAAAGATGGAGGGAGGTCGCCATACAAGTTCAGCCACCACTCCTAGAAAAGGAGACTACAATGCTATTCATCAATACCTTGAAGGCTCCATTCATTACTCATATGATAGGAAGCACTACCAAAAGCTTTGCGGATATAGTGATGGCAGGAGAGATGATTGAAAATGCCATAAGAGGTGGCAAGATTGAAGCAGGGGAAGCCACTAAAAGGTCTGCTCTTAGGAAAAAGGACGACGAGGTGAATAATACGAGTACATACAACAAAGGGTACTCAAAAGCAATTACTGTTAACCAGCCAAAAGTGATCACTGCTGGGCAGCAAGGGACGATGAGACAAGAATCAGGCACCAGGAAAAACTCTGAAAGACTCTAATTTACGCCAATCCCAATAACGTATAAGAAGCTATATCAAAGTTTGTTTGACGCACATGTGGTGTCTCCATTTTATTTGGAACCGTTGCAACCTCCGTTCCCAAAATGGTATAACGAGAATGCCCAATGTGATTACCATGCGAGAATATCGGGGCATTCCATAGAAAACTCCACTGCCTTTAAAAAGGTAGTTGAGAGGCTCATCAAAATGGGAATTGTGAAGGTTGACGATCTATCAAAACCTGATCACCTTGACGAGGCAGTAAATGCGATAATGGAAGGAGGAGACAAGAAAGTTGCGATCCCTTGAAGAAATCGAGAGCGAAGAGGGAATCAGAGAACGAAGTTTCCAAGCCCTTCCGTACTTGGGAGTGTCTTGAATAATAGGATTGTGGAAGAAATCCTTGCATTTTTAGAGTTGATCTATAGTAATGTGCAAAACATGCTTGTTGTCTTAAGCTTAGAGGCAATAAGAACTCTTTTGTGAAATAGGCTTATGTCCGACACTTTATTTCAATAAAATGTATTTTTAAGTGAATATTCTTTTATTCTTTACATTTCATACTGTACATTCTTTTGTTTTTCTTTAGAATATTCTTTCATGACCATACCAATAATCATCCTTAGAATCATTTATTCTTTGGATTTCTTGCCTTCGTACCTAGGTACCCAGATATCAATGACATGAGCGACGTTGTTACTGACTCCCTTTTTGAATGAGATATGGGTCTAGGGGATCTAAGGACTTTGAAGATAACAGAGATTGTAACTTATCTTCTAATTTGTTAAGAATGGTGAAACAAGATAAAAAACAGACCTTACTCTACAAATGGTCATTGGATATTGCGAGCCTAGTAAAGGAGTGAAGATTGTAGCCTAGCTTATCACAGAAATAAGGCGAGACATTATTGAGTTATCTTCGAGAATTCAAAGATGTTTTGCACGATAATGGGCTACTAAGATACGGGCTAAACAGGAGGATCGAGTACTGTCGATCTACATAGAAAGGGATGGTATCAGTTATGTCGTATTTAAGGAAACAAGATTCATGTGCCTACTCCAGTTCTCCATAAATTTTCTATATGTGGGGCATGGATAATATGAGGCTAATCTCGTCAAACGCTTCTAGTTGATATCAATTCATCGTCGTGATCTTCGTGTACTTCACTAAAATGGTGGAAGTAGCTTCATATGCCAATGTTACAAGGTCGAAGTCATTAATTAAAAAAAAAAGATCAGATGCCAGCAAAGAATGCATAACTGTACAAAGTCAAAAGTTTACAGTTTGTCTAAAGATCAGGTAGCATATCACAGTGCAGCAAAGGTTGCCAAAAAAAAAAAGAAAAATAGGAAAGGTGACTAAGACTTGTAGAGATTGGCATAGGAAGCTACCATTTACTCTCTATCTTATCAAGCGTCGATCAAGACTTTAGCTGGGGCAATACTTTTCTCATTGGTTTATGATGTGGTTTTGCCCATGAAAATCGAGATTCCTTTGCTCCAAGCTTCGATTGAGTCAGGAATTCGAAGAATGTCTCCAGTAAACTTGGATGAAGAAAAGGGTTTGAAAATATTCATCATGGTCAAATGTACTAAAATTGATGATTTATGACGGAAATGGTCTACCCCAAGAAATTTCATGATGGGCACCTGACATTGAAAATTTCAGAGGAAAGCAGATCCCAAATCGGGGAGGACTTATGTAGGGCCTGTTCTGGAGGAGCATTAATATTGACCGAGACGGGTAGCGAAGACTTGCCTAACCCGGTGAATTCAGGTTCAGACAAGAAGTATTTTACCTTGAAGAGGAAAGACCAAGGTGAAAACCCGCAGAGGGCGCCTTGAGATCTAATTCATAAAAAAAAGGAGAGGCCAAGGCGAAAACCCGCAAAGGACGCTTTGAGACCAAAGGGGATTTGAGTTGAAAACCTGAAAAGGGCGGCTCAAATTTTGACCAAAAAACGGGGCATACGGTAGTCTTGCTACGTCTGAATTAGCAATGAGGAAGTTTATTACATCTTGGGGCATTGACAAAGTACTCCGGATCCCCTAAACACATATTGAGCTTAAAATGGTTCTCAAGAAGTTGGAACAAAGAAGCTCAGGCTGCGATATCTGGGGCACCTAGTTTCTATCTTACCCATTTTTGAATTCCTTATCTTTGATTGCTTTATTATTTTTGAGATACACCCAAATCAATTTTCTTTTATTGCCTGGGTTATCTTTGATTAAATTATTTTTCTGAGCTATGCTTCTGACTAATTTCTTTCTTGTCCATTTTTGTGACCTTTTTCAAGCATTTTATATTGAAATAATGATTTATGGACTAATAATACTTTCATAAAAGGAGTTTCGCATATTACTCTAGAAGCTTCTAAATAATATGAGGAATCTGAAACATGACTGTTGTTCAGAACTCACCAAGCTTAAGGGTTGGAAACATTGAAAAATGATTATCTCTTCGGATTCTTATGAGGTAAGACAATTTTATTGGTGATACTATATTGGCAAATGACGAATAAGGCCAATCCATGTGTAAAAAGGGATCATTGTCAGGATACCCTACATTCATGTAAATTTCAGACTCATACATCTGGTTATTACACCCAGGGGATGGTATAACAAGTTAATTTGATGGAAAACGATACAAGTTTTATACCTCTGAGTGGTAACAGATTGGATGGAAGAAACTAAATGTTATTGCAGTTGGATGGTACAAGCCTTATGTTCTCAAGATCCAAGTGAAGTTGACTCTGAAATTACATTGGGGCAAGCTTGTTGAGCAGAACATGATTGATGAACAAAGATGAAGAACAAATGAGTGATAACACCTAGAGTAGGAATCATACTCATAACACTTTTGCATCATAACAAATCTCATTAGGAGCATTTGATTCATTCCAATCATTGCATCCTAATCCTTTAAAAGGAATCATTTTCATGACATGTTACATTCGTGTCACTCATAATACATGTAGCTAGAAGCATTTGATTCATTTTGATCATAGCATCTTAGTCATGTGATATAAACATATGGAATCGAGTCTACAGGACATGTCCCTCAGTGGACGGTGTAGCAATACTGGTGAATTTGAAGATCTCATCTTCCTGAAGTTGTAGGAAGCGGATCGAAAAAGAATTTTAGCCTTATCTCCCCACGAAGTTGTAGGAGTAGATCAAGACAGAAAGATCTCATCTTCCTGGGTTGTAGGAAGCAAATAAAAAGAATTTCAGCCTTATCTCCCGAAGTTGTAGGGAGTAGATCAAGACAGATCTCATCTTCCGGTTGTAGGAAGCGGATCGAAAAGAATTTCACCTTATCTCCCCTGGTTGTAGGGAGTAAATCAAGACAGTAAGATCTCATCTTCCCGAGTTGTAGGAAGTAGATCAAAAGAAGATTTTAGTCTTATCTCCCTGAAGTTGTAGTGGAGTAGACTAAAGAAAGAAGATCTTATCTTCCTGAAGTTGTAGGAAGTAGATCAAAAGAAGATTTCAGCCTTATCTCCCTGAAGTTGTAGGGAGTAGACTGAAGACAGAAGATCTCATCTTCCTGAAGTTGTAGGAAGAAGATCGAAAAGAATTTCAGCCTTATCTCCCTGAAGTTGTAAGGAGTAGACTGAAGACAGCAGATCATATCTTCCTGAAGTTGTAGGAAGTAGATCGAAAAGAATTTCAGCCTTATCTCCTTGAAGTTGTAGGGAGTAGACTGAAGTCAGAAGATCTCATCTTCTTGAAGTTGTAGGAAGCAGATCGAAAAGAATTTCACTTTATCTCCCCGAAGTTGTAGGGAGTAGATCAAGACAAGAGATCTCATCTTCCCGAAGTTGTAGGAAGCGGATCGAAAAGAATTTCAGCCTTATCTCCTTGAAGTTGTAGGGAGTAGATCAAGACAGAAGATCTCATCTTCCTGAAGTTGTAGGAAGCAGATCGAAAAGAATTTCACAGCCTTATCTCTCCTGGGTTGTAGGGAGTAGATCAAGACAAGAGATCTCATCTTCCGAAGTTGTAGGAAGCAAATCGAAAAGAATTTCACCTTATCTCCCCTGAAGTTGTAGGGAGTAGATCAAGACAAAAGATCTCATCTTCCCGAAGTTGTAGGAATCGGATCGAAAAAATTTCAGCCTTATCTCCCTGAAGTTGTAGGGAGTAGACTGAAGACAGAAGATCTCATCTTCCAGAAGTTGTAGGAAGCGGATCGAGAAGAATATCAGCCTTATCTTCCTGAAGTTGTAGGGAGTAGACCGAAGACAGCAGATCTTATCTTCCTGAAGTTGTAGGAAGTAGATCAAAGACAGAAGATCTTATCTTCCTGAAGTTGTAGGAAGTAGATCGAAGACACTTTCAGATCTTATCTTCCTGAAGTTGTAGGAAGTAGATCAAAGACATCAATTTGGCATTGCAAGAAGCAGAATAAAGCTAGCAGACTTACTAAAATTGAGATAGAGTTGGAAGCCATTTGAAGAAAGAGGGGATCAAGAAGTCGAGGCTTGCCCAAGACCGGGCAAAATTGGTCCTTTATAGTCTTGCTCTATTCTCATTACACGACAATGAGCAAAGAGGGTCAGCTGTAAGAGCCCAATTTTTCCCGGGCTTAAATAAAACAAACTAAAAATAAAAATACCCAAATGTCCATTAAACAGTCCAGTTACAAGCACCAAAACAGACTTGGCCCAAAACCAAACAAATTACCCAGACCCAATTACATTACACAGACCCCATACCCATTACACCCTTAGCCCAACCTATAGCCCAAACCTAATGGCCCAAATTTTTTTTCAGAAACTGGAAACCTTGAAACCCTAGGTTTCCAGTCGCGCCGCAAGGGTCAAAAACCCAATCGTCACGCCGCAATAGCTGGAGCCCGATCGTCGCACCTTCGCAGCCACCAGAATCCCCTCGATAGCGCCGCCATTCTCGCGCCTGGTCCTCATCGCAAAATCGTCATCATTAACCTGCAAAGAAAGGAAAGTACCCAAAGCAGAAAGGAACGAATCGCAGCAAAAAAAAAGGAAAGAATAGATGAAAAAAGATATGTTTTCCTTTTTATTTCGGTTTTTTGGGTTATAAAACCCCTTGGCAAAATCTGTAATGGGAGGGGAAAGATTTTTTTTTAGAGAAAAACAGAGATACAAACACACACACAAAAAAAAACGCACAAGCACACATAGATTTGCACAAAGTCAGTAGGCTCAAAGCGTTGTCAAAAATTCACAGAGGAATAAAAGATCTTGATTTCGCAGAGGTGATTCTTTTAATCTGCCGTTCTGTTTATTTTTTATTTATTTCTTTTTTATGTTGCGAATATAACCACTATTTCGAAAAAGTAAAAAAAGAAAGGAGATTACCTGTTGACGACGGAAACTGGCGATCTAGACCTCCGGCCACCGGCCACGGAGGCGCGTGTGGCGAGTGGCCCAGAAAGTTGACGACTAGAACGCAGGCGAAAGGACGAGGCTCTCCCCCTCCCTCAGAGGATTTTCCAACTTTTTTTTAAAAAAACTTTTAAAACTAATGATTTTTTTTAGAAAACTGACTTTTATAGGCGCAACTAACGCTTGTTTTTACTTAAGCCCGACACGCTAAGTTGACCGGACCTAAACAAGGGTCCGCGTGTTTTTTGGAAAATGGGAAAATTATCCTTTTGATCCCTCTGCCATTTTATTAAGTTTAATTACGTCCTATTAATTAATTTATTTTGTAAATTAGCCCTGGAAATCTGTTTATATTTCAATTTAACCTTTTTTTTCTTTTTTAAAAAATTTATATATTTTTTAAATTGGTATTAAATTAATTATTATATTAAATACCTTATATATTTTAGTATACTAATTTATTAAATTATAAATAATTATTATTTTGTATAATTTTTTATTATATATTATTTTAGTATTTATATATATATTAGATATTATATTTTTTTATGCTACATATTATATAATATTATGTTATATCATATATTTAGTTAAGATTATTTATAATATATTCCATTTACAATTTTTTATATTTTTAAAATCATTATATATTTTTTAACACATTGTTTATATTGTTTATATGTATATCCTTTTTACCTATTTAAATCTGCATGAAATATGTTCATAGTTAATTTTATTGTTCATCATATTTGTGTATACTTCATTATATATTTGTAATGGCTTTAGTATAGGAATGATTATTTGTCGTATTTTGTATTATTATTGTTTATATTAAATGATAATGTATTATAATTGCTTTTAATATTTATGTTTGATAAATGCAATATTGTTACATGGATTATTATTTAAAATATAAAATACATTTTTCGCAAAATCGCTATATTTCGTTTAAAGGTTTTTTAAAAATAAGGTAATGTTTTGGTATTTAGAAATTCGGGAAATAGTGCCCTAACGTGTTGGGTTGCGATTTTCCATTTGGCTGAATAACTAAATATCCTTTTAAACAAGTTTTGTAAATCGTGAGATGATTTTGATTATGAAGGTTTTAAAATATCATGTCCTAACGTGTTGGATGTGATGTTTATATTCCTTCGGAATAAGAAAGTCTCAAATTTTTAAATTGCTCGAAGTTTCTTTAAAGAAATCATATTTTTAAATACTTTTAAATTTTAAACATTTGGACATGATTTTATCGATTAGGTACCAATTTTTGGGCGTTATGAGGGTGCTAATCCTTCCTCATACGTAACCGACTCCCGAACCCGTTTTTCTTGTTTTTCGTAGACCAAAATTAAATGTTTTAAAATAAAATATTTTGCAAGGTGATCCAATCACACCTAAGTAAAAAGGGATTGGTGGCGACTCCCACTTTTGTTTTTAAAAGTCTACCCCGTTTTCTAAAAATTTTAAAATGGTTTCGACAATAATAATCCGGAAAATTAAAGAATAATAATATTTTCAAAAAATTAATTCTAAATATTTTAAATAATTATTAGTGAAAATAATCAATTTGAGTTGAAAAATAATTTTAAAATATTTTTTATTGGGGGTTATTTGAGTAATATTTAAATATTAATTAAATAGGATTTAATAGTAAAATAAGAAAAAATTAGAGTATTTATATGGCAAATAAACCTTAAAATTCAAAATTTTGGAGGGAAATGATTAAACGGTAAAGTAAGGGAAATGTGGGAGTGGCCATTAGACAAATTTCCCAATTTTTAAATTTCTGGTGAGTGGTTTCAGTTTTAAAACTAATGTATCTAGCCTAGTTTTCACACATTTTACATCATATTATAGAGCTTTAAAATTTGTTTTCTTTGCATGATTTTAAAGATCTATCATCAGAGAATAGATCCAACCAATTTCCTTCTCAAAATACTCTCTCAATTCACCCAAAATTATTCTCAAAAGTAGCCAAAATATTCTGGAATTTCTCAAGATTTTCAATCAACGAATTTAGAGTGAATCAAAGATAATCTTCAATCCTAAACTTGTTTTTATGATGATTAGAAATATTTTTACATGATTTGAGAGTCAATTAAAGGATTTTTATCAATGTCGTCTTCTTCCAAGAACACATGGTTCTTTAATGGTGGATCTTGAATTTTGAGAGGAAATCCACAAATTAATGGATGTTCCAACTCAAAATGGATCTATTAAAAGGTTTTTGATCTTATTTATCAATATTAAACATGATTTGTGAGGTAATTTAAAGAAATCTGAATTTCATCATCTTCATGAACTGATTTTTCAAAATTTTGTGAAATTGATTTAAAGATGAAATTGATGCTTACTATAAGTGTATTTGGTCTAGTATTGATGATTGAAAGTGTTTAGGGGGGCTGAAGAGATCGATTTTGTGAGGAATCGAGTTTTCGACTTGATGTTAAAAATTTGGTAAGGTATCTTTGTGAAAGGATTTCTATTAGTGTACTTAATTAACGTTCGTGTTTAATATAGCATTGAAAATGTGGTAATGTCTACTTTATCTTTGTTGAAGCTCTGAGTCTTGAAGAGGATCGTGCTAACCGGAATTGAAGCTTGGATTTGCTTGGTTTATCATTTGTTTGTGGTAGAATAAATTGTGTGGTAAGTGTGTCTAAGGGCGATTTGGTAAATTGAACCTCATTTATGTTTAATTAGTAGCTTAATTAATGATTTCAATTGATTAATTATGGTTGAATGGCTGATTTTTGCAAGATTGATATTATATATACAAGAATTGAATTTTTATTGAATAATGGTAAGTAAACATTTAGGTGATTTTGTGCAATTTAATTAGGCTAATTGTATTGATGATCAGAGCATGGTTACTGGAGTTTTTGATCATGATATATTGGTGTTACAATTGGTAATTGAACATTGGAAAATGGCAAATGAAATGCTTGATTTAATTGGATGTTAAATGGCTATGTTACATGTTACACATAAGCATTTTGCCACATTAAATTGAGCTCAATAATGACTAATTTATATGCTATGTTTGACTGAATATATTGGCAACATGCATGGTGGATCCTTTGGATATAGTTTGCATGCCATAGGATTTGTGAGTACTCACCTTTATTTGTGACATTGTGAGCATATAGCTCTAGGTGGACTGATTTGTTTGGAGTGGATAAGGGAATGTTGAGCATTAGTCTCCACTTATTGAGTTATTTAAGGCGCTATAAGGGAGCGTGTGCTTCGGCTTGTTCAACTCGGTGGACTGTATTTGATATTTGAGGGAGTTCGGAGATCTATTTATCCGGTGTATGATCACCCGATTAAGCCATAAGAAGTGTATGCCAATATATTTATGTGTGATTATTGTTATATCATTCAATGTTTGTAAGCCATAAATAATTTATTCTTGATATTCATAAAGCATATGGAAATTAAATTGACATGTTATCATTATGACTGATAATTGGTGATTGATTGGATGTGATTTAAGCATGATTTGGATGTTGATTTACAAGTCGTTTATATTAACATTCACTGAGCTTTTTAAAGCTCACACCTTCACAATTCGTACATATAATTGTCAGGTTTGAGGAGCTGAGGAGCCGGGCAAGAGAGCTCCAAGAGATTTAGGCTTGGTAGAGACTTTATTACACATTTTAGAGACTATAATCAGGCATTGTGGAACTCCCGAAAATTAGTTTAATTTTGGTTGTAATTGGACTTTGGGCATTGTACATTTTATTTTGGATGGTTTTATAGTAGTTTTGAGGCATGTTTGAGTTTAATTATTGGATGTTTTACAGTGTATTGTTGCTTGATAACACGGTGATTGGTAACACGGTGTGTGAGGCATGAAATTTGTACTAACGATTGTTTAAATGAAGCTTCCATGGAGTGGTTTACTAGCGACTAAGGTACGCCACTTGTTTGATTTATTCGATGTTTGTTATGCATGACATTGATTGCCTAGTTCTATATAATTCAGGCTTGATTTATGTCAATAAACTCAATTGAAGGTGTATGTATATGTATGTTAATTAATCATAGTTAAATCAGGTTTAATTGGCCATTAAAATATGAGAAATCGGGTTTGGGGTGTCACACATTTTATAATTAATTATTGCATTTTCAGTATTAGTAGGTTAGGGATTAAATAATAATAAAATAAGCATTTTTACGCATTTTATGATGTTTCAATGAGCCGTAAGGCTGACTCGGGCCTCGTGAGAGACTAATGGGCTATTTAAGTGTGTAAGATATAAACTTAGGTCCAAGAATACAAGGGATGATGATTGGGCCATGAGACAAGGGAGCCTGATAGAACAATGAATTTGCCAAGGCCAGAACAACACTTGACGTTGTGACGAGGAGTTTTCCTTCACAGTGACGATGCGATGAAGATGGGAAGGATTTCATGATTGCGATGTCATGACGAGAAGCCTTCCCCTGTCATGACGACACGATGATGGTAGGCCAAAATAAAGTTGAATTCTTGGACGAAACTCTTGGGATATTTCCATATTTAGAACCTAGCATTTATCAGAATATTGCATTAATTGGTATCTAAATGTATCTCGGGTTGAGTGGTCACCAAGCAGCCCGTTGCCTATATAAGCAACCTTAGGGTCACTAGAATTGGTGTGCAGACTTAGACATATAGTTTTTACTATTAAGTTTTCTTTGTATTTTATTTTCACATTCGCTTAGTCGGAACTTTTCTATTCTGATGTGAAGACAATTGCAAGCGGAGATTGCTCCGGGATCGTGCTTCAATATATATTCATAAGAATTCTCTTATCTCTTCTCTTCTCTTCTCTTCTTTTATTTATATTTCATTGATTTGTCTAATTAATTTTTGTATAAATATTAGAATAGACTATTGTGCTTCACTTATATCTCGCATGATTTGATTATTAAACTAATTTATCTGTTAAGTAATTATTTATCTGATATTGGTTATTTATTCAAGAGTACTTAGTATATTAGGGAGTGACACCCCTAATAGAGTATCAAGACAGGTGAGACCAGAAAGGTATCCTATCGTGTATAACTTGTGCCAAGCGGAGAGATTGAAAGGGTATCCGTATGTCTAGGAAGAGATTGGAAGGGTGACTTAAATGGTAATCTTTAATGAAGATGACATCAGAAGGGTATTCTTAGCTATGAGTGATAAATAAATCTAATTAATTATTTAATTAAGTAATTAGGGATTTAATCAATCATAGGCTAGAGGCTCGCCTTGTCAACACTAGGAATAGGAAATTCCCTTAGGATAATTTTAGATTAAATAGTTTCATTAATACTTTAATTTGGATTAACACTACTAATTTGTGACTTGATTATATTAGTAAATATTTTTTTGTAGTTAATTTAATAATAATTTCTCCAATATGCAATCCCTTGGATACGATCCCCAGAACACTCACCGTTGTTTTGTTGTAACACTTCTATATTACAATTTGACCTATTTGCTTGTAGATACCACACCTAATTTATATTTATTTGCACGATTTTGACTATAAACGATAATATATTTATAGGCGATCACATGTTTGAATGTGAAATTTGTAAGTCGTATAAACATCTACCTAGTATTATTTGTTTAGCAAATTTTCCTATTGTCATCACTCCAATCCAATCTCGTTTACCAAGCATGGTCAAGTACTCTAGTTTTAGTATGTGTTTCTTTTTGTTTTGATTTTATCTTGTTTGTTTTGATTTTCTTTTTCTTTTTCTTGAGGACAAGCAACGACTTAAGTGTGGGGGTATTTGACCTACCACAAATAGTAGTGACAATTTAATTACTTTTTGGCACATAACAAGCTTATTTTTAAGTCGTTTCATGTTTAATTATTACATTTTCAGTTTTATTAGCTTAGATTCAAATTATTGCAAACTAAGAATTTTTACGCAATATTTCGAGTTAGTTGACCTATTGGGCGAGTACCGACCTTAAGGTAGTTTTAATTCTTTAATTGAGTGTACATGACATCAATTTTCAGGCCTACAAGAATAAAAAAACAGCAGCCAAGTCACAAACCAAGCTTCAAAGATCGCAACAAAACAAGGCGAGCTCTGAATTTTATACTCGAAGTTTTGTCGTTACACACACTAGGCTGTGTCGCGACACAGGTGCGACGTGGGCCAAAAATTAAGCAATGGTGTTTTCGTCACACAACTCATATTTTGTAACACCCCTAACCCGTCCCCTTCGTCGAATTAGGGTTACGGAGCATTACCGTACAATTAGAAAACGTTTAACATCAAAATATTTAAATAAATTAAACATATTATAATCCATTCAATCACATGCATTTTGTCCCTAAATCGAGTCGTCGATGCCCTTAAAATATCTTGGAAGTAATTCGGGACTAATTTGAAACAAAACAGAAAGTTTAATAAAAAGTTGCAAAATTTGGAAGATAGAGGTCACACGGCCATGTAACATTCGAACAAGGGACACACGACCGTGTCCCAGCTTGTGTCCTAACCTGTGTAACCCACTGAGATGCCACACACGCCCGTGTGCTAAGCTGTGTAACTCACTGAGTTGCCACACACGACCGTGTGACAGCCCGTGTCCCAGGCCTTGTATGTAACATCCCATTTTTGAGTGGTGTCCGAGGCCTGCGACACGGCCGTGTATATTAAGTCAGTGTGTTACATGGCCTGGGGCAATCCACACGGCCGTGTGTCCCCTGTTTGTGAAATTTTTTAACTTTTTCTTAAAACTTCTGTTTTGTTTCAAATTAGTCCCGAGTTGCTTATAAGCAATTTTTAAGGCCTCGAAGGCTCGATTTAGGGACCAAATGATTATGTTTGATATATTTTGAATGAGATTAAATTATTGGATGTTATGACGATAAATGTTTTTTGATTGATCGGTAATGCTCCGTAACCCTAATCCGATGACAGAGATGGGTTAGGGGTGTTACAGTGTGAACCTAAAATTTACCTAAAAACAAGCCATTTCAAATCCATTTCTTAACTAACCATTCAAACCATTTGGGCACACCTTCAAGAGATTCAAACACCATCCAAACATACATAAATATGCAATTTCAAGCATCCTAATTAATCTAACCAATATGCCATTCAAAGGCACCTCAATTGTATCAAAACATTATGGATTAAACCAAACCAAAATTGACCATATCATAAGAATCTACCCTAATTCAAATACCTACCAAAACACATCACAATGACCATTTTAAATCCATCACAAACATACCAAAAGACCATACATTTCAATTACCAACAGGTGGTCAAAAAGACCTAACTTAACAAGCATTACAAGTCCATCAACCAAACATAAACTTCAATGACACAAACATACCAAAACTTACATTAACATGTTCACAAAATACCATTACAAAATAATCTATACATGCCATTATTAACCTTGGCCAAAATAATCAAAAACTACCGAATTGAATACTGGATAATGTGATAGGTCTCCGACGAGCTTCCAACCGATCAAGCTTCTAAAAATCTATAAAACAAAGGAAAATAACTACGTAAGCAACAAGTGCTGAGTAAGCTCGTATAAACTTAAACATAACTTACCACCTCAATAACACATTTCATAGATTAAGCATAAACCATTACCAATGCCATGAGCTTAGTATAAGCCTATTCTAGCATCATCAAGCTCACATGTTAGTAGGTTCATCAACATCACATAAAAACTCATTTATATCATAAGTAGATTTCATATGTATCAACGTTTCATAAAGTCATGAACATTTCCATTAACTTACTTACCGTTTCATTCCTTTTCTTACTCGTTCAACCATCTAGAATTACATCGGATACTCGGGAAAGCTCACACATAGTGTGCCTTTACAAATAACCGTAACATTTCCTTTACATTAATGCTCACACGAGCTGTGACATGGGTCTGCTGACACGAGCTGTGGGTTGGAATGTATGCTACACGATGCTGCTCACACGAGCTATGGAGAATTCGCAACAAATGCAGGACCTCATTCATCGGTAGGACATTAAAGACCAGCACCCAAAACATGAAATCCCTAATGACATGTCATTTGTATCCTAAGAATTCTTAAGGTTCAACCGGGACTCATTATCCGTCAATTCATCACAGCATAAATACATTTATACTCAATTTCATTTATATCACAATAATATAATAAACATTCAAATTTAGCTAACATTAAAACAATCACAGTTCATAAGAACTTACCTCGATAACTAGGGCGTAGTAGTATAGTCGAACTAATCCGAAGCTTTAGCTTTTCCTCGATTTAAGTCCGATTGTGGTTTATCTTGATTTAAATAAATATTTTTTTCTAAATTAAGTTCTAATACTCAAATTAAACCATAGTTCTTATTTATGCAAAATTAAAAAATTACCCCTAATACTTTAACTTTTTATAATTTAGTCCTTAAGCTCAAAACTTAAATATAACTTATTTTATCCTAAATCCAACTTAACCAATGTTACAAGGGACCTTGAAACAACTCATAATTACCAAAAATTCACAACAAAACCCATGGATTTATACTTTTAACAATTTAATCCCTATTTCCAAAATTCAACAAAAATCACTTAACAAAACATGTTTATTTTACAACAAAGATAAATAATCCATCAACTAGCATCAAAAAACATTCAAAAGCATCCATATAAAGTCCCTAAACCTTTAATAGTTTTGAAAATTAACCCCTGGACTAGTTAGATTAAGCTAAAATGAACTCAAAAACATAAAAATCATTAACAACGGGACACAAAATCATAACATGCAAAGTAGAAGAAAAAACCGAATGCTCTCCCCCCTTCAAAAATGGTGATTTTGGCTAAACCAAAGAGAAATAGGGAAGATGATAGCATTTTTCATTGTTTATTTTAGATTTAATTACCAATTTACCATTTTACCCTTAATAATAATAAAAATTTCAATAAAACCTTGTCCATGCACATCCATTATCTCATTAAATGGTATATTTTCCATTTAAGTCCTTTAGTTTAGGATTTCATAGTCATTGGACCCCTTTCACTAATAGAACTCAACTTTTACACTTTCTACGATTTAGTCCTTTATACCTAATTAACCATTTAAATATCAAAATTTCTTAACGAAACTTTAATATGACTTTAATATATTCCTGATAAACCGTAAAAGTAACATATTCTAAACCCACATTTAATATGCTTTTGGATGATTTAAGCCCCAATTTATGTAAAAAGGTGCTCTTAATCCTTTCTTTTCATGTCTTATACTCAGGAAAGCACCCGATGACGAAAAGAACGAGAAACGGGCTTAAAACGGACCAAGTTGGGCCAAGCCACGAAATCGACATGGCCTGAACTCCACTCCACACTGTCGTGCCACCATTCCTACTAGAACACAGCCTTGCCCACGACTTACACGGCCGTGCCTCATTTAACAGTGTCGAGCACGGCCTGGCCACGATTTACACGGGCGTGTGCCATGGTCGTGCCTCTACCGTGGAGAAGAGTAATTTTATTCGGGAAAGGATACTTAGGGAGAAAGAAACGTATTTCAAAAGCCTATAAATACACCCTAGGTACCAGCTGAAAGGGGGGCAGAAAGCTAGGCTAAAAAGCCAAGCCGAAAAGGTCATATTCGTGGGAATCACTCGAAGATAGCCAGTTGATCCATCTCAAGAAGCCAGAATTCTACTCAAGAAGGAGGATCTCCTCTTCAATTCCTTCAGGGGGTTTTAGGGATTTCTTATGTTTTGTGTTATCTTTTCTCTTGAGATGTTTTCCTCTCTTGTTATGAACTAAACCTTCGGATACCCGAAGGGAATGAAACCTATGATGAATCTTGTTATTTGATTTTTTGAATTATATGATAATAACTTAGTTTGTTCTTAATTGTGTAAACTTAATTCAAATCTAATGTGCTTAGGTGGAGGAGGAATAGACCCTGCCTAAGAGTAGACCCAACATAATTAAGTGGAGTTGAACGCACGCCTAGAGATAGGGTGACGAGATTTTGTCAGATTAGGGTGAAACCTAATATGGGAGTCCACAGATCGATTTATTGCTATTCTAGGGGGTTATTATAAGCGAACGAGAGTTCCACTAATTAACATAGGTTTAGACGTTATTCACCTCGAGAGAGGGTTTAATATACGTTAGGGAGTCTCACGAATCAAACTAAGTAAATAAATCATATGGTTCAAGGTTAAATAACAAGTGAAGTCTAGGTGGATTTTTCCTAAGGGTATCGCTTGAGTCAACTAAGTCTTTCCAAAAGTTATTTCCCGAATTCATTCTTTTTGTCTTTGCGTTTTAGTTTAGTAAGTATATTAGTTTTAGTTTAAACAACCATCACTTTATATTAAGGCTAAATAATAAAAAGACGGTAAGTATTAGTACTTTAAGTTCCTTTCGGTTCGATAATTCGGTCTTGCCTAAACTATACTACTGTTCGATAGGTGCACTTGCCTTTAATCGTTGTCAGAGTTGGTTTGCAGGTTCGATCATTCTTTTATAAATTTTAAAACTCTGATTTACAGCGATCAAGTTTTTGGCGCCGTTGCCGGGGAACTAAAATATTAAGAAAACTCTATTTTTATTACTTTAGCCATTATTTTTTTTTATTTTTCGCAATTTATTTTTATTTTTAGTTTTAAGTTTTAATTTGCTAATTTTTCTTTCTTTCTTTTCCTAGCAGGTACCTCTAGTTTATGACTAGAAGGAACCCGAGAGGACCTTTAGAATACGATAGTGAAATTGAAGCTACCGCTCGAAGAAATCGTAGAGAAATTAGGCGAGCCCTAAACTACACAGAAAAAGAGCGAAAAGACAGATCCAATCCTACTGAAGGGATGGACGAGAATAATCCACCACCACAACACGATGTGGCGGATCGAATGCCCTCGTACTATGTATGATTATGCTAAACCTCATTTAACGAGGCGAGAATGGAGTATTGTTAGGCCTGGCTATAGCTGCTAATAATTTTGAATTAAAGCCTAACACTATTCAAATGATTCAACAATTTGTTCAATTTGATGGTTTGCGGGATGAAGATCCAAACACTCATATAGCTAACTTTTTTAGAATTCTGCGATACCTTCAAAATAAACGGCATTTACGATGATGCCATACGCCTTCTGCTATTTCCCTTTTCACTAAGAAATAAAGCTAAACAGTTGGTTAAACTTCGTTACCACGAGGGTCAATCACCACATGGGAACAAATGACCAAAAATTTCTATTAAAATATTTTCCAACCGCCAAAACGGCCAAGTTACATAATGATATATCTTCTTTTGTGCGGATGGATTTAGAGACATTATACGATGCATGGGAGAGATACAAAGATCTCTTAAGGAGATGCCCACACCACGGATTACCATTGTGGCTCCAAGTCCAAACTTTTACAACGGTGTGAATCCTCAACGCGCAAATTAATTGATTCACCATGCGGTGGAACCCTGAATAATAAAACTCACGAGGCGACCTACGAGTTTATTGAAGAGATGTCATTTGAACAACTATCGCGGCAAGTTACAAGAACAAGGCCAACAAAAACAAATTAAGTTTACAACCTAGACGCAGATAACCATGCTATCAAATCGGTAGAGTTGATGAATAAAAAGATTGATAGTTTGTGTTCTTCGTAGGTAAATCCAGGTGATGCAATCTGCGGCGAGTGGGCAAGTGGCGAATCCCGAGTACCCACCCTACCAACCGACACGGAGAGCGAGCAGATGAACTATATAGGTAACAATTTCAGATCTAATAATAACCCATATAGTAATAATTATAATCCAGGTTAGAGGAACCACCCAAATTTTTCGTGGGGAGGACAAGGAAATCAAGGAAATCAAAGACAACAACCTCCTCAAAATTTCCAAAATCAACCCTATCCACAGGAAAAGAAGCCGAGTCTTGAAGAGACGTTGAACAAATTCATAGCATCCACAGAAGCCCGTCTCCAAAAAAATGAGGTAACACTCAACACCCAACAAATATCAATCAAAACGATCGAGAACCAAGTTGGAGGACTTACAAAGGCAATCGGGGAAATTACCCAGTCAGTCGGAGAAATTGCAAAGCTATTATCTGAACGACCACAAGGGCGTCTACCAAGTAACACTGAAATTAATCCTAAAGAGCAGATCCAAGCCATAACAGCTCTGGAAAATACAAGGGTAGATGAATCCATCTCAACACAAGGAAACGAGGTAGAAAAAGGTAAAGTTGAGGTAACACAAGACAAGCCAAAACCGATAATCAAAGAGTACCAACCTCGCATCCCTTATCCCGAAGCGTTGAAGAGATATGACACAGAGGAACAGTTCGGTAAGTTTCTTAAACTCTTAAAGAAATTACACATTAACTTACCACTCCTCGAAGCTCTTTCACAGATGCCGGATTGCAGGAAATTATTAAAGAAGCTTCTGACAAACAAGCGAAAACTAGATGAAGATTCGCATGTGGAACTCAACGTAAAGTGCTCAGCAATCTTGCAAAATAAGCTACCACAGAAACTAAAAGATCCAGGGAGTTTTACAATTCCATGTTTAATTGGTAGACTTACTGTTGATAATGCGTTAGCTGATTTAGGGGCAAGCATAAATGTCATGCCTTATAAATTGTTTAAACAATTAGGTCTAGGGAAACCTAAACAAACTAGGATGAGCATTCAATTAGGCGATAAAATCTGTTAGAATTCCTAGGGGTATTATCGAAGATGTTCTTGTAAAAATTGGATGATTCGTTTTCCCAATAGATTTTGTTGTCTTAGACATGGATGAGGATGATTCGATACCCTAATTTTAGGAAGACCCTTTTAGCAACTGCCAGGGACTAAAATTGATGTTGATGCAGAGAACTCATACTTTGCGTAGGTAATGAGACCGTCACCATCAAGGCTCTCAATTCGGCGAACATCGAGTAATCAAGGTGAGAACGTAAATTTCCCGAATAACCATTCGGTTAACTCTTCTTTTCAGGAAACACCACCGAATAATACAACTGAACCCGATCCTGATCCCAACCCCAACAAAGAAATAATTCGTAAAGATCGAGGAATTCAGATCGATGATCTAGACGAGTGGAAGACACACTTCAAGGAGAAATTAGGGATACACAACGAAGAACCAGAACCACACAAGGAAAAATCAAAAGAACCCCCAGAAGAGCTTATAGGAACAACAAATCACTTCAAAATAGGGGACAAGGTACTGTTAGATGAAGCAGATCCTCAAATATCTCCTCTGGACCCCAACACAAACAAAAAAATACCTTTTAGGGTAACCAGTTTTTCCCATACGAAACAGTCGAGGTAAGTAATCCTATTTTTGGAACTTTTACTACAAATGCATCTCGACTTAAAACTTTTCACAAGGATACAGATAATAACATGAGGAAGGACTTCCAACTCCTCAAACCACCCTAAAGATGCAAACAAGAAGAGAGTCTAGCTTAAGACTATAAACGAGCGCTTCTTGGGAGGCAACCCAAGCACTAACATAATTTATTCTCACATTTTACTTTAAATTTATTTTCTTTTTCTTCTTTTCTTTCTGAACACATAGTTATAAACTAACCAAGTGCAGAATTCCAAGCCACACGGCCTTACACACGGCCGTGGCCGTGGCCGTGTGGGTACTCTGAATCTTTGAACTAACAGAGCAGAGAAGGTACATGTCAGGGCAAAATAGATTTTCAGAATCACGGACCCAACTACTACCCCACGGGCACCGACAAAGTGGCACGGTCGTGCGATACGGCCGTGTGAGGTTACTGACATGCCAACCACGGGCGGAACACGCCCGCGTCTTGATAATCTTCCGTGCCAATATACCGACTTGTTGAACACGGGCTGAGACACGAGCATGGGGAACCAACACGCCTAGAGTACGGCCGTGTGCGAGCGGCCGTGTGAATCGACACACCCCTCAACCTGTGGGCGTGGGATAACCGCGGACACAAATTTTATTTAAACACCATACCCCTCTCATTTCTCTTCGTAACCTACTTCTTTCTTCTTTCCTTTTTTCTATTCTTTCCTCCCTTTTTCCTTTTTCCTTTTCCTAATAAATCCTTAGACTCTTGAGCTACAACAAAATCATATCAATGGCAAAGAAGCGTAAGAGGCTAATCTCCTCAAAGGAGACCGATTCACATGAGTTCATGCCAGCAGCTTCATCCAAACAACAAGCCAAGGGTCTTTGAGACCAATTATCTATTCTTTTATTTTTCTTTTCTCCTTTATTTTCCTTATATTTACTTCTCTTCTACTTAATTTAGCTTATTTTATTTTATTTTCTTAATTTTAGGTTCTAAAGGCTGCTTGGGAATCACGCCACCACCACCACCATAACCTCAGCCTTAGAAATCACACCCAACAATAAGGACCTCTCAGTCCATTCATCTCTTCTTTTAATTTTAGTTTTCTTCTTAGTCTCCTTCTCTTTATCTTCCTTGTCTTTAATTTTATATTTAGTTTACTTTAATTATGTCTTAATGATCCCTGGCTAACTCTCTACGAGCCTCCCAACTTCTTCATCTTGCGCAGGTACGTCATCCAGACGGGCCATCACCACCACCAAAGACACAATCTCTTCTCAACGAATCACCCGAAAATTCAGGAAGTTTTCACTTACCCCCATATCTGATGATTTTATTACAAGGTCATTATATATCTTTGTACATTGAGGGCAATGTACATCTTAAGTGTGGGGGGGTGAACAACCTAAAAAGATACCTAACAAAAACCCTGAATTTAGTCTTGTTCTTAAGTAATTTACTCATATTGCTAATTAGGATGAAATTTCTGATGATTTATGATTTTTATTGATATGTTTTAGATTAAGTCATTGATAATTGTGCATTGATAATTAAATTTGAAGAATACTAGAGAATCAAGCATGATAAGTCTAATTTTTAGGAATTAAATTTTTTTTCTAGGTTGTCGAACTGAGCTTAAATATTACCTTGAAGTTTGAAAGTTACGAGGTTGACATCAAAATACCCATAATTTTTGTGAGTTTTTGAGCCTTATAGAGCATAAATTCTTTTTCGTGCTCACTTTATTGATTATGAGTATGTCAACACTGATTTGTTATTCTAGAACTTGCATCGATTATACATGTTTAGACCACATCTTTTGATTTGAAACACAGAGATGATAAAGGCACCTAGGATCTAACCCACTTACTCCATAAAAAGCCTACCTTCACAATTAACCCCTAGTGAACTCCTTTTAATCCTAACAACCCTATTTATTGACTTACCCATTAACCCGGAACCCCTTTGTTTTTGTTATCACCATTCATCTTGACTACCTTTATATCGAGATTTGATTTGATTAATAGCCTAACTATGATTTCTATTTCAGTTATGTATTTATAGTTTGTTCCAAAAAAAAAAGAGAGAGAGAAAAAAAAAATTCAAAAGTATATTCATTATTCAGTATCAGTTGTGATTAAACGAGCTTATACGCTTGAATCTCAGATATCGAAGAAGAAGCTCGTGGTGTTAGTATTATTAGTTTTCAATTGATGTAATTATTATTAGTTCATTAGTTCTTAGTTAGGTAATTTGTCAATTTAATCTCGATTCTAACCTCTAATTCAGCCTTACTCCACACCTTAACCCTAACCTCAAGCACAACCCTAACAAAGACCTTTTGATTTGTGTTTCATCTCATTTTTCAGTGGTGGAGATTTGATTTTCATGCAAGCCTATGGGATTAACTATTCATGTTTGACTTTTGAGTGCCTAAATTCTGAACCTTAAACACTTTGAGTGATTTGAGTGAATCTTTTGTGAGGATGCCTATCCTTATCGATCTCGAATTAAAAGGTAATTATTTAGATGAAGGAGACGCCTAGGTTTTCGAGCTACAAAATCTATGACTTATAACTGTTTGAATTTTTAGGACACTTTGAATTGAATTATCCATGTATAAATTATCTATGAATTATGATGAGACACTATCAATGACTATTATGAATTGAGGAAAGTTCGTTTTAATTGTAAGTTGAAAATTTTGCTTGAGGACAAGAAAAAGTTTAAGTGTGGGGGTATTTGATAAATCGTAAAAGTAACATATTCTAAACCCACATTTAATATGCTTTTGGATGATTTAAGCCCCAATTTATGTAAAAAGGTGCTCTTAATCCTTTCTTTTCATGTCTTATACTCAGGAAAGCACCCAAGGATGAAAAGAACGAGAAACGGGCTTAAAACGGACCAAGTTGGGCCAAGCCACGAAATCGACACGGCCTGAACTCCACTCCACACGGCCGTGCCACCATTCCTACTAGAACACGGCCTTGCCCACGACTTACACGGCCGTGCCTCATTTAACAGTGTCGACCACGGCCTGGCCACGATTTACACGGGCGTGTGCCATGGCCGTGCCTCTGCCGTGGAGAAGAGTAATTTCATTCGGGAAAGGATACTTAGGGAGAAAGAAACGTATTTCAAAAGCCTATAAATACACACTAGGTACCAGCTGAAAGGGGGGCGGAAAGCTAGGCTAAAAAGCCAAGCCGGAAAGGTCAGATTCATGGGAATCACTCGAAGATAGCCAGTTGATCCATCTCAAGAAGCCGGAATTCTACTCAAGACGAAAAATCTCCTCTTCAATTCTTTCAGGGGGTTTTAGGGATTTCTTATGTTTTGTGTTATCTTTTCTCTTGAGATGTTTTCCTCTATTGTTATGAACTAAATCTTCGGATACCCGAAGGGAATGAAACCTATGATGAATCTTGTTATTTGATTTTTTGAATTATATGATAATAACTTAGTTTGTTCTTAATTGTGTGAACTTAATTCAAATCTAATGTGCTTAGGTGGAGGAGGAATAGACCCTGCCTAAGAGTAGATCCAACATAATTAAGCGGAGTTGATCGCACGTCTAGAGATAGGGTGATGAGATTTTGCCGGCTTAGGGTGAAACCTAATATGGGAGTCCACAGATCGATTTACTGCTATTCTAGGGGGTTATTATAAGCGAACGAGAGTTCCACTAATTAACCTAGGGTTAGACGTTATTCGCCTCGAGAGAGGGTTTAATATACGTTAGGGAGTCTCACGGATCAAACTAAGTAAATAAATCATATGGTTCAAGGTTAAATAACAAGTGAAGTCTAGGTGGATTTTTCCTAAGGGTATCGCTTGAGTCAACTGAGTCTTTCCAAAAGTTATTTCCCGAATTCATTCTTTTTGTCTTTGCGTTTTAGTTTAGTAAGTAGATTAGTTTTAGTTTAAACAACCATCACTTTATATTAAGGCTAAATAATAAAAAGGCAGTAAGTATTAGTACTTTTTGTTCCTTTGGGTTCGATAATCCGGTCTTGCCTAAACTATACTACTATTCAATAGGTGCACTTGCCTTTAATCGTTGTCAGAGTTGGTTTCCAGGTTCGATCATTCTTTTATAAATTTTAAAACTCTGATTTACAGCGATCAATTCCCATAGACATTAACTCACTCGTCAGAATTGTGGTCCCAAAACCACTGTTTTCGACATTATTGAAAACGAGTTGTTACATATTTAGTGTGATTAAGGCTTGTATTTGACCTAATTAGGGCTGCTAACTTTTCCTATAAATATTTAAGTTTAGGTTAAGCTTGGACAATTTTTTCCAAGTTGTTTTTAGGTTTTAGTTTAGTAGTTTAGGATTTTAATCTAGTTTTATTCTCTTTTGAAAACAGTTTTATTTTCTTGTTCTTCAACTTGGATTCGATTTTAGTCCAAGTCTTCGTTATTGAAAATTTTCATAATTTTCTTTCACTTCTTGCTTGTCAATGACGATATCTCAATCACTAATAAAATATTTCACGGATCCAAGCACATCTAGTTCATCAAACAGAGTAATTTCTATTCTCTCTTATTTTTAATTTATTTGTATATTTACGCATGATGAAGTTAATTCTAAGGGATATGGAAATTGTAACGATGAGTGGCTAAGTATTTTAGGGGGATTAACGAGTGGATGTGGGAGTGATTAACGGTAGAATAAGGGTTTTCTTAACACTTGGTATAAATTATTATGTGCTTAAACCTTAGAACTGACAACCCTAGGAAGTAATATACGTTAAACGGATCGAAAGACGAGTTTGTCGAGTAATCATAACTTATCCCGGTCAAGAAAGTGAGGTCAAAAGATAAGTGAGTAGTGGTCAATTAGTTAATTAGTAGAGGCCGAAAGATAATATTGGTTAGTTACTAACTAATTCACTAAAACAAACATGATTCCCGATGTTAATTATAACCACTGAAACGAGTTAATTTTCTACTTGTTAATTGAGATTTTCATCGTTGATTTATTTTCTTCTAGTTATTTTATTTTATTTGGTAATATTAATTTAATATTTTTATTTATCGTAATATGATTTATGGTGATTAATATTTAGACCTATTATTGTAGAATTAAATTTTAGATTTAATCTAACTTCCCTTGAGTACGATCCCCAAAATACTTCCTAAGTGTTCTGGAGTGATGGTACACTCCTCACACGGCAAATAAAAGTGTGGGTTTTCGGGCACCACCACTCATCCAAGACGGATATTAAGTCTGCTCTCAAGTCAAACATTTGGACGAATGTCGTTGTTCCAAATCCAGCAGCATCCAAGTATGACATTATTTTGTTCGTCCGGATGGTGCCTTGGAATATGGACTCACAACCTCAACACCTGGTACTCATCCTGTCCATATCATATAACCGAATTTGTTAAATTGACTAAGTAAATATAAATTAAACCGCAACTATAAATATATTTGTGAATAATAAATATCAAAATATTTTACTAGATCATTAATCATTAGTGTAGTGTGATTGGTTGTTTGAAGAAGAGAACTCATTGTGATATCTACATAATTAATAAAAAAATTAATAACCACTTTGAAAAACTAAATATATTACAATTATTACAATTAAAAATTCACATACCTTAAATCTATTAAAATTTTCCCCCAAAAAACCAACACAACAATCTTCAAACTTCAAACAACACCAAAATAAATAAAAAATTTCCAATTTCTCTATTTTTTTCTAAAAATGGCTGATGGGGTGGAGAGGGACCAATGGGGTTCAAATAGAGAGAGAGGAAGAAGAAGAAGAAGAAGGGTTTGGCGCGCATGGTTGTGAGGTCAAATCACCTTGGCGGGATCGGCCTGACACCTGACCTCAATTAGACCTCACGGTTACATGTGTCAGACCCCCTCTTTTTATTCATATTTTTTTATTCTTCCTGATCCTACATTTTTCCTCTCACCTTTTCTTTTTCAAACTCTTTAAATGAATTTTTTTCTCTGTCTGTTTAACAACCTCACCATTCATTTTTTTTTCTACATCATTTGTTCATCTTCGTTTCAATTTTTTACTTCTAGATTTTATTTTTTATCTCCGTTTTACTTTTTAACACCGTCATGCGTTCACGTATTTTTTATACTTTTTTCCTCATTCTTTTTCAGTTTTTTTATTCTTCCCGATTTTATGTCAAATCTGATACAAATTAATTTTTTAATGTTCAGAACAATAATTCTTTTTCTAGTGAACTAATTTTTTATTTATTTATCATACTTCTATTAACATGAATAATGGATAGAAAAATTGATTATCTTCATTTTAATCTTAACTTTTATTACTATAATACTAACTACAATTAGTGTAACGCCCTAAAATTTCTATCTTTATTTCTGTGAAATCTTGACACAAATGTGTATCTGCTTTAGTGGTTATATGTTCTGGGAGTGTCTGAGAGGTTCTAAGTTCAAGCCCTACCTTTGGCAAATATTGGTATTTTTCTGATGTAGGCCTTGTACTTGTTTAGTGGGTACTTGTTTAGTGGGCTTATATTTAATTATTTGTAAACCATGTCAGAATGGGTCTGCTGGTCTGGTGGTTAGGTGGCGTGTGGGTTTGTTAGAGGTCATGTGTTCGAATCCTTGCGTTAGCGAATGAACTAATTTTTGCTCTGCTGCCTGGTAGAGTTTCGATTTTATTGAAAGTCTGAGAGTGGGGGTTAGTGGGAGAAAATATGGGATTGTGGGTGATATCTTCTTTTTTTTTTTATTTTAACTTATTTTCTCTCTCTTCTAAATTCCCCAAAAAATTCTGACGTCAATTTCTTTTTCTCTCTGACATTTTCTTCTCCCCTCTCTTTTTGTTGTCACTTCAAATTTTTGTTCCTTTGTCTGGTCTCTGTCGTATTCTTGATCAATTGTTGTTTCTACGATTTGATTCTTCAATCGGGTTGGTAAATAAGGACTTGACTGTTGTTTATATTAGATTCTGAGTTTTGGGTATTGTCTTGATAGCTGATTTTGGTATGTAATCGGGGATTTCTGTTGCTTAGGTGAAGGCGGTGGATCATCGGTTTCCACTTCAGCAGTTTGATTGTAGTTGGGGTCGTTTCTAATAAGCGGTAAGTAAATTTTTGCTTAGGTGGTCAAACATTTTAGACTTGTAATCGAATTGCTAAAAGGTGTGGAATACTCTGTTTTTAGGTTTTTGATGTCTCGGGAGTGGTTTTGCGCTAAATCGATACAAGGTGTGTACCCGAAATGCAAGGAAATGAGTTTTCGGCAAAAGTCGAAAACCTTACTGTCGATACCACACGACCGTATGGTAGGCCATGTGCGACAACACGGCCGTGTGATCGACGAAGGCCAGGCTGTGCGTAAGACACGGCCGTGTAATGGCTGGAGTGTGGTCGTGTGGGCCACACGGGCTAGATCAAATTGGGCGTGTGAGCCCACACGAGCACACCACACGGGCGTGTGATAACTGGGCCAGGCCGTGTGATCCACAAGGGCTAGGCCAATCTGGGCGTGTGGGCCCATTTATCTGAAATTTTCCCTAGGGTTGCACTGGTCGTCTCAAACGACTGTGGACCTACTGTAGGGTCGTTAAGGGCAAACAAAACCCTAAACTGTATGATCTGTCTGACTGATATTCTATACTGAGCATGAAAGTATATGCATGTTATATCTGTTATCTGTAATGAAAGCATGTTAAGCATGATTTATTTGTTAATTCTGTATGCATGTTCTGTTACTGTGATTGGGGTGGGATAATGTATATTGAAGGAAGTGTTCTGAAAGGCATATTATGCCTAATATCTGGTAGCACAGCTGCATTATATCTGATATGTGTCGCATCGGTACAGCGTGGTGCGTAGGGTTAGGTGGGTGTTTTTAACCCCACATGGTGTGTAGGGATGGTCGGAGATGGTGTGTACAGGATGGGGGTAGGATTCTGTTATCTGATTTGCATATCTGTAACTGTATCTGAATCTAAAATGGGCTCCGACCTGAATCTGTATTTGAATCTGACATGGGCTCAGGCCCGATTGTGAATCTGTCTGATTTGTGATATTTTGCATGTGTACATGCTTAATTCTGTTGGGTTACACACTGAGTTTACGTAAACTCACCCTTTTCTATTTATTCTATTCAGGTAATCCACAGAGTTAGGCGGATTGGTGCAGCGGAGGACTCGACGGTGACTACTCGCTAAAACTGTTTAATTTGTGTTTTTATTTAAGTTTGGCATTAAGATTTGTGAGTTTGTATTTTCTGGGACTCTCTGGATTAAACTGTTTGGTTTTGGTTTTTGGTTTTGGTTTTATTTACTTACTACTGTGACGGTTTACCAAAAGCAAGGGTTTCTTAAATCTTGAGAACGGTTTTCTATACACAACGATTTTACAAGCTTTCGCTACAAATACGTTTTAGATCTAAATGATTAAAGGAAAGAGAATTTTGAAATAAAAAACAGCGATAAATGATAGATGAACTGGAAAGGGTTTTTAATTTAACGATAATGACTTTTTAACCCATTTCATGTGACACATTTGGATTCGGCTATAACGTCTAAGCCAGGTTTGGGGTGTTACATTTAGTGGTATCAGAGCCAGGTTGCAAAACTCGGCTGTGGATTTTGGGTTTCAAAATTTATTTTTAAAGAATTGGTTTTCAAATGGTTTTAAACACTCTGATTTAATATGTGATACACCGAGTCTCCGGCGCCGATCCTAGAAGTATTTTTGATTTCTGATAGTAAATTTTGAAAACAATATTGATAGTTTTCTTGAAAACACTATAGTTAGTAAACTTTGAAACTGTAGTGAAACTGATTAAGACTAAAACTTTCGGAAACGACTCTGAACTTCTGATACTTTATGCATAAAACATCTGTTAATAAATACTGAACTGATGCATAAAACTCTTAATGTAGATAAACTCGTATTAGACAATGAGCGCATGAGGTATTCGTGGACGTGGTATTCAAGGTCGAGGTAGAGGCCGCAGGGGGGCTCGAGCTGAGTCCTCGTCTCTGGGCAGCATACCGAATCTGGACATGAGTGAGACATCTGTGTCACCTGCTATTAAGACTGGGTCCCAGAGTCGATCGTCTGAGGACGACGCACTATCCCAAGCCATACTGAGGATGTTGGAGAGGGTCGCTAGACCAAATTCTGGATCTGGGGGCCAAGGGTCGGTAACTGAGCGACTCCAGTCCAATGGAGCTGAGTTATTTAGGGGTGTCACAGGAGTCACCCCTAATGTGGCTGAGTACTGGTTGGAGGTCACAGAGAGGATTATGGATGATCTAGACTGTACCCCTGAGCAGAAATTAAAGGCTACAGTCTCCTTGCTTCGTGACGAAGCATATCAGTGGTGGTTGACAGTTAAGGAGGGCACCGAGCCTGATCGTCTGACTTGGAAGTTCTTTAAGACTACATTTCAGAGTAAATATGTGGGTGCCAGCTACGTTGATGCTCACAGGCGTGAGTTTCTAAACCACTCAAGGTGACCGATCTGTGGCCGAGTATGAGACCGAATTTCTGAAGCTGAGCCGCTATGCTCAAGGTATGGTGGCATCAGAATATGAGAGGTGCATTCGTTTTGAGGATTGGCTAAGAGATAATCTGAGAGTCTTAATAGCTCCGTAAAGGGAGCGCGAGTTCTCTGTCATGGCTGAGAAGGCGAAGATCGCCGAAGATGTTAAGCACGCGGAGTGCCAGAATAGGAATCGTCAGAGAGGTAAGAACAAGAGAGATTCGGAGCCCTAGAGTTCTGTGCAGAGGCCTAAGAAAAAGGCCAGATCTGATGGGCCAGTTAGAGTGGCGGCCCCTGTTACTTCTGTTGTTCTTACGGGATTGCAGCTATGCAGTGACTGTGGGAGACGCTATTCGGGTGAGTGTTGGAGGAGGATTGGGGCTGGTTTGAGGTGTGGGTCCCTTGAGCATCGTATTTGGGTGTGTCCACTAAGAGCTGATCAGGTGCAAGCTTCGGTATCAGGTCTCGCGCAGCCACAGAAAGTAGTTCAGCATCCACCTAGGGGCCGTGGTCAGGCCAAGGGTTGTAATGGTATGGGCCGAGGGCAGAGAGCACCGGGCAGAGGTGCTGGTCAGGCTGAGGTGAGGCAGCCTGCTTTGGTTTATGCTGCTCGACGCTGAGAGGACAGAGATGCTCCTGACGTCGTCACCGATACGTTTTTTATTTTTTATGTACCTTATTTGGCTTTGATAGACACAGGGTCTACGCACTCATACATAGCTAATACTGTATCTGGAAATCTAGGGATCTCAGTTGAGAGCACTACGAGCGAGATTACTGTATTGAGTCCGTTAGGGCAATCTGTTCGGGTTAGTTTATAGGGATGTACCGTTAGTGGTGCAAGGAACGGTATTCCTGGCTAATCTTATAGAGTTACCATTTGGGGAATTCGATCTGATTCTGGGAATAGACTGGTTGGTCAAGCACCGGGTTAGTTTGGATTGTGTGAATAAGAGGGTCGTTCTGAGAACTGAGGAAGATGAAGAGGTGGTTGTGATCGGAGAGCGTCGGGATTATTTGTCTAACGTGATCTCCGTGCTTGTGGCTGGAAAACTGGTCCGGAAAGGGTGTGAGGCATACTTGGCCTATGTAAGTGTTTCTGGTTCTGGGGACTCTTCTGTTGGGGATATTAAAACTGTAAGGGATTTTTTAGACGTCTTCCCTGAGGAGTTACCCGGATTACCCCCTAATCGGGAAGTGGAGTTTGGAATTGAGCTTTTTTCGGGTACAGCTCTGGTGTCTATGGCTCCCTATTGAATGGCACCGAAGGATCTTGTGAAACTTAAGGCTCAACTGCAGGAGTTGTTGGACCGTGGTTTCATTTGTCCCAGTGTGTCTCCGTGGGGAGCACCAGTACTGTTTGTTAAGAAAGATAGGACCATGAGAATGTGCATAGATCATCGACAGTTGAACAAGCTGACCATTAAGAATAAATATCCATTTTCGAGGATCAATGACTTATTTGATCAGTTTTGAGGGGCTTCTGTGTTCTCTAAGATCGATCTCCGTTCAGGTTATCATCAGTTGAGGGTTAAAGAGGTGGATGTGCATAAGACAGCATTTAGGACTCGTTATGGACATTACGAGTTCCTAATTATGCCTTTTGGGTTGACGAATGCACCGGCCGTATTTATGGATATGATGAATCGGGTATTCCAGCCTTATTTGGATCGGTTCGTCGTGGTCTTCATCGACGACATTCTGGTTTACTCTAAGACTGAAGATGAGCATGATGAGCATCTTAGAGTAGTACTTCAGAATCTGCATGAAAAGAATTTTTACGCTAAGCTAAGCAAGTGTGAGTTATGGCTTCGTGAAGTAACTTTTTTGGAACATGTGGTTTCTGCTGAGGGGATTTGTGTTGATCCTCGAAAGATTGAGACTATGCTAGATTGGAAACAGCCTAAGAATGTATCTGAGATCCGTAGCTTTCTGGGTTTGGCGGGATAATATCAGCGTTTCATAGAGGGGTTCTCTGAGATTGCTATGCCGTTAACTAAGCTTCTGCGTAAGGGTTAGTCATTTGTCTGGATTGATGTATAGTAAGAGAGCTTTGAGAAGCTCAAGTCTGTTCTGACTCAGGCTCCCATTCTGATACAGCCTGAATTTGGGAAGGAGTTTGTAGTGTACAGTGATGCGTCGCATTTTGGATTGGGTCGTATTCTGATGTAGGATGGTAAGGTTGTGGCTTATGCGTCCCGTCAGCTTAAGACGCATTAGGCCAACTATCCAACACATGACCTTGAGTTAGCTGCTGTGGTTTTTGCACTGAAAATCTGGAGACATTATCTATATGGTAAGAGGTGCATCATCTACACCGATCACAAGAGTCTCAAGTATCTCCTTACTCAGAAAGAGTTGAACCTTAGACAACATAGATGGATTGAGCTGCTCAAGGATTATGATTGTACCATCGAGTATCATCCTGGTAAGGCCAATGTAGTGGCCGACGCTCTAAGCCGAAGAGCGATGTCTGATTTGAGGGCGATGTTTGCTCGCCTTAGTCTATTTGATTATGGGAGTCTGTTGGCCGAGTTGCAAGTTAAGCCGACTTGGATGGAGCAGATTCGAGATAAGCAGTTGGGGAATGAGTCTCTGAGTTTACGGTTCCACAAAGTTGAGAGTGGCAAAGACTTCTTGATTTTAGGCAATAATGATGGGGTACTCGCCTGGTGGTCGATTTGTGTACCGAACGATCGGGATCTGAGGCAGTCTATTCTGAGGGAGGCGCATAGTAGCCCTTATGCTATGCATCCCTGTGGTAATAAGATGTATCGTGACCTTCGTGAGTTATACTGGTGGCAGAGTTTGAAGCGTGAGGTTACTGACTTTGTGGCTCGATGTCTGACGTGCCAGCAAGTTAAGGCTGAGCACCAGTTGCCTTCGGGTTTATTGCAGCCAGTCAAGATTCCCTTATGGAAATGGGAACAAGTGACTATGGATTTCGTTAGTGGGTTGCCCCTGACACCCACTAAGAGGGATTTTGTTTGGGTCATCGTGGATCAATTGACCAAGGCTGCTCACTTCATTCCAGTTCGAACTGATTATTCTCTGCAGAAGCTAGGGAAGTTATACATTTCTGAGATAGTAAGACTGCATAGGATTCCTGTCTCGAACATTTCTGATAGAGATCCACGCTTCACTTCTAGGTTCTGAAAGAAATTGCACGAGGCTCTAGGTTCAAGGTTGGACTTTAGTATTCCGTTCCATCTTCAAACCAATGGTCAATCTGATAGGGTGATTCAGATACTGGAGGATATGCTTCGGAGTTGCGTGATTGATTTTTGAGGTAGTTGGGAGGATTATCTGCCATTAGCCGAGTTCGCTTACAATAACAGTTTCCAGGCTAGCATTCAGATGGCACCTTACGAGGCTCTTTATGGTCGTAAGTGTCGCACTCCGCTATGTTAGACTGAATTGGGTGAACATCGGGTTTTGGGTTCTGAGTTGGTTTCTGAGACCGAGGATAATGTTAGACTGATTCGAGATTGCCTGAAGGCTGCTTCTGATAGGCAAAAGTCTTATACGGATCCGAAGAGAAAAGATAGTGAGTATTCTGTGGGAGACTTCATTTTTCTCAAGGTTTCTCCATGGAAGAAGGTTCTGAGATATGGCTGTAAAGGCAAGTTGAGCCCTAGGTTCATAGGGCTGTATCGGATTCTAAAACGTGTGGGGACGGTTGCTTATCAGTTGGAATTACCTCCAGAGTTGGATCGCATTCATGATGTCTTCCATGTTTCGATGTTGAGGCGATACCGGTCTGATCCATCCCACGTTGTCCCTGTTGAGGACATCAAGATTAGACCAAATTTAACCTTTCAGGAGGAGCCGGTTCAGATTCTGGATCGGGATGTTAAGGTTCTGAGGAGGAAGTCCATTCCGTTAGTGAAGGTAATGTGGCAGAATCATAGCACTGAGGAGGCCACGTGGGAACTTGAGGACTCGGTGCGTCGGCAGTATCCTCATCTGTTCTGAACAGGTAAATTTCGAGGTCGAAATTTCTTTTAGGGGGTAGAGTTGTAACGCCCAAAATTTTTATCTTTTAGGAGGAAGGTCATATTTTTTTATTTTTTATTCTTCCTGATCCTACATTTTTCTTCTCGCATTTTCTTTTTCAAACTCTTTAAATGAATTTTTTTCTCTGTCTGTTTAACAACCTCACCATTCATTTTTTTTCTACATCATTTGTTCATCTTTGTTTCAATTTTTTACTTCTAGATTTTATTTTTTATCTCCGTTTTACTTTTTAACACCGTCATGCGTTTACGTATTTTTTATAATTTTTTCCTCATTCTTTTTCAGTTTGTTTTATTCTTCCCGATTTTATGTCAAATCTGATACAAATTAATTTTTTAATGTTCAGAACAATAATTCTTTTTCTAGTGAACTAATTTTTTATTTATTTATCATACTTCTATTAACATGAATAATGGATAGAAAACTTGATTATCTTCATTTTAATCTTAACTTTTATTACTATAATACTAACTACAATTAGTGTAACGCCCTAAAATTTCTATCTTTATTTCTGTGAAATCTTGACACAAATGTGTATCTGCTTCAGTGGTTATGTGTTCTGGGAGTGTCTGAGAGGTTCTAAGTTCAAGCCCTACCTTTGGCAAATATTGGTATTTTTCTGATGTAAGCCTTGTACTTGTTTAGTGGGCTTATATCTAATTATTTGTAAACCATGTCAGAATGGGTCTGCTGGTCTGGTGGTTAGGTGGAGTGTGGGTTTGTTAGAGGTCCTGTGTTCGAATCCTTGCGTTAGCGAAGGAACTAATTTTTGCTCTGCTGCCTGGTAGAGTTTCGATTTTATTGAAAGTCTGAGAGTGGGGGTTAGTGGGAGAAAAATATGGGATTGTGGGTGATATCTTCTTCTTCTTTATTTTAACTTATTTTCTCTCTCTTCTAAAATCCCCAAAAAATTTTTACGTCAATTTCTTTTTCTCTCTGACGTTTTCTTCTCCCCTCTCTTTTTATTGTCACTTCAAATTTTCGTTCCTTTGTCTGGTCTCTGTCGTGTTCTTGATCAATTGTTGTTTCTACGGTTGGATTCTTCAATCAGGTTGGTAAGTAAAGACTTGACTATTGTTAATATTAGATTATGAGTTTTGGGTATTGTCTTTATAGTTGATTTTGGTGTGTAATCGGGGATTTCTGTTGCTTAGGTGAAGGCGGTGGAGCATCGGTTTCCACTTCAGCGGTTTAATTGTAGTTGGGGTCGTTTCTAGTAAGCGGTAAGTAGATTTTTGCTTAGGTGGTCAAACATTTTAGACTTGTAATCGAATTGTTAAAAGGTGTTGAATACTCTGTTTTTAGGTTTCTGAAGGCTCGGGAGTGGTTTTACGCTAAATCGATACAAGGTGTGTACCCGAAACGCAAGGAAATGAGTTTTCAGCAAAAGCCAAAAATCTTACTGTCGAAGCCACACGGCCGTGTGGTAGGCCGTGTGCGACAACACGGTCGTGTGATCGACGAAGGCCAGGCCATGCGCAAGACACGGCCGTGTGATGGCTGGAGTGTGGCCGTGTGGGCCACAGGGCTAGATCGAATTGGGCGTGTGGGCCACACGGGCGTGTAGGCCCACACTGGCACGCCACATGGGCGTGTGATAACTGGGCCAGGCCGTATGATCCACACAGGCTAAGCCAATCTGCCCGTGTGACCCACACGGACGTGTGGGCCCATTTATCTGAAATTTTCCCTAGGGTTACACGGGTCGTCCCAAACGACTGTGGACCTACTATAGGGTCGGTAAGGGTTAACAAAATCCTAAACTGTATGATCTGTCTGACTGATATTCTATACTGAGCATGAAAGTATATGCATACTATATCTTTTATCTGTAATGAAAGCATGTTAAACATGATTTATTTGTTCATTCTGTAACGGCCTAATTTTTAGTGGTGTCAGAAACGGTGATTTGAGATCACTAAATTCGACAAGTAAGATTGAACAAGATAGTAATTTAATATTTATGAGTCAAGTAAGAATTTAGAAGAATTTATGAATTGGTGAATTTGGTGAATTAAAATAGTTTATTAGGTCAAATAGGTCAAAAACGAGGTATTGAGACCTCAAATTTGAAAACCGAACCATAAATATTTTTAGAAATATTTATGGAGTGTCATTAAGTTAGTATTAAAGTTTGGTTGAGAAAGTTAAACATTTGGGTAGTCAATTAAATAAAAAGGACTAAATTGTAACAAATACAAAATTTACAAGAAGGATTAAATAGCTCAAGTGTTAAAATAAAGAGGATTTAAAGTGCAATTAAGCCCAAAAGTGAATAGGCTGGACGGAAAGGGCAAGAAAATCATCAAATAAATAAGGGAAATAAGGGCAAAATTGAAAATTTTACAATTTTAACATATAAAATAAAGACAAAATTGAAAAATCTAGAGATCTCTTCATATTTTCTCAGCCAAAACGCCATGGGAGGTCTGGAGAAAGCTGGTTTTTCATAGTTTTACATCATGTGAGTTTAATTCTTGCTTTTTCTTGATAATTTTTATTTTTTTATGACTTTTACAACTAGGTCCACTTATAGAATTCATTAGTTTTTGATTTGGTAGGTGAAATTGGAAGTTACCCTGGCTGAGTAATGGAAGTTTGTGATGAAATATTATGAAATTTAAATTCTAATTTCATATTAAGGTGGTTTTATTAAGTGATTTTGATAGAAAATGGTATTTAGGACCTAATTGTGAAAAAGTTGTGAATTAGAGGTTGGTGTTGAAATTCAGAATATCAAAGGTTGTGAAATAGTTTGTAATGATAAAATAAAGTGTTAGTTGAGAAAAATTAGTTCAATTGATGGCTGAATTGTGCAGGGACTAAATTGTAAAAACTGTAAATTTTGGGATAAAAGTGCAATTTCAAAAATTGAAGAGCATAAATTATGAAGTGAAATAGAAATGAAATAAATGCTAATGAGTGAAAATATTTTACATTATAGATCAAGAATCCAAAGAAGAACGAGGAAAAGAAAAAGTTGCAGAATAGTCCCTAAGTTTCAATATCTTCAACAAATCAGCCGGGTAAGTTCATATGGTTGAATTTACATGTTTATTTGTGAATAATTGAATGATATAATGTGTTATTGAATATGAATTTGCTGTGGGATTGTGAAAACTATGATAAAATAAAAGAATAAATGTGGTAATTCAAATTAGGAAAAACGCTGGATTGAGAACGTTCGTATCGTGGCATGTGATGAATTGACGGAAAAGACCATGGTTGATCCATGGCAAAGTGTGAAACGTAGGTATGGTATTAACCATACTGAGTTGTGAAACGTAGGTATGGTATCATCCATACTGAGTTGTGAAATGTAGGTATGGTATTAACCATACTGAGTTAAGAAACGTAGGTATGGCATTTCCCATACCGAGTTGTGAAATGTAGGTATGGTATTTCAATGAGGAAAACCATACTGAGTTGTGAAACGTGGCACTGAGCAACGACGTACTCAAATTTTTAAGACGTTTCCTAATTTGATAATAAGTAATACAATAGGAGTGAATCAAATGAAAGACATTGAGAAGTTGTTAATGTTGAGCTCAACTATGTGAAATATTATAACAGTGGTTGTGAATGGCAGGGAACTTTAGTAAATGTTTTGTTATTTTTTGGAAATATTATGTTTGGTAAGCATTACTTTTAAACCTATGAACTTACTAAGCTTCAATAAGCTTACTTGTGTGTGTTTGATATTTTTATGTAGATTAAATTAAAGGGAAGTTGGTAGATCGGATCATCACAACAAAGCTCGCTATCCAGATCAATTCCGGTAGATTTTTTTTATGTTTAAAGATTTATATGGCATGTATAGAGTTTAAATGAAATGGAGTAAAGATGTTATAAACTAGTTAACCATATTTTGCAATGAAACATTTTTTTGTTAGTAGTAGTGACATGATTTTGAAAAATCACCAAAAATAGGATAAATGGAATTAGAAAGTGAATAAGATATAGAATTAAAGCTTATTGTGTCTATTTTTATTTGAAAGAAATATAGTAGGCAAAGGAATTTTATATTCTGTGATATTTGAATTTTAGTGACATAGGGTCAAGATGGTATTTGAAGTCCCCTGTTTTGACTTTAGAAAATCATTTAAAATTGTACAAAAAGAATTATGAGTTATAATTTATATGAATAGATTCCTTAATGAGTCTATTTTCAATAGAAATAATTGGGAACAACATATAAAAACTTTATAATGAGATATTTGAATTTAGGTTAAGATAGGTCAGAACCGTTGGTCAGTGAAATAGGGGAAACTTTAATGAATAAACTGTACTAATTGGCAAGACCAAAAATTCTGGAAAATTATAGTAAGAAGATATATGAGTCTAGTTTTAATTAAAATTTACGGATCTAAATTTCGAGTTTCGTAACTTGAGTTATAGTCAATTTAGTCATCATGATGCAGATGGACAGTTTCAATTTTTATGCCCCGAATTAGTAGTTAAGTCTAGTAATGCCTCGTGCTCGACTCCGGCAACGGTTTCGGGTAAGGGGTGTTACACATTCTGTATGCATGTTCTGTTACTGTGATTGAGGTGGGATAATGAATATTGGAGGAAGTGTTCTGAAAGGCAGATTATACCTAATATCTGGTAGCACAGTTGTATTATATCTGAAAGGCAGATAACACAGCGTGGTGTGTAGGGCTGGGTGGGTGTTTTTAACCCCACATGGTGTGTAGAGATGGTCAGAGATGGTGTGTAGAGGATGGGGGTAGGATTCTGTTATCTGATTTTCATATCTCATGCTCAGATCCAGATCTGAAATGGGCTCCGGCCGAATCAGATCTGATGTCGACATGGGCTCAAGCCCGATTGTGAATCTGTCTGATTTGTGATATTTTGTGTGTGTACATGCTTAATTATGTTGGGTTACACACTGATTTTACGTAAACTCACCCTTTTCTGTTTATTCTTTTCAGGTAATCCACAGAGTTAGGCGGATTGGTGCAGCGGAGGACTCGACGGTGACTACTCGCCAAAACTGTTTAATTTGTTTTAGTTTTTATTTAAGTTTGGCGTTAAGATTTGTGAGTTTTCATTTTCTGGGACTCTCTGGACTGTTTTAAACTGTTTGGTTTTGGTTTTATTTACTTACTACTGTGACGGTTTACCAAAAGTAAGGGTTTCTAAAATCTTGAGAACGGTTTTCTATACACAACGATTTTACAAGCTTCCGCTACAAATGCGTTTTAGCTCTAAATGATTAAAGGAAAGAGAGTTTTGAAATCAAAAACAGCGATAAAGGATAGATGAACTGGAAAAGGCTTTTAATTTAACGACAACGATTTTTCAACCCATTTCATGTGACACATCTGGATTTGGCTATAACGTCTAGGTCGGGTTTGGGGTGTTACAATTAGAATAATCACATTACACAGTTGCTAATGTAATTTAATAAGTATTTTCTCCTATTTCATCATCTTTTGCTTGAATCAGGTCCATCGAAAATTCCATGATTTGAGTCTGTCATGAATCTTGTGACCCAAGGGTGCTTTTAGTGCAACAAGGTTCGATCATCCTTCATCTAATGCACCAGCTTAATAACTAGAACTATTATCGCACCAAGACTACCATCAAGTTATGGCAACTATAATCTGCACCTCCTCCCTAAGGGGTGTCCTTGACATTAGGGGTGAGCAAAACTCGATTCGATTCGAAAAAATCGAAAAAAATTCAAATTTCGAATTATTCGAATCGAGTTAATCGAGTTAATCGAATCAACTCGAATTTTGAGTTTCGAATTTTGAGTTCGAATCGAGTTGAATTTTTGAATTCGAATAACTCGAATAATTCGAATAAACCGAATATAAATTATATATATTTTTAAAAAAAATTTAGACTTTTTTTACCGACCCATTTCCCCAAGCCCAAGCCCGTCACACTCAAAGCCCATTTTTTCCCCAAATCCCAATCCCCAACCCGATTCCTCCCCCCCAAATCAAACCCCCAAATCAAAAAAAGAAGTTCTCATCTTCTCCAGACTCCAATCGTGCACTGCAGATTGCCAGATTCTTCCCTGGCTTTACTTCTCGTTCTCGTTCTCGTTCTTGTTCTCGTTCTCGTTCTCGTTCATTTCAAAACCTTGCATCTATTTTCTGTTCTCGTTCGATCTCAATCTCAAATTTTCTACATCGCGCTTAAGATCAGGTAAAAGCTTTATTCATTTCAAAGCTTTACGGGGTTTCAAACTTGAGCCTTTGTTTCCATTTTTTCGCGATTATGTTCTCTGTTTTACTTTGGTTCCGTTGGTTGTAAAATGAGGAAATGAATGATTAATGAAAGTCTTCTTTGAGCATAACATTTCTCCGGCTCATTATACAAATTTATGGTTTATTAAGCGACATTTGGATGTTTTTTCGTTTCATTGTTAGATTAAAAACACTAATTTTTTTCTCTCGCTCTCGTGATTCGGGGTTTTATTTGAGCAAAGAAAGCTCCATTTACTCTCGACCACGTTATATTCAATGGCGGTGCGTTATTTGCCTACTACTAAATTACTGTCAGTTGGTTAGATTTTTTTTATTTATTTATGCATTTGGTTTGAAGTTTTATTTTGGTTACCGGTTGGGTGAATGTGATAGATTGAAAAAATTCTTAAAGATGACGCTAGTGAAGAGAAGGGGGAGCGTGCCAGGGGCTTTTGAGTTCATGGTCTCAGTATCAAACCTTGGGCTTTCCTTTGCATTGCATTTTGGATTCTTAAGTACTTTTCCTGTTCTTTAGGACTCAATGAAGTGAATGATCTTTGTGAGTTCAAAATTTCCCAACCTTATGAAGGTTTATATTTGAAGTTTCAAGAGATAATGACTTGGGATTTTTGCTGCTCATGATATGATACGTTTACTCTTCATTAGATTAGATATCCTTTTTGCCGTAGCCTCGAACCAGAAGCGAAAAGAACAATAGGCTTGAATCAGAGAGTTATAGCCTACATTGAAGAAAGCTAGAAAAGGAATTTTGGTAAACTAAGAATGAAAACTTGATGCTGTTATTCTGCATATGATTCTAAATGCACTGGTAGTATAATATGCGGTATGGTTTTAGAAACAAATGCATCATTAACCTTAATATGAAATTTTGAATTAAAACTTGAAGCATTTTGTTTTGGAATATTTACTTGATGATGTCTTAGGTGTGTAAAGGAGGACTGAATTTTCCTTTTGGTAATCGATAAGGTGTAAATGATTTTTGTGTTATGGAATGAGATTTGCTTATTGGTCTTTCTCTTATATTGCGAGTGCATATCGAGGATTATACATTCTTAATCGGGTTTATCGATACTTAACTGAACCACACTATGTCCACTGGATACGTAAGTTTTTTTCTCTCTCTCTCTTTCTCTTTTTGAGCATGCACTCTTTGGATGTTCTACATTCGTCATTGCATATGAATTTGTTTATGTCTTATTTTATTTTGTTGGGATTTCTAGGACCTCTTTGTCTACCAATAGTGGTTGTTACATCATTCAAAACTTAAAATTTAGTTGCTATGAATTATGATTTGAATTATTGTCTGTAACATATTGCATATGTTGATATGATGATCTTGCTACCATAAAATAATAATTTTACTGTTGGTATCTAGTACGAAAAATAACTGTAATTATAATTCAAAAAGCAATTAGGGTTGTATGATTATCAATGCCAGCGGTGCTTGAAGCACAAGAAGAAACTTAAACTATTCTATAATGGTTTTTGAACTGATGTGTTATTGTTATTAGTTTGGTTTGGTTTGTTGTTGTTGTTGGTTAATTGGACTTTTATTGTGTTCTTTTTTTTGTTTGTTTGGACTGGTGTAGGTTTCTATTACATTTTGGACTTTTACTTATATTTTTTTTTTATTATAATGTTGTTGTTTACATCGACTCATGTTGTTTACTTGGACTAATGTTATTTACTTGGATTTTTACTTATGTTTTTATTATAATCTTGTTGTATTGTTTTTTTGTTTATTTGGACCCATATTGTTTATTTAGGTTGATGTTGTGTTGCTTTTATTTATTCACTTATTTACTTCAATTTTTGTTGTATGATCATGTTTAAAAACTTTAAAGAAAATTATTTTTTGAAAAATTACATAAAAATAAACAACACTAAAGTCATTTTTTTAAAATTTAACTCGAACAAATATATTTGATTCGACTCGATTCGAATTTCGTCTCACTCGACTCGATTCGAGAAAATTTCAAATTAAGTTAGGATGATAAAATACGATTCGAAAACTCGATTAACTCGAAAATTTTTGATTCGATTCGATTCGATTCGATTCGATCGAATGCTCACCCCTACTTGACATCATAACCAATTTGAACCCATGACCGAATAACCACTGTAAAAAATTTCTCATTACTATCAATTGGGAAACAAAATCTGTAGGTGATGGTGCACTCCCCAAATGGCAAACGAAATTTGCCAGTGTCCGAGCTCCACCGAATCACTGTTAAATAAAACATACCTTCAAACTATCAAAATTTTTAACTAAAACACAAACACAAAAACAAAAAAATCCTTCTCCTTGTTTTCTCAACACTTAAATTTTTTTCCTGTAACACCCCAAACTCGGCCTAGACGTTAAGGTCGGATTATGGAGGTTACAACATTCGTAAAAACATTATTCGTTAACTTATGTGAAAACTTAGTTTTATTTTCAAAGTAGTAAAGTTATTTAATTTATCAAAAACACAAGTATTCAAAAGATTTCGTGTGAACACTTCAACGGAAACCTTGTTTTGTTAATTTTATAAAAAAAACAATCTCGAATGTTTAACCAATTGAGTTGTCAAATGTCGTAATTAATTTCAAAACATTGCAGCAGAAAAAACTTTAAAAATTCTTATCTCTTAAAATCATAGGGTTCCATTAGTTATGTTGTCTTAGGTGTGTTTACAAGTTATAAATAATACGTCCACGAAAACAAATACCAAAAACCAAAATTTAACGTTCCAAAACAAATTAAAATTCGAAAGACCGTAAAGTTCGGAATCAAAATCCTAAACGTACTTATACCAAATTGTGTGAACTGAGCTTCAAAATCACCGCCAAGTCCTAAATATGAAGGTCACCTGAAACGTATTAAATAAACGGGTGAGCTAGAAGCCCAGTATGTGACTCCTCCCACAAACAATATATACTTATAACAAACACAAATGTAAATACCATCACAAAAAATCACTTATAATGTACACATTACTAGAAACATATGTCAGATCGGAATATCATATTTTCATAATCATATATCAGAATGAAATTCATAATTTCAGAATAAAAAATCTCAAGCACATTCTTTTATACAAAACCAGATGTATTTCATAATGGAATACAAATGCATATTCAGATTCAGACACATAATCAGTTTCAGATACAAATGCAAACGCAAATTTTGACACAGATGCAATCACAGATCCTACCCCCACCCGCTACAAACCAACTTTGTCCAACCAATCACACCAAATAGGACTACAAGCAATCACACCGGGTCATGGTGGTATGCCACTCATAGTAATGCAACTGAGCTACTAGATAGATATTGTGGTTTAACCACCAAAATTGTAGTAAAACTGCCAGAAAACACTTCCTCCATCATATCCAAAACCCACCCCAATGCAAATGCACAATCATAATAACATACATACATATCACAGAAATGGTATGGCATGCATACCTAATCATATTTCTTACAGATTATACACATCAAATTAATTATACTAACAATTATTCTACATACATATGTCATACATGTTTTTATACGTAATTGTGTTTCCAAAGTTATCAAAACACAGATCGTATATAAGTTTTTCACTTACCTTAGTCATATGACATACTGACAAATATCACATTTCGAGTCTTATTTAAACCAAACGGACCCTACGGTAGGTCTAGTTACACATTTCTAGGTCAAATGGGGCTAAGTGGAAAATTTTTGAAAAATGGGCCCACACGGCCTCACATATGCCCTAAATAACAATAACCATGTGGTCTACATGGTCTGACACACGATCGTGTGACACAGAACAACTTCGAAAATAGTCTTTGTTTCTGAGTTTTTCTGAGTTTCAAACAACAATTCAGATTAGAATCACACACTTGATGTTATTTCCGATTGACCACACAATAACGCACTCCAAATCCTACACATGGCACAGAAACATATCAATTAACAAACATTAAATAACCAAAATTTACCCCATTTTCTAAAGGAAAAACAATCCTTCAGTTCGTATAGGAGCACTTACCACGAAACTAACAGCAACGAAAATTGTTCCAAATACTTAATTTGCTGGAGATTTGTTTAACGTTACACGTTCTTCTCCTAACAAAAACCATAACTATCAATCAATAAAACTCATATCGCACCAATACGTAAATTGAGTACCAAGAAAACTAAAACCCTTATCATAGAAAATAATAATATTTACCCCGGATTACTTACGTTCAATACTAACAACACCACGCAACGCTCGTACGAGTAATAGAAAGAATTATGAGAGCAACTTTTACAATGAAAGAAAAACTAATGTGAAGAAAACAAAACAAAATAAAAAATAAAATATATGGAGCAAAAAAAAAAACATAGGGAATGTGGAGGATGTGGATGTGAGAAAAACTAAAGTCTTATCACTAAACCAACAAGCTCATTTTCGTCATTAATTGAATGAAAATAAGAGTTAAGTCAAAAGACTAGGGATAGGAATTGGGCTAAAAAAAACTAACAAAATTTTAAAATATAGGATTTGAACTTAGAACCTCTTACACATATACAGAATATATAACCACTAAACCAAATTAAATTATTTGTCATAATTTTCATAAATTTAAATCCAAAATAAGGCGTGACCACTCTTAATTTCACTAACTCAATTTCTTCTAACCCGGTTTTCGGGATGTGACATTTCATGTTCTCTCCCTTACAACTAATCACAAAAAATTCTTTCTTTCCTTCATCTCTTCAATAGAATTTAAAAAAAAAAAATCAATACTTCAACATATACTGGTCTCCCACCGTGTATGGGGATATATAGCCTTTTTGTGCAACCACACAGCCAGGCGACACAAAAAAAAATATTTTTTTTTAAATTCACCGTTTCCGCCACACAACCTGATGGCACAAAAAAAAATCAAATTTACTGACATCGGTGCCACCAACGAGAACGACAACACCAAAAAAAAAAATTTATCTGGTGTTGCCAAAGAGAACGACGACACCCATCAAAATAATTTTTTCCTTTTTCCTTAGAATACTCATATTTTTAATATGTATTTACAAAAATACATACTGATACAGTCATTCCAATTGGGAACACCAAAAAGAATATTATTCTTTAAAACGACTAATGATTAGATCATAATGAGGGGTGGTGTCGCCAATGAATATAATAGCACCGGTGTGCACTGGAAAAAAACAGATTATTCTCGTACTTAAGTTTTTTTCATAATTAATTAATTCTAAAAAAAATCACTAGAGAAATTTAAAAAAATTAGTTTAATAATTGGAAAGATAGAGATTAAGGTGGAGCCGGCTGATTCTCAAAAAAAAAGAAAAAAAAAAAAAAGGTGGAGCCGGCTGAATATATACGGGCGAGCTGAGACAACACGCCACCTCCGTAAAATTAGGCAAGAGTGTCCCTCTATTTTTTGTTATTATGAAATAATTGATATTTAATAATAGTTATTAGATGATGAGTATGTACATCTCCTCGAGCACCGTGCCCTGCCCCGTCCTTGCAATGCTCCTTACTCTCTCTTTTTTATTTAATTTTGAAATAACAAAAATTAAATTTGTGTGTGCCACGTGGAAATAGGTTTTTTTTAAGATCTTCCTCCCCACGTCCCTTTATTAATCACCGACCATGACGATTGTCTCTACACGTCACCTCAATTTATACGAGAGCTGCCAAATTTATGTTACATTTTTAATATTTTTTTCTTAAAATAAGAGAGGGAAAAACAAGTTCATCCTGATTTCACTTTTGGCGATTTCAGCAATTCTCGTTTTCATCCAAATTTAAATTCCTTTATTTACACTTTTTAATTATATTATTAAGTGAAGATTACAATAATAATTTATTAGTATTGTTATGTGATAATTTTGATAAAACCCTATCATTGTCTTTATTAATAATAAATAAAAATATTAAACTTTATATTTAATTATTTTATATTTAACTTATTATGTTTATACTAACCAAAAAAATTACAAAGAAATAATTATATTATTTCAGTTTTAAGTAGTATATAATAAGTAACTTTGTATTTATATATAAGATTTTTTTATATGAATTATTATGGTCAATTTATTAATTATTAAGAAAATAAAAATTGAAAAGTGAATGGTGAAGAGTTTAATTTACAATATACCAAATTTTTTTATAGTTTGTACGAATTAAAAAACTAAATACAATAAATAAAATACATTATTCAAAAACTAATTTTATTAATTATATTAGTTCAGTTTTGAATAGTAAATTTTATTACTATTATATTTGAATTATAAAAATAATTTATATATTTTAATTATGCATATTAGTAATTATTTTAAATAAAAAAAAATTGTATTAATTACATAAAAAAATTTATTTTGTACATTGAATATGGTACATGTAAGAACCCAATTTAGCCCGGGCCCATACCATTCAAAAATCAAAAAATAATATTTAATAAAGTCCATTTACAGTCAATTTATAGGCCCGAATTTACAAATATTACCCGTAGCCCACTATTAACCTAAACTAAATTACACCCCTAACCCAACAACACCAAACCTACGGGGCCCAAAAGGCCCAAACTAAATCAGAAACCAAGGGTTTCTGAAATCCTAGGCGTCGCAATCCCCATCAGCACAAATTTGGCCTCATCGTCGCCGTAGATTTCGCCAGTTACCTGCAATAAGAAAAGGAAAAACAAACAGTAGCAAATATAGCAAGAAATCCAAACTGTAATTATATTTGATTTTATTTGGCTATATAAATGGATGTAAAAACATTGTAAAAGCGGGACTTTTTTTCCGAATACAAAAAAAAGGGATTAAAGAAAACAGAGGTTTTTTTTTCGTTTTTATTTTGTTTAATCTTTGTATTATTTGTTGTTATTTTCATTTCTTTTTTTTTTCCTACACGTATACAATATACAATCGAAAATAGATTTTTTAAAAAAATCAAAGGGAAACAGTCAGTATTTTTCTAAACTAATTTTTATACAAAATATTATTTTAAAAAAAAATAATAAGTAAGAGGACTACCTTTGATTCGGCTTCAAAATGGAGAAACTTGGCCTTCCGACCGCCGTCTGAGGTGGCGCGTGCGGCGGCGCGTGTGGTGGTCCGTCACCGGAACCCAGGCCGGATTCTGGCCTCAGGCCGAGGGGAAGAGAGCCTTTCGGGGCCTTTGTTTTTTAAAAAAGGGGTGTTTAAACTGATTTTTGGGGCTAATTTTTAGTTTATATAGGCCATCCATACGACGCCGTTTTGGGGGTCACCTTTAAAGGCCAAAACGACGTCGTTTAAGGGCCAGGATCCGCGCGTTGACCCGATACCCGGGGAGGATCCGCGTGTTTTTATAAAAGGGGCAATTTTCCTCTTTGGTCCTTCCGCAATTTTATTATTTTTAATTTCGTTCAATTTAAATTTTCTTTTATTTTTAATCCAGCCCTGAAAGTTTGCTTTTGTCTCGATTTGATCCCTGGCCCTTTAAATACAAATATCGGAACGGTGCCGTTTTTGGGAATAGGGCATATTTGCTCAATGAGTCCCTCCTCTATGGTACGCGTTTCAATTAAGTCCTAAATTCGGTTCTATTCTTTTTTTATTTTTTATTTTACCTCCAAAATTTTACTAAAATTCAGATTTAATCCTTTTCTTCTTTATTTTGTTTTTTTTATTCTGACTAGGTTCTTTAAAATTATTATTATTTATTTATCTTAGTACTTTATATATATTATTTATTTTAAAACCTTTTTTATCATATATTATTGTTTTTATTTGTATATTATTATGCATTATATATTATTTTATAATTGGTATATTATATAACATTTAAATTATTTTATTATTAATACAAATTTTCTTCCATATATTGTCTATTTTAAAATGTATATTATCTTTCTTTTATATATTAGAATATCATATTATATATGTTTTCCCTTATATATATTTCTTTATAGTTAAAGTTTTTTATAAATCTTTTTTATAAAATATAGATATACTACTTATTTTGTCATGTACATTGTAATAGCCAATTTTGGCCCAAGTCCAAAAACAAAATAAACCCAAAAACACAAATAATAACAGTCCATCAAGAGTCCAATTACAAAAATTAAACCAACCCAAATTTATTAAACCCTAGCCCAACAACTTAGCCCATTACAGAAAAAGAAAACAGCAGCAAGAAACCCTAGCCTCAAGGTCGGCCACCCGACCTTTCATCTCCCCATGCACCACCACCACACGCCAATCAATCAGTGACCACCCATGCTTCTGACACCTGCAACGAAGTAAATACAAGAGCAGAAAGCAACACCAGCAATAAATGGCAAACAAACAAAAAATAGGATCCAGGAGTCTTGTAAATTGGCTTTAAAAGCCAATATCTACTCTTTGTAATTTTTTACGAATCTTGACGAACCATCAGCAATCGAAAAAAAGAGAAATTTTAGAAGGTTGATTTTCGTCCTTCCATTTGTATTTTCAGTCACTTTAATGCTGATATTTTTATTATTTTACTTCTCTTTTTTTTCTTTTGAAATCTTTATGAACTAAATAATAAAAAGGGGAGAAAAGAGAACTCACCGGAACCCAGGGGTCGCGACGTTGGAGTCCCCTCTCCGTCGTCAGAACCGAACCCGAAACGGAGGAGGGGCTTTATTCTCTCATTTTTTAGACGCCGAGGGCCGGGGCTTTAAACGAGGCATAGAGGCCTATCTCCGTGCGTCGTCGGCCACCGGATGCGGTGGTGGTGCGACGGAATGCCGGAGGAAGACCAATCGGTCGACAGAAAAGAGGATTGAGAGAGAATGGGGGGGGCCTTTGAAATTTTCTTTTGAAACACTGAAAAATGAATGTAAAAAAAAATTGGACTTAAGTAATAACAGAAAACGACACCGTTTGAAGAAGAGGTGACCCGCGCGTCAACCCGACCCATGCACTGGGTCCGCGTGTTTATGCTCTAAAGGGCAATTTGCACGCTTGGTCCCTCCATTTTGCGCTGACATTCGATTCGGCCCTTTTGGTCTTTCTTTTGCATTTTTAATTCGACCCCATGAATTTTAATCTTGTTCCATTTTAGTCCCATGCGAAACGGTGCGCACGAGGGTTGGGAATTTTTCCCATCTAGTCCCCGCTAGTTCCTGCGCGTTTCACTTTGATCCTTAATTGGCTTTTCCTTATTTTGAATTTATACCTTAAATGTCAGTCCATTTTTTTAATCTGGTCCTCGATCTGTTCGATGGGATTATTATTATTTTTTAATTGGTATTATTACTATTATTACTTTAAGTTTTTTTTTACTACTTTTATTAAACTGTTTTGGTTTTATATATGTTATTATTTTAAACCCTTTTGTTTGTCAAAGTATTTTATATTTGTTTGCTTTAAGTTTTTAACAATATATTATTTATCTTATGCCTATATTTATATGTACATATTATCTATCTTAAATTTTTTTTATAAATATATCATCTTTTAACCGTTTTGTGTATTTTAAATTTCTTTTTTCTTTATTTATTTTAAGCTCATTGTTTTCATTTCAAAATGGTGTACATTTTATTTATTTTATTTTAATTAACTTTATACTATTTTACTTTTTTTTTGGATCTTTATTTATGATATTTATTTCATTATTCTTTTATTATTAATGTTAATATTTTAGTAGTGTATGTGACGTAAGCATTACCATTGTATGTGCTATGATTCGATTATTCGCGTTTTTATGCTATCGTTGTTCACTTGTATAATATCTTATTCGTGTTATTGTTCCATGTTCATTGTTATATCTTTATTTCATGCCATTTTATCGCGAATTAAACCCCAATGTATTTATTTAATATAGGTCGTTTTATCTTACTTCAAATAAAATAACGCATGCCATTCAAATATTATACCCGTTATCGTTTTAAAATAAAAATCTTCAAAAAAAAAAAACAAAGGCAATATTTCGCGTTTCGGTGATTCGAGAAATCGTACCCTAACTTACGGGGTTTCGGTTTTCTCGTTAAACCTAAATGGCTAAATATCCTTTTAAATTTCAAAATATTAAGTTTCGAAAAATTAAAGGCGAACTTGTTCTCGAGGGTTTCAAAGGTCGTATCCTAACTTACGGGACGCGGCATTTCGTTATCTCGGGACGAATGAGCCTTTGAAGCTCGTTTCAATTCAAATCAAGCATTTTTTTAGAAAAAAAACATGAACATTGATAAGAAGGGATCGTATTTTAAAAATCATTTCGAATTTTCAATTTCTGACGCTTAGACACTAATTAATCAATTTGGTACCAATTTTGGGCGTGACGAGGGTGCTAATCCTTCCTCGCACGTAACCGACTCCCGAACCCGTTTTCTCGAATTTCGTAAACCAAAAATACCGTTTTAGTAAACCAAAACGTTTTATTAAGACAAGGGTGATTCGATCACACCTAACAAAGATCGATGGCGACTCCCATTTTTATTTTCGTTTTTAAACCTTAGTCTACTCCCGTTTTCAAAAAAATGGTTTCGACATACATATTATTCATATTAGTTTTTGGCCATCTTATTTTTTATATTTTTTTTATTTTCTAAAAATTGTTATAGTGTTCATTTGTTTTTAATTTATATTGTTATATTTTTATATATTTAATCTTGTGTGAAAATTTTTATATTTATTTCTTAATTTTTCATAGATTTTTTTTAAATTGTTATTATCTACTTTATATCATTTATTTGATTATTCCTATTCTTAGAACTAAAATCCATTATCTTTATTTACCTTAACATTATTATTATTGCTTGTATTATTTGTCATTCTTTTACTTAATTGTTTATGTTAGTGCTAATTGTTAATATGACTTGTAACTTTAGTGAATTGCATTTTTTTTTGTAATAACTTAATGTTACATTTTTTTCAAATCTTTGTTTAAAAAATGTCTATATCCTTTAATTACCACATTTTATCCAAAAGTTTTTCTTAAATAAGGCAATGTTTTGTGTTTAGAAATTCGGGAAATAGTGCCCTAACGTGCTGGGTTTCGATTTTCCGTTTGACTAAATAACTAAATATCCTTTTAATGAATTTTGTAAATCATGAGATGATTTTGGTTACGAGAGTTTAAAACATCATGTCCTAACGTGCTGGATGTGATGTTTGTATTTTTTCGGAACAAAGAAATCTCAAGTTCCAACTCAAATTGTTCAAGTTTTTAAAGAAATTATGTTTTCAAATCTTTTCGAATTTTCGACATTAGGACAATAACTAATCAATCCGGTACAAATTTTGGGCGTTACGAGGGTGCTAATCCTTCCTTGTACGTAACCGACTCCTGAACCCGTTTTCTTGAATTTCGTAGGCCAAAATCAATGTTTTGAAATAAAACGTTTTATAAGGTGATCCAATCACACCTAAGCAAAAGGGGATTGATGGCGACTCTCGTTTTCATTTTTTTTAAGTCGATCCTCGTTTTTTTTTTTAAAATAAAAAATGGTTTCGACAGCTTGGCGACTCCGCTGGGGACACCAAGAAAGTCAAGCCGTAAAATTGATTATTTTTTGTCCTTTGTCGGAAATTTGAAAATTTGATTTGAAAATTTGAAAATTTTATTTGAAAATTTGAAAATTTTATTTGAAAATTACGATCCCTTTCGTTGTATTTGTTTGTGTCATTGCATATGATTGTTATTTTCTTGCGCACAAATGACCGTTGTGGTCGCACCTTTAAGTGGGAGTGAGAAACTATGCCTTCGTGAGGTTTTCACCTCCGCATGGGCTAGTGGATTGCTTCCGGGATACATCTGTACTTATGTCTTCGTGAGGTTTTCACTTCCGCATGGCCATAGGGAAATGTATTCCCCTGAACTGAACTCAGTCCGTATGAGCTTATAATGGGTGAGGATCCAGGAATCTGCTAGTTCGGGTACCTCAACTTTAGAGCTAAACCACATGTAGAAAACCTAAGGGCTTACCCTAGGTAGAACTATGCCAAACCCTAGTAGTCACCCAGATAGGTGCCCTATTTTGTTATTTATTTCTCTTGTGCTAACGTGTTCTCTTTTGTTTTGATTGCATTGCATTCACATCATAGAAAAGAGGAGTTGATTCAAATTCGATTGCTAAATAGAAGAGTTTGTCATGAGAAAATAGATTTCTTGATAAAGTGGATTATAATACGATGCCGTCCAATATGGTCCAAGTAAACACAACGAGAAAAGACTGATAGTCCGTGAAGGAATACAAGACTTTATTACCCAAGGATTCAAACTGACAAAGACTATTCGAGAATCACCATGTCTCAGCTTTCTTGAAGAGGCTAACGAGCATTGTGGAAATAAGTGAGCAGTGAGTCGCGGCCCAGATCAAGTAAGAAGAGCTAGTAGAGACTTCGCGAGATTGGACCTTAATATCTGGATAAGAAGAAAGGGATCAATGTCTTCGCTTGGAATATGAGGGAAATGCCGTATAAATATCTGTTTTATGTAAAGGAATTTATTTTCTAGAAAAGTTGTTCTAATGGAATTGAATTCAGAATCAACGCCTCTCTTTCTTTTGCATTCATTTCATGCATTTGCATTACATTGCATCATATGCATTAAAATCCATAGAAGGACCCTAATTAGTCGAGGTTATTTCAGAAAAAGAGAGAAAGATAATCTGGAAACTAGACATCGTTACGATACTCACGCTAAGACGAAAGGCATGGATCAGGGACTCGAACAGTTCCAAAGAGACATGTAAGACCAGCTGCAAGAGCAATTGGCGAAGATCCAACAAGATATGAGAGACCAAATGATGGAAGCCCAAAGAAATATGGTTGCTCAAATGACTCAGTTGTTGAATGGGGCAATGTACAAGGGAAAATGTCCCATGACTAATACGGGAGAAGATAATGAAGACTACCCTCCGGGTTTCACCCCACCACATGCACAGATACAACCTGAGGTGCATCCTCAAAGGCCATCTGCCACGATTAGGCCTCAACAAGGTCAAGCTGATACTGGAGTGCCCATGAACTTCCAAGTTGGCTCAGGATCTAACCCAGGAGATGACCCAGCTAATCATGTTATCCCTGATTTAGATATAGCGGAGGGAGAAATGACAAGATTTGAATTGCCAAGGCAGTTAGAGGACCATTGTAGCTGGTTGGAAGAAAAATTCAAGGCCTTGGAAAACGCTGATAATCACTATGGAATTGATGCTAAAGACTTGAGCTTGGTTCCAGATTTGGTGCTTCCTCACAAGTTCAAAATGCCAGAATTTGAGAAGTACAATGGGACTAGCTTGTCCCGAAGCCCATATTACCATGTTACGTAGACGGATGACTGGGTATGTTAATAACGATCAACTGTTGATCCATTGTTTCCAAGATAGCTTGGTGGGGGCAGCGTCCAGGTGGAACAACCAATTGAGCCGTGCTAGGATTAATTCCTGGAGAGACCTGACACAAGCATTTATGAAATAATACAATCATGTGACAGACATGACGCCTGACAGAATCACCTTGCAAAATATGGAGAAGAAATCAAATGAAAGCTTCAGGCAGTATGCACAAAGATAGAGGGAAGTTGCCATGCAAATTCAGTCACCGTTCCTAGAAAAGGAAACTACAATACTTTTTATCAATACCTTAAAGGCCCCATTCATTACTCACATGATAGGAAGTACCACAAAGAGCTTTGCGGATATAGTAATGGTGGAAAAAATGATTGAAAATGCCATAAGGGGTGGCAAGATAGAAACAGTGGAAAACACCAAAAGGTCAGCTCCAAGGAAAAAGGAGAACGAGGTGAATAATACGAGTACATATAACAAAGGGTACTCGAAGTCAATTACTGTCAGTCAACCAAAAGTAAACACTAGCTATCAAGGCTCTTTAAGGCAAGAATCCAATTCGAGGCCAAATACAGAAAAGCTCCAGTTCACACCCATCCCGATGACATATAAGGAGCTGTATCAAAATCTTTTTGATGTGCATGTGGTGTCTCCATCCTACTCGGAACCCGTTCAACCTCCGTTCCCAAAATGGTATAATGAGAATGCCCAATGCGAGTACCACGCGGGAATAACGGGTCACTCAATTGAAAACTGTACTACATTTAAAAAGTTGGTCGAAAGGTTCATTAAAATGGGAATTGTGAAGTTCGATGTTTCATCAGAACCTGATCTTTGACGAGGCAGTAAATGCGATAATTGAAGGAGGAGACAAAAAAGTTGCGACTCCTTGAAGAAGTCAAAATCGAAGAGGGAACCGGGAAACGAAGTTTCCAAGCCTTTGCATACTTGGGAGTGTTTTGAATAATGGGACTGTGGAAGAGATCCCTGTATTTTTAGAGCTAATCTAAAGTAATATTCAAAACACGCTTGTTGCCTTAAGCCTAGAGGCAATAAGAGTCCTTTTTTGTGAAATAGGCTTGTGTCCAGAATTTTTATTTCAATAAAATGCATCTTTTTGAGCAAATATTTTTTATTTTTTCCATTTCATACTGTACAAACAATTGTTATTAGTTTTTTTTTCTTTTGTTTGTTCTTTAGACTTTCTTTCAAGTATTCTTTCATTCTTCATTCATGACGATACAAATAATCATTATTTGAATCATTTATTCTTTAGAATCTTCCTTCGAACCTACAATAGGTCTCCAGATATCAACGATGTGAGTAACGCTGTTACTGACTCAGAGTCTCCTTTCGAGTAAGATATGTGTCTAGAGGGATCTCAGGACTTTGAAGATGACAGAGATTGTAACCTATCTTCTGATTTGTTAAGAATGGTAGAACAAGATGAAAAACAGACCCTACTCTACAAAGGGTCAGTGGATATTATGAACCTAGAAAAGAGGTGAAGATTGTAGCCTAGCGAGACATCATTGAGTTATTTTCAAGAATTCAAAGATGTTTTCGCACGATCATATCGAGACATGCAGGCTACTAAGACGCCTTGGGCTAAACATGAGGATCGGGCACTGTTGGTCTACCATGGAAGGGGATTGCATCAGTTATACCGCAAATACTGAATTGAAGAAGACGAGATTTATTTGACTTCTCCATTTTCTTCACAGACTTTACTATATGTAGGGTATGGATGTTATGGGGCCGATATCGTCAAAAGCTTCTAGTTGACATCAAATTATCTTTTTGGTTATCGATTACTTCACTAAGAGGGCGAATGTTGCTTCATATGCTAATATTGCAAAGACGACAGTCATCAAATTTCAAAAAAAGAGAGGAAAGGATCAGGTGCCGGCAAAGAATGCCAGAAAGGATCATGTTTAATAATGCATAACTGTACAATGTCAAAGTTTACAGTTTGTTCAAAGATCAGGCAACATATCACAGTGCAGCAAAGGTTGCCAAAAGAAAAAATACAAAAAGAAAAAAACAACAAAAAAATATGAAAGGTGACCAAGACTTAAAAAATTTGCATAAGAAGCTACCATTTACTCTCTATGCTTATCAAACGTCGACCAGGACTTTCGCTGGGACAACACTTTTCCTATTGGTTTATGGAATAGAAGTGGTTTTGCCCATGAAAATCGAGATTCCTTTTCTCCAAGCTTTGATTGAGTCAAGAATTAGATGAAGTAGAATGTCTCCAGTGAACTTGGCTGAAGAAAAGGGTTTGAAAGTATTCATCATAGTCAAATGTACCAAAAATAGATGATGCTGATTTATGTCGAAAATGGTCCACCCAAGGGAATTTCATGATGGGGACCTGGTATTGAGGAAGATCCTTCTTATACAAAAGGATTTCAGAGGAAAACAGATGCCAAACTGGGAAGGACCTTATGTAGTAAAAAGGGCCTATTCTAGAGGAGCATTGATATTGACCGAGACGGATGGCGAAGACTTGCCCAATTCGAAAAATTCAGGTTCAGTCAAGAAGTATTTTACCTGAAAGGGGAAAGGCCAAGGTGAAAACCCGCAAAGGGCGCCTTAAGATCAAATTCAAAAAAAATGAGAGGCCAAGGCGAAAACCCGCAAAGGGCGCTTTGAGACCAAGGGGGTTTTGAGCCGAAAACCCGAAAAAGGTGGCTCAAATTTTGATCAAAGATAGGGCATTTGTTAGTCTTGCTATGCCTGAATTAACAATGAGGAAGTATGCTACGTCTTGGGGCATTGCCAAAGTACTCCGGATCCTCTAAACACGTATTGAGCTCAAAATGGTTCTCAAGAAGTTTGTACAGAGAAGCTCAGGCTGCGATATCTGGGGCACCTAACTTCTATCTTACTCATTTTGAATTTGCTATATTTGATTACTTTATTCTTTTCAAGATACACCCCAATCAATTTTCTTTTATGGCCTTGGCTATCTTTGATTACTTTATTCTTTTCAAGATACACTCTAATCAATTTTCTTTTATGGCCTTGGCTATCTTTGATTACTTTATTCTTTTCAAGATACACCCTAATCAATTTTGTTTTATGGCCTTGGTTAGCTTTGATTAACTTATTTGTTTCGAGCTATGCTCTTGATTAATTTCTTTCTCGTCCATTGTTGTGATCTTTTTCAAGTATTTTATATTGAAATAACGATTAATGGACTAATAATACTTTCATAAAAGGAGTTTCGCATATTACTTTGGAAGCTTCTAAATAATATGAGAATCTGAAACAGGACTATTATTTAGAACTCACCAAGCCTAAGGGTTGGAAATATTGAATGATGATTATCTCTTTGGATTTTTTATTGGTTGAACAAAAAGACAAGACATTTCATCAGTGATACCTTCTCGACAAATAACGAGCAATCTCAACCCAAGTATAAAACTGGATCATTTCTGGGAAAAGAAAAATGATACTCTGCATTCATGCAAATTTCAGGCATATACATCTGGTCATTACACCCAGGGAATGAGGTAACAGATCAAATTTATTGAAGATGATACAAATTCTATACCTCTGAGTGGCAGCAGGATGGATGGAAGAAACCAAATGTTATTCCCCTGAAGTTGCAGTGGGAGGTACAAACTTTATGTCCCAATGTTCAAGTGGAGTGGACTTAGAATTACCATGGGGCAAATTATTTGAGCAGAATATGATTGATACTTTGAGAGGAACGAGGATGAAGAACAAATGAGTGATGACACCTTAAGTAGGAATCATGCTCATAACATTTCTGTATTCATATATCATAGCACGTCTAATTAGGAGCATTTGATTCATTTCGATCAGGGCATCCTAATCATTCGACATAAGCATATACCCATTCTACACGTCATGTCCTCTATAGGACAATGTAGTAGGGTAGATTGATGCTTTCAGCCTGACCTCCCTGAAGTTGCAGTGGAGCAGACTAAAATAGCAGATCTGGCATTCCTGAGGTTGCAGTGAAGCAGATCGAAGACATCAGCCTTGTCTCCCTGAGTTTGCAGTGGAGCAGGCTAAAATATAGCAGATCATGTCTTCCTAATTTTGCAGTGAAGCGGATCGAAAACATTAGTCTAGCATCCTTGAGTTTGCAGTGGAGCAGACTGAAGATAGCAGATCTTGTCTTCCTGAGTTTGCAGTGAAGCGGATCAAAAACATCGATCCCGCATCCCCGATTTTGCGAGTGGAGTAGATCAAGATAGCGAATCTTGTCTTCCTATAGTTGCGCAAGCGGATCGAAGATATTAGCTCGCCTCCCGAAGTTGCAATGAGCGGATCAAAACAGTAGATCTTATCTTCCTGAAGTTGCGCGTGAAGTCGATCGAAGATATTAGCTGCCTCCCCGAGTTTGCAGCCGGCGGTCGAAGACAAGCAGATCTTATCTTCCCGTTGCGAAGCGGATCGAAGATATTAGCTGCCTCCCGAGTTTGCGTGAAGCGGCATCGAAGACAAGCAGATCTTATCTTCCCCGAAGTTGCGGGGAAGCGGATCGAAGATATTAGCTTGCCTCCTGAAGTTGCAATGAGCGGCATCAAGACAAGAAATCTTATCTTCCCGAAGTTGCGGGAAGCGGATCGAAGATATTAACTCGCCTCCCTGAAGTTGCGAAGGAGCGGACTAAAGGCGAAGCAAATATTATCTTCCCGAAGAAGTTGCGAAGCGGATCGAAGATATTAGCCTACCTCCCTGAACTTGCAATGGAGCGGCATCAAGACAAGCAGAGATCTTATCTTCCCGAAGTTGCAGAAGCGGTCGAAGATATTAGCCCGCCTCCCGAGTTTGCAAAGGAGCGCATTGAAGATAGCGATCTTGTCTTCCGAGATTGCAGTGAAGCGGATCGAGGATACTAGTCCGCATCCTTGAATTTACTGATGGAGCGGACTAAAAATAGCAGATCTGGTCTTCCTGAAGTTGCAGGGAAGCAGGTCGAAGACACCAGTCTCGTCTCCTTGAGTTTGCAGTGGAGCAGACTAAAGATAGCGGATATTACATTCCTGAAGCTGCAGTGAAGCAATGTGAAGCCGTCAAACATATAGTTCAATACCTTTGAAATTGCAGTTGGGTTAGAGACTACTTGAAGAAGACGAGGACCAAGAAGTCAGGGCTCGGCAAGACCGGGCAAAATTGGTCCTTTTATAATCTTTGCTCTATTCTTGTTACACGACAATGAGCAAAGAGGGGTAGCTGTAAGAACCCAATTTAGCCCAGGCCCATACCATTCAAAAACCAAAAAATAATATTTAATAAAGTCCCTTTACAGCCAATTTACAGGCCCGAATTTACAAATATTACCCGTAGCCCACTATTAACCTAAACTAAATTACACCTCTAACCCAACAACACCAAACCTACGGGGCCCAAAATGCCCAAACTAAATCAGAAACCAAGGGTTTCTGAAACCCTAGGCGCCGCAATCCCCATCAGCACAAATTTGGCCTCATCGTCGCCGTAGATTTCGCCCGATTACCCTGCAAGAAGAAAAGGAAAAACAAATAAAGAGCAAATATAGCAAGAAATCCAAACTGTAATTATATTTGATTTTATTTGGCTATATAAATGGATGTAAAAACATTGTAAAAGGGGAATTTTTTTTCCGAATACAAAAAAAAAAGGGATTAAAGAAAACAAAGGTTTTTTTTCCGTTTTTATTTTGTTTAATCTTTGTATTATTTGTTGTTATTTTCATTTCTTTTTTTTTTCCTACACGTATACAATATACAATCGAAAATAGATTTTTTTAAAAAAATCAAAGGGAAACAGTCCGTATTTTTCTAAACTAATTTTTATACAAAATATTGTTTTAAAAAAATAATAAGTAAGAGGACTACCTTTGATTCGGCTTCAAAATGGAGAAACTTGACCTTCCGACCGCCATCTGAGGTTGCGCGTGCGGTGGCGCGCGCGTCGGTGGTCCATCCGGAACCCAAAGCGGTTTCTCGCCTCAGTGCCGAGGGGAAGAGAGCCTTTCGGGGCCTTTTTTTTTAAAAAAAAAATGGGTGTTTAAACTGATTTTTTGGGCTAATTTTTAGTTTATATAGGCCATCCATACGACGCCATTTTGGGGGTTACCTTTAAAGGCCAAAACGACGTCGTTTAAGGGCCAGGATCCGCGCGTTGACCCGTTACCCGGGGAGGATCCGCGTGTTTTTATAAAAGGGGCAATTTTCCTCTTTGGTCCTTCCGCAATTTTATTATTTTTAATTTCGTTCAATTTAAATTTTCTTTTATTTTTAATCCAGCCCTGAAAGTTTTTCTTTTGTCTCGATTTGATCCCTGGCCCTTTAAATACAAATATTGGAACGGTGCCGTTTTTGGGAATAGGGCATATTTGCCCAATTAGTCCCTCCTCTATGGTACGCGTTTCAATTAAGTCCTAAATTCGGTTCTATTCTTTTTTTTTTTTTTTACCTCCAAAATTTTACTAAAATTCAGATTTAATCCTTTTTTTCTTTATTTTTTTTTATTCTGACTAGGTTCTTTAAAATTATTATTATTTATTTATCTTAGTACTTTATATATATTATTTATTTTAAAACCTTTTTTTATCACATATTATTGTTTATATTTGTATATTATTATGCATTATATATTATTTTAAAATTGGTATATTATATAACATTTAAATTGTTTTATTATTAATACAAATTTTCTTCCATATATTGTCTATTTTAAAATGTATATTATCTTTCTTTTATATATTAGAATATCATATTATATATGTTTTCCCTTATATATATTTCTTTATAGTTAAAGTTTTTTTATAAATCTTTTTATAAAATATAGATATACTACTTATTTTGTCATGTACATATTATTCATCTTAGTTTTTGGCCATCTTATTTTTTTAAATTTTTTTGATTTTCTAAAAATTGTTATAGTGTTCATTTGTTTTTGCTTTATATTGTTATATTTTTATATATTTAATCTTGTGTGAAAATTTTTATATTTATTTCTTAATTTTTCATAGATTTTTTTAAAATTGTTATTATCTACTTTATATCTTTTATTTGATTATTCCTATTCTTAGAACTAAAATCCATTATCTTTGTTTACCTTAACATTATTATTATTGCTTGTATTATTTTTCATTCTTTTACTTAATTGTTTATGTTAGTGCTAATTGTTAATATGACTTGTAACTTTAGTGAATTGCATTTTTTTTTTGTAATAACTTAATGTTACATTTTTTCAAATCTTTGTTTAAAAAATGTCTATCTCCTTTAATTACCATATTTTATCCAAAAGTTTTTCTTAAATAAGGCAATGTTTTGTGTTTAAAAATTCGGGAAATAGTGCCCTAACGTGCTGAGTTTCGATTTTCTGTTTGACTAAATAACTAAATATCCTTTTAATGAATTTTGTAAATCATGAGATGATTTTGTTACGAGGGTTTAAAACATCATGTCCTAACGTGCTGGATGTGATGTTTGTATTCTTTCGGAACAAAGAAATCTCAAGTTCCAACTCAAATTGTTCAAGTTTTTAAAGAAATCATGTTTTCAAATCTTTTCGAATTTTCGACATTAGGACAATAACTAATCAATCCGGTACCAATTTTGGGCGTTACGAGGGTGCTAATCCTTCCTCGTACGTAACCGACTCCTGAACCCGTTTTCTTGAATTTCGTAGGTCAAAATCAATGTTTTGAAATAAAACGTTTTATAAGGTGATCCAATCACACCTAAGCAAAAAGGGATTGGTGGCGACTCCCGTTTTCGTTTTTTTAAAGTCGATCCCCGTTTTTAAAAAAAATAAAAAATGGTTTCGACAGTACAAATGATTTAATTATGATTCATAATTTTTCCTTATTATATTTGAATTGTTAAATAATATAATATATTTTAATTATATTCAAAATTTTGAATAATGGATTAAAAACTAATTAAAAATAAATTATTTAGAAAATTAATTAAAAATTAAACATGTAAAATTATATGTAACTCATGTAGCTTTAGAAAGTAGTAATTGGTACGTATGATTTTTTGCTCAAATTGGTATATATGTTTGGCTTTCATTATACAAAATAATACCTAAAACAAACGGTGTTACATTTTTTATGTTGTCCAATAAATATTTAACACGTGGCGATGATACATCACAAAGACATCATTATTTGAAAATTATAAAAAAAATCTAAAAAATTAAAATTATAAAAAGTTTTATAAATAAAAAATAAAAATATATTAAAATTTAAAATTATATAAAAATTAGTAATATTTTAATAATATTAAGTAAAAATATAAAAAATTATTCTTTTATAATTCTCATAATATTTTATAAAAATAAAATGTTTTTTATAAAAATCTATTCTTTATAGTTTTAAAAAATGAATTAAAATCATGAAAACATTACACATAATTTTTATAAAAAATAAATATATATATTTATATAAAAATAAAAATATATATTTAATGTAAAATATATTTATAACTTTTTAACATTTTTCTATTTTTAATAATTTTTTAATTTTTGGATGGTGAAATCATGGTGATGTCATCTTCATCGCATGTCAAATATTCATGTGACCACAAAAAGCAAGCATAGGTACCAAAATGAATATTGAAGTTAAACACAAGTACCAATGTTGCTAGAAACAATTTTGGTTCCTAGCTATAAAGACGGATGTAATGTTGTAGCCTCTCGAACCCGTCCTAGACGTTATGACCAGATTTTGAAGGTTACATTGACCATCAAAATGGACTAGTAAAACTTTCAGATTCCAAAACGTGTTTTTAAAACCATTTGCTTCTCTTTCCATATAAAATCGTGTGAATCTTTTAGTTTTGTAAAAAAGTACGAGTTTTAAACATAAAACAATTGATTTTATATATACTTTGCAAAGGTTGTTTATTTTTGAAAACTTAGTTGATTTCCAACTTATTTACTTTTCAAAACTCATTTCTCATATTGCAGCAAAAAAAAAATGAGATTTGACAGATTTTTAATTAAAAATCAGGTTGCTTGCATAATTAAATCAATTTTCAAGTTTAAATAGCCAAAATAAACCCAAATTAAAGTCTCATGCCATAGTCCAAATAAGACATTACAGTTCCAAATAACAAAAAGTATAAATATTAAGTTTAAAAATATGTTTATTAAAAATTATTCGAGATACTCCTCCGATTTTCGAATCTGAATCCTAACCTCGCCGGTTATCTAAAAAGACATTAAACTAAGGAGTGAGTTTAAAAAGCTCAGTGTAAGTCATAACTCAAGTAATTAGAACAGTACAAAATATTTAGCACATTAGGCAACTAATATACAGAATATCATAACAGTACAAAATCACAATTTTCAGAATACATGTATATATTCAAGTATGACTATGTAGTTTTCAGTTACAGAGAAAGATCTTACCCAACACTGTTATACACCAGAGTAAGAGTTCTCCAAAACTCATCCATCCCTACACACCATTTTGTGGTCAAGCCACCATTATTTGCAGATAAATTGCCTGAAATATGTGGGTAAACCACCAAATATTTAGATAAATCACTGCCAGAAATATGTGGACAAGCCACCAGTAGTGCAGATAAACAGCCAAAACTTCCTTTTTTTTCATAATTGACCCAACCCTAATGCAATGCAATATGGTATACAGTGACAATAGCAGAACCAATACAGTAGGCATGTTTTCATCATGCAATCAAATTTAACAGAAACAGTAGGCATGGTTTATCATGCATTCGGTGTATTAGTAGCAGTATCAGTAATAACAGTAGACATGTATTAACATTTAATCAGAATATCAGAATCAATATGCATGTTTTAGCATCAGAGAACATGCAAAGAATTACAAATTATATAATAGCAGTATATACAATTTTAGCCAAAACAGTAAACTTTAGTTAGGGACATTTACATACGGCCAACCCTAACAACTAGTACAAATATCATTCCACTATCACTCCAAAGGCATTCATGCCATCGATTGGTTACAAACAATATATATAATCACTTAGAAATAATCAAACACACATATATACTTAGTTAAGACATACACATTATTGTGTACGTCCAAACAGTACTAGATCTAAACCAATATACTCCTTCGCTACTGATCTGATCAGATCTTGCCTAGATCTGATCATTGAACAACAAAACACACACCAACACACATATCAATTTTGTTACAATAGCATTTCCAAAAACTCAGATCTAGTTTAACACGTCCAGATCTGCACCTTAATCGACAAATACACATAGCAAACATCACATGTTAGATTCAGCTAAGAGAGAAATAAAATTTCTTTACTAGATCTACTTTTAGAGGACACTTACGCTACACAGATTTGAAATGGTTGATAAAAGGAAAATAAGAATAGAGTTTCGACCAAAGAAAAATAAAAAGAAAGAAGAACAATGAGAGATTTGAATACAACCAAAAGAATGAGAAAAGTGAGGAGAAAAGAAGAAGAATGGTGGTGGCAGTGCTGAGGCGACACAACGGTAGCAACAAGTGGTGGTGGTGCAAAAGGGGAGGTAAGGTAGGAGGGATAGCGACAAAGAAGAAAATCGATGGTACAAGGTGGAGATATGGGCAGCATAAAGGAAGAAATGGTGGTGCAAACAAAAAAAGTAGGGAAAAGAAAAAAAAAGAGATGGGGCAAGGAGAAGAGAAAGAGGCGGCAAAATGGAGGAAAAGATGAGGGGAAAGAAAAGTCAAAAGGGAAAAATGGGGAAAGATGTGAACAAAATGTGGCAAATAGAAATAAACAAAAGTAAAGAAAAGAGAAAAGAAAGGGGAGGACAAGATGAGCAAATTATAGGTCAACACCAACATCCTCTCCACCATTATGGACGGCAATCAAGGGTTGACCACAAGGTTTGCTGAAACTTTTAAAAAAATGTGGGTGTGGGGACTCGAACTCGGATTTCTAGGTTAAACTCACTAACTCTTATCCATTAGATTTGTAACTCATTTATGTTCAAAATGCACATAACAAATTTATAAAACTCAAGGCATGACGATTACAACTTAAGGCATAATTGAAATAAACCAAAACTTAACTTATTTGTGGTGACAACCTTTTGCACCAAAATGTATTGGGTTTTAAGTTGATGATCTCTAAAAAGTATCTATGACCCATCTATGATGCTCTTTTTTAAAAAAATAAAATCTCAAAGAATCAAATTAGGGTGTTCCAATGCAATCCAAGTTCCTTTTTATAAGGCGATCAGTTCATGCTAACTTTGGAATATCCTGAGGATCTCAATCTTTACCTAAACTTTTATAAGGATAATTTTGTATGGCTACATAGGGGTGATGTGATTATAATTTATTTGCATCTTAGAAAGTCAAAACTCTTATTTATGATTTGTAACACCCTTAACCCGTATCCGTCATCAGAATAGGGTTACGGAGCATTACCGTACAAACAGAACATTAAAACATTCATTTAATACATCATTGCAAACATAATCTAATTACACTAAATCACATACATAACATCCCTTAATCGAGCCCTCGAGGCCCTAGAAATACCTTAGAAACAATTCGGGACCAAATTAGAAACAATCCAAAAGTATAAGAAAAAATTAGAAAAATTGGACTGCAGGGGTCACACGTGTAACAGCCCGTTTTTAGTCAAATCAGAACAGTGGTTTCGAGACCAAAAATTCGAGGTCAAAATATTTATTTTATTATTTTAAGTGTTTACAGCATGATAGCATGTATGTGTGAAAGTTTCGAGAATTAATTTTATCGTTTGAATGCTTAATTCGGTAAAAATGACTAAATCGCGTAAAGCGTAAAAGTTGAATTCTATATGTTAAATGCACTAAATGACTATGAATATTAAATGTGGAGGTCCTTATGTGATAAATGGACCATTATTAAGGTAAGTGGACATTAGTGGACATGAAATGGATGATATAAAAGTTTTATCATTAAAGTTAATTTGGTAATTTGTTTAATAAGGTTAATTAATTAAAACAAAAACAATTTTATGTCAATCTTCATCATCTTCAACCAAATTGAGAAATAAAAATAAATCTTGGAGAGCATTTTAGGGTTCGACCATTGCATGCTTAAATTGTAAGTCCGTTTTTGCTCGGATTTTAATGATTTTTATGTTTTTGTGATTGTTGCAACTAGTTCTAGCTAGCACAAGGACTATTTTGCAAAAGTGTTAAAGATTTTGAAAGTTGACATTGATGAAAATATGTGTTCTTTGATGTTTGATGATGAAATATGAAATCTTGTTGCTAGATTTACATATTTTGTAAAGTGATTTTGAGTAAAAATGCAAAATAGGGATTTATTTGTGAAAATGTGAAAATGTGTAGTTAAATGTGTGAAAAGTTGATAAATATGGGTTTCTAGGGGCATTATAGTAATTCGGCTATCATGGGTATTAAAGAAATTCCATGAATTTGTGATTTTGTGTAATAAGGACTAGATTGTAAAAGTTGTGAAATTCTAGGGGTAAAAGTGTAAATGTGCTTAAATGTGTGTTTTGGATTAAATTGAATAGAGTGATTATTAAATAAGTTAATTTTGAATATATTTAGCTCAAGAAAAGCGGAATTCGGATCTAGATCGGGGGAAAACTAAAGTTATCGACTAATCGACTTATTTCGTCGTTTTCACATCCGAGGTAAGTTCGTATGTGATAAATTTCATTATAAATGTATTTTAAATGCTTTGATATTGTATAAGTTATGAATACAAGACTTCGGATAAGTTCGACAATGACTCGATGGTAATTCGGCATTCGAAATCCCGGTTGAACCTTAAGAATAGTTTAGGATACTAGTGACATGTCATTAGGGGATACATTGAGTTGGCTTCGGGCCATGATATTGGAACTTCGGGTGCGAGTTATATCGATTTGGCTTCGGGCCATGAATATCAGCTGATTTGGCTTCGGACCATGATATCAGTACTTCGGATATAAGTTACCTTGATTTGGCTTCGGGCCATGGTATAGGTACTTATTGTGCAAGACTCTTGAGTATCCAACTTCTATTCCGAATGGTTCAACGAGTAAATGAATGATGTGGTTGACAATGAGATTTGTACGAGACGGTACAGGTATGTGCATAAACCGTATTAGCTTTGAAATCGAAGAAATGGTGAAGAAAATATATAGTTTTGAGAATAAGTAATTGAAAGGTTTGTTAGTTTATGTGAATTCATGTATTTATAATCAATGGTTGAATTATGTGTTTGTAATTATATTGAGTTTATTTCATACGAGCTTACTAAGCTTTATAGCTTACATCCTTTATTTTTTTTATGTTTTATAGTGAATTCAAAGCTAGCTCGGATTCAGGGATCGTCGGAGACATCGTCACACTATCCATCTATTAATTTGGTACTTTTAAGCTTATGTTTTGAGTATATGGCATGTATAGGGACTTTGGTCATTTTGGTATATGTGTTGTTATGAATTTGGCCATTTGTGTTGGCTTATAAATGTTATGTATATAATGTTGTATATGGCCATGTAAGTTGACCTATTTAGTTTAGTTGGTGATGTGTATATATGTTTGTGCTAATTCCATTTTGTGATGTGGTTTATATTTCTTGGTGAAGGGTTGATTGTGGATTATTAGTTTGAGTAGGTAATGGTTGAATTTGAGATTGGTATGCTTGTGGTTCTAGGCAAAGGAATGTTTAGATGAAATAGTGCATGGAGATGTGTTGTGCAAGTGAGTTTTGGTATGAAATTAAATGATATATTATGGTATTAATGTGTTTGTATTGGTTGGTGTTGAGATGGTAGGAATTATGCTTTAATAAAGTTAATAGAATGCTTATTTATGCCTTGTATTGGTGCCAATTAGTTTGATGTAGGTGTGTACCAAATTGGGTGGCAAAATGCCTTGGTAAATAGCTTATTTTTGTCCACACGGGTAGAGACACGGGCGTGTGTCTCAGCCGTGTGCGAAACAAGGTCACAATACACGGCCGTGTGTCCCTTGGTGTTGAAATTAAAATCAAGTCAGTGTGGTCCACGCGGCCTCACACACGGGCATGTGACCTGGCCGTGTAGCATAAGTCAGTATGCCCTACAGGGTTGGTTGGCACGCCAGCACGGCACACGCACCGCACACGTGCAGTATGGCCTTTTGTAGGGCACACGGGCGTGTGTGTTTGCCGTGTGACCCAAGTTAGAGAGTTACACGGGGTTGGACAAGGGTTGGAACATGGCCATGTGATCCCATTTCGAATGTCCACACGGCCTGTGACACGGGCGTGTCTGTTTCACACGGCCGGGCCACACGGGCGTGTGTCCCTCGTTTTTGAAGAAATTTTATAAATGTTCGAAAAGTTTTCAAAGTTATCGGTTTAGTCCCAAACTACTCTCAATGCATGTTTAGGGCCTCGTAGGCTCGTATTAGGGATAAGATGAGTGTATTTGAATGGATTTTAATTGGTTGAGGATTTATGATTCAAATTTTTATGATTGTGTGTGTTGTAAGTCCGGTAACGCTCGTAACCCTATTCCGGCGTTGAATATGGGTGAGGGGTGTTATATTTATTGGTATCAGAGCTACGGTTTAGTCGATTCTCGGACTAACGTAGCGTGTGTGAGAGTCTAGCTATACATGCCATATATAACCTGTGATAGTGTGATAACTCCTGACAATTTAATCTGTATTTTCGTATAGCAAATGGATCCCAATCGAGCTGTAACTGATGATGTTGCGAGTAATGCGCCAGCTCCCCCTCAAGGGATAGCGCCTTCTGAATCTACAAAATGTGTCAAATAGTCACGGAGGAGAGGCTAAAGAGGCCTTTTTCCAAATGATGAATGAATGGTTCCCACAATTTTTCCGAACAAATCCGGCTGCTCAACAACCTCCACCCCTACCTAATCTCCAACCAGTTCCCGTAGCCCCTCAAGTTGTGGAACTTCAACGATTGAATAAGCCGTCAGTAGATAAATTTGAAAGTACAGGGCCGAAGAGTTCAGAGCTACCGTTGATGATGATCCCGAGGAGCTTAGTAAAGAAAAGAGAAAAGAAGATTCAGAGGCTAGAGATTCGAGGAAAAGATCGATGAATAAACCATATCAATCCTCGTTAAATAAATTTAGAGATTCGTTTACACGTCCAAATGTTTCAATCGGTCATTCGAACAGAGATCGTGGAAAGTAATTCTCAAGTCTTAAAGGTCAAGTTACATTAGAAACGAGTGTTGGCAGTGTGAGAAATAATAAACCCGAGTGTCAACAGTGTGGAAGATGACATTTTGGGGAATGTTGGGCGAAATATAATAATAGAGTTTGTTACAAATGTGGCTTACGAGATCATTTTATTCGGGATTGTCATGAGCTAGCTGAGAAAGATAATGTTCAAAATGCAAGAACGAGTAACACAGCCACTAGAGGGAGGCCATCAAGAAATGCGAGAAATGCGAGTGGTAATCATGGTACTACGAGAGATTCTACAGTAAGATCCAAAGCCAGAGCACCTGCTAGAGCTTACGCTATTCGTGTTCGCGAAGATGCGTCATCACCAGATTTATCACCGGTACATTTTCTCTTTACGACACTAATGTTATTGCATTGATTGATCCCGGATCGACTCATTCATATATATGTATGAATTTGGTGTCTAATAAGAGTTTGCCTGTTGAGTCTACTGAGTTTGTGATTAAAGTATCGAACCCCTTAGGCAAGTGTGTTCTAGTTGATAAAGTATGCAAGAACTGTCCTTTAATGACTCGGGGTTACTATTTTCCGGCTAATTTGATGTTATTGCCATTTGATGAGTTCGACGTAATTCTAGGAATGGATTGGTTAACTCTGCATGATGCCTTTGTGAATTGTAGACGAAAGATCATTGAATTGAAATGACAGAATAGTGAAATTATTCAAATTGAATCAGATGAATTGAGTGAATTGTCTGCTGTGATTTTATCTTTGTCAGCTCAGAGATGTGTGAAAAAAAGGTGCGAAGCTTATCTTGCTTATGTTTTAGATACAAAAGTGTCTAAATCGAAGATCGAATCAGTACCGATAGTATGTGAGTTTCCAGATGTGTATACAAAAGTGTCTGAATCGAAGATTGAATCAGTACCGATAGTATGTGAGTTTCCAGATGTGTTTCCAGAAGAGTTTCCTGGATTACCATCTATCAAAGAGTTTACATTTGCTATTGAATTAGTGCCGGGAACATCAACAATATCGATAGCTCCGTACAGAATGGCTCCAACAAAGTTGAAAGAGTTGAAATCTCAGTTGCAAGAGTTAACAGATAGAGGTTTTGCAAGACCTAGTTTTTCGCCCTGGGGTGCGCCAGTATTGTTTGTAAAGAAGAAAGACGGGTCAATGAGAATGTGTATTGATTATCGACAACTCAATAAGGTTACAATAAAGAACAAGTATCCATTGCCGAGAATAGATAATTTGTTTGATCAGTTGAAAAGAGCAACAGTGTTTTCGAAGATTGATTTGAGATCTGGTTATTATCAGTTGCGAGTGAAAGATTAAGATGTGCCAAAAACTGCCTTCAGAATGATGTACGGACATTATGAATTCCTTGTTATGCCTTACGGATTGACTAATGCTCCTGTAGTTTTTATGGATTTGATGAACCGGATATTTAGACCATATTTAGACAGATTCGCTATAGTGTTCATTGCTGATATTCTGATCTATTCTTGAGACGAATCTGAGCACGCCGAGCATTTGAGGATTGTGTTACAAACCTTGAGAGATCAGAAATTATTTGCTGAATTCAGTAAATGTGAGTTTTGGCTCCGAGAAGTTAGATTTTTGGGACATATTGTTTCAGCGGAAGGTATAAGAGTTGATCCAAGCAAGATTTCAGCAGTTGTTGATTGGAAACCACCGAGAAATGTATCCGAAGTTAGAAGTTTTATGGGGTTAGCTGGTTATAATCGACAATTTGTCAAAGGATTCTCGATGATTGCTACACCGATGACCAGACTTTTATAGAAAGATGTGAAATTCGAGTGGTCTGAGAAATGTCAACAGAGTTTCGATCAGTTGAAAGCAAAGTTAACTGAGGCACCAGTGTTGGTTCAAACTGAGTCGGGAAAAGAATTTGTGATTTATAACGACGCGTCATTAAATGGTTTGGGTTGCGTGTTGATACAAGAAGGAAAAGTGATAGCTTATGCCTCGACACAGTTGAAGCTGTATGAAAAGAATTATCCAACACACGATTTAGAGTTGGCTGCTATTATTTTCGCATTGAAAATTTGGCGACATCATCTCTACAGTGAAAAATGTCACATCTTTACCGATCATAAAAGCTTGAAATATATAATGACTCAGAAAGATTTGAATTTGCGACAACAGAGGTGGCTAGAGCTATTGAAAGATTATGAGTTAGTAATTGATTATCATCCGGGGAAATCAAATGTAGTCGCAGATGCTTTGAGTAGAAAATATATGTTTGCTTCGAGAGCGATGATTACGAGACTGACATTATCTGATGATAGTTCGATATTAGCCGAGTTGAAAGCTAAATCGGTTTTTCTTCAGCAAATTTGTGAAGCTCAACAGTGTGATAATGAGTTGCAAGTTAAAAGAGTGCAATGTGAGTCGAATAGAGATTCAAAGTTTCATATCGGATCTGATGATTGTTTAATGTTCCGAGATAGAATCTGCGTACCAAAGAATTCTGAGTTGATTCAGAAAATTTTGCACGAAGCACACAGTGGTTGTCTATCTTTTCACTCAGAGATTTCTAAAATGTACAATGATTTGAAACAACTGTATTGGTGGTCGAGTATGAAACGAGACATTTCTGAATTCGTATCGAGATGTTTGGTGTGTCAACAAGTAAAAGCCGAGCATCAAGTACCTTCGGGTCTGCTACAACCTGTGCTGATACCAGAATGGAAATAGGATAGAGTTACGATGGATTTTGTATCGAGATTACCCTTGACTCCGAAAAAGAAAGATGCTATTTGGGTTGTCGTTGATCGATTGACAAAACCGACACATTTCATTCCGGTACATACTGATTATTCACTTGATAAATTGGCTGAATTGTATATCTCTGAGATTGTTAGATTGTACGGGGTGCCAGTTTCGATTATTTCGGATAGGGATTCGAGGTTCACGTCGAGATTTTGGAAGAAATTGCAAGAAGCCCTGGGTACAAGGTTGAACTTTAGTACTTCTTTTCATCCACAAACCGACGGTCAATCTGAGAGAGTAATTCAAGTTCTCGAAGATATGCTTCGTTGTTGTATTCTAGAATTTGAAGGCAATTGGGAAACTGTAACATCCTAGATTAGGGGTTATGCGTTTGGAGCATAACCCAAGTGCTAGTAGGTTTTAAGGGTATTTTGAGATGTTTTAAGAGTTTTTAGAACTTTAGAATGAGGGTGAAAGCTTTGGAAAAATTTTGGATTTAAGTGTAAAAAGAGGAAATTAGGCTGAGGAGGCCTTAAGAATAATTTGTGGGCGTTTTGGGTCACGAAAGGGGCTTGGTAAAGTGGCTTAAGGACGCCACTTAAGGCACAGGAATGACGCCAACAAGGGTCCAGGTTCGAGTCTTGAGGGCAGCATGGGAGTGTTTTATTTTTGTATTTTGCGTCAAGAAGGAGGTTGGATGAAGACGGCTTTAAGGAAATATGCATGGTCTTTGGACGTAAAGCGAGCCCTGGTAAAGTGGCTGCAAGGCGGCACTTAAGGGCTGGAGGTGACGCCTGGCGCAGGTCTTTGGTTCGAGTTGCAGAGGAAGCGAATGGGATTTTAATTTTATGCGTCAAGTAGGAGCTTGGCTTGGGAGGTCTTAAAAGAATTTGTGGCGGGTTTATGTCATAAAAAAATGCCTTGGCAGAGTGGCTTGGGGCATTATTGTAGCTTGCTCCAGCAGGTCCCATGTTCGAACCTAGCGGGCAGCAAATAGGTTTTTTAAATTTTTGGGGCTTTTGGCGAAGGAAAGGAATTGGACGGCAATTGGATTTTTAATTTGATGAGGATTAAGTTTGCTTTTATTTTGGAATTCGGCTAAGAGCAGGATATTTGTGAATTTAAATTGTTTATTTTTAATGTGAGATAAGAAGATAATTAAGGTTTTATTTTATTTTATTTAGATAGATAGATAGAAGATTAAGGAGAAGATAATAATTGTTTTAATTTAGTTATTTTTGAATAAGCTTAGAGATTAAATAGGAGATGGATAAATGTTGACTTATTCAATTTATTTTGAATAAGTATTGAAGAGGGAAATAAGAGATTGATTTGGATTTGATAAGTGGAGATAGGTGTGCCAATTGTGTAGTTAAATAGGAGTGATCACCTGTTGGAATTCTTTTCTCCAATTATTTTTCCTTTAGCCGAAATTCTCCTCTCAACTCACTCCTCATTGTGCCAAATTCTAAGAAGCTAAAAGGCCATTTGTGTTTTTTCTTCTCCTCTATTTGTTAGCATTAGCCGAATCCTATAAGCTTCCTTTCTCTTTTCTTTGCTTGGCACCCAAAAGAAACATCATAGCCGAATACACTTTCTTTCTCTTGTGGCCGACTTTTCCATCAACATTTGAAGGGCTTAGCCGAACCTTTCTTTGCAAGCAACGATAGTGGAAGCATTAAAGGAGTTTCGGATTTGGAGTACTCAAGGGATTTCGGCAGTTTCATAGTTAAGTGGTGATTCGGGATTTTCTAAAGCAAGGTAAGTGGTATATAGTTTCGCCATAGGCCATTTTATAAGTTTAGGTATGACCGATTGTGTATTATGATTTTTAGGGGCTAATCGACAAGTAAGCAGAGTATCGGGATTCTAGATCGTGTTAGATTCGAGTAGTTCGGAATTTCGCTAGAAAGTCAGGTGTGTGATTAACCCACTGTTTTCCGGGTTTATGGTATATTGTATGTGTTGTGTAAATGCTAATATGTGCAAAGTAGCGATTGTGAATGGTTACCCTTAAGGGTATATCGGAAATCAGTCGGTGTTAATTATTAAGAATGTGAATATGCGAATGAGAATATGTTTGTATGCCGAATAGCATGTGCATGCATTATTTTACTATGTTATGACTTTATCATATGTTGGATGTGCATGGGATGGGATATGAATGTGACTATCAAAGGAAAGGGTGTACTTTATGTACGTGGTCTAATGTTAGCCTTGTGTTACGTTAGCGCTTGATGTTAGCTATGTGCTTCATCAAGGGAGGTGTTGGCTAGGTGCCCACCTCGGCGGTTGATAGCTGTGTGCATCACCGTGGACTGAATGATATGTGGGATCACTTAGGTGATCGGTGGCTCAGCCACGGCCTTGAGCGCAAGTCTGCCAAGGTAAGATATGTGGATCACTATGTGATCGGTGGATTAGCCACGGCCTTGAGCAGCAAAGTCCGCCAAGGTAAGATATGTGGTTCACTATGTGAACGGTGGATTAGCCGCGGCCTTGGGCAGGGAGTCTGCTAAGGTAGGAGTAACGGATGGACCCTAGGTTGGGTTGGGCTTCATAATTGCATAACTTTGCATATTATTTTGATTTGTGGATTAATGTGAAAATGGGCTAGGCCCAGTTGATATGTGGATTATTAAGAAAAGGGCCAAGCCCAAGATATGAATGTGGATCACAGTGTGGAAATGGGCTAAGCCCAAGATGTGGAAATTTTGTGGTTAACTACCCTATTATATGAATGTGATATGAATATGGGCCAAGCCTGAATGTGGTAATATGTGAATATGATATTTGTTATCTCGATATATAGGATAATATGTGGTTAACATGTGGGTGGAATTCAAAGTGGTTTAATTACACACTGAGTCCAGTATGACTCACCCAATTTTTACCAACATTTCGGTGATGCTTGGACCGGGTTTGGAGTGGATACAAGGTGGCCCATGCGAGCGATATTTTAATTAATTAAGTATTTATATTTTCAGTATTTTGATTAAGTGTTTATTGTAATAAGGCCCATTAAAGTATTTAAGTATTTTTATTAAGTATCTTTATTATTATGTTTTATTATGGATTGACAATTGAGGTATCTATCGCCAATGGTTTTATTTTCTTAAATCTGTACATAATAAAGTTTTGAATCCGGTATTTTATAACAATTAAATTTTTACTTAGAATATTTTAAGTCACAAAAAATGTTTTATTAAAGGCAACAAATTTTTAACGGTTTTTACTCTTAAGTAAGAATATTTTCGAACGTGTTCCGCAGTGGCATTTCAAATTCGGTCGTAGTGAATGGGCCGGGTTTGGGGTGTTAAGGAAAGATTTTTGCCATTGGTTGAATTCGCGTATAATAATAGTTTTCAATCGAGCATAAAGATGGAACTGTACGACGCATTGTCTGGTCGCAAATGCCAAACACCATTATACTGGACTGAGCTTAGTGAGAAACAGATTCACGGGGTTGATTTGGTTAGAGAAACCGAAGAGAAAGTGAAAGTAATTCGAGACTGTTTGAAAGTAGCTTCAGATAGACAAAAATCGTATGCGGATTTAAAACGAAAAGACATTGAATTTCATATCGGTGATAAAGTGTTTTTGAAAGTATCTCCGTGGAAGAAAATATTTAGATTTGGTCGCAAAGGCAAATTGAGTCTGCGTTTTATCAGGCCATATAAGATCATCGAAAGAATAGGGCCAGTGGCTAATCGATTAGCTTTACCGACTGAGTTAGAGAAAATCTATAATGTTTTTCATGTGTCGATATTGTGTCGATATCGATCGAATCCATCACATGTAATTTCTCCGGCAGAGATTGAAATTCAACCTGATATGACATACAACGAAGAACCGATCAGAATTCTAACTCAAGAGATTAAAGAGTTGAGAAATAAATGAATAGCTTTGGTGAAGGTTTTGTGGCAACAACACGGTGTCGAAGAAGCTACGTGGGAACCTTAGGAAGCTATGAGAAAATAGTACCCTAACTTATTCACTGGTAAGATTTTCGGGGACAAAAATCCCTAAGGGAGAGAGTTGTAACAGCCCGTTTTTAGTCAAATCGGAACAGTGGTTTTGGGACAAAAAATTAGAGGTTAAAATATTTATTCTATTATTATTTTAAGTGTTTACAGCATGATAGCATGTATGTGTGAAAGTTTCGAGAATTAATTTTATCATTTGAATGCTTAATTCGGTAAAAAAGACTAAATCACGTAAAGCGTAAAAGTTGAATTCTATTTGTTAAATGCACTAAATGACTATGAATATTAAATGTGGAGGTCCATATGTGATAAATGGACCATTATTAAGGTAAGTGAACATTAGTGGACATGAAATGGATGATATAAATGTTTTATCATTAAGGTTAATTTGGTAATTTGTTTAATAAGGTTAATTAATTAAAACAAAAACAATTTTATGTCCATCTTCATCATCTTCAACCGAATTGAGAAAGAAAAATAAAGCTTGGAGAGCATTTTAGGGTTCGACCATTGCATGCTTAAATTGTAAGTCCGTTTTTGCTCGGATTTTAATGATTTTTATGTTTTTGTGATCGTTGCAACTAGTTCTAGCTAGCACAAGGACTATTTTGCAAAAGTGTTAAAGATTTTGAAAGTTTCCATTGATGAAAATATGTGTTCTTTGATGTTTGATGATGAAATATGAAATCTTATTGCTAGATTTACATATTTTGTAAAGTGATTTTGAGTAAAAATGCAAAATAGGGATTTATTTGTGAAAATGTGAAAATGTGTAGTTAAATGTGTGAAAAGTTGATAAATATGGGTTTCTAATGGCATTATAGTAATTCGTCTATCATGGGTATTAAACAAATTTCATGAATTTGTGATTTTGTGTAATAAGGACTAAATTGTAAAAGTTGTGAAATTATAGGGGTAAAAGTGTAAATGTGCTTAAATGTGTGTTTTGGATTAAATTGAATAGAGAGATTATTAAATAAGTTAATTTTGAATATATTTAGATCAAGAAAAGCAGAATTCGGATCTAGATCGGGGGAAAACTAAAGTTATCGACTAATCGACTTATTTCATCGTTTTCACATCCGAGGTAAGTTCGTATGTGATAAATTTCATTATAAATGTATTTTAAATGCTTTGATATTGTATAAGTTATGAATACGAGACTTCGGATAAGTTCGAAAATGACTCGATGGTAATTCGGCATTCGAAATCCCGGTTGAACCTTAAGAATAGTTTAGGATACTAGTGACATGTCATTAGGGGATACATTGAGTTGGCTTTGGGCCATGATATTGGAACTTCGGGTGCGAGTTATACCAATTTGGCTTCGGGCCATTAATATCAGCTGATTTGGCTTCGGGCCATGATATCAGTACTTCGGATATAAGTTACCTTGATTTGGCTTCGGGCCATGGTATAGGTACTTATTGTGCAAGACTCTTGAGTATCCAACTTCTATTCCGAATGGTTCAACGAGTAAATGAATGATGTGGTTGACAATGAGATTTGTACGAGACGGTGCAGGTATGTGCATAAACCGTATTAGCTTTGAAATCGAAGAAATGGTGAAGAAAATATATAGTTTTGAGAATAAGTAATTGAAAGGTTTGTTAGTTTATGTGAATTCATGTATTTATAATCAATGGTTGAATTATGTGTTTGTAATTATATTGATTTTATTTCATACGAGCTTACTAAGCTTTATAGCTTACATCCTTTATTTTTTTTTATGTTTTATAGTGAATTCAAAGCTAGCTCGGATTCAGGGATCATCGGAGACATCGTCACACTATCCATCTATTAATTTGGTACTTTTAAGCTTATGTTTTGAGTATATGGCATGTATAGGGACTTTGGTCATTTTGGTATATGTGTTGTTATGAATTTGGCCATTTATGTTGGCTTATAAATGTTATGTATATAATGTTGTATATGGCCATGTAAGTTGACCTATTTAGTTTAGTTGGTGATGTGTATATATGTTTGTGCTAATTCCATTTTGTGATGTGGTTTATATTTCTTGGTGAAGGGTTGATTGTGGATTATTAGTTTGAGTTGGTAATGGTTGAATTTGAGATTGGTATGCTTGTGGTTCTAGGCAAAGGAATGTTTAGATGAAATAGTGCATGGAGATGTGTTGTGCAAGTGAGTTTTGGTATGAAATTGAATGATATATTATGGTATTGATGTGTTTGTATTGGTTGGTGTTGAGATGGTAGGAATTATGCTTTAATAAGGTTAATAGAATGCTTATTTATGCCTTATATTGGTGCCAATTGGTTTGATGTAGGTCTGTACCAAATTGGGTGGCAAAATGGCATGGTAAATAGCCTATTTTTGTCCACACGGGCAGAGACACGGGCGTGTGTCTCAGCCATTTGCAAAACACGGTCACAATACATGGCCGTGTGTCCCCTGTTGTTGAAATTAAAATCAAGTCAGTATGCTACACACAGCCTCACACACGGGCGTGTGTCCTGGCCGTGTGGCATAAGTCAGTATACCCTACAGGTTTTGTAACACTCCTTACCCGTATTCGACGTTGGAACAGGGTACGAGGCATTACCGGACTCATATCACAAGCAATCACACAATTCCGAGTCATAAAATTTACGTCCAAATTAAAACCATCCGTATTCAATCATAAAGTCCCTTATACGAGCCTACGAGGCTCAAAACATACTTTGGAGGTGGTTCGGGACTAAACCGAGAACTTTAGAAATTTTTACAAAACTTAGAAAATTTTTGCTAGAAGCAGGGCTCACACACCCGTGTGGTCCAAGGGACACGCCCGTGTGACCCTGGGACACGCCCGTGCTTCAGGCCGTGTTCAAAATAGGGTGCTCTCTGACTTGTTCCACACGGCCGTGCCACACGCCCGTGTGCTAGGCCGTGTAGCACACACGACTGAGACACACACCCGTGTTTCTGCCCGTGTGCTCAATTCTGGACATTCTGTTTTGCAACAATTAAGGTGCAGGGGACACACAGCCGGAACACATGCCCGTGGGGCGAACCGTGTGTCACACACGGCCTAGACACACGCCCGTGTGTCCACCCATGTGGACAAATTAAAGGCTATTTACCAAGCCATTTGCCACCCTTGTACACACACACACTTACACCAATTCAAGGCACATAGATAACATACTTAGATAACCAAATCATCCACAATTATGACCAACACAATATCCACATCTATCATACTCACAACATTTACTAAGTCACAATTGACTACTTTCAAGATACCTAATTGTACACCACTTTATCATTTCATCAATAGACCACATTTCCAAACATCTAACATTCATGTCATAAATAACATTTCTATCATTCACCAAGCATACCATGACCATATCACCAAAGTCATTAGCACACACACACACACACACACACACACACACACACATATATATATATATACTTAGGCTTACAACCATGATAGCCCAAATAAACCAATCTACATGGCCAGTTATCAAAAAAAACATTTGACAATCACAAGCCAACACATTGGCTACAATCACAATGACACATTTAACAAATGACTAAGTCCCTATACATGCCATAGACTTAAAATACTTGAATTCACTTATACCCAAAATGATAGCTTGATAGTGTGATAGGATCTCCGGTGAACTCCAACCCGAGCTAGCTTAATAACCCTATAAGACATTGGAAAAGGAAGGGGGTGAGCTATACAGCTTAGTAAGTCCGTACGAAAATAATAAGCAACTCTTACAAATCTTTTATCAAGTTCAACAATTTAAACACAAGATAATACGAATTACTATGAATCTCACAGTTATAATTCTTATTCAATCATAATATTTACTCTATCAACTTATAAGCAAAATTTAACATATCTTGCCATTAGCCTAACAACCATAATCTCTCATTTGTAACATATTACAGCAATTCAACAAATCATTTCAAACCTCAAAGTAAACATACACACTAATTATGTGTACTCATGTTTCCGAGCATATGTCTTAATATCTTTCAAATGCCTAAACTCTTATCTTTCCCTTACTTCCATAACCATTTTAATAGGCAATTATGCCAATCTTTCCTTTTTCTCAAATCCGATAAATCACAATTTGTGTGAATAAAACATGCTATATCATAACTCAATTTAGCCCGAAAGCCAAACACATAATCGTCAACCGAATTTTCCATGTATTTCATACATCACAAGTATAGACCAATAATCACAAGGTTTTCATAAAATCATTCTCGTGGAAAATCATGAACTCACAATTTCATGAAGTCAATGTTTATAAACTTTAAGTACATACCTGTACCAATTCGTAATACTTACATACTCTTTCTCTTCTTTGACATACCCATTGAATTTCCTGTTGAACCATTTGGAATACTAAAGGATACTCGGGGATCTCGTACACACAGTACCGTACCAATGCCATATCCTAGATATGGTCTTATATGTAATCTCGTATCGATGCCAATAGCCGAGCTATGGTCTTACACGAAGTCTCATATCGATGCCATATCCCAGATATGGTCTTACACGAAGTCTCATATTGATGCCATATCCCAGATATGGTCTTACACATAATCTCAGTAACCCTAATGTCATGACATTTGAATCCTATCTATTCCTAAGGTTTAACCGGGATTTACTCACTTGTCGAAACTTCGTCAATTTCATCCATAGAGTCAGTCATACAATTCATGCAATAACAAAACATTATAAATACAATTGTAACGCTGCATTATTTACATACAAACTTACATCGGCATAAAAATGGCAAAAAGGACTAAATTGTCAAATACTCGTTTTTCCCCTGTTTTAACTCCGAACCTCGTTTTTCTCGATCTAAAATATCACATTTAACTTATTTAATCATTATACTATTCAAATCAGTCCACAATCACATTATGGCAAAATTTACATTTTTGCCCCTAAAGTTTGACATTTTTTACATTTTAGTCCCTAGGCTCGTAAAATGAATTTCATTCAATTTCATTACATCCAAGCCTAGCCAAACCCTAATCATGCTCATAATAGCCCACTTTTTTCATTTATTCACACTTTTACTACTCATTTTACAACTTTTACAAACAAGTCCTTTTTGACATTTTTACCGAAAATCACTTAGCAAAAGTCATTTAACAAACAACAAACATGCATTTTATACCATCCAACATCAAAACACACACATATTCAACGTGGGTAAAACCATAGACCTTGATCATATCCTAAATTAGTGGTAGAAATAGATAGATCGGGTCACAACGACTTCAAAAATGTAAAGAGCATTAAAAACGGGGCAAGAACGGACTTACAATCAAGCTTGAAAGCTTGAAAAACCCTAGCCATGGTTTCTCCTAGTAAAATTCGACCATGGGGAAGAAGATGGACAATTTTTGGCTTTATTTTGGCTTTTTAATTCATTTAATTACCAAATTACCAAAATGCCCTTAATGAAAAACTTTGAAAACATACCAAACCATGTCAATTTTTGTCCACCAACGTATCCAATGGTCTAATTACCATTTAAAGACCTCTAATTTAAAATCTCATAGCAATTGGACACCTCTAACATATAGAATTCAAGTTTTGCACTTTTTGCAATTTAGTCTTTTTAACTAAATTGAGTGCCCAAACCTCAAAATTTTCAAACGAAATTTTCACGAAATCGTTCCATAAAATTGTAGACCATAAAAATATTAAAAAAATAAATTTTACTATGTCGAATTTATGGTCTTGAAACCACTGTTTCGACTAGGCTCAAAATCGGGCTGTTACAGGTTTGGCACGGCCTGGCACACAGGTGTGTATGGCCTTTTGTAGGGCACACATGCTAGCCACACGGGCGTGTGTGTTGGTCGTGTGACCCAAGTCAGAGAGTTACACGGGGTTGGACACGGGCTAGGACACGGCCATGTGATCTCATTTCAAATGTCCACACGACCTGTGACACGGGCGTGTCTGTTGGCCGTGTGAGACACACAGTCGGGCCACACGGGCGTGTGTCCCCTATTTTTGAGGAAATTTTATAAATGTTTGAAAAGTTTCCAAAGTTATCGGTTTAGTCCCGAACCACTCCTAATGCATGTTTAGGGCCTCGTAGGCTTGTATTAGGGACAATATGAGTGTATTTGAATGGATTTTAATTGGTTGAGGATTTATGATTTGAATTTTATGATTGTGTGTGTTGTAAGTCCGGTAATGCCTCGTAACCCTATTTCAGCGTTGAATACAGGTGAGGGGTGTTACAACACGACTGTGTGGCCAGGCCATGTGCCTCACACGGCTGAGACACACGCCCGTGTCTCAGGTCGTGTAACAATCAAAATAAGGACACACGACCGTGTCCCAACCCGTGTCGTCACCCGTGTAACTCTCTGAGTTGGGTCACACGGCCAAGCCACACGCCCGTATGCCAGGCCGTGTAACTTTCGAAATAGCCACACACGCCCGTGTGCTAGGCCTTGTAATAGCCTGACTTGTATGCATTAAAACTTACAGAGGACACATGGCCATGTCGCCTGGCCGTGTGTCACACATGGTTGAGTCACACACCCATGTCTCAGGCCGTGTGGACATGAATTTGCCCAAAACAAACAATTTCCATCACCAAAATCAAACATGTACCTAAAAGCATTTTGTGCATTTCATCAAGACCTCAAAACATAACCAAATCCTATATGAAATGACCAATTCAATAATATAAGATCATTCAACCAATATGCCATATAAGGCACCTCAAATGTAAACATTCCAAGTTAACTAAAGATATACACTTACCACATCTCAATCATACACACATAGTTTAATACCATTTCCAAAACATACCATACCTTGACCATATTGAAATCAACTTATCACATACCATTTTGGCCATTCAAACATGCATCAAAACATTGCCACATTAACTCATACTAGTAAAGCATCAAAAATACCAAAACAACTTATACATGCCATTATAATCTATTATGCATACATGACATCAAACACAAACACATGTAGTTATTATATACATATTCATCAAACACCATTTTATACATCCTAAATACGTTTCAATCTCAAATTCAACTACAAAAGTTTATACATGCCACAATCCTAGGAGATACAAAAACTACCAAGGTCGTTGGATAGTGTGAGCTGAAGGTTTGATCCGTCCAAAGTGTCAGCAACAATGATCTACAAAACAATCCACAAGAACGAATAAGCTTATAGAGCTTAGTAAGAACGTAGCATATCATTTAATTTGACAATAAATTGAATACGATTCACATATTATTCAATTCAGAGTTACCGAAGTCTAAACAGGGTACAAAACTACATCCAGGAGTACCGAAGTACAAGCAGGTGCACCTATGTGCAATTCAGGGGTACCGAAGTACAAACAAGGACATGTATGTGCAATTTAGGGGTACCGAAGTACAAACATGGGCACGTATGTGCAATTCAAGGTACCGAAGTACAAACAAGGACACGTATGTGCAATTTAGGTGTACCGAAGTACAAACAGGGGCACGCATGTGCAATTCATCATTATTCTTCTAATAACATAATAATTAAAGCATCATAATACAGTACACAAATAGAAATTCATTACGTATTAAAACACTAGGAACTTACCTCTACGATTTGAGCGTAACAACGAAGTCGATTAATCCGAGGCTTTAGCTTTTCCCCAATCTAAATTCGTACGAGGTCTATCTTGATCTAAATAGACAAATTCAATCCATTTAATACTTCTATTATTCAATTCAATCCATATTTCATTTTTTTCAAAATTACAATTTTGCCCCTAACATTTTAATTTTTTAACAATTTAGTCCTTAAACTTATAAATTGAAATCTAAGCATTTCTATCCCTCATTCAAGCTAACCGATTTCATTAAGGAACTATATCAACTCATACAAACCATCATTTCATGAATTTAACTTGAACATTTACTACTTTTACAAATAAGTCCATAAATGTCATTTTCATCAAAAATCACTTTACAAAACTTGTATATTTATCAACAAGGGCTCCTAATCTTTCATAAAACATCAAGAATCGTGCAATAGCATTCATGGTATAATCCTACTTCTTTAAAAATTTTGCAAATTAACCCTCGGGCTAGCTAAGTTAAGTTACAACGATCCCAAAAACATAAAAATCATTAAAAACGAGCTCAAAAATCACTTACATGCACCACCAAAGCTTGCCAAAATATCAAGAACCCTAAAATGGCTTTCTATCCTTCAAATTTCAGTGAAAAAAGCCTTTGTAGAAGATGAATGAATTTTGTTTTATTTAATTTAACCTTTATTTACCTAATTACCAAAATAACCTTTTAAAACTTTAATAATTTCAACAAAACCATGTCCATACACATCCACTAACTACTCAATTGGTTTATTTACCAACCAATTCCCTTATATTAAAATTTCATAGCTATTTGACACCTTTAACTAATAGAACTCTACTTTTGCACCTTTTACGATTTAGTCCTTTTTACGTAATTAAACATGCATACGTCAAAATTTCTTAACGAAATTTTTATACGACCTCACTAACATTCCATAGACATTAAAATAATAATAAAATAATAAATTACTCATCAGATTTGTGGAAACCATTGTTCTGATTTCACTAAAAACGGGCTGTTACATGATTAGCTTGTACTAGGAAAAATATAGGATAGAGAACACTTATCATTGTTCATATAAGAACTAATAATTTGAGTGAAAAATTGCAAGTAAAATCAAGTGATTCACTTGGTTTACAACTAAGCTTTTAAGGAGGAAAATCTTAATGAACAGTGATCCAAATTAGAGTAGAAGAGTGAGGTTGCTACATGGTGAGTGTGTAGTACTTAAATAATGGCTTGTACTTGTTGAAGTATAGTTGATTAGCTCAATGGGCAAGGCATCATAGATGTAGGAGGAAACTGAATGGTGTAACCAAGTTTCTTGTATTCATCTTTGTTCTTTTTGCACTTGCCACTTGGTGTAACACCTTAAACCAGACCCAATCGTCGAATCCGAATGTGTGATGTAACATTACGTTTCTGAAACAACTCAAACAATTTTAATACATTTCCACAATATTTTATACATAATTATCGTTCATATAAATTTAATCATTATTCATATCCATATACATACATTAATAATTTCAAATGTCCTTAATCAACAAGCCAAAAGGTTATACGGGGTAAAAAAATTCAGAGTTAGGACTTGAACCCAAACTCAGCTGTTAAAATCCAACATTGTGTCTCGAGACAACAATTGTATGTCTCGAGATAGATTTTTCCTTATTTTAATTTTTTCGATAATGATATGTCTCGAGACATTGGGGTAGAAGTATCAAGAGTCCATTATGTCTTGAGACTAGTCTCAAGACACACTTCCTCTATTTTACTAATTTAGCTTTGATGTTTGGTTGTCTCGAGACAAAGGGTTTTTGTCTCGAGACATAAAACAGGGCAAAACTATTTTAGGTTCAATGTTTACTTGTCTCGAGAAAAAGTATTGCTTGTCTCGAGACCTAAACCCAAAAATACATAATTTGGTCATTTTTATTCTTAATGTCTTGAGACATGCTTTTGATGTCTCGAGACTAAATGGTCATTTTCTTATAGTACACAACATTTAAACATGAATTCCAACTTAAAACTCACCTAACATAAACCAAAACTACACCCTATTAATGCATACTCTTTTATCACATCAAAACCATGCAAACAAAATGGTAGCACACTATTTCGTGCATCTTTACTTAGCATAATTGGACTAATTATCCAACAAGTAAAACCATGCATATAAACATCAAATCTAGATGACCAAATTCAACCTTAGGATAAATCCAAAACCAAATAACCAAAATAACATATAATTACATAACCCAACCAAGGTACATGCCTTAGACCAAATAAAGAAAGAACACAAGCTCGGTCTGAGCTAAGCCGTTGAGTCTTAGGTGTTATCCATGGTCTTTAATCCAACAAAACCTGTTTAGACCTGTGCACGAAAACAAACAAATTCGTACACTGAGTATTGTATACTCAGTGGTGCTAATATAATTCAAATTCAATACATTTAAAAATTCCAAAAAATTCCAAATACGAATTTCGAATCACATTCATCAATGTGTCACGTTTCCATGTTGGCCCTTTAGGCTTGTATAATCGATTCACAATGTGTATATGTATCATCCAACCATCATATCAACTCAACCTGAATATCATTTATTCCATTTACATTATACATATCCCTATTAACCTGACTCGGACTCTAATGGATACACGGATCCAACTAATTACACCAATTTGGCACCCAATGCCTATCAGATAAATCTGAAATAGTAAGTTGCACCCAACGCTAGTTGGTAAAACTGAAAAATAGATGTGCCCAGCACTGGTTAGTATAACCGACAGATGGGTGTGCCCAGCACTCCCCGATACGTAGTCATATAACCCTAAACGCTTTCTATCCTATGACATGCTAACTATATTCGACTCTACCCAAACAGTTAATAGGGTAACATGTTCTCAATTTCATCAACCAATCATCAATACTCAAATATTATAGCATATCACATAACAATATTTATTCAATTTCACACTTATAACATTATATTATATTTTTACATATATTCAATTTGGTCCTTATCACTATCAACCAGTCTAAATCGAATCAATTCAACTCATTTCATCATATCATCACTTTATCACAAAACATACCCTATTTTATTCCAATTTAAGGTCAATTCCTTAATTATTTGAATTTTCAATTCATCGTATTCAATTGAATAATCTATTTCCCCTTTATGTACCGAATCGTAAACAATCAAAATATCAATTAAACATATTTACAATTATAATTATAAATGCATAAAAATTTAACACAAGCATACCGTATGAACTTACTTGGACAAACAGATAACGGTCAATCCTCTAAGGACATATTAGCAAATTTGCCTTTTTCCCCAATTAATTCTGATTTGGCTCAATTCCCGATCTATACAATTATTCAATTCAATTTATCAATTTCAAACATCTCATATCATCCTATTATAAGCATATACTCGTTTAATTTTATTATTTGAATGCCCCTAGACTTTTGCATTTTATTCAATTTAGTCCCTAAAACCGAAACTATCATAATTTTCACATTTAAGCTCCAATTTTTAATCCGATTTCAATTTTATCCTTATACAACCTTCTAAAATCAATATTTATAGAAATATCCTACCAAATTCAAAATATTTGCATTTTAGCCCTTAATCTCAAAATTAACAATTAATTTCATAATTTAATCCTTATTTTCCATTCCTAAGCTTTTAACCATCATTTTAACAACCAAGAGCTTCAAATATCTCTAATGGAAACATTTAAAATCCTTGATAATTTTAAAAACAAAGATACAATATATGTAGACCAAATTACAATGATCACAAAAACATAAAATTTACGAAAAACCAAGCTAGAAATCACTTACATGCAATGGATGAAAAGCTTGCATGTAAACAATGGCTTCCCTTTTCTTTCTTTATGGTTTCAGCTGGAGAATGAAGAAGTCTTCTATTTTTTTTTCTATTAGTTATTATTGATTTACCAAAATGTCGTTTTTTAATTTAACATAAAGATGACATTTTAACATGCAAACTACCCCTATACCGTCCACTAAAGGTTGAACTGGCCTAATTGCTATTTTGACCTTTGCAATTTAATTAATATCAATCAATAGCGATTAAGTTTTATGATTTTTACGATTTGAACCTTTTTCCTTAATTATCCATCCAAACTCTACAATTTTTGGACCAAACTTCAATTCACCAATATAATAACTCCGTAAATATTCAATAATATAATTTACAGGCTAATTGACCAATATAATAACTCCGTAACCACTTGTACCTTGACTAATTGACCAAATAATAAAATCTAAAAAAATCTAAAATCACAATAACATCATATTTAACTCGTAAATATTAAATAATAATATTTATGGACTCACTCATCGAAATTGTGGTCCCGAAACCACTATTTCTGACAACATTGAAAAACGGGTTGTTACAATGGTCTTACACCTTATAACATTTTTTGAGGTGTCGCCATGTAGGACTTGAATATCGTCGTCACAGTGTTGCCCCATAGAACCTACTGACCGTCGTCACAGTGTTGCTCTATGGAATCTATAAATTGTCGTCACGATGTCACCCTGAAGGACCAGTCGGTAACTGTCGTCACGGTTTCATTCTAGCGTACCATTAGCTAATTATCTCCACGATGTCGTCTTACTTCTTTGAATTCCCATTTCAATCCACTCATTCCTCCAATACGCCAAATATTCCTATCTCTATCTACCCCATCAAGGTAAAATTCCTCTATACTTCGCATGTATACAATAAACATGCATTTCACGCAAAAGCAAGACGTTATTTACAACACACAGTGCACTAAATATTCAAACACCATGTGGTAACCACCAAACAATGAACAACCATTTTCATACTTATACGAGCTTATGCATCTATAGCATGCATTTTCATTACTTTTATACACAATCATGGTCTAGGACAACTTAGAGCAAACGCGAAAGTAATTCAACCAAAATCACAACATCATTGATCACTCAAAAGTAGAGTACAGAAACTCACCTTAGATCATTTTTCCTTGTCAGCTTAGCTTGTCTCAACGCTAGATCCTCCTTCACCCTGGTAGCTAAGCATGACAATAGCATAAATCAGTTAAATCGAAGTTATTCAACCTTAAATCCCAGAATCCAATTTACAGAAACTTATTAAGAGCCATTACTTTCTCCTTCCTCAAGTCCTTGAGTACAGAAGGATACGAAAGCTTACATGTTACTCAATTTCTCTACTTCCAGCCTCTAATTTTCAAGACTACGGCTCCATGGAGCTCTCCTAAATTCGCTTCTTATCCGGAGCAACTGAAGAAGACAAAGCAAATAAAAGAAATAAATTTACAAACTGAAATAAAAATGATTTTTTCTTTTTTGCCAAAATGTCCTCTTTCACCTATATATATAACTCTCATACACGATCTCTCGAACCCTCCTAGCCAATCACCTAAAATCATTATGTTTCCCACTATGAAACTAGCCGGTTCCATCCTAACCAAACTAGAATTGGAACTCAACTATTTGCTCGTCGGCTCACAATTTTCCCCAAAATTCCTAGTAGAGTTTGCCAACTTACATATGTTTAATTGGGTCCAAATTCCCTCCCTAATTGGGTCCTTAAAAATATCCAGGTGTGACATCAGGTCACGTCCTGATGAGGTAAATTGCGTAGTCACAACCATACTCTCTGAGTATTTCTGGCATGTTTTGTTATCTTTGCAAATGAGTCCTAACTATTATGCAATGCAATTGAGGTCCTTAAATGCTATGAAATGTGATGAAAATTTTCATGATTAAGTCTTGTATGGTTAATTTCATAATTTTACTCTTGATTTTAAAAAATGGTTTTTCAAATTATTTTACTAAATTTACGATTTAGTCCTTAAACCTTTGTTTTAAAATTACATGTGTTTTACTTATCGGTTTTGGTTGATTCTTTCAAATATGGTTTTAAATTATACTCTATAAACTAAATGCATGATTAATTTAACAATTTGTAATTGTATCGTATGTTGTATGTAAAATGATGATTTTACCCCTAATGTTGTTTTTATCAGAGTAGCGTAGTGGAAGCATGGTTTAGGGTTTATAGATTCACTCTGAAACACCCCACACCCGGCCCACGAGCTTGAACCGGATCTGGTATGTTCCTTAAATAAATCGGTTTTCAATGTTCTAAATGACTTAGAGAAAATTTGTGTAATTTTAAAAAAATTGTTTTGGGTTGGGCTTAATTTGAAACCTATTTAATAAATTCTGGAAATCCAACTTAAATAAGGTGACAAAATAATTTTTGGGTTTATTATTTTAAAAGAAATAAATTTACTTATCTTTAATCAAACATAATTTGTATCATATTTAAATAAAAATAAACAGAATAAAGAAAATCCAACTGGGCCTTATGGCCTTATTACATCATTCAAACCCAAAATAAAGTACTAAAATTTCATAAAGTCCAAATTCCAAATAATTTCTTCAAGCGATGCATGGCCACCTTTAGCTCCCGCGCCGACCCGGTCCATTATCGCTCATCACCTGAAAAATAATTCCCAACGGGTGAGTCAACAGACTCAATGTGTACATAGTACTAATTTCCAACAAATCGTGCATACAAGTCATATCAATATCATGTTCATACAAAATAAAGGATGATGCAACCCAAATCCAAACCTATTTGTCCATCCGCTACACACCACCCGCACTTCAACCTGCATACACCGCGGGGACTACTAAGTCGACCCTCCATCCGCTACACACCATCGAAGGCGTCGCTGCAGATCGACGTGCTCATCGCCCACTTATGTTGTGTCATTAGACATCGTATTCACTGGATGTAACCGGTTACCACTTTTCACTTTATGTGACCGTAGTCACCACTTTACGTTGGTGAGACCGTAGTCATCACCTTCACTTTCTTCCTCCACAAATATCCCGAATGCCCCAATTATTTCATAACATATTTCACATACTTAATTTTCATTCATGTTACTAATCACATGTTCAAAATATATCACATTCACAATCCTATCAAAAGTAGGAAACGTGCACAGGTACTCCTTACCACATTTGTGGTGCTTAGCCACATTCACATACTGTTACATATTTATATATTTAATGATTGCCATGCAATTTATTGAAAGTTAGTAAGAGTACACACCTTTTCGCTTAATAGTTTCCGTGAATTCCAGTAGAGCGATCTACCGATCTAGATCTTTCACTCCTATATTCGGCCATTAATTAAAACATATAAATAAACCTATTTGGTCTTAAAACCAAATCCTACTAGAAGTAGAATTACTTACCTAGTTGCCGAATTGATTTAATCAAGTCCCAACAGCTTGCTAGAATTCCTCTTCCTTGAAATCGCTAATACTAGGTATGTAACCATGTCGCTTTTCGGTTTTGAAATAATGGAAAACACTTAAACAAATTATGCCTTGGCCGAATATCCCTTACCTTATGATGGGATTCCAAATCAAGAGGATTCCTTTATAAGCTGTTGAAATCCTATAACTCCGTGTTAGATTAGATCTAACTTTGAAAACGTGAATCATAATCTTTAACCACATATTTATATTTATAATCCTTACCTTAGATCCTTAGATTTCCCGAAAGATCCCCTTTTGATGTTGTGGATGATTGCCTCTTTCTTAGAATCCACAAAGATTCAAATTAACAAAGAGAACGGAGAAGAAAATAGAAGAAAAAGAGAGGATTTTTGCTTAATGAAAATTCGGCAGAGAGGGTTTTGCCTAGGAGAATTTCTACAGAGAGAAAGAGGGAGCAAATGTTGATGAGTAGCCCTCCTGTCCTCCTTTTATAGCCAAAGTTATCACTCTAGGAGTCCTTTACTTGGCCACCACTCCTCTTTTTGATAATATTATCTCTTTTATTTAAAAGATAAAAGCCTTTAATCCATCAATTATCTCTCAATTATCTCATTAGAAAATAATCCTTTATTTATCTCTTATTATTCACATATTTATGTGAATAAAACTCCTTTATTTATCTCTTATTATTCACATATTTATGTGAATAAAACTCCTTTATTTCTCTCTTATTATTCACATATTTATGTGAATAAAACTCCTTTATTTCTCTCATATATCCAAGTTTCCCGAAATGTTCAAGTTTCCATTTTTGGATCATTTCCAAAAATGTTTAGGTTTCCAAAATGTCTAAGTTTCCAAAAATGTCCATTTCCATTTCCATTTTCATTTCCATCTCCATTTTCATTTCCATTTTCATTTTCATTTCCATTTTCATTCATTTCTAGGTTTCCAAAAGTATCAAAAATTTATTCATAATACTTAAGACTTGTCATTTCATACAATTGATCTCAAAAATGCATAGGCCCTTCCTAGGATGTTACAGCTTCTACCCCTTAAAATAAAATTTCGTCCTCGAAATTTCCTAACTAAACAGCTTGAGGGTATTGCTTGTCGCATTGTCTCTTCCGCTCCCACGAAGCTTCTTCCGATCCATGATTGCGCCATAACACCTTGACTAAAGGCACCGACTTCTTTCGTAGTGCTTTCACGCCACGCCCAAGATCTGAATCGGCTCCTCCTCGTAGGATAGATCCGCCTTAACTCCACTTCTTCAACAGGTACCACATGAGACGGATCCGATCGATAGCGACGTAGCATGGACACATGAAATACGTCGTGCATTTGATGCAACTCGGTGGCAACTCCAATTGGTATGCCATCGCCCAACTCGCCAAGATTTGATAGGGCCCTATAAACCTTGGGCTTAGCTTCCTTTGCGACCGAACCGCATAACCTTCTTCCAAGGTGAGACCTTTAGAAACACTTGGTCTCCTACTTCAAACTCAATTTCTTTCCTCTTAAGGTCTGCGTGCGACGACTTACTGTCTATCGTAAGCTTCTTTCAATCGTGCCCGAATTAATTCCACCTTCTCCTCGCCTTCCGCCACTAACTCTGACCCAAAACGCGGCGTTCTCCTAACTCGGTCCAACAAGTTGGTGTTCTACATTTCCTTCCATACAATGCTTCGTATGGTGCCATCCGAATGCTTGCCTGATAGTCATTTGTTGTTGTAGGCGAACTCAACTAGAGGCAAGTAATCTTCCCAACTTCCTCGGAATCCATCACACACCTCTTAGCATATCTTCCAACACTTGTATAACCTGCTCGCATCGCCTGTCCGATTGTGGATGAAAAGCCATAGTGAAGTCTAGCTTAGTGCCTAATGCTTGATGAAGTGCTTTCCAAAATCGAGACGTAAACCTTGGGTCTCTATCGGAGATGATCGACATCGGTACCCGTAGCCTCACGATCTCCGCCACATATAACTTGGCTAACTTTTGAAGGGAATAGTCGATCCTCACAGGGGATAAAATGTGCGGACTTGGTCAAACGGTCCACTATCACCCATACCGAGTCCTTCTTAGTGGGCGTTAGGGAAGCCCACTAACTAAGTCCATGGTAATTCTTTCCCACTTCCATTGGGGAATCTCAATTGGTTGAAGCAATCTGATGGGACTTGGTGTTCACCTTTACTTGCGACATGTCAAACATTTCCCCACAAATTCGAGTCACCTCTCGTTTGTGTCCGACCACCAAAATTGTTCCCTTAGATCTCTATACAGACTTGATGCCTCCGGGATGCATAGCATAAGGACTACCATGCGCTTCCCGAAGAATCCTTTGTCTCAACTCCTTATCCCCGGCATACAAACCTTTTCCTTGTAGCACAGTACTCCTTCATCATTGACGCCATAATCCTTTAATCCTCCTTGCCGTTTTGCTGTAACTTAGTACTTAAGTCCTTATCCGCCAACCGTCCCTCTTTCACCTCCTTCACCAAAGTTGGCTTGACTTGTAACTCGCCAACAAAGCCTTCCGTCTTCATACAAACTTAAGTGAGCTAACAAAGCCCTTAAATCCGACACAACCTTCCTACTTAGGGCGTCGGCTACCACATTCGCCTTGCCCGATGGTATTCTATCGAATACAGTCATAATCTTTCAATAACTCCACCCACCTTCGTTGCCTCAAGTTCAACTCCTTCGAGTCAACAAATACTTAAGGCTTTTGTGGTCCGTGTAAATTCTTGACCTTTCTCCATAAAGGTAGTGCCTCCAAACTTTGAGGCGAAAACCACCGCCGCGAGTTCCAAGTCATGAGTTGGGTAGTTCACCTCATGCGGCCTTAATCTGTCGAGATGCATAAGCGACTACCTTTCCTTCTTGCATTAGCACACACCTAACCTCGTGTGCGAAGCATCACAATATACTACGGTCCTTACCGCCTCCTATTTGAATTAACACCGAGCTTCACAAGACCTTTTTAAGCTTTTCAAAGCTCTCCTGTTGCTTATCCGTCCACACAAACGGTACTTCCTTCCTTAGTAACTTTGTCAAAGGTGCGGCTATTGACGAGAATCCTTCCACGAACCTTCTGTAATAGCTCGCCAAGCCTAAGAAACTTCTCGATTTCAGCCACCGACCTAGGTGATTTCCAATCCAACACCGCTTTCGATCTTCCTAGGATCCACTCTTATTCCTTCATGCGGATACCACATGTCCTAGGAACGCCACTTCCTTGAGCCAAAATTCGCACTTGCTTTGAATTTGGCATAAAGCTTCTTTTCCTTAACACTTCTAACACAACTCGGAGATGCTCATCGTGCTCCTCCTCCGTCTTGGAATACACCAAAATGTCATCGATGAACACCACGACGAATCTATCCAAGTAGGGTTGGAAAACCCTATTCATCATATCCATGAACGCGCGGCGGTGCGTTACAACCCAAACGGCATCACCACAAATTCAAAATGACCGTACCTTGTCCTAAAAGCGGTCTTATGAATATCACCTCCTTCACTTTCGAGTTGATGATACCCCACCTTAAGTCGATCTTTGAGAACACAAATGCCCTTTTTCGGTTGGTCGAACAAGTCATCTATCCTTGGCAAAGGATACTTGTTCTTGATGGTCGGTTTGTTCAATCGACGATAATCTATGCACATCCGCATAGTTCCATCCTTCTTCTTCACAAAGAGAACCGGTGCTCCCACGGAGACACACTGGTCGAATGAACCCACGATCCAACAACTCTTGGATTTGAGCCTTGAGCTCCACTAACTCCTTTGGTGCCATTCGGTAGGGGAGCGATTGACACAGGAGCATGCTCTGGTAGCAAATCTATTCCAAATTCCACTTCTCTATCTGGGGTATTCTGCAACTCTCCTCGGAAATACATCCTCAAAATCCCTCATCGTTCTAACTCCCTTGACACCTTCCTCTTCTCCTCTTAACGCACTCACACGAAGGCTAAGAATGCCTTACATCCTTTCTTAACCATTTTCTCGGCCTTCAAGGTTGAAACTACGTTAGACAAGTAGTTCCTCCTTTCTCCGATCATCACTACTACCTCATCTTCCGGGTTCTTAGTTCCATACGTTTAGCCGCACATTCCAACACGGCTCGATGCTCTACTAGCCAATCCATTCCAAGTATAAGCTCAAACTCTCCAGAAGGGTAATTCCATTAAGTCACCAAAAGTTCGCTCCCGAATCTCTAGGGGTACATTCCGAAAGATCCTATCTATCCTCACCGTTTGGCCTAAAGGGCTTACTACGCTTATCCGCCTATCGTAAAGTTCGAGTCTAGGCCTAGTGTTTCAACCACACTACATGCAACATAGGAATGAGTTGAGCCCACATCAATAAGAGCAAAATAGGGTTTGTCATGAATAAAGAACGTCACGGGTTATAACATCCGGCGCGTCTCCTCTTCCCTCCCGGTGAACCGCGTAAACCAAACCCGGTTGCCTTGCTTCGCGTTAGTGCACCTCGGCCCCGAGCTCCACGGCCTCTGCCACTACCTCTGTTGGCCGACCCACGACCTCTTTGAGGTTCGCCATCCGCTCTACCACGGCTGGTTAGCATTCCGAGTGCTTTGTTGGCTCTCATCTAATAGCTTGGGGCAATCCTTAATCATATGGTCCTTGGACCCACACTTGAGACATCGTCCCGCCTTTTTCCAACACTCTCCCCGTGCTTCCTTCCACAATGTTCACAAGTGCGAAATTGCCACTGCCGTACCACTGCTTGACTTTGTGGCTGTCAACTCTAGGCCTCTTGTGGCCTTTTCCAAATGGCCCAAAAACCTCTTTTGGGCTTATTTCATCCCACACCGCGCTTGGTGGCGTCCTTAATTCCTCACCACTTTAGCCTTTTCCACCAAGGCGAGAGAATTCCCGCTCCCGATGCGGTGCTATCAAAAGTCTCAAATCGTCCCTAAGTCCGTCCTCAAAACGAACACGGCGTTCATGCTCGATCCACCACTACTCCTCGGGCATATCGGCTCAACCTCAAGAATTTCGCTTCATATTCTGGGTGACGGACTTACTTCCTTGTACCAACCCCGAAAAGCCTTCCTTTGCTCATCTATATACCGGTTCCCACATACTTCTTCCAAATGCTTCCTTAGCATATTCCTGTGTCGATCTTCCGCCGTGGCACCGTCGACGGTTAACCACCATTGATACGCTTCATCGCGTAATGAATGCCGCCATCCCTTTCAACTTCTCCTCGGGGTCAAGTCGAGCTCATCCATGATGCGCTCGATTGCTTCCAACCATGCTACTCGGTATCTTTGGGTGCCACTCCCGATACTCCTCTAAACATTTCACTCCATTAGCACGGAGCCGCTCGAGCCGCACTTACGATTTCCTCGAATTGTTTCTGTACCACCACCAATTCCAAAACTCGCAAAGACAACTGCGACACGGCATCTTCCCTATCCGAGCCTGCTGCTCAATATTGGCGGTACCGGGTGATGGTGGTGGTGGTATCTCATTGTCGAACCTTGTCCCGATCTAACAGATCATCCTTCCTCTACCTCTTCCCACGGCGACCACGTCCTCTTGAGCTCATTATCGATTTAGATCCGATTAAGGAATTTTATGTATTAGTATTCTTGTTTCACTTATTACCCGCGATGATATCTTATGAAGAAGAGTTTAAGAGTGGTTCTTTCAGTATTCATACATGCATACAGAGTCTTGCATTCATTCATTCATCCATCAACAAATATGAACTTTCGTTCATTCAAAGAAACGTTGTAATTCTTGTTGTTGTTTTCGTTATTTTACTTTTCCACTACCCAGGGCATTTTCGTAATTTTATCCTACAGGGTATTTTCGTAAATTTTCAAAATAAAAAGTTCCTGGTGATTTTGACTTAAAGTATTTTGGTACTTCTAAAGTTCCGGGAATTTTGGAAGAATTTTGAAATCTAGGGGTATTTCGGTAATTTTTGATCTCGGGGTATTTTGATGAATTTTTCCAAAAATCGGGGTAAATTTGTAAAATTTATTAAGTTAGGGATATTTTCCAAGATTGTAAAACATTGAGGGTTTCTTTGAGAGTTACACTTTTCAAAGCAATGATATTGTAAAAATTTTGGAAATCGTGGTCGTTTTGGTAATTTTGTAAGTTAGGAGCAATTTTGTAATTTTCCAAAATCAAGATAGTTTGATATTTTACAAATTAGGGTTTTTGAACATTTGATAAAGTAATGAAATTTTGTTAAAACTATGGGTGGTTTGGTCATTTTATAAACCAAGGGTTTTTTTTTATAAAAGAAAAAGCGGCTAAGTCCCTTTCGGGTTTTATTCTTTGTGTTTAGCCTATGACCGAGCCCTCTTGGTCGTGGTGAACCAAAGCTACGCACCAGCAGGATTCGAATGAAGAGGAGGTGAGTCACGCGGATCGCTTAAATACCAAGCTCTCACCGACCTTTCTAGACATGCGCACGCAGGTTGCCACACCACCGAGCCTTCCGAGTTAGGGCGAACCGGTTACGCACTGGTGGGATACCTCACGAAGAGGAGGTGAGTCACTAGGATCGCTTAAATACCAGGCTCTTCCGATCCAATCCTAGACATGCGTCATGGGGTTGCCACACCCAGCTTAATAACTTAGTCATAGGTTTGTTAAGTTCATTAAGTCTTATGAGTTTCAAGTGTTTGAGTAGTCTAATCCTGGGGTTCAAGTTCCTATCACACTATTCTACGCTCCATGCCTTTTCTACCCTTTTACAATTCATAATTCACATAATCACAGGATGGTTAAAGGTACTTACACCGTGGATCATGGGTCGGAGACTTAGGTGCCATGCCATAAAACCCGCTTATTTCAAAGAAATTCATTTGGGCTCGAATTGAAAACGTTTTGGGCCCGAGCCCCCACAGTAGAGTTTTAAAACTGGCTCGATACCAATGAAACACCCCACACCCGGCCCACGAGCTTGAACCGGATCTGGTATGTTCCTTAAATAAATCGGTTTTCAATGTTCTAAATGACTTAGAGAAAATTTGTGTAATTTTAAAAAAATGTTTTGGGTTGGGCTTAATTTGAAACCTATTTAATAAATTCTGAAATCCAACTTAAATAAGGTGACAAAATAATTTTTGGGTTTATTATTTTAAAAGAAATAAATTTACTTATCTTTAATCAAACATAATTTGTATCATATTTAAATAAAAATAAACAGAATAAAGAAAATCCAACTGGGCCTTATGGCCTTATTACATCATTCAAACCCAAAATAAAGTACTAAAATTTCATAAAGTCCAAATTCCAAATAATTTCTTCAAGCGATGCATGGCCACCTTTAGCTCCCGCCGACCCGGTCCCATTACCGCTCATCACCGAAAAATAATTCCCAACGGGTGAGTCAACAGACTCAATGTGTACATAGTACTAATTTCCAACAAATCGGGCATACAAGTCATATCAATATCATGTTCATACAAAATAAAGGATGATGCAACCCAAATCCAAACCTATTTGTCCATCCGCTACACACACACCCGTACCAACTTTGTACATCGCGGGGACTACTAAGTCGACCCTCCATCCGCTACACACCATCGAAGGCGATCATTGCGATGACGTGCTCATCGCCCACTTATGTTGTGTCATTAGACATCAGTATTCACTTGGATGTAACCGGTTACCACTTTTCACTTTATGTGACCGTAGTCACCACTTTACGTTGGTGAGACCGTAGTCATCACCTTCACTTTCTTCCTCCACAAATATCCCGAATGCCCCAATTATTTCATAACATATTTCACATACTTAATTTTCATTCATGTTACTAATCACATGTTCAAAATATATCACATTCACAATCCTATCAAAAGTAGGAAACGTGCTGGTACTCCTTACCACATTTGTGGTGCTTAGCCACATTCACATACTGTTACATATTTATATATTTAATGATTGCCATGCAATTTATTGAAAGTTAGTAAGAGTACACACCTTTTTCGCTTAATAGTTTCCGTGAATTCCCGTGAAGCGATCTACCGATCTAGATCTTTCACTCCTATATTCGGCCATTAATTAAAACATATAAATAAACCTATTTGGTCTTAAAACCAAATCCTACTAGAAGTAGAATTACTTACCTAGTTGCCGAATTGATTTAATCAAGTCCCAACAGATTGCTAGAATTCCTCTTCCTTGAAATCGGCTAATACTAGGTATGTAACCATGTCGGTTTTTCGGTTTTTGAAATAATGGAAAACACTTAAACAAATTATGCCTTGGCCGAATATCCCTTACCTTATGATGGGATTCCAAATCAAGAGGATTCCTTTATAAGCCTCGTTGAAATCCTATAACTCCGTGTTAGATTAGATCTAACTTTGAAAACGTGAATCATAATCTTTAACCACATATTTATATTTATAATCCTTACCTTAGATCCTTAGATTTCCCGAAAGATCCCCTTTTGATGTTGTGGATGATTGCCCTCTTTCTTAGAATCCACAAAGATTCACTTAACAATGAGAACGGAGAAGAAAATAGAAGAAAAAGAGGGATTTTTGCTTAATGAAAATTCGCAGAGAGGGGTTTTGCCTAGGAGAATTTCTTGAGAGAGGAAGAGGGAGCAAATGTTGATGAGTAGCCCTCCTGTCCTCCTTTTATAGCCAAAGTTATCACCCTAGGAGTCCTTTACTTGGCCACCACTCCTCTTTTGATAATATTATCTCTTTTATTTAAAAGATAAAAGCCTTTAATCCATCAATTATCTCCTCAATTATCTCATTAGAAAATAATCCTTTATTTATCTCTTATTATTCACATATTTATGTGAATAAAACTCCTTTATTTATCTCTTATTATTCACATATTTATGTGAATAAAACTCCTTTATTTATCTCTTATTATTCACATATTTATGTGAATAAAACTCTTTATTTCTCTCTTATTATTCACATATTTATGTGAATAAAACTCCTTTATTTCTCTCATATATCCAAGTTTCCCGAAATGTTTCAAGTTTCCATTTTTGGATCATTTCCAAAAATGTTTAGGTTTCCAAAATGTCTAAGTTTCCAAAATGTCCATTTCCATTTCCATTTTCATTTCCATCTCCATTTTCATTTCCATTTTCATTTTCATTTCCATTTTCATTCATTTCTAGGTTTCCAAAAGTATCAAAAATTTATTCATAATACTTAAGACTTGTCATTTCATACAATTGATCTGAAAAATGCATAGGCCCTTCCTAGGATGTTACACACTCTGAACTATATGATTGATGTTTAAGCATGTAAATATATTGAGTGAATATTATGTGGTGTGAACGGTGGTTTTGTGGTGTGTTTGGTGGTCGGTAAGGAGAGTCATGTAAGTGGCTAATGTGATGTTTTAGATTCGGGTTAGACCGTCCCGGCCGGGTTTGGGGCGCCACATTAGTGACTAAATTGAATTTTTTTTATATAATTGGGTGACCAAAACAAAAATACTCTCGTAATTGAGTGACCATTTATATAGTTTATAACGACCATATCATCCGGTTGTTTTAGATTTAATGGCATAGTTACTAAAAAAGCAAATTTTGATGGTTTAGTGATCAAATTAAAATTTTATAATATAAAAATATAAAAAAAATCAATTACTAATTAATTAGTGTATCCTCGCTTTATATACTCGAGAGAAGTTATATAAAATGGTGTGTAGTAATATTTAGGAGTGAGCAAAATTCGATTCGACTCGAAAAAATTGAAAAAAAAGTTTGAATTTCAAATTATTTGGATCAAATTAATCGAATCAACTCGATTTTTTTTTTAATTTCAAGTTCGAATCGAGTTGAATTTTTAAATTCAAATAACTTAAATAATTCGAACAAACCAAATATCAAACCCTTTTATTTCCCTTCCCCCTCAACCCCCTCTCAAACCCTTCTACTTCCCCTAAAAAAATTTACTTCTCCCAAACTATCAAAACTTTTTTCATTTTACTTTCTCTCAAAACTTTTACTTCTCCCTCAAAAATTTTACTTCTCCCCAAACCCTCAAAACTTTTTTCATTTTCCTTTCTCCCTAAAACTTTTTACTTCTCCCAAACTTCCAAACAAAATTTCCTTTTGCTTTCCCCAAAAATTTTACTTGTTTTTTTCGAATTTATGTTTATTATTTATATCATTGAATTAAATTTTACATATTATACTATTTGTATTATTAAATTGTTTAATCATGCTGAATCTTTATCAATTTCTGTTAAAATTGAATTATTGATGATACCGTAAAATATTTGTGTTAGAATTTTATGTTGGTATTAATTTCACATTTTATCTTTAAAATAACTTTTATTAAAAATCACATTTTTTACATTTAATATATATATATATTTAATTTCAAAATACATGGTGACAAGAATGGAAGATAATTGAAGCACCTAAGCAAAGCAAAGAAGCTAACTTGTATATAAAAAATTAATAAATAAATTATGACAATATGAAAGTTAATAACAAATTTGATTACGGTAGGTGGCAGTGACTACAAGGATCCAAAGTAATTTTTTTAATTTAACTCGAACAAATATATTCGATTTGATTCGAATTTCATCTCACTTGACTTGATTTGAGAAAATTTCAAATCGAGTTAGGATGATAAAATAAGATTCATCAACTCGATTAACTCGAAATTTTTTCATTCGATTCGATTTAATCAAACGCTCACCTCTAATAATATTTGTGATGAGATTTATAATTTTATCGAGAAGATTGTTTTATTAGTTTAATTTTTATATATTTTAATATTAACTTATCTGGAGTGCTTATTACTAGTAGCCAACTCATAGGTGCATTTCCATCCACTAACGTTGGTAGCCTCCCTCTTTCCCTCCATACTCCAGGTTGGGGTCACTTTCACTTTAATCATGTTTATGGTAACTTCCCATCTCTCTTTATAACTACTCTCCATTACTGTTTTACTGTTTTAGAGAATTATAAATCCAAAAGTTTAATTCAACCTTGCTCGTGATAATCGATTCGTTATCCTATTAACATTGACCCCATTCTTTTTATTTTGGTAGGTATATAATTTGTCAAACAATATAGTTGGTTTGTATGGATTTGTACCTAATGAATTTGTATCTCTATGCAGGTGAACTTATACATAATAGGCACCTACTACGTCAAATTAAGAAATAATGTCTTATAAATAAAAAAAATTAACCTCACGAAAACACCCAATAAACCTATAAACTTTCTATTATTAAAAATTTTCTGCAATTCTCTTCTACAAGTTCTACAGCCAGTATAAGTTTAACATTCTCTGTCACTTAAAGCTGTTATAACAGCCATATAATTCCCGATCCTCTTTCTTTCTTCTCTCTGTAAAACACCTCGTTTAACTGAGTTGTTATGCTTTCTTATAAGGAATCCTCTACAGTATGTAGTGTGTAAATAATTGTCAAAACATCAGATACCATGAGCAACTTTTACATTTGTAAAGACGATGTTATAGATATTGATTATTTTTTTGCATTTAATGGAAACAGTGGAGAGAGAAAATGAAAAAAAGGTCAACGGAGAGAGACGATACATAGGCAGCACATCTGTCTGTCTCATGGAGAAAGGAAAGCGGCGCGCTCTCAGAGTCTCCTCTCCCTGCCTGGTTACTTTCTCTCTCTGCTATTATTCTCTATCCAAAGCCCGTTTCAGTGAATTCTTATAGGCACGCGTTGGATGAGGAAAGTGGGGTTGAGAAAGTATGTCCCTAGGTGAATTTGTTGTAAGCAGTAACTTCAAATGTAGAGACTAGGAGTAGAGTAGTAGCTACTGTAAAGCTACGATTATAGGATTGCAGGGTTCGCATGCCGAGGTTAATTAATGTTTTGCTATCTGTGCCTCTCACTTTGTTTGGTTTATTTTTATTATATTACGAAAAAGAGTGTGGATTTTGCCTCGAGCCTTGCCCTGCTCTGCCCATATCACCACCGCCTCACTAATGCTCGCGTCTCCCATCTATTCCCCAGTCCAACTCTTCTTCTCTTTTGTTTCCCTTTCTTCGTTAAAGTAATCTTCCCAACTCCTTGGATTTATTTTATTAGCTCCATAAATAATATTTATCACATTTATAATGTAATAAATATATTTCGCAAAACATTTATGTTCGTTATTTTATTTAATTAATAATATAAATGAAACTTTTTCAATAATTTATATTTATTTTTATCTTAAAAAAAGTAAACTATACTTACTGTCATTTTTGTTTACCTCGTATTGTATTTTAGTCATTTATATTTAAAATATTACGTCTTAATCACTTATGTTATCATGTTGTAACATTTTAGTCACTGAGTCGTTAATTATCGTTAACAGTATAACGGTAAACTAACGTAGTACGTTAAATCATCATTTCAAACAAAAATTTTAAGTTAAATTATACAATTAGTCCCCATATTTTTTCGTTTTGAGCACTTTAATTTTTTTCTTTTATGTTCTTTAAACTTTTCTTCTTCTTTTTTCCATTCCCTTTTGCTGTTTCTTCTGTTTTCCTACTTTCTCCATTTCTTTTAACATATCATGAAGTCGAATTGGTAATAAAGAAAGAAGTAGGAAGTCAAAAGCCATCAAAACTTATAAACTCATACCATCTTCTAACTATCAAAACCCTTCGTCACCACCCATCATCTTCATTTCATCCACCAATACCTTCACCACTACCATGACATCATTCATGACAAATCCAACAATATCATCCCCTCACAAAATAAACTCATGTTCAAATCAATTATGAATCTAAATAAACAACAATTAATAAGCTCAAAAAAATCACAGAGAGCTAAACATTAGTCAATGATCGGTGACAGAGGAGAACATATAAAAAAATCAAGCTGATCTAATGGCCGGTGATGAAGATTCGATCTAGGATAGTCCAAAAGTTGGAGATTTTTTGAGATGTTTTCGAAATGAGGTCATGGTAGTGATGAAGGTGTTAGTGGATGAAATGTAGATGATGGGTGGTGGTGGAGGGTTTTGATGGTTAGTAGATAGTATGGGTTTTGGTTATAAGCAATGATGGCTTTCGACTTCCTGTTTCTTTCTTCACTGCTAATTCGACTTACTGATATATTAAAAGAAATGGAGAAGTAGGAAAATAGAGGGAGAAGCAAAAGATAATGGAAAATAAAGGAAAAAAAGTTTAAATAACATAAAAGAAAAAAATTAAACTGGTCAAAACGAAAAAATATGGGGACCAATTATATAATTTAACCTAAAATTTTTGTTTGAATTGATGATTTAACATGCCACGTTAGCTTACTGTTACACCGTTAATGACAATTAACGACTCAATTACTAAAATGTTATAACACGATAATGTAAGTGATTAAAATGTAACATTTCAAACATAAATGACTAAAATGTAACTTGAGGTAAAAAAAAGTGACCATGGCTGTAGTTTACCTTGAAAAAAATCAAATCAAAATGAAAATCTTGAAATTTAAGATGAAATTTTTTATATGACATTAAATTATAGAAAATAGATAATATTTTTCTTTCATGCAATCCTTTCTCTAATTTACTTAGCTTAATTATATTAGCATTTTACAATCTTTTCTCAATCAATTACATTAAACATAAATAAATTATTATAGCGGTGAAATTTTTATATCATTAAATTTTTTTATATATAGCATTGATTTAAATGATACTTTTTCATTAAAAATTATAATATTTTGAGTTCGAGTTGTATTATATGTAGTAATTCTTATCGATTTTATATGAGATTGAAAAAATAACTCTCAAAGCAATAATATATTACTTTATAAAAATAAGAGATATTTAATAAAATTTTTATTGGGTTGAAACTTGATTGAAATGTAACACTAATTTAATAAAAATATTAAAGATGAGTATAAATAATAAATATTTAAAATATAAATGTATAATAATTTTTTTGTCTTCTAACTTGAAAAAAAAATCATTTTAACTTTTCATTTAATTTTTAGTATTTTTTTAATATTTGAACTTATATTTTTTTATTAAATCACCCCAAATGGATAGATAGAAAAGTTAACATTTATTAACTTTGCTAGCATGATATACACATAGAAACATGTCAATATTTAATTAAATTTTTAATTTCTAAAAAAAAATATTTTATACTTTTAAATAATTTTAATGATTTTTAATTTTTATAAATAATTTTGAATTTCTTGAATTGTGAATTTCGGTATTGGGCCACATGAACCTATTGGCTTCGGCTTATACTCAATTAGTCTCTCTTTTTTTTTTTTAAATTGTAATAAATTATTACAATTAATATAAGTCGATAATTTTTCATGCATTGAAAATTTATAATAAAAATAATGGTTTAGCTTATCTTAAATAATCCTTTTAAGACTTTAAAGATATTTGCTAACAGTTTTTTTAAACAATATTTTCTATCATCTTGAAAATTAAAGATATATATCAACTTTTAGGGATTAAAGTTTCATTTTAAAATTATTGGGTTTGAATCTTTGTAATAAACAAGCTGGATTTGTAGGATTGAGAAATATTTATTTTTATTATATACAACATAATATTATATGTTAAAAAATATATTTTACTTTAATACTTTTTTATATAATAATTTGAATTCAATCGTAAATAAATATTTCGTCATAAGTTACAATTAGAGCTGATCATGGGCCGGGCCGGGCCCAAGTAAAATTCTAGGCCCGGGCCCGACTCGAAATATAGGCCTAAAAATTTGTCAAAGCTCGGCCCAAAATAAAATTGCTAAGCCCGACCCCGACCCAGCCCAGCCCAGCCCATATTAATTTTTTTAACTTATTTTATTAAATAAAAAATTTAAAATATAATAAATCAAATACATTTAAAAACATAAAAACAAATAAAAAATGATACTAAAACAATTCTTAAAACAATACACAAATTGAAAGTGAAAGTGAAATTAGAAAAGTAAAGTTAAAAATTTAAAATAATTAAAAATAAAAATAAAATATTTATTATATAATTCGGGCTGTGCCCGAGCAAAAAATCTTGCCTGAGGCCCGGCCCGTTTTCTAAACGGGCCTTGTTTTTTGTCCAAGCTCATTTTTCGAGCCTATATTTTTGCCCAAATCCTCCTATTTTTTGGGCGGGCCTTCGAGCTGGGCCGGGTGGCCCGGCCCATGATCAGGTCTAGTTACAACTTAGGTTTATAGATATTATTTTTGCATTAATAGAGAAACTCATCTTTGAACATAATTCTTACCTTAATTCTATAGAATAATAATTGGTATATTATTAGTGGAGTTTTTAGATTTCACAAGAAGCATAAAGGAACTGATTAAGTGTTCTATAATAGTATAGTAAAATATTTTAAAAAAATCTAAAAAAAGAGACACTTAACAAATTTTTAAGATTGCTTGTGAAAAAAAAAAGTATATCACCAATATATCAAATATTAACCCTACTTTTATATACTTCTAAATTTTACAATTGAGAGGAAAATTCTTAATCCCTTCCCAGCTTTTTTACATTAATAATACAAAAAATAAATTAATTATAAAAATGAAATGAAAAATAAATTATTTATGAAAATTGATCGTTTTGAATAATAATAGACAATGCTGTCAATTTATAAAGCTACACCATCTATAAAAAATAATATTTTAATAAAAATAAATAAAATAATAATATTTTAATTTAAAAAGAATTGTCGCCAAACAAGGAGACGACACCCCTTTTCACACAGAGTTTTACTCTTTTTATATATATATATTTTTTTTAAAACAATTTTTATATATTTAATTATATATATTTTATAATTTCTGTTAATTTTATTTTATTTAATAAAAAAAGCTAAGTTGTTTTAATTTCACAATTTTATAATTTATGAATTTATGAATATTTAAAATAATGACTAAATTGATTTTTTTTTTTTGTAAAATTGACATAAAAACCTTAAGATAAACTATCTAAATAGTCACTCAAGGTTTTTAGTGAGTTCTTAGGGTTTTTTTACCCTAATAATATACAAAATAAAATAAAATACCAAAATGATATGTTGCTAAGATTAAGTACCAAAATGGTACATTTAGATGGGTAGAGGGTGTCAGATAGGCGGCACATCCAGTGTATTTCCCCCCCCACTCCCCCATCCGGCTCGTATCGGTTTATGTTTTTAAATTTCTTTTTAGGGTTTTTAGGGTTAGGGTTTTGCTAAAATAATTTAGGGTTAAGAGTTTTAGTAATTTTTAAAAATAAATTAGGATTTAGAGTTTAAAGTTTTAGTGATTTTTAAAAGAAAGTGGGAGAGGGAGTGAGGTGGAAGAAAGAAAGAAAAGGTCATTTACGCAAAAAAAATAAAAATTGTTGAGCTATTCTGTGAAAAAATCTGAAAAATAAGGACAAAAAATTGAAGATAGAAAATCGTGACTGACCGATTACATCACGTCAGCTGCATCAGCGGCGTCAGCGATGTGACAAGTCAATGTTTTTTAGCCTGTTACAGTTTTTAAAAAAAAATCGAATTTTTGGAGCCTCCTCCCTCCCACGGTTCTAGTATAAAAGGGGGGTGAGCTTTTGGTTTGGTCACCGCATGCTTAGAAGAAATAGTTAGTAAATTACAATATTTTTTTCTTTTATTATTATTAATTTATTAGTTTGTTAGGTTGGTTTTAGTTTGTGTTATCTGAAATTCGAAGTTAATACGATTAATACGGAAATAGGACTTCTTCTGCTTCTGATTGTTGATTCAATGCAATAATAAGATTTTTTTGTTACAACAAGCCAGATCACAGAATCATAGAAAAAATGAGTTATTTGAGTTGAAAATAAAAAAATGAGCCTGGCCGGGTACTGACCAGACCGGTTCATGGAAATTGGAAATTAATAATAATAAAAGAAAATAACATTGTAATCTACTAACTGTTTCTTCTAAGCATGCTGGGACCAAACCAAAAGCCCACCCCCTTTTATACTAGAACCGTGGGAGGGAGAAGGCTCCAAAAATTCGATTTTTTTAAAAAAAACTGCAACAGGCTAAAAAATACTGACTTGTCACATCGCTGACGTCGCTGACGTGATGTGACCGGTCAGTCACGATTTTTCATCTTTAATTTTTGGTCCTTATTTTTCCGGTTTTTTCAAAGAATAGCTCAACAATTTTTATTTTTTTGCGTAAATGACATTTTTTTTTCTTCCACCTTACTCCCTCTCCCACTTTCTTTTAAAAATCACTAAAACTTTAAACCCTAAATCTTGATTTATTTTTAAAAATCACTAAAACCCTTAATCCTAAATTATTTTAATAAAACCCTAACCCTAAAAACCCTAAAAAATTTTTAAAACATAAATTGATACGAGCCGGATGAGGGAGTTGGGGGGAATAAACACTGGGTGTGCCGCCTATTAGATAGGCACAACTGGTGTCGCCTATTTGACACCCTCCACTGGTGATGTCTATCTGACACCCTCCACCCATCTAAATGTACCATTTTAGTACTTAATCTTAGCAACATACCATTTTGGTATTTTATTTCATTTTTTATATTATTAGGGTAAAAAACCCGAGTTCCTATTTTGATTGCCAAATTTTGTATTGTTAATTTCGTCACTCCACTTAGGTGAATTTTCAATTCTAGTCACTCCACAATTAAAATGTATTTGGTCACCAAATATAATGCTCATCTGGCCTTCTTTTGATTGCTATAATAATAAACTTAGCCCTAATATTTTACACATTCTATCAAGTTGATTATATTTCTAAAAAAATCAATACATTTCACCCTCAACATTTACACATTATCAACTCGGTCATTATTCTAAATATTCAAAAATTTATAATTATAAAATATTAAAATATTAAATTAAAAAAATAAAACAACTCAACTATTTTTTATAAATATTAAAAATTTCGGTGACCAAAAGAGAAACCCTCTAAAAAACTTGAGTGGTTTTTTTTAGGTAGTTTACTCTAATGTTTTTATGTCAATTTTACCAAAAAATTTATCAATTTGATCATTATTTTAAATATTTAAATATCTATAATTATAAAAAATTAAAAATTCTGAAATTAAAACAACTTAAACTTTTTTATTAAATAAAATAAAATTATAAAAACTATAAATATAAAAATAAAACTAAGAATATATAATAATAAAAAGGTAAAAGTGGGTGTGAAAAAGGGGTGCTGCGCTTTGGCCACACCCCTTAGGAAATTAAAATATTATTTTTCTTTTTTTATAGGTAGTATCGTCTTATATATTGATGACATTGCATTTTATTATTCAAAATGATCCATTCTCATAAATAAACTGTTTTCTACCTAATTTTCATATACATTTTTGTAACTCCGGTAAATTAGAAGAAAATGCCAATTTTAAAAAATATTTAGGGATTTAGATTTTTTTTTTTATATTTAAGAAAATAAGTCAATTTTAGAGAAAGAAATAGAAAACACATCCTGCTTCTCAACTGACATGTGGAAAATGCATTCTACAAAACGTGTTTTCTTTAATAACTTAACATATTAAGTCCTTTGATCAAATAGTTAAATGTTAATAATTTTGTCATTGAATTTCAAGTTTGATTCCTCTCCTACTCACACTTGTAATTTTATGTTATTTTAAACTTTAAAAAAAAGTTTAATTAATATTTTAATTAATAAATATTTTGTTTTTCAAAATTTTCAATTCGTCTTTATAATTAATAATTCTTTTATTTATATAAATAAAATAATAAATATAGTCATGGTTCATATTAAAAAAAATGATCTTCATGTTCAAAAATGATAAAATTACCATTTAAACTTTCAATTTTCTTTTAAAATTATAAAGTAACATAATTATAAAATTACACTTTCATTTTCAAAAATTTATATTCCATTTTTACTCTTCTTAAAATATTTTTTTTGACTTCACCTTGATTAGATATTTTATAAAAAAACAAATAATTCTTAAATTAAAAAATTAGTGTTAGTTGATTCTTCTCCAAGCCTTTTTTGGCTTTTCTATAAAAATACCTAAAATTTTTATTATTTATGAAAATGACCCATCCTGAAAATTATGTACGTAAATGATCAATTTTGAACAATAAATCTCGATTCTGTTATTGTTATTGGCGGCATCACCCATCATAATCACCCAATGATTGGCCCATTGGAATAAAAAATGATTTCTTTGGATGCCGTTGTTGACATTGGTGGCGTCAATATAAGTACACGTATACTCATCCATTTAAAATATCTGTATTCGCTAAAAAAATATTTTTAATAGGTGTCGTCAATGTCAATAGCCCCACAAAAAAATGCAAAATTTTTAATTCGGGTGTCGTCAATGTCAATGACACCACAAAAAAAATTCAAATTTTTTTTACGGATGTCGCCAATGTCAATGGCACTATTTCAAAAAAAAAATATTGGTGCCACCAATGACTAAATTTTTTTCAGGGTATATAAGTATTTTAAATAAGTGAGTATACGTGTACTTATATCGATGCCGCCAATGTCAACGATGACACCTAAATAAATTATTTTTTAATGCCACGGGCCAATCATTGACTAATTATCATGAGTGGTGCTGCCAATGGTAATGGCGGCACTGTAGTTTATTATTCAAAACAAGTCATTTATATACATTATTTTCGAAACGTGTCATTTTCATAAATAATAAAAAGTTTTAGGTTATTTTTATAAAAAAACCTTTTGTTTTTTCTTTGAGCTGGGTTTTATGATGCTATTTAGATGTAATATTGGAATGCTAATATCATATTTATGTAATTCTTATTTTTAAAAAAAAATAAAACTATCTTCTGTCGAAAATTACCTATCTTAAGTGGTCCCTCCTAAGTGAATAGCGTAAATCTATAGCTCTTTTGCAGGTGAAAATGATGGGAAAGGCTTTGGAGAAATCAATGGCCCCTACCCTCTTCTCCCCAGCCAAATATCTTTGGTGATTTTCATTTTGGAGGGTTTAGGCTTAGTTTGCGCCCTGTCTTAGGGGTGACTCTCTGTACTACATGACTCAGCTCTGAAACTTCAGTAAGATCTTGTAATGTTCCCGCTTCAGGAACATTTTATTTTTATTTTTGGATAAATTGCAATATAGATCATCCATTTATGTTTTAATTTTTTTATCACTCAACTTTTAGAATTTTCAAAATTACGTTTTTTTTTTCATTTCTATTAAGTATCGTTGAATATTTTGACCAAAGGATATGATGCCCATTTTAAAAAATGTACCATCAACTTTTACATATTATGCCAATTTATTCATAATTTTTTTTTTAAAATTAACCTTCAACATTACATACTATCTCAGTTTAATCAATTTTAAAAATACATAAAAATGGACCAAATTGGCTAAGAATGATGGAGAGAGGATGGCGAGGGAACTATTGACGCTTTTTGGATTGAAAAAAGACGTTGGCAAGACTGAAGTAGTGGTTGTGGAGCTAGGGTTTTTGATGTTTTAAAATTGTTAAAGTGCTTAGAATGAGTGATAGAGAAGTGGGTGTTTCTTTGACACCAAATCTAGAATAGAAAATAAAGACAAACATATAAGAATTATTTATACAGTTCGATTTTCTTATGTTTGTGGAGCTTAGCTTAGTGAAAAATATTCACTCTCTTCAACAATTACAACAAATGAATCTAATCTATCACACACCGCATGATAATTTTCCTCACCTTTGCACCTTAAAGATTAATACTCTCACCACTAAATTCACTCTTGTAATTCAACAAATAAAACCACAACACAAAGAGTTTTACTATCAATATGCACTCATATAAAAATTTCTCACTTGAACAGATTTAGTGCTCTCAATTCTAGTTACAATAACATATCCACGTCTTTCAATTTATAAAGAATATTTCGATAGTTGCTAACATAAAATCTATAACATTCCCATCAAAATAGTAATACAGTAACTTGTTTACAATCTAATAATAGAACACAAATCAGATTTGGACTCTTGAGAGCTAATCTCATAGAGTTTTGATCCAATTCAAATGTCCATAGTTAAGGGATCAACTTGGGTGACTTGGTTTCGATCCAATCTCTAATATGAGTTTCCCAAGTAATATGATCTTCATAAATGGGTTAGATATCTTATCAACTCAGTCCATTTATATCGTCTAATAAATTGTCAATACTAAAATATGGAAACTATCATAGCTTCAATGCTGGAGAAGTGGGCACTTCACTAACATTTGATACTAACTTCATTATTGATAGTTTTTGATACCCAATTGTTTTTAAAAGATGTAATATTATACATGTTTTGGGCTGGAATAGAAGCATATGAATGGCAGGTTTTGACAGAAGAATTCACCTTATTATGTCAGTAATGAATGTTAACCTCAAAATTATTAATAAGAGGATTAGAATCTTTAGTAAAGTTACTAACCTGATTAAGTGCTTCAATGCTTTTTGATGTAACAATGAATCAACTTATAATTGGAACTTCTCAAACTCAATATTGCAAATACCTTGAACTTGATGAATGCAGTTAAGTTCATTACCCCATGGCTTTTATCTACCACTTAATAGTTCAAAGTGAACACCCACTAATATACATATATTTGCACATGTATACCAGCATTAATCAAAGGAACATGAAAAAAAGAACCCATTTCTGGTAGAGTTTAATAGGTCATAATCTACCTATTTTTGTTTCTTTCTTGTGAGTTATGATAAAATTTTACTACCACCAATCACCATTTGCTATTAATGAAGAGAAAGTTTGGTACCAAATTCTGATAACAGAGCTAAGGTTAATGGAAAAACACAGAAACTTGAATGGGAATGAAGTAGAGGGGAAAGACATCTAGTTAAAAGTTTTTTATTATTTAATTTTAATATATATATTTGAAAATATTTATGTATTATACATATTTGAATTTGTTTACAGTTAGGACCAAAATATGATAACTTGTAATGTTGAGTGCTAATTTTTTTTTAAAATCATAATCAAATTGACAGAATATGTAAAATTTGAGAGTTAAGTTTATTATTATACTAATTTTTTAACTGACTCATTACCCTTCCATCAAACATTGTAAGGAAAATGGACAGAAAAAGGCGGATTAGTTGGGTGGTCTTTTTGAAAATTTTAAAATATTAGCGACTAAATGAGAAATTTAAGCATAGTTGAGTGACTTACAATGTAATTTACCCTTTACTTTTTATATGAAATTCTTTTTTGTCTTTTTTAATGTATTGTTTTCTTCGTAATAATATTTAAGGTGCGATTTTTTATACAAATTTTAATATTTTAGTTAATTGTTTTGGAATTAGATAAGTGATTGAACTAGTCAGGCCATCAGTTCATAGTTTAATTGGTTGACTGTCGATTCAGTTTCAATTAAATAAAATATTAAAAGTTCATAAAATAAAATACTATTAAAAATTTATAAAATTAGTTCAAACTGTCGGCTCAACTAATTTTATAACACCCTACACTTGACTCGAAAATAGATCTAATGTTAAGCACCACATTGGTTACCAAACAACCCTCTAACAAAACAAAAACAATTGAAATCTCTCTCATACAGTGAGTTTAAACAACATTTATAAGGATATCCAACATATCAAGGGATGTATAAATTAGAACTCAATGAAAACGGGCTTTAGAATGACATTCGGGCCCTAAACATCAAAATTAGGGGACAAGTCCTGATACTAAGCCTTAATGTACCGATACATGGACCAAAAATTCAAACAATTTGCCACATAAAAACAATGTATTGACGTGCACACAGATGTATCGATACCTTAGACCATGTTCCGAAACAATGCCAAATTTCTAGATGCTGTTGACTTCGGTAGTTAGGAAACATTAAAGCAATGTACCGATACCTCTTGAGAAGTACTGATATTTGGGTATGAAGTTCTGATACTGTTAAAATTTAGTGCCTTAAGTATAGTTTATACGTCATTTATACTTGTAATTTTTTGAATAGATTGGCTTGAATAAAATTTTATTATTCACATTAATATCGTTTGTATATGTCAACGGTTTTTGCACGCAAAACAAAATGTAAGCAAATATTGACTCAATGATTACTTAATGTTTAATTAATACTAAGTTGCATTACATGGTCGAATTGTAATGCGAGAAGACAACCTGTATGAATAGGTAATCTAAAAGGTCCAGAGTCTGATAAATAAAAATTGAGCAAATCGGGTAAAGAAATATTATGTTGTTTTTCATGTCCAAATAGGGAAATACCTTGTCTTGGGTATCGGAGTGGTTTACTCCCGGAAGATAGAGACATGAATGTGATTGTCTAGATTGACAATACATCGGACAAAATTCAAGTTGAATTAATTCTAGATCCGTTTATGTATTAATTCACTTGTGACATTCATAGTGTGGATTACCTCAAGCCTAAATAAATGAATGATTGATTGTGTGTGTATGACTCGTATACTTTGATATATTAAAAACTTGAGTTCAAATAACTAAAAAGTTGAAAATTAATATGTTGGACATGATAGCATTTACACTGAAATTTCTTTTGATGTTGAGAAAGAAAAAATATTTGACAATCTAAAATGGAAAGAAACAAAAATCGAAAAAAAGAAAAGAAAAGAAAGAAAGAATTTCTAAAAATCTTTTTATAATTTTATTTTATATTTTTTAAAATTATATATATTTTAAAATTTAATTAGATACATATAATTTTTGTTTTTAAAGAATTTTATAAATTCTATTTTTATATTTAACTTTTTAGAATTATAAAAAAATTTATAAATTTTGAAAATCTTAAGGGTTAAATTTGTTGATTTTTTATTGATAAATTTTATAAATATTGGAGGGCTAAATAGGATATGATGCCAATAAAAATATGCCATTGCTATCAAATAGTGATTGAAAAGTCAGAAAACTTTAGTACTTAAATCGGAAAATATTTTAATTGAGTGATCAAAATAGAAATACTCACATAGTGGAGTTACTATTTATATTATATACCCTAAATTATATATAGAATTTTATTTCACATCGAAAAACAGTAAGATAGTCATTGCTACAAACAAACTACAGTAGTTACACCAACATATACAGCGCATTATATGCTAGTATACACAAATTAGCTTATTTACATTAGAGATTATTTTACAGCCATGGAATTTAATTTGGACTAAATTTACAATAAGTTGAAAAGTATTTTCGGGATTTCTAGGCTATCATTCTTCTCCTTCCACAAGTGATGAAGGAATGTTGTCCATGTATAGGAAACATATAGTTGGCCATGTCTTGCACTTAAATAACCTTTATAATCCACTATACCTCCTTCCCAATGATTCAATCCAAGCTTAGCTAAAAATCCATCCCTAAACATGCGCAGAGGATGAAATGTTGATTCTTAGTTTCATCCACTTGATCGCATAACACACAATTAACATACTGCAATTGAATTCTCAATGCTGAATTTGAGGTACTGCCATGTCTTGCTTATTGAAGGTATCCCCCGAGTTTGAAGCCTCCCATTTAATGACATTGGATGATCAAAGTCGAACGATTGGCCTTAGCTTGAAGATCCTTTAATTTCCATCCCCAACTGCATGAATAAAAAATATACATTTATAAATCGTGTTGAATAGTAAATAAGTAAAAAGTCCGCGTACTTTGGGATCCAAAGTTAATACGAGTAGAGTTAAATAGCTCGAGGCATGCCCTTTGGAAAATAGATTATGACAAAATTAGCCCCAGCAATGCCCAAGCTTCCATAAAGAAATGCGTGTTATATCCGTGGGGGCTCTAGGCTTTCTCGTTAGGCACTAACATATGCTACTGCGCAGTGATAGATTTCTGTAATATATCCTTGAGGCTCAAAAATGTGCTAGGCTCCACGCAAGGATCATTTGTACCAAGCAACCCTTTGTCAGTATCAAATAATTTCAGCTTCTATCTCGTCCAATTGTACTAGAATTTTCCCATCTGAGTCCACAAGCTCTCTTATCATACTTGATGCTCTGCGAGCTATGTAGTCTCTAACCTTGAGCCAATGATTAGGTAGAATTAGGGGGGAAGGGCATATGTGCACAAGAACCTAAACTCTATTCTTGATTGAGTGATCTGCTTGCAAATGTAGAAGTTTTAACTTGTTTGTAAGATGTCGCTACATAAGCTGTTCATAGACCAAAGATCTATATACGAGTTTTCATATCGGTTAGTTTCAAGTATGTATTTTTTCCCCCTAGGAATCTAACTTTATCTACAATCCTCCATAAATAGCACTGCCTTCACTGTCGCACTTTTGCTCTTTCCAGCAAAACTGTGGCTTGTAGAATCTAGGATTTGCCACTCTGCTATCATTGATAATGTTTGCGTTTTTCTAATCCTTTGATGACCACATACTATTACCATCACTATTGGTAATGTCATTTTGGTAATTGGTTCTGTTGTAAGAATGGAATGTTAGAATCAAATAAGACAGCTTTTGGTTAAAAAAAATTTCCTTCAAAGGGCTAAAGCTACTAGTGATGCTTTCGGGGGTACCAAGGCATCAAAAGGTCATGCCCTTAGCCTATACCAACCTAACCAGTTTTTCACTAACGCTGATGTTGAAAATGGAAACCCATACCATTATAAAGTGACCCATTTTATATATGCTGCTATAAGTCCAAATGAAGTGGCATATTTTGGATATGTGGCGGTGGACACAGAGGAAGGAAAACCTGTTTCGGGAAGGAGGGATATTATTGTTTCATTGAGAGGAACTGTAACAATAAGAGAGTGGGTTGACAAAGAGAAAGGACTGGGTAATTAAAAGAGAAAGGAAGGAGATAAAAGAAGGTTTGGAAATGAAGATTTGACAAAAAAATTTAATGATGTTATATTATTAAATGGCATAGTGAGCGATGTATTAGGAAGTGCCTATTTAATAATTTCTTCTTCCATTGTTTGGGTTGCATTAAAACTAGGGAAAAGAAAGGAACCCTTGTTTGGATTATTTCTTTTATTTAAGGAAAAGTAAATGGAATTGAATCTTTCTTGTTTTTTCTTGAGTTTTGGTAAACAAAGTTTTGGGTATTTTTTAGTTGATTTGGGTATAAATAGAGGATTGAATAGTTAAACTCTCTAATTGTAGTGTTTGGTAAATGGAGATTTGCAAGAGCTTGTTAAGCTAAAACCTCCAAAATGAATTAGGATAGACAACTTTTTTCAACAGCTGAGTGGGAATAAGATATGTAGAATGACATATCTGACCATGCTTGCTAAAAAATTACTTTCTTTATCACATGCTCACAAACCTAATAGGGGTGCCAAGATATAAGTAGCCTCTATTCCCCTATTTTTCACTTTCACCTCTAAAGTTCAAAGTAAATCTAAAAACAAAAAACAAAAAAAAACTTCACCTGAATCTACAAAAATCAACATTGCCGCAAGAAATTTTCAATCGAGCCCATTCATCCTTGAATATTTATGTACTCTTAATTTATTTTCAATTTGCTTGTGTAAAATGATTTCTTATGCAACTTTATATTAATTGAAATATGTTACTTGACAAATTTATTCAGAGTGTGACATAATTATCACTAATTTACACACTAAGAATATGACATAATTATCACTAAGAATATAGTTTACAATCATATTGATACACTATTAATATTTATAAATTTCCACAAGGTTAATATTTGCAATACATGTCAGTTCATGAGGATATTCGGAGTAGCTATTAGGAAAATAGTCTTAGTCAATCCTTGTCAGGAAATTGGGTTCACCTAAATTCTGATGGAGCAATTATACAGGATTCAGGATGTAACGCCTTGAAATATTTAATTTTATTTCTGTGAATTTTGTTACAAATATGTATCTGCTTTAGTGGTTAAATGTTTTGAATGTGTGTCTAAGGTCTTGGGTTCAAGTCCCACTTTCTGGAAAATTCTGTCATTTTGATCTTAGCTTTATCTTTGGTGGGTTGGGTTATATTTCATCTTTAGTAAACTTATATCAGAATGAGTTTGTTGGTTCGAGTGGTAAGGAGTTAGTTTGCTAAAGGTCTCGTGTTCAAATCCCTGTGTGAGTGTGGATGTTAATTTTTGTTTTGGTTATCTGATAGAGGTTCGCTGGAGTTGGGAGTTTGAGGTAGTTGGATGTGGTTAGTGTGTCGGATTTGGTGGGATTAGGTTGGTTAGTAGGTTAGTGGGGAGTTGGAGGAGTTTAGTAACTTTATTTTTAATTTTTATTTCCTGTTTTCCAAAATTCTCTTTCTCATTTTTTTTTTTGTTTCTTCTCTTCTTCCTTCTGTCTTCTATGTTTCGTTCCTACTTTTTCTTCATTCTGTTACGTCGATTTTGGCCTCAACTCACGTTTTTCATTGCGTTGGGTATTCTCGATTTCTTTGTGCAGTTTTTTAGATAATTCTCAAAAAATTTGAAACTCTTTGGTCTTGTAGTAAAGCTTCAGGGTTGTCGTTTCGTGGGTTCTGGTTGTCTCAGGTTTGATTTCACGTCAAAAACGAACTAGGTGTGTAATGAAAACACAGAAAAATAAGGTTCGACGAAAGCTGAAAAAGTGGCCTGTCGACGCCACACGGGCATGTGCCTGGCCGTGTGTCGCACACGGCCGTGTGACGGGCGAGTGTGTGGCCATGTGGGTCACACGGGCTAGGCCGATTTGGGTGTATGGGCCACACGGGCATGTGGGCCCAAAATTCTAAAATTTTCCCTAGGGTCACATAAGTCGATTCGATCGACTGTGGGCCTCCGGTAAGGGTAAAACAGACCCTAATGCATGATATTTGTATTCTGATAGACTGATTTGAGCATTTAGAAATTGATATGTATGATTTGACTGGTTCGTAATAACATGTATACTATCTATATATATATATATAAGCATGCAAGACATGATAATTCTGTTATATTTGTTATTTGCTATTTGTATCTGTATATGTGGTGGGATCTGTTTATTGGAGAAAGTGTTCTGTGAGGCGATATTTCGCCCTTATTCTGACAGCACAGTTACAAATTTTCTGATAAGTGTCGTGTAGACACTATGTGGTGTGTAGGGACGGATGGGTGTTCTATACCCCACATGGTGTGATGGGATGGTCAGAGATGGTGTGTAGAGGATGGGGGTAGGATTTTGCATATCTGTGTTCTAATTATATGATTCTAACATGATTTGATTATGTTAAGGACTTATGTCCGTATCTGTATCTGTTTTGCATATGGAAATTCTGAGTATATTTGAATGTCTATCTCTGTTGGGTTACACACTAGGTTTATGAAAACTCACAACGGTTTGTCTGTTCTGTTCAGGTAATCCTCAGACATAGACAGGTCGATACGATGGAGTCCCAGCGGTGACCACTAGTTTGAAAACTACTTTTAATTAGTGATTTATTTACTTTTCTGGTTTTTCTTGAGAGTTTTGTAATTTTTAGACTCTCGGGACTGTTTGATTTTAATTTTGGTTTGTTTGTGCTTTGACTTTTATTCTGCGATGCTTGACAAAAATAATAGTTTTATGCAAACAAATGTTTTTGAAAACTCAAGCTCGATTTTCAACTATAACGACTTACAAACTTCCGATGCCAATTTACGTTTTAATTTATGTTTTACTTAAAAGGGCAATAAATGACGGTTTCATTAAAGAGAATAATAATAAGTTTTTCCAAAAATGTGGACTCCTTTAGAATGATAAAATTGAGAAGTTTAACATGAAAGTTTTGTTTTAAAACCCTTTTTCGTAAAATTTTCAAATTTGGCCATAACGTTTGGACGGGGTTTGGGGTGTTACATTTAGTGGTATCAAAGCCAAGTTGCAAAACTCAGGCTGTGAATTTTGGGTTCAAAATTCAATTTGTAAAAGAACTGGTTTTTTTAAACAAAATTTGTTTCTTTTTGAGTTAATATGTGGTATACCGAGTCTCCGGCGCCGATCTTGTAAGTACATCTGGACTTAGAAATATTGTAGTTAGAGCTTTTTGAAACTATACTGAGTTAGCTAGAAATTGTGATTTTTGAAAGATTTTTGAACTTCTGATAAATATTTGAAGCATAAAACATTTGCTAATAAAAATTGAAACTGATGTATAAAATTCTATAATATAGATAAACTGAACTATAATGAGCGCTCGTAGAACTCGCGGTCGTGGTATTCGTGGGCGTGTCGGGCGCCGTAGGGGGACTCGAGCTGAGTCTTTCTCTTTGGACAGTATGCCAAATGTGGATACGAGCGAGACATTGATTTCACATACTACCGAGACTGAGTCTCAAAGCCGCTCGGCTAGGGACGACGCATTGTCGCAAGCCATGCTGAGAATTTTGGAGATGGTCACTGGACCCCATTCTGGATTTAGGGGTCATGGGTCGGTAACTGAACGACTTCGGTCCAATGGAGGTGAACTGTTTAGGGGCGTCACTGGAGTTGCCCTTACTGTGGCCGGATACTGGTTGAAGGCCACCGAGAGAATAATGAATGACATCGACAGCACTTCTGAGAAGAAATTGAAAGGTGCAGTTTCTTTGCTTCGCGACGAGACATATCAGTGGTGGTTATCAGTTGAGGAGGGTACTCAGCCGGATCAAATTAGTTGGGAGTATTTTAAGACTGCCTTCCAGAAAAATTATGTGGGAGCAAGTTATGTGGATGCTAGCAGACGTGAGTTCATGAATCTTATACAAGGTGATAGGACTGTGGCCAAGTATGAGGCCGAATTTCTTTGAAACACCCCAAACCCGGCCTACGAGCTTTGACCAGATTTGGTATGTTCCTCAAGTAAACCGGTTCAAAATTCTTTTGTTACTTAGGAAAAACTTGTATGATTTTTAAAAAATATTGTTTGGGTTGGGCTTGAGTTGAAAACAAATTTATCTTATGTTAAAACCCATTTATTTAAGGTGACAAAACATTTAGAGTTAATTTTAAAAAGGAATTTACTTAAACTTTAATTGATAAAAATCCATAAACATAATAAATAAAAGAAAAATAAAGTAAACCACAATGGCCTTATTATATCAATGATCCCAAAGTAAAACTTAAAATACTTAAAATAAATTGAAAGTCCAAATCATAAATTTCTTGCTATGCATGGCCACCTTTAAGCTCCCGCCGGCCCGGTCCATTACCGCTCATCACTGAAAAATATTCCCCAAACGGGGTGAGTCAACAGACTCAATGTGTACACAACACTAAGTCATAATAGAATCAGGCATGCAAATGATACACATTCAAATCATAGAATACAATTAATGATGCATTCCCAAACCCAAACCTAATTAACCATCCGCTACACACCACCCGTACACGCCAATCACACAAGTGGGACTACTAAGTCAACCCTCCATCCGCTACACACCATCGAAGGCAGTCGCTGCGGTCGACGTGCTCATCGCCCATATAATTTGTGTCATTAGACACCATATTCAAATAATGTAACCGAAGTTACCAAATTCAGATAATGTAACCGGTTACCATATTCAAATTTTGTGACCGTAGTCACCATATTCCGTTGGTGAGACCGAAGTCAACACCTTCTTCCCCTTTCACATAGATCCCGAATGCCCCATAAATTTTATATCATGCATAACATACTTAATTCTCATTCATGTTACTATTCATATGTTCAAAATATATCATATTCATAATCCTATCAAGTAGGAAAACGCACAGGTACTTTTACCACATTTGTGGTACTTAGCCACATTCACATTCTTATGCATATTCATATATTAAAATAATTGCCATATGATATATTGAAAGTTAGTGTGAGTACACACATTCTTAATAATACATTTAATTTAAACATAGCCATGAACCTATCAAAACTTAGGATAGGGTACACACTGATTTGCTTAACGAATTCCTTGAAATCCCAAATCGATCTATCGCCTTAGATCTCAAATTCCTACATTTGATTAATCACTTACTAATTTAATAAAAAGCCATTCGCCCATAAATCCAAATCCTAGTAGGATTAGTATTCTTAAAACTTACCTTGAAATTCTCAAATCCCAAAATCCTTGTATCCCTCTGTTAAAATCCCTATAACTACATGTTGGATCAATTTCTAACATTTATTCACAACAAATAACCCTTAGCCGTATGTTAAATATGACTTACCTTAGATTCTTAAATCCCAAAATTCACCGAATAACTAGGGAACACGCGGCTTATGGTGTACCTTCGAAAAGAACTTCTCCTTCCTTGTAGTCGACACTTAGTAAATCCCGAAAGATCTCTTCTACAATGATATTAAGGGTATTAGAATCTTAATTTCGATAGCCTTAAAAGAAATAGAATGAGAATCTAACCTAATCTTACCCTTCATCAAGAATTTGATGGAACTCTTGCTTGAACCCTTAGCGATGATCGGTTATGGCTTTGATGTGGATAACAATTTCGGCTCTTGAGGCTTAGTGAGAAATCGACTATGGCTATTGGTATCTTCTGGGCTTTTGATTGTGTTTGTAATAGAAGAAGAAAAGAAAAGAGAAAAGGAGAATAATGGCGGAGAAAATTCGCAGAGAGAAGAGGAGAAACTTTAGAGAATTTTCGTGAGAGGTTTTCTTGAAAAGAAAAGAATGAATGAAGAATAGCCTTACTCTTCCTTTTATAGCCAAAATTACTAGCTAGAGTCCTTTACTTGGCCACCACTCTTCTATTTTGATAGCTTTATCCCTTGATTTATCACTTTAATAAAACTTAATCCAATAATTATCTCTATCTCTTAATAAAAATAATACTAATAATAATCCTCTTTTATCTCTTCCTTATCTATCAAAATAAAAGAAATAATATCCACATTTATCTCTTGAAAATAATCTAAAATAAATCCATTATTTATCCCTTATTTATCCACCCTTTATCTCTTAAAAATAAAAGAATAAAAGCTCCTAATTTATAGCCATGTGCCGTCCACCTCACTTCTTCCGAAGCAAAATAAAATTTCTTTTATTTGCTTCCCATGTGACTCGAACTCAGGCCCAACACCTTGCATGTGGCGCCATTTCCAGAGGCCCTAAGTGGCATCTCCAGCCATTTTTCCAAGCTGTTTGTGTGTCAAATTCCTCATATTATTTTTCTTAAGGCCACCTTGCCTTAGTTTTCTCTTTTAAGCCTTAAAACTTGACATTTCTTTACATTTCCAAGTTTCCAAAAATTTTCGTTTGGCTCTTTAAACTTGACAATTCCTTACATTTCCAAGTTTCCGAAATGTTTACTTTCCTCTTTTGAATCATTTCCACATCATTTCCTTACATCCCCTAGTTTCCAAAAATGTTCACTTTCCTCTTTTAAACTTAACGCTTCCAAAGCATTTCCTTACATTTCCTTACATATCCATACATTGCCTTACATTTCCATACATTTCCATGCACCTTAGGGTTCCTAGAACTCCTCGAACACATCCAACACACCCACCGAGCCCACTATCTCATGAATTACACACGAACGCATAACCCCTAATCTAGGATGTTACAGTTCTACCCTCCTAAAAATAATTTCGTCCTCGAAATTACTTATTAACAAATGTACAATCCTTCTCACCGCACTATGCTTTATTCACAAGCACACTCTGATCTTAATAGAACCATCATACTTTCTAGGCACAATCCCTAAGTTCACGTCCTCTAGAACTTATTTCTAACGTCGCGATTTAATCCGAGTAAAAGTTTTATGAATTAGTCCTTGTTTCACTGATTATTCGCGAAGAATTTTTATGGAAAAATTTTAGGAGTGGTTCTTTCGTATCCATACATGCACACAGCCTTTACATTCATACATCCATCAATCAATTATGAACTTTCGTTCATTCGAGAAAAATGTTGTAGTTTTCATTGTTGTTGTTTTTCCACTACCCAGGGTATTTTCGTAATTTGCCCTACAGGGGTATTTTTGTAATTTGTCAAAATAAGGTTCCTTGGTGATTTTGTCAAAAAGTATTTTGGAATTTTTAAATTCCCGGGGTATTTTGAAAAATTTTGAAATCCGGGGGTATTTCGGTAATTTTGGAGCTCAGGGGTATTTTGGTAATAAACCATGGTAAATTTGTAGAGTTTAATATTTTCGGGGTATTTCCAAATTTTGCAAAACTTTAAGGGTTCTTTTTGAGAATTGTACTTTCCAAAACGGTGATGTTGCAAAAATTTGGAAATTAGGGTCATTTTGGTAATTTTGTAAGTTAGGGCGATTTTTGTAATTTTCCAAAATCAAGGTATTTTGATATTTTGCAAATTAGGGTTTTTGGAAATTTTATAAAGTAATGAATTTTTGATAAGAACTGTGGGTATTTTGGAAATTTCATAAACCAAGGGCAATTTAGTAATTTTGCAAATAGGGTATTTTTTTAGTAATTTTATAAATCAAGAATACTTGAGAAAATTTTATAGAATCATGTTTGCAATTCAAAAGGATAATTTTAAGAGTTTTAAAACTAGGTTTTTTTTTTTTTTTTTTTGAAAATACGGCTAGTTCCTTTCGGGTTTTAGTTAGGGGTTTAGCCTATGAATAAGTCCTCTTGGTTAGGGTGAACCGGCTACGCACCAGTAGGATTCTGAGAGAAGAGGAGGTGAGTCACTAGGACTGCTTAAATACCGTGCTCTTCCCGATCCAATCCTAGACATGCGCACAATGGTTGCCACACCCTAACTCGTGACTTAGTCATAGGTTTGTTTAATGGTCCTTAAGTCTTATGCACTTGTGTTTGAATAGACTAGTCCTATGGTTCAATAGATTCTAGTTCACTAATCTACGTTCCATTCCATTTCTACCCTTCTACAAATCATAATATAAATCACACAAGAGATCAAGTACTTACAGTGGATCATGGCGGAGACTTAGGTGCCATGCCGTAAAAACTCGCTCATTTTCAAAAATACTTTCATAAAACTCATTTGGGCTCGATTTGAAAATGTTTTGGGCCTTAGCCCACAGGCCGAGAGAGTTTAAAACGGGCTCGATATGCAAATCAAACACCCCCCAAACCCGCCCCACGAGCTTTGACCAGATTTGGTATGTTCCTCAAGTAAACCGGTTCAAAATTCTTTTGTTACTTAGGAAAAACTTGTATGATTTTTAAAAATATTGTTTGGGTTGGGCTTGAGTTGAAAACAAATTTATCTTATGTTAAAACCCATTTATTTAAGGTGACAAAACATTTAGAGTTAATTTTAAAAAGGAATTTACTTAAACTTTAATTGATAAAAATCCATAAACATAATAAATAAAAGAAAAATAAAGTAAACCACAATGGCCTTATTATATCAATGATCCCAAAGTAAAACTTAAAATACTTAAAATAAATTGAAAGTCCAAATCATAAATTTCTTGCTATGCATGGCCACCTTTAAGCTCCTGCGACCCCGGTCTATTATTGCTCATCACCAAAAATATTCCCAAACGGGGTGAGTCAACAGACTCAATGTGTACACAACACTAAGTCATAATAGAATCAGGCATGCAAATGATACACATTCAAATCATAGAATACAATTAATGATGCATTCCCAAACCCAAACCTAATTAACCATCCACTACACACCACCCGTACTGCGCCATCACACACCGTGGACTACTAAGTCAACCCTCCACCCGCTACACACCATCATCGGCGATCATTGCGATCGACGTGCTCATCGCCCATATAATTTGTGTCATTAGACACCATATTCAAATAATGTAACCGGTTACCAAATTCGAGATAATGTAACCGAAGTTACCATATTCAAATTTTGTGACCGTAGTCACCATATTCCGTTGGTGAGACCCAAGTCAACACCTTCTTCCCCTTTCACATAGATCCCGAATGCCCCATAAATTTTATATCATGCATAACATACTTAATTCTCATTCATGTTACTATTCATATGTTCAAAATATATCATATTCATAATCCTATCGTAAGTAGGAAACGTGCACTGGTACTTTTACCACATTTGTGGTACTTAGCCACATTCACATTCTTATGCATATTCATATATTAAAATAATTGCCATATGATATATTGAAAGTTAGTGTGAGTACACACATTCTTAATAATACATTTAATTTAAACATAGCCATGAACCTATCAAAACTTAGGGTAGGGTACACACTGATTTGCTTAACGAATTCCTTGAAATCCCGAAATCGATCCATCGCCTTAGATCTCAAATTCCTACATTTGATTAATCACTTACTAATTTAATAAAAAGCCATTCGACCATAAATCCAAATCCTAGTAGGATTAGTATTCTTAAAACTTACCTTGAAATTCTCAAATCCCAAAATCCTTGTATCCTCTCACATGAAATCCCTATAACTACATGTTGGATCAATTTCTAACATTTATTCACAACAAATAACCCTTAGCCGTATGTTAAATATGACTTACCTTAGATTCTTAAATCCCAAAATTCACCGAATAACTAGGGAATACGCGGCTTATGGTGTACCTTCGGGAAAAGAACTTCTCCTTCCTTGTAGTCGACACTTAGTAAATCCCGAAAGATCTCTTCGGCAACAGATATTAAGGGTATTAGAATCTTAATTTCGATAGCCTTAAAAGAAATAGAATGAGAATCTAACCTAATCTTACCCTTACTGAAGAATTTGATGGAACTCTTGCTTGAACCCTTAGCAGTATTCGGCTATGGCTTTGATGTGGATAACAATTTTGGCTCTTGAGGCTTAGTGAGAAATCGACTAGGGCTATTGGTATCTTCGGCTTTTGATTGTGTTTGTAATAGAAGAAGAAAAGAAAAGAGAAAAAGAGAATAATGGCAGAGAAAATTCGGCAGAGAGAAGAGGAGAAACTTTAGAGAATTTCTCAGAGAGGTTTTCTTGATAAGAAAAGAATGAATGAAGAATAGCCTTACTCTTCCTTTTATAGCCAAAATTACTAGCTAGAGTCCTTTACTTGGCCACCACTCTTCTATTTTGATAGCTTTATCCCTTGATTTATCACTTTAATAAAACTTAATCCAATAATTATCTCTTATCTCTTAATAAAAATAATACTAATAATAATCCTATTTTATCTCTTCCTTATCTATCAAAATAAAGGAAATAATATCCACATTTATCTCTTGAAAATAATCTAAAATAAATCCATTATTTATCCCTTATTTATCCACCCTTTATCTCTTAAAAATAAAAGAATAAAAGCTCCTAATTTATAGCCATGTGCCGTCCACCTCACTTCTTCTCGGAAGCAAAATAAAATTTCTTTTATTTGCTTCCCATGTGACTCGAACTCGTGCCCAACACCTTGCATGTGGCGCCATTTCCAGAGGCCCTAAGTGGCATCTCCAGGCCACTTTTCCAAGCCTGTTTGTGTGTCAAATTCCTCATATTATTTTTCTTAAGGCCACCTTGCCTTAGTTTTCTCTTTTAAGCCTTAAAACTTGACATTTCTTTACATTTCCAAGTTTCCAAAAATTTTCGTTTGGCTCTTTAAACTTGACATTTCCTTACATTTCCAAGTTTCCGAAATGTTTACTTTCCTCTTTTGAATCATTTCCACATCATTTCCTTACATCCCCTAGTTTCCAAAAATGTTCACTTTCCTCTTTTAAACTTAACGTTTCCAAAGCATTTCCTTACATTTCCTTACATATCCATACATTGCCTTACATTTCCATACATTTCCATGCACCTTAGGGTTCCTAGAACTCCTCAGAACACATCCAACACACCCACTGAGCCCACTATCTCATGAATTACACACGAACGCATAACCCCTAATCTAGGATGTTACATTCTTAGACTAAGCCGCTACGTTCGAGGCATGGTGGCATCTGAGTACGAGAAGTGTGTGCGTTTCGAGGATGGTTTAAAAGATAGTCTGATGGTTTTGATAGCTCCATAGAGGGAGCAAGAGTTCACCGTTCTGGTGGACAAGACAAAGACCGCCGAGGAGGTTAAGCGCATTAAGCGTCAGAACAGAGATCATGAGAGAGGTAAGAATAAGTGGGATTCAGAGCCCTCTAGTTCTGCCCAGAGGCCTAAAAAACATGCCAGACCTGATGGGCCTGCTAGAGTGGGAGTTCTAGCTGCTCCTACTGGGGTTCAGCCATGCACCGATTATGGTAGGCGCCATCTGGGCGAGTGTTAGAGGAGATTAGGGGCTTTTTTGCGTTGTGGGTCATTGGAGCATCGGATTAGAGAGTGCCCGCACCGTTCTGATCATATGCAAGCTCCGAGTTCAGGTTTTGTTCAGCTTCAAAGGGCAGTACAACAGCCACCTATGGGCCGTGGTCTGGCTAGGGGTGGTAATGGTTTGTGTAGAAGATAGAGAGCACCAGGCAGATGTGCTAATCAGACTAAGGCGATGCAGTCTACACTGGTTTATGCTGCTTGACGCCGTGAGGACAGAGACGCCTTTGATGTGATTACGTGTATGTTCTTTATTTTTTATGCTCCTTATACTACTTTGAAAGACATAGGGTCAATACACTTGTATATAGCTAGTACTGTCTCTGGAAACTTGGGGATTACTATTGAGAGTACTTCTGGTGAGATTTCTGTACTAAGTCCGTTGGGTCAATCTGTTCGGGTTAATAGACTGTATAGGAATGTACCGTTGGAAGTTCAAGGGGTTGTGTTTCCAGTAAATCTGATGGAGCTACCGTTTAGAGAGTTCGACTTGATTTTGGGTATGGACTGGTTAGTAGAGCACCGTGTAACAGCCCAATTTAGGGTCTAGTCGAAATAGTGGTTTTGAGACCACAAATACGAAGTAGAAATATTTATTTTATGATTTTTTTAAGGTTCATGATATGATTGCTTGATTGTGTGAAAGTTTCGTTGAGAAATTTTGTTGGTAAAGTGTCTAATTTGACTTTTAGGGCTGAATTGCAAAAGTTGCAAAATGTGTGTTCTAGAAGCTTTAAGTATGAAACAGTTATGGATCCTTAACTAGAGGTCTTTAAATATAAATTTAACCAATTTCTATTTTTATGGACAAAAATGGACATGTTTAGGAAAAATTTCAAAGAAAGGCTTTAGGGGCATTTTGGTCATTTGGTTAATAAAAGAATAAAAAGGGAAAATAAAGCCAAAATTTGCTCATCTTTCTTCAACCTTGGCCAAAAAATTGGAGAACACCATAGCTAGGGTTTTGTCATCTTTCAAGCTTGATTGTAAGTACATCCTAGCCCCGATTTTAATGCTCTTTATGTTTTTGAAGTCGTATTCACCCGATCTTTCTATTTTTACCATTGTTTTGAAGTAGGGTTCATGTTTAAATTTTTACGCATGTATGAAATGCATGTGTTTTGATGTTTTATGGTAGAAAATGAAAGTTTAATGTGTGATAAACAACTTTCACTAAGTGATTTTTGATGGAAATGCATAAAAGGACCTATTTGTAAAAAGGTCATAAAATGTGTAGTAAAAATGTGATTTGATGAAAAATTTGGGCTAATATGAGCATGTATATGGTTCGGCTAGGCTTGGGTAACAAATAAATTGAATACATTTCAATTTACGAGCCTAAGGACTAAATTGTAAAAATGTGAAAAGTTAGGGGTAAAATAATAATTTTTCCATATTATGATTTTCGGACCGAATTGAACAATGTGATAGTTAAATAAGTTAAATTTGCTATTATAGATCAAGAAAGATGAGGTTCAGACCTAGAACGGAGGAAAAACGAGTAATTGACGATTAAGTCTTTTTTCACCATTTTTATATCGAGGTAAGTTCGTATGTAAATAATGCATTGTTATTTATGCTTTGATTGCTTTATTATTATATGAATTGTGATTTACTCTTGAATGAAATCAAAAAAATTTGACAAACGAGAAATCCCGGTTGAGCCTTAGGAATAGGTAGGTGATAAGCCATAAAAGTAACATGTTTTTAATCCCATTCTTGATGCGTTTTTGGATGAATTATTATGTGAATTAGTGAATTTGATGCTCCTAATCCTTTAAATTCATGTTTCTATACTTAGGTGAGCATAGGGGAGTCAAAGGAGCGAAAAACGAGCCAAAACCGAGCAAAAAGAGCTGTTTCCAAGATCCACACGGCCTGGGCATTTCCACACGGGCTGGCCACACGCCTATGTGAGCCACACGGCATTTCTTGCTCGTGTCGATATCGCTCCTTGTTTCCCAAACACGCGGAAAAACCAATTTTTAGGGTTTCTAAGCATTCTAAAGTCTATAAATACATACTAGAAGAGGACCTCAGGGGAGATACAAAGAGGAGAACGCAAAAATTACTCGAAGAACGCCATTGGAATAATCTCGGAAGCAGATCCACTTCAAGATTGAAGATCTCCAGTCGAATTTCCTTCAAAGTTTGGGTTTTTTCATGTCTTATTGTTATTCTTATTTTGAGATGTTTTCCTCTATGAGTATGAACTAAACTCCCTAAACACCTAGGGAAGAAGAAACCTATGATGGATCTTATTATTTAATTATCTGAATTACATGATAAATACTTGTTCTTGTTCTTAATTATGTGTTCTTAATCCTTGCCTTAATATTCTCAGGATATTAATCCAAGTTTGATGTACTTAATCAGTGGAGCAAAAGTCCCTGCTTAAGATTAGATCTAGCATAATTGAGTGGAGTTGATTGCAATCCTAGAAGTAGGACGACATAAATCTGCCGGATTAGAGTCAAATCTAATAAGGGAATCCATAGATCGAGTTAATGCGACAATAGGGGTTTTAATTAGAAAAAAATTTCAATTAATCAACCTAGAGTCAGTTGTTATTAGTCTCGAAAGAGATATTAACATAATTTAGGGATTTCTATGGATCAAGACAAGTGAATAAATCGTTTAGTTCAGAATCGAAATAATAAGTGAAATCTAGGTGGATTCTTTCCTGGGTATTGTCTCTCTCATTGGTTTTCTTAAAGTATTTTACCAATTCACTCTCTGTCACGTTCATAGTTAATTATTTAGTTTAATTTTAGATTAAAACAAAATCCTTTAATTATTAGGCTAAATAATAGAAAGATAGTTATTATTAGTACTTTTAGTCCTCGTGGATACGATATACCAGACTCACCATAGCTATACTACTATTCAATAGGTGCGCTTGATTTTGTCGTATTTTAGTTAGTTCGTGACGTCATCAAGTTTTTGGCGCCGTTGCCGGGGGACTAAAATATTAGGAACACTTAATTTTTATTACTTTAGCCATTTTTTTATTTTTATTATTTTAATTTATTAACTTTTCTTTTATTTGCTTCTAGCAGGTTCCTTAAGTTTATGACTAAAAGAAACCCGTCAGGACTTTTATTGTTTGACAGCGAGATCGAGAGCACAGATCGCAGAAATCGTAGAGAAGCGAGGAAAAGTCTACAATATATAGAGGAAGAGCAAGAGGACGATACCAATCTTACCGAGGAGATGGCTGAAAATCAGAACAATCTGCTACCTCCTATGGTTACCGCGAATCCTGTGAATCAGAATCCTGCTCCTCGTATTATGTACGATTATGCCAAGCCCAATTTAACTGGGGCTGAATCGAGTATTGTTAGACCTGCTGTTGCTGCAAATAATTTTGAACTGAAACCTAACACTATTCAAATAATTCAACAGTTTGTTCAGTTTGATGGTTTGTAGGACGAAGACCCAAATACTCATTTGGCTAATTTCTTGGAATTCTGCGACACTTTTAAAATCAATGGTGTTTCTGACGATGCCATTCGCCTTCGGTTGTTTCCTTTCTCCTTGAGGAATAAGGCTAAACAGTGGTTGAACTCCCTACCACGAGGTTTTATCACTACATGGGAGCAAATGATTGAAAAGTTTTTATTGAAGTATTTTCCACCGGCTAAGACAGCCAAGCTGAGGAATGATATCTCTTCCTTTGTACAGATGGACTTAGAAATCGTATATGATGCATGGGAGAGGTATAAGGATTTATTAAGAAGGTGCCCTCACCATGGGTTACCTCTATGGCTACAGGTTCAAACTTTCTACAACGGTTTGAACCCCTCGACTAGGCAGTTGATCGATGCATCCGCCGGTGGTACTTTGAATAATAAAACACCTGAAGAGGCTTATGAGTTTATAGAGGAGATGTCACTGAATAATTATTAGTGGCAAGTCATTAAAACAAAGTCGATGAAAGCAGTCGGTGTTTTTAACATTGTTGCGGTCACCTTGTTATCAAATCAGGTAGAACTTTTGAGTAAAAAGATTGATGGTTTATATGGTTCTACGCAGGTGCATCCGGTGATGCAATGCAATGCAAATGGTGGAGGGAACCATCTAGAAAATCGATCCTACAACCTTAGCACAGAAGTCAAACAAGTTAACTATATGGATAATAATTCTAGACCTCATAATAATTCCTATAGTAATACTTATAATGTAGGTTGGAGGAACCACCCCAATTTCTCTTAGGGTGGCCAAGGAAATCAGAGACCGCAACCCCCTCTAGGCTTCCAACAACAACCGTACCAGCAAGAGAAGAAGCAAAACCTTGAAGAGATGCTGACGAAATTTATTTCGGTGTCAGAAACCCTTTTTTAAAACACTGAAACTGCACTTAAGAATCAACAAGTGTCGATTCAAGGACTCGAAAACCAGATAGGGCAGCTTGCTAAAATGATTTCAGAAAGACCACAAGGTAGCTTGCCTAGCAACACCGAAACTAACCCAAGAGAGCAGCTTCATGCAATTACGGTTCGAGATGAAGAAGGGTTAGTTGAACCTAAACCAGAACTAAGGCAAGAAACTGTGGTAAGCAATGGTAAGGTTGAGGTAAGCCAAAATAAGCAAGATTCGGTCGGTAATGAATATAAACCTCGTGTACCATATCCAGATGCGACAAGGAAAGGGCACACAAACGAACAATTCGGTAAATTCCTCAAACTGTTGAAAAAATTACATATTAACTTACCGTTTACTGAAGCTCTTTCGCAGATGCCAAATTCTGTTAAATTTTTAAAGGAGCTTTTAGCAAATAAGCGGAAGTTAGATGATTCGTCGCATGTGGAGTTAAACGCAGTTTGCTCAGCCATTTTACAGAATAAACTACCCAATAAGTTGAAAGATCCAGGGAGTTTTACGATTCCTTGCTTAATTGGTAGTTTAAATGTTAACAATGCTTTGGCTGATTTAGGGGCAAGTATTAATGTCATGCCCTATAAAATGTTTAAAAAACTTTGGGAAACCCAAACAAACTAGGATGAGCATTCAATTGGCAGATAAAACTATTAGATTTCCTAGGGGTATTGTTGATGATGTGCTTGTAAAAATTGATAAATTTATATTCCCAACTGACTTTGTTGTTCTTGACATGGATGAGGATAGTGATGTACCTTTAATTTTAGGACGACCCTTTTTAGAAACTGCTAGAACTATCATAGATGTTGGTACAAGTGAGTTAATACTTCGTGTAGGTGATGACACGATTAAACTCCAAGTTCGTGATTCTGTTAGGATATCTAGTGATCGGGATGATATTACGAGTTCTTTTAATGTGAGTAACCTTACGGCTCAATCTTCTTTGCAGGAAATTCATCGGAAAAAGGTGATGGAGACACATTCTATCCCATGTGACAAACACAGAACGACTCATAAGGAACGAAGATTACAGATCGATGAACTAGATGAATGGCGGACACACGTCAAGGGGAAACCTAGCATACACGACGAACCAAAGCGACGCCATGACGAGCATGATGAAGGAACACACCACATTAAAGCTGGGGACCAGGTGCTGTTGGATGAAACGGATCCTCGAATTGCTAATTCAGAGGTTTATACAAACGGAGCAACTCCTTTCACGGTACTGAATGTTTTCCCATACGGTACAGTTGAGGTAAATCATTCTAAATTCGCAACTTTTAAAGTAAATATTACTCGATTCAAACCTTATGTTGAAAATAGAATCGACAGCGAGAAAGAGGAGTTTCGACTCCGCGAACCACCGTAACCGAGTGAATACGAGGTAAGTCGAGCTTAGACTCTTAACAAGCGCTTCTCGGGAGGCAACCCGAGCATTAACATTTCTAATTTACTAATTTTATATCATGATATTTTTTAATTTAAAAAAAAATGGTTTTTAAACCCACACGGCCTAGACACACGGGCGTGTCCTTGGCCGTATGGATCCTTTGACTTAATTTTAAAATTTGAATAAATTCAATAGAGAGCTACACGGCCTTGCGACATGGCCGTGTAACCCACACGTCCTGAACACATGGGCGTGTCATTGGCCGTGTGAAGCCAGAGACTTAATTTTTCCAAAAATTGACAGAGACACGGGCTAAAATATTCCACACGGGCGTGTGACACGACCGTGTGAACCACACGGCCTGGACACACGGGCGTGTCCTAGGCCGTGTAAAAACTGGAGCTTAATTTTTCAAATTTAAAACAAGTCAGAGAGTTACACGGGCAAGACACGCGGCCATGTGTGCGGTCACACGGGCGTGTGAGATGCCACACGGGCGTTGGAGAAGCGAAGGTGATTGCACATGGCCGTAAGACATAGCCGTGTGAACCACACGGCCTGGACACACGGGCGTGTCCTAGGCCGTGTGAAAACTGGGCTTAAATTTTTTAACGCACTCGGGCATGCGGTCGGCCACACGGGCGTGGGAGAAGCGAAGAACATGATACACGGCTTGGACACACGGGCGTGTCTGAGGCCGTGTGATGAATGGGCTATAAATCTCGCGATGAACACAGGCTAGAGATAGACCACACGGGCGAGTGACACAGACGTGTGGCCCAACACGAGCCGTTACACGACCGTGTCACCTATTACACGACCGCCTCCACCATACTCCGACCACCGCCGCAACCCTCCTCATTCTATCCCTGCGCCGTCGTCCTCCTTCTTTCCATTTTCCTCCCCACACCTGATTTCCCTTCCATTTTTTCACTCTCCCAAACCGCCGCCCCACTTTTTCCCCTTTCCTTTGCACCACGGAATCCCCCACAAATCGCCGGCCCACTCTTCCCCCTCTCCCTTGCACGCGCACACCTGCCCCGTTACAACCTCCCAAGTCCACCCTAGCCCAGACCAGCCTTCCCCTCCCTTCTTCCCTTCTTCCCTAACCCACACACGAGCACCCACTCTTCCCCTCTCCCATCACACAGCAGCCCCAACCCGACCCCCACATCCACCTCTCGTTCTATCCCTTCGACCCCGACCGACCACCACGTGCACAACCCTTAACCCCCGCGCTGCAACCACTCCTCGTGCACCGTCGCTTCTCTATAACTCAGACCACCGCCCCACCGACGTCGGTTATCCCTTTTCCCTTTTTTTCTCCCATTTTCTTTATTTCATTAATTAATTAATTATTATAATTAGTACTAGTTTTATTATTTCTTTATTACTATTTTATTGTTATTTTTGTTATATTATTTCTTTATTATTATCATTAGTATTATCACTCCTAAATAGTCCTTTTTCGGTCTTCATTGTTACTGTTTATAATTAGTATTAGTTCTTTCCTGGTTATATTATAAATAGTTATTGATATTCCTTAATTAAATTGCTAGCTCACTGTTTCTATTAGTATTTGTCCTTTGTCTTGGCATTAGATTTGTTTCTTTATCTATTTATTTCTGCTTATTGCTCTTCTGTCTAATATTATTAGTCTATGTCAGTTCATATATATTTTATTATTCTCTTTATTCTTAGTTACTATTGTTAGTATTATTATTTTAAGTATACCCTAATTTGTCTTTTAGTCTTGATTTTTTTTAGTGCTGATATTTTTTTTATTTTATCTTATTATTCTTTCTTTGATCACTTTGATTCTTACTTAGTTTCACTATATGGTTTTGGCATGCTTGAGTTTTCGTCCATATTGTTTCAGGAGCAATTTATTAGTTAGGACTACTTAGATGTTTGCTTGCAGATTTGGTGATTATTTTATTAATTAAAGTCTCTTACTTGCAGACACATTATGATAAACACACGAGGCAAGACGAAGGTCGCCGTCCCCGCTTCGAAAAAGCGGAAGGGGCCTGGCGCAACCTCCTCCTCGAGCGCATCTGCCGAGGCTCGCCACCCCTATCTTCGATTTTCGACGGGCCCCCAAGAGGATTTATATCAGCTCCTTCACGTACGACCACTAGGCCGAGGTCGCTGCATTGATTGGGCCGCGCTAGAGCAGGTCCGACTCGCTGATGATGTGCGCGCCATTATCGCCACAACTCCATAGGATAGATTCTTTGCCATCATCGAGCCCACCTATATGGAGCTGACATTGGAGTTTTCCTCGACGTTTTTGGTACAGCAGGTCATGACGGTTCATGACGAGCTAGGCACCATCACTTTTCACCTAGGTGGTTTGGTGCGACATATGAGCGTCCCAAAGTTCGGTGCTACTATGAGACTCTACACAGAGGAGTTCATGAGCGCCGAGGACTTTCTTCAGCTTTATCGGCACATCCATCACTCACTATCGCGTTGTTGGACCGATCTTAAAGTGAGTCACTCGAAGGCGACTTCTCTCTCTCTAGCCCTACGATATATTCACGCACTCCTCGCTCACACCTTGACAGGACGGAGAGAGAGCACTGGAGTCGTTAGCACCCACAACGCTTACTTCTTATGGAGCATGGCCCATGGCCATATTATCGACTTGGTGTACTCCATTGCTCTATCTTTCTGCCATCAGGCTGACCGCCACAGGAAGGGCCCCATCTGCTCGACACTTCGGTCTCCTCGATACACCAGAGCAGTCCTCCATACTCATACTTGTCAGCCAGATGTCCCCTCAGGGCATCTCGAGCATGATACTCATGAGGATGATCGAGCGACATCGTGAATTTGATCCTCCTCAATACAGATTTTTTCATTCTGACGCTCAGAATGAACCCGATGACTTCCCTGATGATGTTCTTTCCTATCACAAGGATCCACCACAGCCTTCACCTTCGAGTCACCGACCTGTTCATTCTGTTTCGAGCTTTTGAGGAGTACCTTCTGAGGAGTTTACTAGCTTCCTTCAGTACTGTGTTCAGATGTTTGACAGTATTGATGCGACTTTGCAGTAGATTTGTCAGCATCTCCACATTGCTCCTCCAGTGCCGCCTGCTCACACCACTGATGTGTCTAATGATGAGGACCATTGAGTCCATTAGTTTTTATTTTTATTTTTATTTTTATTTTATTTTTATGTTCATTTTTATGTTTTTAGACTTCTTTCGTTTTTTATTTTGAACTATTTTTTCATGTTCATTGTTATGTTAATTCTAATCGAGTAACCCTTTAATCTTCTTCAGCATTGTGTTTGTTTTCTTATCAGTTGCTCAGAATCATGCCCTACATATATATTTATCTACAATTCCGCTTTTCACTATTTTGGGAATTTCATCCACTATTCAGGGCAGTTTCAATTCTCCCCCTCTCTTATGATATTTGTTTCTACTGTGATTATCTATTTTTGTACATTGAGGACAATGTACATCTTAAGTGTGGGGAGGTTATTTATATGATTATTTGAAAATCCCTGAATTATGCCTTGTGTTTAAGTAATTTTCTCATATTACTATTAGAATGAATTATTATCGATTCGTGATTATCATTGATGTGTTTTAGACTAAATTCATAGGTGATTGTGCATATATTGTTTAAACTTTATGACATTAGGGTTATCTAAGATTACGTGTAAGACCATATCTGGGATATGGAATCAATTTGAGATTTTGTGTAAGACCATATCTGGGATATGGCATCGATATGAGATTTCGTGTAAGACCATAGCTGGGCTATTGGCATTGATATGAGATTACATGTAAGACCATATCTGGGATATGGTAGTGGTACGGTACTGTATGTACAAGATTCCCGAGTATCCTTTAGTATTCCAAATGGTTCAACAGGAAATTCAACGGGTATGTCAAAGAAGAGAAAAAGTATGTGAGTATTACGAATTGGTACAGGTATGTACGTAAAGTTTATGTACATTGACTTCATAAAATTATGAGTTCATGATTTCCACGAGAATGATTTGTGAAAACCTTGTGATTATTAGTCTATACTTGTGATGTATGAAATTCATGATAAATTCGGTTGACGATTATGTGATTGGCTTTCGGGTCAAATTGAGTTATGATATAGCATGTTTTATTTATGCAAATTGTGATTTATCAGGATATGTGAAAAAGGAAAGATTGGCACAATTGCCAATTAAAATGGTTATGAAAGTATGCGAAGATAAGAGTTTAGGCAATTGAGTGATGTTAAAGTATATGCTTGAAATGTAAATACTCATAATTAATATGCATGTCTATTATGTGGTTTGAAATGATTTGTTAATTGTTGTAATATGTTACAACAGAAAGATTACGGTTGTTGGGCTAATGCCAGAATATGTCAAATTATGCTTATAGGTTGATAGAGCAAACATTGTGACTGAATAAAATTATAACCATGAGATTATGGTAGACTATAAAAAAATTCGTGTTCATATTATTGAACATGATAAACACTTAGTAAGATGTGATTGAGTAAGTTATACTTATGAGACTTAAATGACATTTACGTTAATATATGTCATGTTATTCATATGGCAATGTATAATTAATGTTTTTTATTATTTGCATATGAACTTACTAAACTATATAGCTGACCCCTCTTCCTTTCCTATGTCTTATAGGGTTATTAAGCTAGCTCGGGTTGGAGTTCGCCGGAGATCCTATCACACTATCAAGCTATCATTTTGGGTATAAATGAACTTAAGTATTTTAAGTCTATGGCATGTATAGGGACTTAGTCATTTTGTTAAATGTGTCATTGTGATTGTAGCCAATGTGTTGGCTTGTGATCGTCAAAGAATTGTTTTGCTATTTGGCCATATGTGTTGGCTTCAATAGTTGATAATTCATTTTGTGAATGGCCATTTGATATTGGCTAATAGTGGTTAAGTATATATATATACATATGATGTTGTTCTCATGAATGTGGGAAATTACATGGTTTGAGATGTTAAGTATGTGATGTTTGTATGTGATAAATGATAGCATGTAAATGATTTGTGGATGCCTTGTGTATGGCTGATTGGGTTGAAAGTATAAGCTTGGATTGGTGCTATGTTTTGTTGTATAGTTTAGTGCATGGTAGGGTGGCAAAAAGGCTTGGTAAATAGCCTTATATTTGTCCACAGGGGTAGACACACGGGCGTGTGTCTAGGCCGTGTGCGACACACGGTCTGCCCCACGGGCATGTGTTTCAGCCGTGTGTCCCCTGCACCTTAATTGTTGCAAAACAGAATGCTCAGTAATAAGCACACGGGCAAAGACACGGGCGTATGTCTCAGCCGTGTGGACGACATGGCCTCGAACATGGGCGTGTGCCCTGGCCGTGTGAAGTCTGCACCTATTTTATGAAAAATTATGAAAATTTAATCGATCACACAGCCTAAGCACACGAGCGTGTGACTTGGCCATGTGACCTCAATTTGATGATGACGTCATAAACAGAAAGCTTCTTAATTTGAACACGGCTTGAAGCACGGGCGTGTCTCAGGGTCACACGGGCGTGTCCCGAACCCACACTGGCGTGTGACCCCTTTTTCATAAAAAAATTGCTAAGTTTTCCAAAAGTTTCTAGAGTTCTCGGTTTAGTCTCGAACCACTTTCGATGCATGTTTTGGGCATCGTAGGCTCGTTTTAGGGACGATATGAATGTTTTTGAAAAGTTTTAAATTTGAGTGGAAATTCATGTCTCGGTTGTGAATTTTTGCTTGTAAATAAGTCCGGTAATGCCTCGTACCCTATCCCGGCGTCGGATACGGGTAAGGGGTGTTACATTTAGTGGTATTAGAGCTATGGTTCAGTCGATTCTCAGACTAAACTAGCATATGTGAGAGTCTAGCTATACATGCCATATTACCACCTGTGATAGCGTGATATCTCCCGACTCTGATGAAATTATTTTTTTGAGGCAGAGATGCTTTCCAACTGAGCTAGTTTTGAAAACGCTGAAAGTGATACTAAGATATTTGAAAATGTGTTTGTGATAAGTTGAAACTTGGAAAGGTATGAATAAGAGCTCATGATATGTATGTGATGATGTACAAAATGAAATGACCATAAGTTGAGAAATATGGATAAAATGTCATTGTTCCGGTTGAACGTTGTATTTCAATGAATTATAGTGATTTTATGAAACGAATAAAATGTTTTAAATGTTGCAAAAAAGGATTTAGCCCGGAACGGCAATCCCGAATTAAGCCCTTTCGAGCATATGTTATGAAATGGATTTAACCTGGCAGGTAATCCAGAGTAAGTCTTTAGAGCATACGTTATTGAAAGGATTTAGCCTGAATTGGAAATCTTGTTTTGTCATATGTGGCTCGAGAGTGTGCTCCATGAATATGTGCCAAAAGGGCACTTTCGAATATGAATTTACGGATTGCTGACGTGCATACCTTGAGTATACTACTCGAGTATCCATCGAAAATTACAATAGTTCAATGGGAATTATTCTTGAAATATGAAAGGTGAAATGAAATGAAAGTTTATATTGTGATAAGTAAACTTACTCAAAATCTATGGAATGTATGTATAAGTGCACTTGTTTGAATAAGATAATTGGAAAGTTCGTGTAACATAAATAAGTATGTTAATTAGCTTGAAGTGAATTATAGGATCGTGAAGATATTATGTTGATGATGAATGTTAAGCTATATGTGTGTATTTATGAGAGTCGAGTTAGAGGCTTTACGACCTCATCCCCTTAGTAATGTGGTATTTTATAATGAAATTTCACGAGATTTATATTGAATAAGCTCACAAGTGTGAAACTAAAGAGCTTAGTGGTGGAGTAATTATTAATACGGGCAGAGATAAGAATAGTTTGGCAAGTGAATACAGTTCTTGAAGAGACGTCAGATTGTTCTAAAGATTATTCAAATTACGCAATGTCACGGTTAAAGAAAAAATTAGTCTCAGCTAATCGACTCATTTAGGTATGGTGTCTAAAGTATGTATTTGCTGGAATTTCTTCCGGATTAATTTTCGTTAGTGGATGGAATAATATGAGACTAATGATGACAGAATTAGTCAGAGAAATGATACGCGAGTTGTAAAGATGTCTGTGTGTAACAGTTATAGTTGAATAGATTATGATGATCTCTCCTGAGTATTCTATATATTCGTTTGTCCTCTGGGGTTTATGTAATTGTTCATTCTCTGATGAAATTTTTATCGTGTGAGACACACGGTTTGCCCCACGGGCATGTGTTTCAGCCGTGTGTCCCCTGCACCTTAATTATTGCAAACCAGAATGCTCAGTAATAAGCACACGGGCAAAGACACGGGCGTATGTCTCAGCCGTGTGGACGACATGGCCTCGAACATGGGCGTGTGCCCTGGCCGTGTGAAGTCTGCACCTATTTTATGAAAAATTATGAAAATTTAATCGATCACACAGCCTAAGCACACGGGCGTGTGACTTGGCCATGTGACCTCAATTTGATGATGACGTCATAAACAGAAAACTTCTTAATTTGAACACGGCCTGAAGCACGGGCGTGTCTCAGGGTCACACGGGCGTGTCCCGAACCCACACTGGCGTGTGACCCCTTTTTCATAAAAAAATTGCTAAGTTTTCCAAAAGTTTCTAGAGTTCTCGGTTTAGTCCTGAACCACTTTCGATGCATGTTTTGGGCCTCGTAGGCTCGTTTTAGGGATGATATGAATGTTTTTGAAAAGTTTTAAATTTGAGTGGAAATTCATGTCTCGGTTGTGAATGTTTACTTGTGAATAAGTCCGGTAATGCCTCGTACCCTATCCCGGTGTCGGATACGGGTAAGGGGTGTTACACACCGAGTTAGTTTGAATTGCGCGACTAAGAGGGTCGTTTTGAGAATCGAGGATGATGTGGAAGTGGTTATGATCGATGAGCGTCAGGATTAGTTATCTAATGTGATCTCCACTCTAGTAGCCGAAAAACTGGTTCGGAAGGGGTGTGAATCATATTTTGCCTTCGTAAGTGTTTCAGTTTCTAGGGACTCTTCTGTTGGAAATATCAGAATAGTGAGGGAATTTTTGGATGTATTTCTTGATGAGCTACCAGGATTGCCTCCAAATCGAGAATTTGAGTTTGGCATTGAACTTCTATCGGGTACAGCTTCGGTATCCATCGCTCCATACCGAATGGCACCGAAAGAGCTTACGGAGCTAAAGGCTCAGCTTCAGGAGCTTTTGGATCGTGGATTTATCCGTCCTAGTGTGTTTTCGTGGGGGGCGCCGATTTTGTTCGTAAAGAAAAAGGTCAGTACCATGAGGATGTGTATCGATTACCGACAATTGAAAAAGTTGACTGTAAAGAATAAGTACCCACTTCCGAGGATTGATGATTTGTTTGATTAGTTTCGGGGGGCTTCAGTATTCTCAAAAATAGATCTTCGTTCTGGCTATCATCAGCTTAGGGTTAAGGAAGCTGATATCTTTAAGACAACTTTTAAGACTCGTTATGGGCACTACGAGTTCCTAGTCATGCCATTTGGTTTGATAAATGCTCCGGCTGCATTCATAGATCTGATGAACTGGGTTTTTCAGCCGTATTTGGATCAGTTCGTCGTAGAATTTATCAATGATATTCTGGTATACTCTAAGACCGAGGATGAGCATGATGTGTATCTTAGAGTAGTGCTTGAAATACTTCGAGAGAAACAGCTCTACGCTAAGTTGAGCAAGTGTGAATTCTGGTTAAAGGAAGTAACATTTCTGAGGTACGTGGTTTCTGCTAAGAGGATCTAAGTTGATCCTAGGAAGATTGAGACTGTACTTGATTGGAAACAACCTAAGAATGTTTCTAAGATCCGCAGTTTTCTAGGTCTTGCGGGTTATTATCGGTAGTTTGTTGAGGGCTTCTCGTTGATTGAAGATCCTCTGACTAAGCTTCTGTGTAAGAATGTTCCTTTTGTCTAGACTGATGCGTAACAATCGAGCTTTGAGAAGCTCAAGTCTGTTCTGACTCAGGCTCCTATTCTGATATAGCCTGAATCCGGTAAAAAGTTTGTGGTTTACAGTGATGCATTGCACAACGGTTTAGGATGTGTAGTGATGCAAGATGGTAAGGTTGTGGCTTATGCGTCCCAATAACTTAAGTCACATGAGGGGAATTATTCGAGGCATGATCTCAAATTAGTTGTCTTAGTGTTCGCTTTAATGATCTGGAGGCACTATCTATATGGTGAGAGGTATATTACCTACACCGATCACAAGAGCCTTAAGTACCTCCTTACTCAAAAGGAGTTGAATCTCAGGCAGCGTCGATGGATTGAGCTGCTCAAGGATTACGATTGTATGATAAAGTATCATCCCGATAAGGCCAATGTTGTGGTCAATGCTCTCAGTCGTAGAGCAATGTCTGATTTGAGAACGATGTTCACTCATCTCAGTTTGTTTGATGATGGAAATTTGTTAGCCGAGTTGCAAGTTAAGCCGACTTGGATTGATCAAATTCGGGATAAATAGTTAAGGGATGATTCTTTGCTTCTGCGGTTCCGTCAGGTTGAGAGTGGCAGTACATTTGATTTTGGGCTGAATAAGGATGGGGTTCTGTGATTCCGAGGACGGGTTTGTGTACTGAATGATTCTGATTTGAGATAGTCGATTTTGAAGGAAGCGCATAGTAGCCCTTATGTTATACATCCTGATGGAAATAAGATATATCGGGATCTTCGTGAACTATATTGGTGTTCGGGTTTGAAACACGAGGTAACAGATTTCGTTGCTCATTGTTTGACGTGCCAACAAGTTAAGGCTGAGAACCAGTTGCCTTTAGGTTTGCTCCAACCCATTAGGATTCCGTTGTGGAAATAGAAACGTGTTATAATAGACTTCGTTAGTGGGTTGCCTTTAACACCTGCTAAAAAGGATTCTAGTTGGGTCATCGTGGATGGGTTGACCAAGTCCGCCCATTTTATTTCGGTTTGAACGGATTGTTTACTGCATAAGTTAGCGAAACTCTACATTTCTGAGATTGTAAGATTTCACGGGGTTTCGGTTTCGATAATTTCTGATAGAGATCCTCGTTTCACTTCTCAATTTTAGAAGAAACTTCATGAAGCTCTGGGTTTGAGATTTGGCTTCAGTACTGAGTTCCATCCTCAAATCGATGGTCAATCTGAGAGGGTGATTCAGATACTGGAAGATATGCTTCGGAGTTGTGTAATTGATTTTCGTGGGAGTTGGGAGGATTTTCTGCCTTTAGTTGAGTCTGCCTACAACAACAGTTTTCAATCTAGCATCCAGATGGTACTATACGAGGCTCTGTATGGTCGTAAATGTCGTACTCCACTGTGTTGGACTCAGTTGGGTGAACGGCGGGTTTTGGGTCCTGAATTGGTCTCCGAGACTGAAGATAAAGTTAGATTGATACGGATTGTCTTAAGGCATCTTCTGATAGACAGAAGTCTTATGGAGATCTGAAAAAGAGGGATATCGAATACTCTATGGGTGACTTTGTCTTTCTTAAGGTATTTCTGTGGAAGAAGGTTCTGCAGTTCTAACGTAAGGGCAAGTTGAACCCTAGGTTCATTGGGCCGTATCGGATTCTAAAGCTTGTGCGACCGGTCGCTTATCAATTAGAGCTACCTCCAGAGTTAGACCGTATCTATGATGTGTTTCATGTCTCTATGTTGAGGCGGTATCAGTCTGACCCATCTCACGTTGTTTCTGTTGAGGCGATTGTGGTTAGACATGATTTGACATTTGAGGAGGAGCCGGTTCAGATTTTTGATCGAGATGTTAAGATTTTGAGGAGGAAGTCTATTCCGTTAGTTAAGATTCTATGGCGGAATCATGGTACTGAGGAAGCCACATAGGAACCTGAGGACTCAATGCATCAGCAGTATCCTCACCTATTCGGATCAGGTAAATTTTAAGGTCGAAATTTCTTTTAGGGGGTAGAGTTGTAACGCCCTAAAATATTTAATTTTGTTCCTGTGAATTCTGTCACAAATATGTATTTGCTTCAGTGGCTAAGTGTTCTGAATTTGTGTTTGAGGTTTTGGGTTCAAGTCTCACTTTCTGGAAAATTTTGTCATTTTAATCCTAACCTTATCTTTGGTGGGTTGGGTTATATTTATCTTTATTATATCAGAATTAACTGCTGTTTTGAGTGGTAAGGAGTTAGCTTGTTGAAGGTCTCGTGTTTGAATTCCCATGTGAGCGTGGATGTTAATTTTTTTTTGATTGTCTGATAGAGGTTCGGTGGAGTTGAGAGTTTGAGGTAGTTGGATGTGGTTAGTGTATCGGATTTGGTGGGATTAGGTTGGTTAGTGGGTTAGTAGGGAGTTTGAGGAGTTAAGTAACTTTATTTTTAATTTTTATTTCCTGTTTTCCAAAATTCTCTTTCCCTTTTGATGTCATTTTTTTTGTTTCTTCTCTTCTTCCTTCTATCTTCTCTGTTTCATTCATGCTTTCTCCTCATTCTGTTCCATCGATTTTGGCCTCAACTCAAGTTTCTCATTGTGTTGGGTATTCTCGGTTTCTTCGTGTGGTTTCACAGATAATTCTTGAGAAATTTGAAACTCATCGGTCGTGTAGTAAAGCTTTAGGGCTGCCGTTTCGTGGGTTCTGGTTGTCTCAGGTTTGCTTTCACATCAAAAACAAACCAGGTGTGTAACAAAAACACATAAAAACAAGGTTCGACGAAAGCCGAAAAAGTGGCTTGTCGACGTTACACGGGCGTGTGCCTGTTCGTGTCCAACACAGGGTCGTGTGACGGGTGAGTGCGTGGCCGTGTGGGTTACATGTGCTAGGCCGATTTGGACGTGTTGACCACACAGGCATGTGGGCCATGGGTCAGGTTGTGTGGGCCACACGGGCAAGGCCAATTTGGGCGTGTGGGCCACACGGGCATGTGGGCCCAAAATTTTGAAATTTTTGCTAAGGTCACATAAGTCGATTTGATCGACTATGAGCCTTCCGTAAGGCCGGTAAGGGCAAAACAGACCCTAATGCATGATATATGTATTCTGATAGACTGATTTGAGCATTTAGAAATTGATATGTATGATTTGACTGATTCGTAATAACATGTATGCTATATATCTATATAAGCATGCAAGACATGATAATTGTGTTATATTTGTTATCTGCTATTTGTATCTGTATATGGGGTGGGATCTATTTATTGGAGGAAGTGTTCTGTAAGGCGATATTTTGCCCTTATTCTGACAGCACAGCTGCAAATTATTCTGATAAGTGTCGTGCGGACACTATGTGGTGTGTAAGGATAGGTGAGCGTTTTGTACCCCACATGGTGTGATGGGATGGTCGGAGATGGTGTGCAGAGGATAGGGGGTGTGATTTTGCATATATGTGTTCTGATTATCTGATTTTAACATGATCTGATTCTGTTAAGGACTTATGTCCGTATCTGTATCTGTTCAGCATATGGAAATTCTGAGTATATTTGAATGTCTATCTCTGTGGGTTACACACTGGGTTTATGAAAACTCACACCTGTTTGTCTGTTCTATTCAGGTAATTCTAAGATATAGGCAGGTCGATATGACGGAGTCTCAGCAGTGACCACTAGTCCGAAAACTACTTTTAATTAGTGATTTATTTACTTTTCTGGGTTTTTTTAGAGTTTTGTAATTTTTGGACTCTCGAGACTGTTTGATTTTAATTTTGGTTTGGTTGTGCTTTGACTTTTATTCTGCGATGTTTGATAAAAACAAAGGTTTTACGGAAACAAATGTTTTTGAAAACTCAAGCTCGATTTTCAACTATAATGACTTACAAACTTCCGCTGCCAATTTACGTTTTACTTTATGTTTTACTTAAAAAGGCAATAAATGACGATTTCATTAAAGAGAATAATAATAAGTTTTTCTGAAAATGTGGACTCCTTTAGAATGATAAAATCGAGAAGCTTAACATGAAAGTTTTGATTCAAAACCCTTTTTCGTAACATTTCTAGATTCGGCCATAACGTCTAGGTCGGGTTTAGGGTGTTACACAGGATTAGGGGGTGCCGAGGAATGGTGCGTAATAGGGTAGGTGAGTGGATTTTTAGGTATAACAGATATGTGGGGAAATGCTCGGCCTTTGATGCAAAATTATGAGGTATCTTGGATGATTTGATTCTTCTCCAATGACAAGGCTACGACAAGATAATGATTCGTTCTGATAGTTTGCAGGTGATTAAAGGCATCCAAGATAGCTCATTATTATATTCAAACTCTACGTTGATTAAACGGATTCATTAGATTTTGTTGAAAGTTTAGCATTAAAGAATAAGACATGTTTCCATAGAGAAGAATCAAGTTGTTGATTGCCTAGTCAAATTGTTGCTGAACGAGAAGGATGATCTGCAAGTTTTTGACAGTATGCCATGGGAAGTCTTAGATCTCATGCATTTCGATATAGTAGATGGTATTTCTAATTTGTTAATTTAAATGTAATCCTTTTTATTTTCACCAAAAAAATATATTTGCAAATAACGAACTTAAAAAATTTGTTTATTTAAAATATAAAAAATATTCACTAATTAATTTCCATAATGGACGTTTTAATTCCTTAGCAATAGTGTTTTATTTTAATAATTTCACCCGATAAAGACTAAAGTATTATAAACAAATAAATACTTAACAATAAAACGCGTCATGCCCTTATTTTTCATTTTACACATATTAATTTTCAGCTATTAGTTAAGTTTTACCAAACACTTTTAAATAAACAGTTAATAGAATCAGTTTGTCAAATTAGTTAATAGAATCAATTAGTCAAACCAGCCAGTGCAATCAATAATCAGCTATCAACCAATGGCCAAACAAGACATTAGTTTTTAATTATGAGTTAATTATGCCTTTTAAAAACTATAATCAGAGTTTGAAGCATTCTCTAGCAAAGTTGCAAATAGCCAAAGAAGTTACTTGTTTAAAGGCTCTCTCTTTTTCTTTCAATGAGAATGGTTTTTTTTTTCTTTCAAACAACATGCATGAAAAGTTTAAAGGATCATTTCAATTAAAATAAATCAGAACAATATCTAAAACGAAATTTTTGCTAGTTGTTATTATTTTTAGGGATTTTTTTTATAACATATTTGGGTTTAGAAGTTTAGAAGCAAAAATTTATTAGGGTAAACTATAAAAATAGTCACTTTTGTTTGCCTCAGATTACATTTTAGTCACTTATGTTTGAAATGTTACGTTTTAGTCACTTACGTTATCGTTTTGTTACGAAGTGGTCACTCTACCGTTACCTTCCTAAAGGCGGTCCTATGTGACAATCCAAATGGGTTTTAAATGCCAACTTGGATGTCCTACGTGGTAGTCCAAATTAAATTTATTTAATTAAAAACATGTTGTCATCCTAGCAACTGGACATCCAAGTTGGCATTTAAAACCCATTTGGATTGCCACGTAGGACTCTCGTTAGGGAGCTAATGGAGTTTTAACGGTAGAGTGACTACTTCGTAACAAAACGATAACGTGACTAAAATGTAACATTTCAAACACAAGTGACTAAAATGTAATCTGAGGCAAACAAAAGTGACTATTTTTGTAGTTTACCCATTTTATTAATGTCATATTTTAGCAACTTACCATGACTTTGCATATTAAAGGCCTGATTTAGTTGTTTCTTCTTTAAACGAAAGAGAAACAATAGAGATTTATGTATTCATGTTGCCTACTTATATCTTTTTTATGAAAAATTCATCACCATATGCAATCGATATAATTTTTTTTCCTCATTCAACAATATGTGAAGAGATGGTAATTTGAGGCTTAGGTTTAAATAAAATAAATGAAGTTGCAAATATTCAATTAAATTTTGAATTCCATAAATTGCGTCAGATTTTTATTTTTTCATGTTTAAATTGAGTAACTTCATATCTTTAGATATTGAAAATAATATGTTTAGATTTAAAGTAATAACCCTATTGCTTGCTTTGATTTATGAAATTATTTATATTGATGATTATTGTAACATCCCGAAATTGGGCCTAGTAGGATTGGGCCCATTGGGCCTTGAGCGTAGAAGCGTTTTAAAATTTTGAGAACAAGAGAACGGCATTATTTCAAGTTGGACTTATTAAGAAGGTAATTTTGGAAAGTTACGAGGTTTCTATGAAGTTCCAGGTTCAAGTTGAGCCTTAGTAAAATTTTGTGTTTAAGCCTATTAAGGAGAGATAGTAAGTGGCATCAAGGCTTATGGAAATAAAAGAGTAAATTGCTAGCATAAATGAGCAATTGGTAAAAGGGTTATGGCGCCACATGTAGTACCTTAAGGGAAGAGGTTCGAATCACTTTGTGTGCAAATTTTGACTTATATTTTTGCACCCTTTCCTTAAGTGTCGGCCAAGAGGCATTCATGGCAAGGTTGACTTCATTATTTTGGTAAGGTGGCTAAAAGAAAAAGGCAAGGTTGAAGTTGGGGAAAGGAATCAATTAAATAAGGCATATAAGGGGAACAAGTGGCTTATTTTGTGGAGAATGCTATGGAAAGAATGGTAGGAAAAATTTTGACTCTTATGGCTTGAATGTGGACGGTTTTTGGGGCTAAAAGGGTGAGAGCCGAATTTTGTTGGTGTTGGCAAGGCTTTAGTGCTAGTTTTGGGTCAAATTTCATTATGCAACTTTTGTGACATTTTCTCTTCTCTCCACATAGCCCTCTTGCCGAATTTTCAACTTGGAGTGTGCATACTCTCTTCTTCTTTTCTTCTTGTTGTCGATTGTACACCAACAATTGAGAACAAAAGTTGTTCTTTCATCTTTCTTGGAAATCAAGCTAGTGAACCATTCTCCTTCTTCTTCCTTCTTGTCTTTTTCGCAAAAATCCTTCAAGCATCTCTTCTATTCTAATCCTTTCCTCCATATCCGAATATTGTGCCCATTACTTCTCCATAGCCGAAACCTCCATTTCTTCATTAATCTTTCTTTTTCATTCGAATTGTCACTCACCCCTTGACCAATCGGTAAGTACTCTATTCAACTTTTTATTTTCTTTCTCCTAATGCCGAATCTATGTTTTGGTTTGGGATGGTCATATTGACCGAGACCATCATTTTATTCTACTCTCTCAAACGAGATCATTCTCCCTTTTGTAGTATTCTAGTGGGAGACCGTGTATTGTTCTAGCCGAAGTCAAATGGTGGAAATTGGATCCAATATCGATAAGGTAAGGGGGTTCATTTTTGGATTTTTCGTTATATCTCTATTTGGCTATGTTGCAAATCGGATTGAAGTTTCGACTAATCGACTATATGTTTTAGGGACAAATCACTCGATATATTTCTACCTTCGGATATAGTGGTAAGTGATTCAAGTGTAAGTGATACGAAATCTTTTGGAAATCCGAGGCTAACTTTTGGTTGGTATTGTTCTAGGTCATCGACGAGTGGTTCTTTAGGAAATCAAAATCAGGTGTGTAATCCCGTACCTTCCGAATACATGTTTGTTAAGGTGTGTAATCTCACATCTCTCTGAAAGTTTGTATGATATGTTCTGTGATTTGGTCAAAATACCGAAGAAAACCGAAAACCGGCATCCGTGAACACTCGGGCGTGCATATGATCGTAATGGTAATCATATTTCGTAATAAAATAGTTTCGGTCAGAAACAGTGATGTGTATTTGAAAAATCACGAAAAATAGGAGAAAAGGAATTACAAAGTGAATAAGATATCAGATTAAATCTTACTGTGTCTATTTTAATATGGAAGAAACGGAGAAGGAAAAGGATTTTTATATTCTGAGATATGTTAATTTGAGTGAGACTGGTTCTGAATGACTTCGTGGTTCCCTGATCTGTCTTGGAAAAATCGTATAAAAGTGTACAAAGTGAATTAAGGGTTATAATTCATATGTATGGATTCATTAGTGAGCCTATTTTCATTAGAAACAAGTGGAGCAAAGATATGAAAAGCTGTATGCAGTGAGATATTTGAATTTTGGGTAAGAGAGGTCAGAATTGTTGGACAGTGAAACAAGGGAATCTTTAAGGAATAAACTGTACTAAATGGCTAAGTCAAAAATTCTAGAAAAAATATAGTATGAAGATATATGAGTCTAGTCTCAAGGAAAATTTACGGAGTTAGATTTCGAGATTCCTAACTCAAGTTATAGTAAATTTAATTAGTACGACACAGATGGACAGTTTCGATTTTTATGCTCCACATTAGTAGTTAAGTCTAGATTGTGAAATTTCCAAAATACCCTTAGGTTGCGAAATTACCGAATTACCCTTAGTGGGTAAATTATCGAAATTATGAAATTGTTATATGGGCCAATCTGATATTTTGATAAATGGGCCAATCTGATATTTTGATAAATGGGCCAATCTGATATTTTGATTAATGGGTCAATTTGCTAGATTAATTAATGAGCCAATTTGCTAGATTGCTTAATGGGCCGAATTGCTAGATTACTTAAGGAGCCGATTTGATAAATTACCATATGGGCCAAATTGAGAAATGGGCCAACTTGTAGTATGGTCCTTATGTTGAAATTATCATATGTAAATTGTTAATCTTTGTTTATGTATACATGATTGCATGGGTTGGGATTAAATTGAAGAGAAGTTCTGGTGGTCCTACCATAATCTAGTTCGGGTGGCTCTGCCACAAATTCTAGTTTGGGTGGCTCAGCCACAAACATTTTAAATGGCTTTATGCCTGCGATTGGTGTGTTGGCGGGGTGGGTTGACTTGATCCCCACAGGTGTCTTTGGGCCGAGTACGGGTGGTGTGTAGCGGATGGAAATTTAGGCTTGGTTGGGAATTGCATTGCGCATGCATTTTTAATTACTATATTTTTAAATTCGTTAATGGGCTCAAGCCCAATAAAATGCTTTGATGATATGGCCCAGTGGATTTGGTAAGTGGATTACACACTGAGTTCTTGTAACTCACCCCCCTTTCTCTTAACCCTTGTAGGTTATGCTTGATGATATGGACTTGGGCTATAGATGACTCGAGGGAGGCCATACTTCGGAAATGGTTTATTTGAACTTTAGACTTCTTTCTCGTTTATTTTATTACTTTACTATTTTGGGTTAAATGTTATAATAAGGCCTCTGGACTATTTTTATTTTTGCCTTTTTTTTTGGTTGGGATTTTTTTTTTTTTTAAAATTGTTTAAAAAGGGTAATTTTCTAAAAACTTAAACAATGGTTTCCAAAATCGATTAACAAATGGATTTCAAAATAAACTTTTACAAATATTTTTAACACGGATATTTTCTCTCGAATTATTAACGATATTTTCAAAAGACTTGGATTCTCTTTCGAATTTTCAACGTCGTTTTCAAATGTCACGGTTTTGTAAGATCATTAGTTTCAATTATCGATTTATCAAACAACCTCTCAAAATACTTGTATTTTATCTACGTTTCCGCAACATTTTCAAAATGCTTCTGCAACTCTATTTATAAACGTCACATTTTTGTAAATTGTTTATTTCAAATATGCTTCCTCAAACGAAAAGGTTTTTAAAGATTATTATGTTTTAAAGTAGTTAACAATTGCTTAAGTGTTTTTGGTTTTAACAAAGAGGCTGTATTTCTCAAGCAAGTTTTTAATAATCGCAAAGATGGTTTTTACTTCCATGTGACACACCAGATTCGGGCCTAACTTCTAGGCCGGGTTTGGGGTGTTACAATTATATTATTAGAATACTATATAAACAAACAAGAAATAGTATATTTTTACAAAAGTCTTTTCTCACAAAAATATATTTGTAATCATTATAATTGTCACATTTGAAGGAAACTTTCACTTCAATTTTTCCTAATAATCCAACGGAAGCCAAATTGGTTTAAACATTAGGAACATGAAGCATCTCACCTAAGCTAATGTTTTTCAAGTTGTAGGTTTGAACAAAACCTTGCATTTTTCAAAAAATCTTGAAATACCATCTAACTAAAAAAGAATTTAACTTAAGCCAAACGAGATGGATCGAACTACTCAAAGACTATGATTGCACAATTAAATACCATCCAAGGAAAGCAAACGTTGTAGTAGACGCCCTAAGCAGGAATGCAAAAACGGAACTAAGAGCAATGTTTGCAAGATTGAGCCTTTACGGTGATGGATGCATCCTAGCAAAATTACAAGTTAAACTGACCTTGGGGGAGAAAATAAGAACCAAACACCCTTGGATATTGAGTTATTTCCGCACATAAAAAGGGTGGAAGATGGATCGATAGAAGACTTCTCAATCGATGAAAGAGGAGTCTTTTGCTTTTGAAAATGATTTTCTGTCCCAAACAATCCAAAATTGAAACAAAAGATACTTCGGGAAGCCCATAATAGCCTATATTTTATGCATCCCGAAAGTAATAAAATGTACCAAGACTTGAAAGAATTATATTGGTTTCCAGGATTAAAAAGAGACATGACAAATTTAGTGGAAAAATGCTTGACATGCCAACAACTGAAAACAAAACATCAATTTCCGTCAAGGTTGCTACAAATAATCAAAATTCCAATGGAAGTGGGAAAGAATAACAATGGATTTCGTAAGTGGGTTACCTTTAACTCCTATGAAAAAGGACTCAGTATGGGTGATTGTGGATCGACTCACCAAATCAGCCCATTTCATTCCAGTTCGAACCGATTACCCCTTATCAAATTTAGCAAAGTTGTATATTGTAGAGATTGTTAAACTACATGAAGTACCGATTTCAATTATATCATATCGAGATCCTCGTTTCACCTCGAAGTTTTGGAAGAAACTACACGAAGTGTAACACCCCTAACCCGTCTCCGTCGTCGGAACTGAGTTACAGAGTATTACCGGTAAATACAGAACATTTACAAAATTAATCATATCATTTACTATTTATTTACCGAAAACATACATAACGTCCCTTAATTGGATCCTCGATACCCAAATTGAATATTAAAATTGAGTCGGGACTTAATCGGGGTCTCATAAAATTTTTCGCAAAGTATACAAAATTTCACTTATGAACAGTACCCACACGCCCGTGTGGTCAGGCCGTGTGACTTCACACGCCCGTGTAGTTTAGGGACAAGCCCATGTGACCCTTAGACATGCCCGTGTTTCAGGCCGTGTCTAACTTAAGGTGCTCTCTGACTTCCACACACGCCGTGTCACACGCCCATGTGCTAGGCCGTGCGATTAAATTAATTTTCGAAAATAGGTGCAGACTTCACACGGTCGTATCGCACGCCCGTGTCTAAGGCCGTGTCATCCACACGGCTGAGACACACGCCCGTGTCTTTGCCCGTGTGTTAAATTATGGACATTCTGTTTTGCAAATTATAGAAACAGGGGATACACGGCCTGATCACATGCCTATGTACCCAGGCCGTGTGGACAAAATAAGGCCATTTCCTAGCCTCATTTCTCACCCAAATTTTCCATTTTTCCTGCATCAACACTAACAAATATATTCCAGCCAATTTCAAGTAAAATCCAACCATAACATATATAAAAAAACATAAGTGTTGTAGCCACTCCAATGGCTAAGTTATATACATATATATCATTTACATACCATCATTTAACTTAGTTAGCCTATACATGCCATTAACAAAATAAGATTTTCATTTATACCAAAATCAAGGAGTTGATAGCGTGATGATAGCTCTGACCAAATTTTGCGACCTTCTCGAGCTTTGAGCACTATAAAACAGGGAAAATAAACCTAGTAAGCATTATATGCTTAGTAAGCTCGTATAACCAAAATTACACTTACCAATCATATTTAACATCTAAAACATCTACAAAGCATATATCCATCAATTTGGTAAAATTGCCTAGTCACAAACATTCAATCAACATGTTAGCCATAATATACAATAAGCATAGATGAGCTCATCATGCGATATGAGTATTTTATCCATTGAATCATTGAATTTCAGATGGATATTTCTAATAGTACACTCGAGGTGCACAATTCTGTTATCCGTCAATTCATATCCAGTAATACCGTTTAGGTACACTTTCAAGCCACATATCATACAGCAGAATTACCAGTCCAGGCTAAATTCTAGCTGTAGCACATATACTTTAAGGGCTTTATCGGATTACCAGTCCAGGCTAAATCCTAATTGAAAACACATATGCTCGAGAGACTCATTTCGGATTACCCGTCCGGGCTAAATCCATTCTACAACACATGCAGTTATATCAGGAAATTACATTTATCCAATCGGAATTCAATATTCAAACGGATTTTAAACCTTTTTCAATCATTTTACATCATATACATATTTCATGCTTCACAATGTTCATGCTTAATGTACATATAATTCGCATATCACATTTCATACAATTCAACAATCAAATCATCACATATTCATGCTTATTTAAGTTATAGGAACTTACCTTGATAATTGTTCGTATTTACTAATCCGAAACTTTCTCTTTTTCTCAATTCTTCTTTTTGTTTGGTATTTCTGGATCTATATAAATGAATTTAATCATCAATTTAATACTTTTCACATTCAATTGAACCCAATTCACATTCTAGGAAAAAGTACAATTTTGCCCCTAAACTTTTAATTAATTCTAATTTTGTCCCTAGGCTCGGAAATTGAAATTCATTCAATTTTACTCCTTATTCCAAGCCTAATCAAAATTCTAATATAACTTTTAAAGCACATGTATTCTCAAAATTTTAGAATTTTTCCATGAATTTCATCACTTTTCAATTTAGTCCCAAAACATGTTTCCATCAAAAATTACTTTGTAAAAGTTGTTCATCTATCAACAACCTTTCAATTTCTACCATAATATTTCAAATTTCAACATATTCATCCATGGAAAATTTTCTATACTTTGATATCTATTCAAATTAACCCCCCAAATAGAGAAATAAAGCTTTCCCGATCTCAAAAATATAAAAATTACTAAAAGCGGGACATAAGAACTTACCAATTTATGCTTGGAAAGCTTGTTTTCTCTCTCCTAGGGTTTCCATGTATTTTTGATGAAGAAGATGATATAAAATGATATTAATTTCTATTTTAATCTTTATCATATTTTAACTATTTCTATTTCCAATTTAGTCATTGTCCTTTTTCAATTTTTCTAGGGATGATTCACCAAAAATATCTACATATTTTTCATCAATGGTCTAATTACCATTTAAGGACCTCAAGTTTTAAATTCCATAGCTATTTAATCCTTATAGCTACTAGAATTTAAATTTGACATTTTATACAATTTAGTCCTTTCTACAATTAAGCACCTAATTGATAAAATTTTATTATCAAAATTCTCATGCAACCTTTCTACTATACTACTAATCACTTCATAATATTAAAATATTCTATCTTTCCGGCTCGGATTTGTGGTTACAGAACCACTATTTCAACTTCACTGAAATTGAGCTGTTACACGAAGCATTGGGAAAAAACTCGACTCTAGCACAACATTCCAACCGATGGACAATTCGAAAGAACTATCCAAGTTCTGGAGGACATGTTAAAAAGTTGTGTCATTAAATTTCGAGGCAGTTGGGAGGAATTTTTACTACTTGATGAATTCACTTACAACAATAGTTTCCAAGCGAGCATAAAAATGGCACCTTATAAAGCACTATAATGGAAAAAGTGTCGCACACCCTTGTGTTGGACGGAATTGAAAGAAAGAAAAATAATGGGTCCTGAATTGGTACAAGAAAATAAAGATAACATTCGTCTGATTCAAGAAAGATGTAAAACGGCCTCGGATCGGCAACAGTTCTATGTTGACCTAAAGAGAAAAGGTATAGAATTCAATGTGAGAGAACAAGTCTTCTTAAAAGTTTTGTCTTGAAAAAGGTTCTAAGGTTCGGTAGAAAAGGAAAACTAAGTCCTCATTTTATTGGTCGTTATCAAGTACAAAAGCGGACCAGCCCAGTGGCTTACCAACTTGAATTACCTCCTGAGTTAGATCGAACCCACAATGTGTTCCATATGTCAATGTTACGGCACTATTGTTCTGATCCTTCCCATATCGTTCCAATTGAAGAAATTGAGCTCCGATCGGACTTATCTTTTAAATAGGAACCAATTAGAATAATAGATAGAGATGTTAAAACTCTAAGAAAAAAGCAAATTCCTCTAATTAAGGTTTTCTGGCAAAACCATGGAACCAAAGAAGCAACATGGGAACCTGAGGAGTTGATTCGTCAACAATATCCTCACTTGTTCAGATAAGGTAAGTTAAAATTCAAGAATGAATTTTTTTAAGGGAAGGAGATTTGTCACATCCCAAAATTAGGCCTAGAAGAAATAAAAAATAAGTATAGATTTTTATTTCTTTAAAACAAAAGGTAAGAGAATTTAGAATGCCTTAAAAAATATTTTTGTTAAGAAACTAACAAGAATAAGCCTGCTGGTTCAGTGGTAAAGTCTTAGCTTACCCATAGGTCCCAAGTTTGAAATTCCTAGTGCACAGTTTAGCCAAAATATTTTATTTTCTTATTTTTACCCCATAAAAGTGCCAAATTTTCAAAATAGCCCAGCCCAAAACTATTTATTTTTAATTTAGTCCTTAATTTAAAGTAGTCCTAATTCTACATGAATTCCTAAAACCTATTTCAATTAGGGAAAAAGAGTGTTATAAATAGTCAATCTTTTTAAACCCTAGAATTCTTATCTAGAGAATTTTTCAAGAAAAACTCTCAAAGTTCTTTCTTTTCTCCTCTATTGCCGAATCAATTTTTAACCGAGGATTTCAAAGATTTTCAAAACCGCCCCTCTCCTTCCAATAGATCGTTAATCTCCTCCTCCAAATTAAGGTTTTAGTGTTTTTAAATTAGGTGTGGGATCTAAACTTAAATCATTATGTATGATTAATTGTAGTGTTAGAAAGTAAGTAATCTGTACACGAACCCTGTAACACCCCTAACTCGTAACCCTCACCGGATTACGGTTAAGAGGCATTACTAATCTTTTCCGAACATTTCATAACAAATCACAACCAAACATAACAATTCATATTCATATAGTCCCTTAAATAGGTCAATGAAACCTTAAACACGTGTTAAAAAGGGGTCGGGACTAAACCGAACACATACAAAATTTTCGATATTCAAACATTTTTCTAAGTTTCAGAGGTCACACGCCCGTGTGGGTAGGCCGTGTGCCTCACACGGCCTCGGACATGCCCATGTGTACAAGCCGTGGCAAAACAGGGCATACCTCCTGACTTGACCACACGGCCTGAGACACGCCCGTGTGCCTCACCCGTGGTCGACACTGACTTGTACCACACGGCCAGTCACATGCCCATGTGTCCAGCCCATGGTCGAGCTTGACTTGTTTCAAATTACAAACTCGAAAGACACGGTCAAGCCACACGTCCGTGTGCTCAACCGTGTGGGCAATTATAGGCCATTTTCAAGGCCAAATTACTATCCACACAATGAAATCACCTCTAAGCATCATACCAATACCAATTCATGCATCAAATGCAATTAAATCATACCATTTCAAGCACCAACTAATCCTCTATTACATCATTTATTTCCATACTCAATTCCTACTTAAATAAATCCATCTAAAACATCATATTCACAACTCAATCATATAACTAAGCATCATCTAGTCATACCTCAAATTCACACTTAAAATACCATTCTCATCAACCAATTCAAGCATGAAATATACCATTTCCACTATCACTATTTCATACCACATTCATCATTTCCATAGCTTCACATATAAACCATCAACATTCAACATCCAAGCCATATCACATGGCAAGGTCCAAACATTATAAAACATACCATAACCACTAGCCTATACATGCCTTATACAAAATATATATACATCTTTCAAAAATACCAAAATAGATAGCCGATAGTGTGATTAAGTCGCTGACGATCCCCGAATCCAAGCTAGCTTTACTGACACTGTAAAATAGAGAAACATATCACACAGTAAGCTTAAGAGCTTAGTAAGTTCGTAATATAATACATATTACTCAAAAATACCATATCAATACATAAATAAATCATCACTTAGATAGATTCACAACTAAACACATTATCATACTCAACCAAATACTCATACATCCATCTATTTATCCATAAACATTATCATCAACCACATAGGTTCAAAACATACCTTTGCCAACACTTAGTTAACAAATGTTCTTGCTATTCAATGCTTGATATCATAATTCATTCAATATTCGCTATCTCTTCAATTCAATCGCACACTTAGTGCCCCAATTCATAGCCGAAGCTTAATTAACATCGCACACTTAGTGCCATAATGTAAAACCGAACTTAATTCGGTATCGCACACCCAGTGCCAATCAAAAAGCTGAAGCTTCTATTATTTCGCACACACAGTGCTAATCATCTCGGTCTCATTTCCAATGACGCACACTTAGTGCCATCTAACTCGATTGCACACATAGCATTACTAATCCAATAATCACATAACTATTCATTTCATAGCATTTTAACATAATTCAAGAACACGTATTATATCCGAACTTACCTCGGATGTCGAAATACCAAAACTAGCCGATCAATCGAGTACTTTGTCTTTGCCTCGATCTCGATCCGAATCTCTCCTTTCTTGGTCTATACATATTCAAATTTAGCTCATTCAATCACCAATTCATTCAATTTAGTCCAAACACACATATTTAGGACATTTTACAAAATAGCCCTCACATTTTCACATTTCGACACTTTAGTCCCTATTTCACAAAATCACAATATACACAAAATTTCACTTCACCCATGCCTAGCCGAATATTCCCATGCTCAATACAAGTCCACACATTTCGTATATTTCACATTTTAGTCCCTCAAAATATTATTTTCTCAATTAAGTCCAAATTACTCAAATTCATCAAAAATTCAAAGACAAACTATGTTAATCTATCACATATCTTTCATAATTTATCATCAAACATCACAAAACTCATGTGTTCATCAATGGAATATTTCAAAACCATCATCAATTCACAAAATTGAAGCATGGGTTTTGAAGAACACAAAGCAACGATCGTAAAAACGTAGAAATTATCAAAAACCGAACAAAAACTAACCTTTAATCAAGCTCAAAGCTAGCCAAACCCTATTTGTTCTTCTTTTTCTTATTTTCTTTGTATTTTTGGCACTAAAGATGATGATAATTGCTTTGTTTCCATGTTTTTGTTATATTAATTTAGTTTAATAACCATATTACCTTTTTACCATTAATGACATATTAATACAAAACATTTAATCTATGGATATAATGGTCCACTAGCTTAAAATGGCATAATAACATCATAAGGACTTCACCTTTAATAAGCCATGTAAATTCAACACATTAACATTCAACACACAACTTTTGCATTTTATGCGATTAAGTCCTTTTTCGTAATTCGGCACACAAACGATAAAATTTTCACACAAAATTTTCACACATGCTTAATCACACACTGTAAACACGAAAAATAATATTAAAATATTTTTTTGACCTCGAATTTGTGGTCCCAAAACCACTATTCTGACTAGGGTCTAAATCGAGATGTTACAACTCTCCCCCCTTACAGATTTTTGTCCCCGAAAATCTTACCAGTGAATAGGTTTGGATATTGCTCTCTCATAACATCTTCAGGCTCCCACGTAGCCTCTTCAACTCTGTGTTTGTGCCATAATACTTTCACTAAGGAAATTCTCTTATTTCTCAACTCTTTGATCTCACGTGCCAGGATTCGAATCGGTTCTTCACTATACGACAAATCTGACTGAATCTCAACCTCAGTAGGAGCAATTACATGCGATGGATCCGATCTATATCGTCGAAGCATCGATACATGGAACACATTATGAATTTTCTCTAATTCAGGTGGCAACAACAACTTATAAGCAACTGGCCCAATCCTTTCGATGATCTCATACGGCCCGATGAACCTCGGACTCAGCTTGCCTTTTCGGCCAAATCGAAGTATTTTCTTCCATGGAGACACTTTCAAAAATACTTTGTCACCAACCTCAAATTCAATATCTTTCTGTTTCAGGTCTGCATAAGACTTCTGACGATCTGTTGCTACTTTCAAACTGTCACGAATCACTTTCACTTTCTGCTCAGTCTCTTTTATCAAATCAACCCCGTGAATCTTATTTTCACTCAACTCAGTTCAATACAATGGAGTTCGACATTTTCGACCGTAAAGAGCCTCATATGGTGCCATTTTAATGCTAGATTGAAAGCTATTATTGTATGCGAATTCAACCAACGGCAAATGCTTTTCCCACGTGCTTTCAAATTCAAGAATGCAGCATCTCAACATATCTTCAAGAATATGAATAATCCGCTCGGATTGACCATCCGTTTGCGGATGAAATGCAATACTGAAATGCAGCTTTGTGCCTAAAGCCTCTTGCAATTTTTCCAAAACCGCGAGGTAAATCTCGGATCTCTGTCAGATGCAATAGATAATGGTACCCCGTGTAATCTCACAATCTCAGAAATGTACAATTCAGCTAATTTATCAAGTGAATAATCTGTTCTCACCGGAACAAAATGAGCTGATTTCGTCAATCTGTCAACTATCACCCAGATTGCATCTTTCATTCCTGGAGATAGAGGCAACCCCGACACAAAGTCCATCGTGATTCTCTACCATTTCCACTCAGGAATCACAATCAGTTGTAATAAACCGGATGGAACCTGATGTTCAGCTTTAACTTGCTGACAAACTAAACATCTCGAAACAAACTCTGAGATATCTCGTTTTATACCATGCCACCAATAGAACTGTTTCAAGTCATTATACATTTTTGTACTCCCAGGGTGAACAGCCAAACGACTATTGTGAGCTTCGTTCAAAATCATCTGAATCAACTCTGAATTCCTCGGAACACAAATTTGATCTTTGAATTTCAAACAATCATCGTTATCAACTCGAAATTTTGAATCAGAATTCAAATCACATTGAGCTCATTTTGCTATCATCTCATCATCACTTTTCTAGGCATCACAACTCTGACGTATAAACATCGGCCTAACTTTCAACTCGGCTAAAATCGAACCATCATTACATAGATCCATCTGAGTACTCATTGCTCGCAAAGCACATACAAACTTTCGGCTCAAAGCATCAGCAACTACATTAGCTTTACCCGGATGATAATCAATCACAAGCTCGTAGTCTTTCAACAATTCTAACCATCTTCTCTGTTGCAAATTCAATTCTTTCTGAGTCATCAGATATTTCAAACTCTTGTGATCCGTATAAATATGAAATTTCTCACCAAATAGGTAATGACGCCAAATCTTCAATGCGAATACAATCGCAGCTAATTCAAGATCGTGCGTCGGGTAGTTCTTTTCATGCGGCTTTAACTGTCTCGAAGCATAAGCTATAACTTTGTCCTCTTGCATCAGCACACAGCCCAAACCATTCAACGATGCATCACTGTAAACTATAAATTCTTTACCCGATTCAGGTTGAACTAACACTGGTGCCTCAGTCAATAATGCTTTCAATTGCTCAAAACTCTGCTGACACTTTTCTGACCACACGAATTTAACAACTTTTTGTAATAATTTCGTCAACAGAGCCGCAATCATCGAGAATCCTTTCACAAACCGTCTATAATATCCCGCTAATCCCAGAAAACTACAGACTTCAGACACATTTCTCAGAGGCTTCCATTCTAAAATAGCCGAAATCTTACTCAGATCAACTCGTATTCCCGCAGCTAACACAATATGTCCCAGAAAACCAACCTCACACAACCAAAACTCACATTTGCTGAACTTTGCATACAATTGCTTCTCACGTAGAGTTTGTAACACAATTCTCAAATGCTCGTCATGTTGCGTCTCATGACATGAATAAATCAGAATATCATCAATGACCACCACCACAAAAAGATCCAAATACGGTCTAAATATCCGATTCATCAAATCCATAAACACTGCAGGAGCATTCGTTGGTCCAAAAGGCATAACTAAGAATTCATAATGTCCGTACCTCGTTACGAAGCGATCTTTCGATACGTCCCGATTCTTTAACTCTCAACTGATAGTAGTCTGATCTCAAATCTATCTTAAAAAACACTGTAGCTCCTTTCAGCTGATCAAACAAATCATCAATATGTGGCAAGGGATACTTATTTTTTATCGTTACTTTGTTCAACTGTTGATAATCAATACACATCCTCATAGTGCCATCTTTCTTTTTCACAAACAACACAGGAGCACCCCAGGGCGAAAAACTCGGTCGTGCAAATCCTCTACCTGTCAACTCTTGCAACTGAGACTTCAACTCTTTCAATTCTGTTAGTGCCATTCTATACGGAGCTATTGAGATAGGAGTCGTCCCCGGCACTAATTCAATACTAAATTCAACTTCTTGGATCAGAGGTAATCCCAGTAGTTCTTCAGGAAACACATCAGGGAATTCACAAACCACAGACACAGATTCAACTTTCTTTTCTGTCACTTTTGTATCAATCACATATGCGAGATAAGCTTTGCAACCCTTCTTCACATAGTTCAAAGCTTTCATCGAAGATATAACAGTCGGCTACCCATTCAAATCACTGGATTCAATTCGAACTATTTCACCATTCTAACTTCTCAAATCAATACTCTTTCGTTTACAATTCACAATAGCACTATGTAAAGTGAGCCAATCCATACCCAAAATGATATCAAATTCATCGAAAGGTAGCAATATCAAATTAGCCGGAAAACAAATATCCCGAAACATCAATGGGCAGTTCTTGCACACTTTATCAACCAAGACACACTTGCCTAAGGGGTTCGATACTCTAATCATGAATTCAGTAGACTCAACAGGTAAAGTCTTACTTGATACTAAATTCACACACACATAAGAATGAGTAGAACTTGGATCTATCAATGCAATCACATCAGTATCAAATAGAGTAAAAGTACCAGTAATGACGTCTGGAGATGACGCTTCTTCACGAGCACGAATAGCATAGGCTCGGGTAGGTGCTTTTGCCTCGGATCTCACAGCTGTATCGATAGACCCTCTTTGACTTCCACTCACATTTTTGGTATTTCTGGGTGGTCTACCTCTAGCCTTCGTATTACTCAGTCTCGTACTCTGAACATTATCTTTCTCTGCTAATTCTGGACAATCCCGAATAAAATGATCTCGTGATCCACATTTATAACAAGTTCTATTATTGTACTTGCCCCAGTATTCTCTAACATGTCGTCTTCCACACTGTCTACACTCAGGTTTGTTGCTTTTGACACTTCCAGCACTCGATTCGATCGAAATTTAAGTTCTTGGACTAACACTTTGTCTCACCCGATCTCTACCCGAATGTCCAAACGAAGCAATTGAACGATTACTTGCATCTTTAAATCTCTTCGTCGAAGTTTGAGACATCTTACTCATCGATCTTTTTCTTTCATCTCTAGCCTCAGAATTTGCTTTCTTCTTTTCTTTATTAAGCTCATCGGCTTTGCAGGCTCTTTCAACTAACACAACAAATTCATTCAAGTCAAGTATTCCAACCAGTAATTTAATGTCTTCATTCAGCCCTTCAATGAAACGTTTACACATAGTAGCTTCGGTCGAAACACATTTCCGCGCGTATTGGCTCAGTATCACAAACTCCTGTTTATACTCCGTAACTGACATACGACCCTGTTTCAACTCGAGGAATTCTTTACGTTTCTGATCTATGAATCTTTGACTGATATACTTCTTTCGGAATTCGACTTGAAAGAAATCCCATGTGATTCTCTCTCTCAGAACCACAGATATCAATGTCTTTCACCAGTTATATGTCGTATCTCTCAACAAGGAAACAGCACATTTAATACATTCATTAGGAGTCAACAACATCTCGTCAAACACTCGAATGGTATTCTCGAGCCAAAACTCAGCTCGCTCGACATCATCATCGGCTGTGGCCCTAAATTCTTTGGCCCCATACTTTCGAATTTTGTCTACAGGAGGCTTATTCAATCGAATCGAATTTGTCACTTGTGGCATAACAGGCACTTGTGGGGGTGGAGGTTGTGGAGCAGCCGGATTCGTTCGAACGAACTTCGAAAACCACTCACTCATCATTCGAAAAAAGGCTGGCTTAGCCTCTCCCTCTTGGCTACTATCATTCGGCCTAGATGTGGCCGGCACCATCCCTTGAGCGGGAGCAGGTGCATTACTCTCTACATCATCAGTAACTGCTCGATCGGGATCCATTTACTATATAAAAAATACATTTTTAACTGTCAGGATTCATCACACTATCGCAATTATATATATGGCATGTATAGCTTGACTCACACACGCTACGTTAGTCCGAGAATCGACTAAACCGTAGCTCTGATACCAATAAAATGTAACACCCCTAACTCGTAACCGTCGTCGAATTAGGGTTAAGAGGAATTACTAATCTTTTCCGAACATTTCATAACAAATCACAACCAAACATAACAATTCATATTTATATAGTCCCTTAAATAGGTCAATGAAACCTTAAACACGTGTTAAAAAGGGGTCGGGACTAAACCGAACACATACGAAAATTTTCAAAATTCAAACATTTTTCTAAGTCACAGAGGTCACAGGCACACGGCCTCGGACACGCCCATGTGTCCAAGCCGTGGAAAAACAGGGCATACCTCCTGACTTGACCACACGGCCTGAGACACGCCCGTGTGCCTCACCCGTGGTCGACACTGACTTGCACCACACGGCTAGTCACACGCCCGTGTGTCCAGCCCGTGGTCGAGCCTGACTTGTTTCAAATTACAAACTCGAAAGACACGGTCAAGCCATACGTCCGTGTGCTCAATCGTGTGGGAAATTATAGGCCATTTTCAAGGCCAAATTACTATTCAAACATTGAAATCACCTCTAAGCATCATACCAATACCAATTCATGCCTAAAATGCAATTAAATCATACCATTTCAAGCACCAACTAATCATCTTTTACATCATTTATTTCCATACTCAATTCCTACTCAAATAAATCCATCTAAAACATCATATTCACAACTCAATCATATAACTAAGCATCATCTAGTCATGCCTCAAATTCACACTTAAATTACCATTCTCATCAACCAATTCAAGCATGAAATATACAATTTCCACTATCACTATTTCATACCACATTCATCATTTCCATAGCTTCACATATAAACCATCAACATTCAACATCCAAGCCATATCACATGGCAAGGTCCAAACATTATAAAACATACCATAACCACTAGCCTATACATGCCATATACCAAATATATATACATCTTTCAAAAATACCAAAATAGATAGCCGATAGTGTGATTAAGTCGCTGACGATCCCCGGATCTGAGCTAGCTTTACTGACACTGTAAAACAGAGAAACATATCACACAGTAAGCTTAAGAGCTTAGTAAGTTCGTAATATAATACATATTACTCAAAAATACCATATCAATACATAAATAAATCATCACTTAGATAGATTCACAACTAAACACATCATCATACTCAACCAAATACTCATACATCCATCTATTTATCCATAAACATTATCATCAACCACATAGGTTCAAAACATACCTTTGCCAACACTTAGTTAACAAATGTTCTTACTATTCAATGCTCGATATCATAATTCATTCAATATTCGCTATCTCTTCAATCCAATCGCACACTTAGTGCCCCAATTCATAGCTGAAGCTTAATTAACATCGCACGCTTAGTGCCATAATGTAAAACCAAACTTAAATCGGTATCGCACACCCAGTGCCAATCAAAAAGCTGAAGCTTCTATTATTTCGCACACACAGTGCTAATCATCTCGGTCTCATTTCCAATTACGCACACTTAGTGCCATCTAACTCGATTCCACACATAGCATTACTAATCCAATAATCACATAATTATTCATTTTATAGCATTTTAACATAATTCAAGAACACGTATTATATCCGAACTTACCTCAGACGTCGAAATACCAAAACTAGCCGATCAATCGAGTACTTTGTCTTTGCCTCGATCTCGATCCGAATCTCTCTTTTCTTGTTCTATACATATTCAAATTTAGCTCATTCAATCACCAATTCATTCAATTTAGTCCAAACACACATATTTAGGGCATTTTACAAAATAGCCCTCACATTTTCACATTTCGACACTTTAGTCCCTATTTCACAAAATCACAATATACACAAAATTTCACTTCACCCATGCCTAGCCGAATATTCCCATGCTCAATACAAGTCCACACATTTCTTTTATTTCACATTTTAGTCCTTCAAAATATTATTTTCTCAATTAAGTCCAAATTACTCAAATTCATCAAAAATTCAAAGACAAACTATGTTAATCTATCACTTATCTTTCATAATTTATCATCAAACATCACAAAACTCATGTGTTCATCAATGGCATATTTCAAAATCATCATCAATTCACAAAATTGAAGAATGGGTTTTAAAGAACACAAAGCAACGATCGCAAAAATGTAGAAATTATCTAAAACCGAACAAAAACTAACCTTTAATCAAGCTCAAAGCTAGCCGAACCCTATTTGTTCTTCTTTTCCTTATTTTATTTTTATTTTTGGCACTAAAGATGATGATAATGGCTTTATTTCCATGTTTTTGTTATATTAATTTAGTTTAATAACCATATTACCTTTTTACCCTTAATAACATATTAATACAAAACATTTAATCTATGGATATAATGGTCCACTAGCTTAAAATGGCATAATAACATCATAAGGACTTCACCTTTAATAAGTGTCAATTCAACACATTAACATTCAGCACACAGCTTTTGCATTTTATGCGATTAAGTCCTTTTTTGTAATTCGGCACACAAACGATAAAATTTTCACACAGAATTTTCACACATGCTTATTCACACACTGTAAATGCAAAACATAATATTAAAATATTTTTTAACCTCAGATTTGTGGTCCCGAAACCACTATTCCGACTAGGGTCTAAACTGGGCTGTTACAAACCCCCCTCGCATGCGAACCCCCTTGCATGTGAACCCCCTATAGGCCAGCCCCTGTACACGAACCCCTATAAATGATCCCCTATGCGTGAACCACTCTAGGTGAGCCCTTAAATACGAACCCATGTATGCGAACCCCCGTATGTGCGAACCCTATAAATGAGAACACTAAGTGCGAGCCCTTATGTAAACTGTTATATATGTGAACTCCACTAGCCGAACTGTAGCAAATATATGCGAACCCTATTGTGAACCCATATGCAAAACCTTATAGGAATCAATATGCGATCTCTTAGTATATTTATGTGAACCTTATCCGGTTGTCATGCGAACCCTATATGTTATTTATGCGAACCTTTCATGTTTAAAATGCAAACCCAATATGTATATGCAAACCCTACATGTTGTGATATGCAAACCCTATATGTGTATATACAAACCCATATGTGCGAACCCTACTTGTTAACCTGAATTGTTGTATTAGCCGAACTAGGCCTGTTAAATTCGCATAAACTGTATATGTGAAACTATTTTTAGTTCGCATAAATTAACTGTATATGTGAAATTGATGTGAATGAATACATGAATACATGCCATTAAATGATAGTACGAGATATTGAATGTAGCATCGATTGATGATAAATAGCATAATATGCTAAAGTATATGTGCATAATTACCTGAAATTGGGTATGGAGGACAGAGGAGTTCCATAGGAGAAAGTGCCAAATTAAGTCCACACCAAAAGTCAGTACTGCACGAAGTAGGGGACAATATCATCAAAACTGGATAAATTGGGATGATAGTTTAAAAAGCCATCAAAACCGGACAACCGGGATGGTAAGTTATTTTAGTAAAAGTCATCGTCACAGATGATAAGTGAACGACCATCTTCACCGGGAAATCTGGGATGATTAGTTATTGATATGTGTTTTGGAGTATCGAGCAATACTTGAGGGCAGATAGGATGGACAGGTGGGAAATTTCAAGTTCTAATTACATTGCATCATGAGTATAATCTGTACATGCATGGATTTACTGAATGTTTCTTATGTTATACTTAATTTGTTATTATGCTAGAAATTAAATGTTTTACTGTTTGTACGTTTATAATGGTTTAAAAATTAGACTCACACTGAGCTGTCATAAGCTCATTCCCCCCTTTTTCTTACCTTTCAGGTAACACAGAAAACTAGGACGTGGAATGGCATCGAAGGAACCTCGGACTAGCAGCTAGTTTATTATCATTTTAAAGTTTCCATTAAAAGTTTTCCTTAATCGTTTTTGGGGTTGTAATTATAATTATTTCTTTCTTTTAAATCTTAGATTTGGAATTGTTTAGCTTATTATTTCTAAACATGATACTTAGTTAATACTCTGATACTTGCATGCTATTTGGTTTAGAAAACTACTATTCTTAATAATGTTTTTCGTTGCTTTACAAAATACCATAATTTTTGAAAAGTCTTTTTAACTTTAACCATTTTCCAAAACTTCACATTAATAATATTGTAATTGAATTGCTAAGTAAAGCCGATTTAATTAATGGATGTTTTCCTTTAAAATAGAAGAGCAATTTTCATACAATCCAACTCAAAGCAAAAAAAAAATGGCTTTATAGGATCACTTCGATGATAAATGTAACGCCTTCGACTTAGCTGAAACTCCTAGGCCGGGTCGAGAGTGTTACAGATTTTTTTAGGTGTGTTGAGAGTGAAAATGAGCCATGATATATATAGGAGTTTCGCTGGCTAAAAATAGTAAAAGTAAGTGGATTATATTAACTAAAAATAGTTGAATGAATTTATAATTAACTAAAAATAACTTCAATTGATGTACATTACCCTAGCCTTTTGGGCCCAACACACAAATCTACCTTTTTAAATTGGTTCTTATTAATCTAATGAAATATGATGGCTTATAAACAAAAGTTTCAATATTGTTAGATTTTATTTCTTTTGATTTCAACAAAGTATTTTTGTGCGAATTTTGTAATGTGAAGCATAGGAAATATGGTGATTGAAGTGTTGGTAATGGTTTGGGCTTAAGGATGAGTGAGTTGTGCGTTGATCTAGTGTTTGGGGTTGCTAGTGAATGTTGTCATTCAAGTTTCATGTTTTATCTGGTGTTTTATTGATGTTGTTATCAACAAGATTGTGGTGATGGGATGTTGGTTTTCTACATCTTTTATTAAAATGAACATAGGAAAGAAAAAGGTATAGTAAGAATGATAGAAGAAGTAGAAAAGAAGAGAAAATTACAAAATTACAAGGGAAGAGAGAAAAGGCAAGCAATAGGAATAACGTAGTTTGGTATGAATAATTGATGTAACATCTCAGTGTGATTAGACGAATAATGAGGGATATAAACGTGGCATTATCTGAGTCAACGACACACTAAGGCCAACAACTTGACCAAATAAAAAAGGCCAACAACGGCATCAAACAGATCAGCATGAAATGGACTTCAGTGATCCTGTATTCCTGATTGCAACTTTGAACCATATCCATTATAATGAATAATGATGATCAGTTTGAAACTTTTTTCTTATATGTTGCCACAATATGAACAGATACATAAATATATATATATATATGATCAACGTTGAACACATCTTTCACATGCTGAACTGTTTGGTTGATTCATTAATTAATTAATTAAGTTGCAGCAGACGCCCATGCCTTAATTAATTGTTACTTTTCACACTTAACAACTTCTTTTTTAGATTTGTCTTGTTTGGTCAATTTTGATAAACCAAGTTTACTTTCACTTTTCTTAACTATTTCTTGGTAATTACTACATCATCTTTACCTTTACCTTTCTTGTTTGTATACGCCCCAACATGCACCACTTTTTCCCATTTGTAACACATTATAACATTCCAATTTCTTCATTACAGTTTTTTGAACTTCATTAGTAGTATATACCTACTCTATAACCAAATTGAAAATTTGAAAAATGTTACACACACGGAGAATGCATTGCTTTTAGGCATAAATTATGATATATACAGTAATATTAGTGGGTAAAAGTATCATGGAGGTCCATGTATTAAAAGTTAGATTGCATTTTGTCTTCTCTGTTCAAAAAATGGGTAAATTAGTCTTTACACATTAGATCAAAGAGCAAATTGATCTTTTTGTTAACAATTCCATCCACTTTTACTATTAAGTGATGATCTGGTTACTTGAATTAGTCCCTCCATGTCAAAAATTCCTTTCATTTCATTGTTTGTTAAAAATTCCCTTCATTTTGCTTGAATTAGTCTCTTCATATCAGCATGAGGTACATGTGGCAGCCACGTGTCATTGTCTAGTTGCTTCGTCAATCTCACTAGCACTTTATAGTAGAAATAGATGAAACTTATAACTTAAAGACTAGTTTGCTCTTTAATTTAGCGTATAGGGACTAATTTACTCATTCTTTGAGTAGAGAAGGTAAAATGCAATCTAACTCTTAGGACAAGAGTATCCATAGTACTTTTATAAATACTAGTGCTTTTATATAAGATTCTCTTTTCTTGCTGCCATCTAATTTGCTTCTTAGTATTATTAATACATTACACTTGTCCAGTTATCGATACTCATTTTTAATATTCTTATTGAGTTGGTGTCATGTTTCAACTGGGTCTCACCTCAATGGAGAATTTACCAAAAGTCTCTTACTTTTACAAAGCAATGGCTATTATTTCGAAGGTAACTTTATCTTTTCATATAAAATTTAAAAAAATATTTGCACATAGTGAGATCCAAACACAAAACATTATAATTGTTAATAACTCAATTGCAGCATTTCGACGAAAGCCATATTTGGTTGTTATGTCAACTTTTAAAATTTTGTTACATAAATTTCTCACATGTCTAGTTAAATCGGTTGACTTACAAACTGTTACAAATTGATTGAACCAAATTAAAAAACCAAATGAACCGATGACAGAATTGAATTTTATGATTTATAATATCTTTTTATTTTTATAAATTTTTAATAATTTATTTTATTTAAACATGATGAATCCGGTTCATTGCATTTCATTAACCACTTAAAGATGACTAAAAACATAATTTTAAATAGTTGAATGACCCAGTTATAACTTTTTAAAATTAAATAATAAATACAAAAACTTTTATATAATTAAGTGACCAAATATATAATTTAAACTTTAAAATATCAGACAAACCTTCGAGCCAGGTCCTCATAAACATATTGGCTAAAGCTTATGCACATAGAAGTTCTCGTCACATTCAATTACCAAGATACCCTTTTAACTTTGCTGCTAAGGTTTTTACTATTACTTATAGGTAAAATTTTAAAAGATAAAAAAGTCAACAACTGTAGTTCTGTGAGAAAAAAATTATTTATATGTACTATTATTTTTTTTTATTGGATTAGTACCAAGAATGAGTAGAATATTAATTCAAAAAATATATTTAAAAACCAGTTTTTTTAAAAAAAATAACAAATATTATAATCATGTGTTTTTATTTTTTTTATCTTTTATATAAAATCTAAAAAATAATTTAACCTTAAAATAAATCCAGAAAAAAAATAAAAAAAAAAGATGTCAATTTTACCATAATATTTTGGCAGTCCATAATTAATTATAAATGGATTACAATTTTTAATAATACAATTTTACCGTATCAACTTTATTGGTACACATATCTAGATATAACAATTTAATCCACATGACAAACTCAAAAGTTTCCTAGCTAGAAGTTCCCAATTGCTTAAACTTGCGGATAGATGCTTTGTTTTAGGTTTCTTTCAGATATATATAAAACTTTCATCTTTGCTTCCGCATGGCCAATTCATATAATTCTATACCCACAAGCTTCTCATTTGTTTAAATTTGACACTTTCTTTGTGATGAATGTTTGGTGTAGGTTTTCCTTTAGGAATGCATGAATTAATGGATCTTGGGATGAAGTTGTCAAATACCTTGATGATTAAAGTTATGAACTTGTATAGAATAAATGGTAGGTTAAATTATAAAAGATTTGTATTCAACTACATTAATTTTGGGTTAGCATTTATAAATACATATCTAACTTGTGCGTTGCCATTTTATATAATTTCCATTCCAATTCCATCCCCCCCCCCCCCCTTCTCTCTCTCTCTATATATGCATATAAATATGCAACTTCTTGTTAATCAAGAAATATATATATGAATAAGTGCTTAGTTGGAATTAATTAATAAAATGACTGTTAAGATAAAATGATGAAGTTAATGAAACACTTAGAAGCAAATTTAAATTAAGATGAATGTTGAGCCCCAAAGAAAATCTCTAATTTCAATAACATTTCTGTGTATTGACAGTGAAAATGGAATTGAAAGGTTTGTACAACTAGTGGCATACACCATGTTAAAAGGAAACAGTTAATCAAAGGGCCTGTATCTATGATTATGAATATAGAAATTAAGATAATTATATGAGGAGTTGACATGACAAATGAGTTTTTAATCGTCTATAATAAATTACTAAATTTGGTTCTCCTTTTGTTTCCACTCCAGCCCTATGAACCTGCAAGGGGAAAACCTAATCTTATACTCTGAAATCGTCTCAAGTTTTGGCGACCAAACTTGTTCTTTTGATCCAACAAGCATGTCGTAATGCTTCTTCAACTCCGGTGTGCTGCAAAGGAAACTATTCTCACTTCCTTCTTCTTTGCTTCCATGTATCAAGCTTGTTATAAACTCAGGCAAAACCTTGATCAGAACCCTACCATTTGAACCTTTGACGTATTCGAAAGGGCAGTCCCCGAAGTTGACGGGAGCAGGTTTAGGACTAGACTTTAAGGCAGCAAGAGAAGATGCTGACAATACATTCATGCATGGAAATCGATCGAGGGGAAGAACAAAGTAAGTTTGACCAGGCATGAGGTCGTCGTCAATGCCTAACACTGGGATGGGGTGACCGATGAAGAAAGAGTCTGCATGGCAAACCATCTTGTCGGGAAACTCAAACATGACCTCGCCGGCGATGTGTTTTCCGGTGAGGATTCTTGTATTTCCTTCCCAGAAGATGAGTTTCACTGAAGACCTTGGATTGGGATGAAAACATGGAGATATGGAATTCCCCATTATTATATGATGAATCAAAAGAGAAAGAGACGAAAGGATTAAAGATAATTTGGATGATATACAAGAGGAAACAACCAAGAGGAAAGGGCTATGTTTATATAGAAGAAAAGGGGGAGGGATTTGACTTTGGAAAAAGTCCATATTTGTTTGTTTTTAGGTTGATGGGGCCGGTGGTCAGCAATGTCGGCTTTTGAATTACTCTTTATGTATCTCACAATGTCAAGTGGGATGGACGTCTTCTTATAACATTTATCACACACTTTTTATTTCAACTAATCAAAACTTACCTTAAAACATCTTCAATTATAATATATTTCTCTTACCCCGTTTATTGTATATAATATTTAAAATATGTGTTAGTATTTGGTATATTGGTACTGTTCTTTATTTTATTTCCTAAGTAATTCTAAAAATTTGTCATATACCTCTTTTTTTTAATATTTTACTATTGAATAATATTAGATACACTCTCAATGGAGTTTTTAAACTCTACAATGAGGGTTAAAAAGTTGACAAGTGTCCTATAAATGTGTAATATAATAGTAAAAAATAAATATTGAAAAAAAAATACGCATGACAATTTTTTAGGGTTGCTTGTGGAATAAAAAACGTACACTGTGAGTGTACAAAATACTAACCCTTATTATATCCTTTAGGACATTTGTTAACCCCTAATCCTACTTGTAGAGTCTAAAAACTTCACTAGAAGTGTGCCAAATATCATTCCTTAAAATATATGGAAAATTATTTGATACACAACCAGTGGAGTTTTTTAGACTCCATAAGCAGGTTGAGGGTTTTGTTAAGCTCTTGATAAAGGAATGCCAACACCATAAACCCTCAATTGTATGTGCGAACTCAAGCAAGGTCCTCCAGCAATGGTAAATGCATTAAGTGGCAGAGACTCCCAGACTTATCTACCACAAGTAATCCATCGACCACATACACTATGTATGCTTTAACATACCGATCAAACTCTTCATCTTTTTCATTGTCCGCTAGTGGATGCTCGATCAATGTATGCAACCATGTGAACTTTACTCAACTACCCTTTAAATCTCTATTATCATCGAGATAATGGCAGAGTGACCACATCATTTATGGCTCGAGCTCAAGTTCAATCACCTTGGTGACAATAACTCCTTCAATTGGAAGGCTCATGATTAGGGCTACATCTTTTAAAATTATTGTCGCTTCACCGCATGAGAAGTGGAAGGTAAGAGTCTTAGTTCTCCACCTTTCAACCGAGGCCGTGAGCAACGATAACCGCAATGAAATACGAGGTATTTGGGCCACATTCTAAAAACTAAATACATCTAGACAGTTTGTAATTTGAACTTACTTTTCCTCCAACATCGGATAATGCATGCTACTTTGAATCTTTAGGTTTCGTTCCTAATGAAAACAAAAAAAAAATCAATATAAATATGATTTAATATTAAATTTAAATATAAATGAATAATAAATAAATGCTTATTTAAGTAATAATTTAATAATAAATATTACCATATTTCGGGTTATTAGAGCTATATGGTTTGCTTGCCTCAAGAGAGCCATAGTATAGTTTAAAAGATAGAATTTAAGGTGAAAAAAAAAAGATGTGGAGAGTTCTTTTTATTGCTTAAGAAGTGGATGATGATGAGAGTTAACTTTAGCTTGGGTGAAAAAACAAAACGAGGAAGGGGTATTTATAGGCACAATAAAAAAATTCCTTAAACATGCTTGTGTTGAGCTCCATATTGCATTTATTAGGGTTAGATTTATGGTAATTAATGAAACCTTAAACATACTTAAACTCAACACTTACAAGTGATGAGGTCCATATTGCATTTATTAGGGTTAGGTTTATGTTATATATATGGTGAAAACTTAACATACCTAAACTTGACATCCACGGATGTCCAACTCCTAATAGTAAAAACTAATTTCTTTTCTTACATGTTTTATTAAACTCAAATCCTGTAAATGTTACTGTGAGAAATAAGTTTTTGATATACACTAACAAAAACTTTTAATAGTATTTACATTATTTAATTATTCATTTCAAAAACATATTTTTAGTTCACTCATTTTCTGGTTTTTCTCACCTAACCCATTTAATTATTTAAACAATTAGTTATATTTGATACATTTATATTTGATAATATACCCTTTTTTTACTTTATAAGTAGACTTAAAAGATTGTCTCGTATCTTAATTCTTTTATACTCTACAAACAGTGTTAGGGGTTGACAAGTGTTTTATAGGAGAACAAAAAAAGTACATTGCAATGTACCAAAACCTCAACCCTATATATAATATTTTAAGGGAAATTATTTGGTACACATTTTGACTCCACAAACATAGTTAGGGGGTTGACAAGTGTCCTATAGAGATATAATAAAATATTAAAAAAGACACGTATCAATTTTTTAAGGTTGCTTGTAGAATAAAAAAATACAGTGTACCAAATACTCACCCATATTTTAATATACTTTATTGGACACTTGTTATCACCCTAGTCTTATTTATGGAGTCTAAAAACTCTATGAATAATGTAGCTAATATTTTAGTTAAACAGAGGCAAATTTAGGGGCTAGCACTATGAGGGCCTAGCCCTTAAATTTTGTAAAATTGCATTTCAATTCTCCTAATTTTTTACAATTTTTATTTTGATATTATAATTAATGTTTAAAAATAGGATAAATTTGTGTATGACCCTTAAAGTTTTTCAAGGTTTCTTTTTCAATTTGATTTCTTTTATATAACTTATAAATTTTTATGATAAATTTAGTAATATTTTTAGTTTAAATTTGTAAACTAATACAAAGCAGTATTTAAATATTGTTTGGTAAAAATAAAGTTAAAAATTACAGTGTTCAGTATAACTTGAGTATTTAACTTATTTTGCCTTTATTTGGCAAAAGCGAAAGCCCTGGATCTTGAGTTCCTAAGTTCAAGACCTATCATGCAAAATTATATGCATAAATCTTCGAGTCCCATCATGTGCAATTGTTATAGGTGAGTTGTAGTCCAGTCAATTTGTTGGTTTTAATTCGGATTGTATTTCTTAGTTTGTTCTGATGTAATAGTTTGGTTCTACATTGTAACTATTCAAACAATTTGCTTTTAATAATTTGATACTTGTGATTACTCGGATCTGTATTTATACTTTGATTGTATTGTACTTGTTACACTTCAAAAAAAAAAATTTATTTTACTTTTTCAAATATTAATTTTTATGGTCAAGATTCAAAATTATCCCAAATTTAAAAATACTTATTGAAGTAAACTCCACTAATACGTGTCAACATGTCTATTTAAAACAAATATCTCAACCCCACCTATCAACATTTTTGATTCACCCCTGGAAATAATATTTATAATTAAATTAAATATTTTCCCCTTCGACATATAAAATAAATAGTACATTTTAAATTATAAGTCTATTTTGATAAAAGTAGAGTAAATTTTTCTTCTCTATTTTTAAATTAATAGACGTAGTATAAAATACCTAGGGAAGAAAGCAATGAAAAACATATGATAAATGATATTCATATAATTTTAAAAAACATGTGGCCAAAGTATTACAATCGAGCCGGGGTACGTCATTTAATTATTAATTTTTTTATTTAACCACTTAATCTTTTAAAATTAAATATTTTAATCATTTACAGTAAGATAAGTGATAGAAAGTTGAGGTGGTAATAGAATATTTGTGTTTGTGTTGGGTTATTCCCTTTCTTCACTTGCCATCTAGATTCAACTTATCCTTTATGTTCATCTCCATTTTGGTAGGATGGATAAATTTGTTTTTGTCTTAATTCATTGCATCTTGATCAGTATGCATGAAAAAACTCTGATGTGGAAGAATTGAATAGCTTCATATACAGTACTTATCCTTAAAGCAAACTCCGCCAACAAGAAATTAATGTGTTTTACGGGTAATTGATCGACTTTTGATATGAGATAAGGTTAGGTTTCTATAAATGAACCACCACCAATTCACATGCAACGCAAAGCCAGAAACGGCATCCAGTCTTCATCTTCAATCTAGGAAAACCAGACATAGATACTATCACGGGAATTATGATTCCATAGTCTTAAAGTCGCGTAAAAAAGCTAGTTTCCGATGACTTTTCATAATTACTCCTTGCAACCTTTGGTTCTACTAAAATCAAAGTCAACACCAGAAGCCTTTTCAATATTCAATTTGTGATCACATTCTAAAATAATAGAATCAAAGTCTACCTCCACATCATTTAACATCTTGCTGAATACTGCTATACATGATAAGTACCCCTCTCCTTCACACACTCCTGCCATGAAGAGTATCATATTAACTTTTTTCAGCATTTCAATCACATTAGTCTCGTATCAAGATTGAATACTGTTATTGTAAACTCCCCCTCAAACCATATATAGCATTGTTGTAACACCTCTGATTTTTCGAGAATTGAAAGAGTTAATTTTTGGTCGAAATTGTGTACCGAGTTATTTCGGGAAGTCAAACCGAAAGGTTTTCGAGAATTAGCATTGGTTTAGGTTAGGAATTCATAATTAGAGGTTAATCAGGGTTTTTAAGATGTTTTGGTTAGTTTTAAGTAGTATAGATTGAGTGATTAAGATTAAATTGAAAAGACTGCAAAACTTTTAGAGTAACTTTGTAAATGCACATATCATCACTTAAAAGTAGAATTAATTGCTCTTTAATATAACATACAGAGATTAATTTACTCATTTTTTAGTAGAAGGGACAAAATACAATCTAACTCCTAATACTACTCATCATTTAATTGAAAAAGTCAAATCATCATTTAACAACATAAATGGATGAAATTTTTAACAGAATGATAAATTTACACTCTTTTTTTTTTCCTAACATACAGGGGCTAATTTGGCCATTTTTAATAGAGGTGAGAAAATGCAATTCAACTCCTAGTGTAGGGGCCTCCATCATACTTTTACCACACATAATATACTATAATTTAATTAGCTAGGGTTTAAAAAAGTTTATGGGTATTTTAAGAAATGCATAAAAAAATCATCAAATAAATTATTTAATATAATATATATACTTATATATACTATTTATTAAGCCTTAGAGTCCCAACTTAGTTAGGGAATTACCAAAAACCATTTTATTTGCTAAGTAAATTATAGAATTATGTGAGTGTTTTTGTCTTTTTATATTTTTATAAATCAATAAAAAATTATCCATAATAAAATTTGAACTAGGGACACCATGCATATAAAATATTTTATTTCCCATTTGAACTAAATCAATATTTTGTTTTTATTTGAAACTTTAATAAGTATATATGTGTTCTAAAATTTTATATATTTGTGTCACCCATCAACCGAGTCCCAACTCAATTAGCGAAATTACTTAATGACCCTTCTCATTTAAAATAAATTATATTATTTGAAGATATTTTAGTTTTTTATTTCATTTTACTTGCAGTTTAATCTAATTTTTTTATTTTAATAGTATACATATTTTGTGTGTTATTATCATTAATTAGTTTTAAATCATACATTTTATTATTCTTTGTATGTTACTTTTAAAGGCATTTGTATTCTAAATAAATGATTTTCACAGGCATACGCGTGTAATATAGTTTCTGATACTAATAAAAGCTTTTGATTGAAGTGATGTTTGATTAGCTTGTGGCACAACATAGCAAATATTGTCACAAGGGTATTTATGTCTACAAGATAATTTTTTTAATAACATAACAAATATAGTCCCGAGGTTTTTATGTCTTTTCAAATAAATTATTTGGAAATTGCATTCGAAAGGATAAATTTTATATTTTTATAAATTAATTTTTATTTTGTTTTAAAGATTAAATTGAACTTTTATCTATTAATGGGGGACTAATATTGTAATTAGGCCGTAGACAATTTAGTTGACAAGAATAGTGGCATGAGTGCGTGCGCTTTGTTATTATTATTATTATTATTATTTGAATTAATGTATTATTATTTAGTTTAATTTATATTAGAAGATTGGAAAAGATCGCTATAGTTGAATCTTGATTAAATTGAGTTTATAAATCAAGTTATAGTTAGAATAATTATAATTCAATTAATTGTCATAAATTTGATAATTTAGATTTAGTTTTTAATAAATTTGTACATTTTTTTTTACATTGAAATGAAAAGAGTTAGGTGAATCGTTGAAAGCAAAGCTCGTTCTGAATTGATCGCTTTTAAGTATCAAATGCTTAGAATTATGGAAAGCAACTGGTTAAAAACATATATTTGTATTATTTAATAAATAATTGAATTCTTATAAACATTATCGGAAAGCTAGCCGAGTATAATTGGTATGTCATAGGGTACATGAGCTCATATAGTGTTATGGGGGTTGGTTAATGCGCCCGAGAGTATCGTATCATTGCGCTTTGCGCATTCACGGGGTTTGGTTGACTAAGTTCTACTTTGCATGCATCAGAGTATCGTTAAATGTTTTATCATATTGTTGTGCTTTGCACACTCACGGGGCTTGGATGGGTTTTTGTGTAGTCGGCATGATTTTCAATATATGGTTATTTGGGCTTAATGACTTAAAAGTTTAAAAGACTAGAAAGATTAAAGAATAATAGTCTAAATGTTTAAAGGAATTATCAAATGAAATGTTGTAATATCGACTCGTATTTGTGAAGTGTAGGTAATGAACATAGAGGACGCTAATGAGAATGATAGATTGAAACAGAAGATTAAAATAAAAATTTACTATCAGTATTTATTTTTAAATTAGATCTTATTTTAATATTTAGGAAGTTGGATTTTTTTTTAATTTGTCTAAATAGGCTAGTTGAATTTTTTCCAATTATCTTTAATTTATTTCATATTTTTTATAATACAATTAAATGATTTAATAATCTTTGTTTCACTTATAAAAACAGACTATTAGAAAATTAGAAAATATATTGTGATAACCTCATCCAAAATTAGATAAATTGATTTCGAACAAGATTGATATAGTTTATTTTTATTATATTTGATACAATTTGAATTTATGTTGTTATTTGGTTTTAAATTAGAAAAAAAAAATATTAAGTATAAAATGTTAAAAATAATTTTTAATATTAAAAAATTAATTTAATTTTTAACATTAATTTTTTTAAAAAAATTAATAGTTAGTTCAATAATTTTAATACATTAGAATTATAATTAATTTTTATCTAATCCAAATTAAATCAAAATCCAATCTCAATTCTTAAACTACTTTTCTTTTAGTAAATAATAAACAACAGTAGGGGATTACAATAAAATCACAAATCAAAACTCAGATTATCCTTTTGAATCAACCCCCTTATAACTTGAGGAGGGATGGAGAACACCTGGATACTTGTGAACCTTAGGGCAACATGTTTAGCCATAAAGTCTGCAACTTCATTGTGAGCTCTGGGAATGTGACGGATCTGAACTTTCCAATTTCTATGCAAAATTTTGTGAATAGCATGTAATTCTACAATATGACTAGCAGTAGAGTTACCGGCTAACATTAATTCAACTAACAAAGCATTATCTGGTTCAAGCTCTGAAACACCCCACACCCGGCCCACGAGCTTGAACCGGATCTGGTATGTTCCTTAAATAAATCGGTTTTCAATGTTCTAAATGACTTAGAGAAAATTTGTGTAATTTTAAAAAAATTGTTTTGGGTTGGGCTTAATTTGAAACCTATTTAATAAATTCTGGAAATCCAACTTAAATAAGGTGGCAAAATAATTTTTGGGTTTATTATTTTAAAAGAAATAAATTTACTTATCTTTAATCAAACATAATTTGTATCATATTTAAATAAAAATAAACAGGAATAAAGAAAATCCAACTGGGCCTTATGGCCTTATTACATCATTCAAACCCAAAATAAAGTACTAAAATTTCATAAAGTCCAAATTCCAAATAATTTCTTCAAGCGATGCATGGCCACCTTTAGCTCCTGCCGACCCGGTCCATTACCGCTCATCACCAAAAATAATTCCCCAACGAGGTGAGTCTACAGACTCAATGTGTACATAGTACTAATTTCCAACAAATCGGGCATACAAGTCATATCAATATCATGTTCATACAAAATAAAGGATGATGCAACCCAAACCCAAACCTATTTGTCCATCCGCTACGCACCACCCGTACCAACTTTGTACACCGCGGGGACTACTAAGTCGACCCTCCATCCGCTACACACCATCGAAGGCGCATCGCTGCGATCGACGTGCTCATCGCCCACTTATGTTGTGTCATTAGACATCAGTATTCACTGGATGTAACCGGTTACCACTTTTCACTTTATGTGACCGTAGTCACCACTTTACGTTGGTGAGACCGTAGTCATCACCTTCACTTTCTTCCTCCACAAATATCCCGAATGCCCCAATTATTTCATAACATATTTCACATACTTAATTTTTTCATTCATGTTACTAATCACATGTTCAAAATATATCACATTCACAATCCTATCAAAAGTAGGAAACGTGCACTGGTACTCCTTACCACATTTGTGGTGCTTAGCCACATTCACATACTGTTACATATTTACATATCTAATGATTGCCATGCAATTTATTGAAAGTTAGTAAGAGTACACACCTTTTTCGCTTAATAGTTTCCGTGAATTCCCGTAGAGCGATCTACCGATCTAGATCTTTCACTCCTATATTCGGCCATTAATTAAAACATATAAATAAACCTATTTGGTCTTAAAACCAAATCCTACTAGAAGTAGAATTACTTACCTAGTTGCCGAATTGATTTAATCAAGTCCCAACAGTTGCTAGAATTCCTCTTCCTTGAAATCGGCTAATACTAGGTATGTAACCAAGTCAGTTTTCGGTTTTTGAAATAATGGAAAACACTTAAACAATTTATGCCTTGGCCGAATATCCCTTACCTTATGATGGGATTCCAAATCAAGAGGATTCCTTTATAAGCCCTGTTGAAATCCTATAACTTCGTGTTAGATTAGATCTAACTTTGAAAACGTGAATCATAATCTTTAACCGCATATTTATATTTATAATCCTTACCTTAGATCCTTAGATTTCCCGAAAAATCCCCTTTTGATGTTGTGGATGATTGCCTCTTTCTTAGAATCCACAAAGATTCAAATTTTAACAATGAGAACGGAGAAGAAAATAAAAGAAAAGAGAGGGATTTTTGCTTAATGAAAATTCGCAGAGAGGGGTTTTGCCTAGGGAGAATTTCGGCAGAGAGGAAGAGGGAGCAAATGTTGATGAGTAGCCCTCCTGTCCTCCTTTTATAGCCAAAGTTATCAGCCTAGGAGTCCTTTACTTGGCCACCACTCCTTTTTTTGATAATATTATCTCTTTTATTTAAAAGATAAAAGCCTTTAATCCATCAATTATCTCCTCAATTATCTCATTAGAAAATAATCATTTATTTATCTCTTATTATTCACATATTTATGTGAATAAAACTCCTTTATTTATCTCTTATTATTCACATATTTATGTGAATAAAACTCCTTTATTTATCTCTTATTATTCACATATTTATATGAATAAAACTCCTTTATTTATCTCATAAATCCAAGTTTCCCGAAATGTTCAAGTTTCCATTTTTGGATCATTTCCAAAAATGTTTAGGTTTCCAAAAATGTCTAAGTTTCCAAAAATGTCCAAGTTTCCAAAAATGTCTAAGTTTCCAAAAATGTCCATTTCCATTTCCATTTTCATTTCCATCTCCATTTTCATTTCCATTTTCATTTTCATTTCCACTTTCATTCATTTCTAGGTTTCCAAAGTATCAAAAATTTATTCATAAAACTTAAGACTTGTCATTTCATACAATTGATCTCGAAAAATGCATAGGCCCTTCCTAGGATGTTACAGATTCTACCCCCTTAAATAAAATTTCGTCCTCGAAATTTCCTAACTAAACAGATTGAGGGTATTGTTTGTCGCATTGTCTCTTACGGCTCCCACGAAGCTTCTTCCGATCCATGATTGCGCCATAACACCTTGACTAAAGGCACCGACTTCTTTCGTAGTGCTTTCACGTCCACGTTCCAAGATCTGAATCGGCTCTTCCTCGTAGGATAAGTCCGGCCTTAGCTCTACTTCTTCAACGAGATACCACATGCGACGGATCCGATCGATAGCGACGTAGCATGGATACATGAAATACGTCGTGCATCTGCTTCACTTCGGTGGCAACTCTAATTGGTATGCCACTCGCCCAATTCGCTTCAATACTTGATAAGGCCCTATAAACCTTGGGCTTAACTTCCTTTTCGACCAACCTCATTACCTTCTTCCAAGGTGAGACCTTTAGAAACACTTGGTCTCCTACTTCAAACTCAATTTCTTTCCTCTTAAGGTCTGCGTGACGACTTACTCTCATCGTGCTTCTTTCAATCGTGCCCGAATTAATTCCACCTTCTCCTCGGTTTCGCCACTAACTCGGATCCAAAACGCGGCGTTCTCTAACTCGGTCCAACAAGTTGGTGTTCTACATTTCCTTCCATACAATGCTTCGTATGGTGCCATCCGAATGCTTGCCCGATAGCCGTTGTTGTAGGCGAACTCAGCTAGAGGCAAGTAATCTTCCCAACTTCCTCGTAAATCCATCACACACGACTCTTAGCATATCTTCCAACACTTGTATAACCTGTCGCATCGCCTGTCTGATTGTAGATGAAAAGTCGTAGTGAAGTCTAGCTTAGTGCCTAATGCTTGATGAAGTGCTTTCCAAAATCGAGACGTAAACCTTGGGTCTCTATCGGAGATGATCGACATCGATACCCGTGTAGCCTCACGATCTCCGCCACATATAACTTGGCTAACTTTTGAAGGGAATAGTCGATCCTCACAGGGGATAAAATGAGCGGACTTGGTCAAACGGTCCACTATCACCCATACCGAGTCCTTCTTAGTGGGCGTAAGGGGAAGTCCACTAACTAAGTCCATGGTAATTCTTTCCCACTTCCATTGGGGAATCTCAATTGGTTGAAGCAATCCTGATGGGACTTGGTGTTCAGCCTTTACTTGCTGACATGTCAAACATTTCCCCACAAATTCGGTCACCTCTCGTTTGTGTCCGACCACCAAAATTGTTCCCTTAGATCTCTATACAGCTTGATGCCTCCGGGATGCATAGCATAAGGACTACCATGCGCTTCCCGAAGAATCCTTTGTCTCAACTCCTTATCCCTCGGCATACAAACCTTTTCCTTGTAGCACAGTACTCCTTCATCATTGACGCCATAATCCTTTAATCCTCCTTGCCGCATTTGTCAGAACTTAGTACTTAAGTCCTTATCCGCCAACCGTCCTCTCTTTCACCTCCTTCACCAAAGTTGGCTTGACTTGTAACTCGCCAACAAAGCTTCCGTCTTCATACAAACTTAAGTGAGCGAACAAAGCCCTTAAATCCGACACAACCTTCCTACTTAGGGCGCGTCACCTACCACATTCGCCTTGCCCTGATGGTATTCTATCGAATAGTCATAATCTTTCAATAACTCCACCCACCTTCGTTGCCTCAAGTTCAACTCCTTCCGAGTCAACAAATACTTAAGGCTTTTGTGGTCCGTGTAAATTCATCGACCTTTCTCCATAAAGGTAGTGCCTCCAAACTTTGAGGCGAAAACCACCGCCGCGAGTTTCCAAGTCATGAGTTGGGTAGTTCACCTCATGCGGCCTTAATCTGTCGAGATGCATAAGCGACTACCTTTCCTTCTTGCATTAGCACACAGCCTAACCACGTATGCGAAGCATCACAATATACTACGAAGTCCTTACCGCCTCCGGTGAATTAACACCGAGCTTCACAAGACCTTTTTAAGCTTTTGAAGCTCTCCTGTTGCTTATCCGTCCACACAAACGGTACTTCCTTCCTTAGTAACTTTGTCAAAGGTGCGGCTATCGACGAGAATCCTTCCACGAACCTTTGTAATAGCCTCGCCAAGCCTAAGAAACTTCTCGATTTCAGCCACCGACCTAGGTGGTTTCCAATCCAACATCGCTTGATCTTCCTAGGATCCACTCTTATTCCTTCTGCGGATACCACATGTCCTAGGAACGCCACTTCCTTGAGCCAAAATTCGCACTTGCTTGAATGCGGCATAAAGCTTCTTTTCCTTAACACTTCTAACACAACTCGGAGATGCTCATCGTGCTCCTCCTCCGTCTTGGAATACACCAAAATGTCGTCGATGAACACCACGACGAATCTATCCAAGTAGGGTTGGAAAACCCTATTCATCATATCCATGAACGCGGCCGCGCGTTCGTCAACCCAAACAAATCACCACAAATTCAAAATGACCGTACCTTGTCCTAAAAGCGGTCTTATGAATATCGACCTCCTTCACTTTCATTGATGATACCCCACCTTAAGTCGATCTTTGAGAACACAAATGCTTCTTTCGGTTGGTCGAACAAGTCATCTATCCTTGGCAAAGGATACTTGTTCTTGATGGTCGGGTTTGTTCAATCGACGATAATCTATGCACATCCGCATAGTTCCATCCTTCTTCTTCACAAAGAGAACCAGGTGCTCCCACACTTGAGACACACTGGGTCGAATGAACCCACGATCCAACAACTCTTGGATTTGAGCCTTGAGCTCCACTAACTCCTTTGGTGCCATTCGGTAGGGAGCGATTGACACAGGAGCTGTTCCTGGTAGCAAATCTATTCCAAATTCCACTTCTCTATCTGGGGGTATTCCGGGCAACTCCTCCTGAAATACATCCTCAAAATCCCTTCTGTTCTAACTCCCTTAACACCTTCCTCTTCTCCTCTTAACGCACTCACGAAGGCTAAGAATGCCTTACATCCTTTCTTAACCATTTTCTCGGCCTTCAGTGCCGAAACTACGTTAGACAAGTAGTTCCTCCTTTCTCCGATCATCACTACTACCTCATCTTCCGGGGTTCTTAGTTCCATACGTTTAGCCGCACAATCCAACACGGCTCGATGCTCTACTAGCCAATCCATTCCAAGTATAAGCTCAAACTCTCCGAAGGGTAATTCCATTAAGTCACCCGAAAAGTTCGCTCCCTGAATCTCTAGGGGTACATTCCGAAAGATCCTATCTATCCTCACCGCTTTGGCCTAAAGGGCTTACTACGATTATCCGCCTATCGTAAAGTTCAGAGTCTAGGCCTAGTGTTTCAACCACACTACATGCAACATAGGAATGAGTTGAGCCCACATCAATAAGAGCAAAATAGGGTTTGTCATGAATAAAGAACGCACTGGGTTTATAACATCCGTGGCGTCTCCCTCTTCTCCTCCGTGAACCGCGTAAACCAAACCCGGTTGCCTTGCTTGGCGTTAGTACGCACCTCGACCCCTGAGCTCCACGGCCTCGCCACTACCTCTGTTGGCCGACCCACGACCTCTTTGAGGTCAGCTGTCGCCTCTACCACTGGTTAGCGATTCGAGAGCTTCTTTGGTTGGCTCTCATCTAATAGCTTGGGGCAATCCTTAATCATATGGTCCTTGGACCCACACTTGAGACATCGTCCCGCCTTTTTCCAACACTCTCCCCGTGCTTCCTTCCACAATGTTCACAAGGGCGAAATTGCCGGCCGTACCAACTCGTTGACTTTGTGACTGTCAACTCTTGGCCTCTTGTGGCCTTTTCCGGATGGCCCAAAACCTCTTTTGGGCTTATTTACATCCATAGCCGCTTGGTGGCGTCCTTAATTCCTCTCACCACTTTAGCCTTTTCCACCAAGGCGGAGAATTCCCGCTCACGATGCGGTGCTATCAAAAGTCTCAAATCGTCCCTAAGTCCGTCCCTCAAAACGAACACAACATGCTTCATGCTCGCCGCCACTACTCCTCGGGCATATCGGCTCAACCTCAAGAATTCCGCTTCATATTCGGTGATGGACTTACTTCCTTGTACCAACCCTAGAAAAGCTTTCCTTTGCTCATCTATATACCGGTTCCCACATACTTCTTCCAAATGCTTCCTTAGCATATTCCTGTGTCGATCTTTCGCCGTGGCACCGTCGAACGGTTAACCACCATTGATACGCTTCATCGCTTAATAGTGCCGTCACCCCTTTCAACTTCTCCTGGGGGTCAAGTCGAGCTCATCCATGATGCGCTCATTTGCTTCCAACCAAGATCACCAGATCTTTGGGTGCCACTCCCGATACTCCTCTAAACATTTCACTCCATTAGCACGGAGCCGCTCGAGCACGGACTTACGATTTCTGAATTGTTTCTGCACCACCACCAATTCCAAAACTCGCAAAGACGACTGCGACACGGCATCTTCCCTCATGCGAGCCTTCTTTGCTCAACATTGACAATACTGGGGTGATGGTGGTGGTGGTATCTCATTGTCGAAACCTTGTCCCGATCTAACGATCATCCTTCCTCTGCCTCTTCCACGACGACCACGTCCTCTTGAGCTCATTATCGACGAGATCCGATTAAGGAATTTTATGTATTAGTATTCTTGTTTCACTTATTACCCGATGATATCTTATGAAGAAGAGTTTAAGAGTGGTTCTTTCGTATTCATACATGCATACAGTCTTGCATTCATTCATTCATCCATCAACAAATATGAACTTTCGTTCATTCAAAGAAACGTTGTAATTCTTGTTGTTGTTTTCGTTATTTTGCTTTTCCACTACCCAGGGGGCATTTTTGTAATTTTATCCTACTGGGGTATTTTCAGTAAATTTTCAGAAATAAAAAGTTCCTGTGATTTTGACGAAAGTATTTTGGTACTTCTAAAGTTCCGGGGAAATTTTGGAAGAATTTTGAAATCCAGGGGTATTTCGGTAATTTTTGATCTCAGGGGTATTTTGATAATTTTTCCAAAAATCAGGGTAAATTTGTAAAATTTATTAAGTTAGGGATATTTTCCAAGATTGTAAAACATTGAGGGTTCCTTTGAGAGTTACACTTTTCAAAGCAATGATATTGCAAAAGTTTGGAAATCAAGGTCGTTTTGGTAATTTTGTAAGTTAGAGCAACTTTGTAATTTTCCAAAATCAAGATAGTTTGATATTTTACAAATTAGGGTTTTTTGAACATTTGATAAAGTAATGAAATTTTGTTAAAACTATGGGTGGTTTGGTCATTTTATAAACCAAGGGTATTTTTTTTTATATAGAAAAAGCATAAGTCCCTTTCGGTTTTATTCTTTGTGTTTAGCCTATGACCGAGCCCTCTTGGTCGTGGTGAACCAAAGCTACGCACTGTGCAGGATTCGAATGAAGAGGAGGTGAGTCACGCGATTGCTTAAATACCAAGCTCTCACCGACCTTTCTAGACATACGCACGCAGGTTGCCACCACCACCAGAGCCTTCCGAGTTAGGGCGAACCGGCTACGCACTGGTAGGATACTGCGAAGAGGAGGTGAGTCACTAGGATCGCTTAAATCCCAAGCTCTCACCGACCTTTCTAGACATGCGCACAGCAGGTTGCCACACCACCGAGCCTTCCGAGTTAGGGGCGAACCGGCTACGCACTGGTGGGATACCTACGAAGAGGAGGTGAGTCACTAGGACCGCTTAAATACCGTGCTCTTCCGGATCCAATCCTAGACATGCGTGCATGGGGTTGCCACACCTAGCTTAATAACTTAGTCATAGGTTTGTTAAGTTCATTAAGTCTTATGAGTTTCAAGTGTTTGAGTAGTCTAATCCTGGGGTTCAAGTTCCTATCACACTATTCTACGTTCCATGCCTTTTCTACCCTTTTACAATTCATAATTCACATAATCACACGGATGGTTAAAGGTACTTACACCGGTGGATCATGGGTCGGAGACTTAGGTGCCATGCCATAAAACCCGCTATTTCAAAGAAATTCATTTGGGCTCGAATTGAAAACGCGTTTGGCTTTGAGCCCACAGTAGAGAGTTTTAAAACTGGGCTCGATACCAACTAAAACACCCACACACCCGCCCACGAGCTTGAACCGGATCTCGGTATGTTCCTTAAATAAATCGGTTTTCAATGTTCTAAATGACTTAGAGAAAATTTGTGTAATTTTAAAAAATTGTTTTGGGTTGGGCTTAATTTGAAACCTATTTAATAAATTCTGAAATCCAACTTAAATAAGGTGGCAAAATAATTTTTGGGTTTATTATTTTAAAAAAATAAATTTACTTATCTTTAATCAAACATAATTTGTATCATATTTAAATAAAAATAAACAGAATAAAGAAAATCCAACTGGGCCTTATGGCCTTATTACATTATTCAAACCCAAAATAAAGTACTAAAATTTCATAAAGTCCAAATTCCAAATAATTTCTTCAAGCGATGCATGGCCACCTTTAGCTCCTGCCGACCCGGTCCATTACCGCTCATCACCGAAAAATAATTCCCCAACGGGTGAGTCTACAGACTCAATGTGTACATAGTACTAATTTCCAACAAATCGAGCATACAAGTCATATCAATATCATGTTCATACAAAATAAAGGATGATGCAACCCAAACCCAAACCTATTTGTCCATCCGCTACGCACCACCCGTACCAACTTTGTACACCACGGGGACTACTAAGTCGACCCTCCATCCGCTACACACCATCGAAGGCGATCGCAATGATCGGCGTGCTCATCGCCCACTTATGTTGTGTCATTAGACATCAGTATTCACTGGATGTAACCGGGTTACCACTTTTCACTTTATGTGACCGTAGTCACCACTTTACGTTGGTGAGACCGTAGTCATCACCTTCACTTTCTTCCTCCACAAATATCCCGAATGCCCCAATTATTTCATAACATATTTCACATACTTAATTTTCATTCATGTTACTAATCACATGTTCAAAATATATCACATTCACAATCCTATCAAAAGTAGGAAACGTGCACTGGTACTCATTACCACATTTGTGGTGCTTAGCCACATTCACATACTTTATTACATATTTACATATCTAATGATTGCCATGCAATTTATTGAAAGTTAGTAAGAGTACACACCTTTTTCGCTTAATAGTTTCCGTGAATTCCGTAGAGCGATCTACCGATCTAGATCTTTCACTCCTATATTCGGCCATTAATTAAAACATATAAATAAACCTATTTGGTCTTAAAACCAAATCCTACTAGAAGTAGAATTACTTACCTAGTTGCCGAATTGATTTAATCAAGTCCCAACAGTTGCTAGAATTCCTCTTCCTTGAAATAGGCTAATACTAGGTATGTAACCAAGTCGGTTTTCGGTTTTGAAATAATGGAAAACACTTAAACAATTTATGCCTTGGCCGAATATCCCTTACCTTATGATGGGATTCCAAATCAAGAGGATTCCTTTATAAGCTGTTGAAATCCTATAACTTCGTGTTAGATTAGATCTAACTTTGAAAACGTGAATCATAATCTTTAACCGCATATTTATATTTATAATCCTTACCTTAGATCCTTAGATTTCCCGAAAAATCCCTTTTGATGTTGTGGATGATTGCCTCTTTCTTAGAATCCACAAAGATTCAAATTAACAAAGAGAACGGAGAAGAAAATAGAAGAAAAAGAGAGGATTTTTGCTTAATGAAAATTCGGCAGAGAGGGGTTTTGCCTAGGAGAATTTCTGCAGAGAGGAAGAGGAGCAAATGTTGATGAGTAGCCCTCCTGTCCTCCTTTTATAGCCAAAGTTATCACCTAGGAGTCCTTTACTTGGCCACCACTCCTTTTTTGATAATATTATCTCTTTTATTTAAAAGATAAAAGCCTTTAATCCATCAATTATCTCCTCAATTATCTCATTAGAAAATAATCCTTTATTTATCTCTTATTATTCACATATTTATGTGAATAAAACTCTTTTATTTATCTCTTATTATTCACATATTTATGTGAATAAAACTCCTTTATTTATCTCTTATTATTCACATATTTATGTGAATAAAACTCCTTTATTTATCTCATAAATCCAAGTTTCCCGAAATGTTCAAGTTTCCATTTTTGGATCATTTCCAAAAATGTTTAGGTTTCCAAAAATGTCTAAGTTTCCAAAAATGTCCAAGTTTCCAAAAATGTCTAAGTTTCCAAAAATGTCCATTTCCATTTCCATTTTCATTTCCATCTCCATTTTCATTTCCATTTTCATTTTCATTTCCACTTTCATTCATTTCTAGGTTTCCAAAAGTATCAAAAATTTATTCATAAAACTTAAGACTTGTCATTTCATACAATTGATCTGAAAAATGCATAGGCCATTCCTAGGATGTTACAAGCTCAACTTGTCGATAGCCCTTATCCCAAGCTAGTTGAAGCCCCTCTAACATCGATCTTGCTTCAATTCGAAATACTTCATCCTTCCCTAATGTCATTGAGTAACCACAAACCCAGCTACCCCCATCATCATGAATGACTCCCCCAATTGCAGCCGATTGAGTACTAGTCGAAACAGCTCCATCTTTATTGAGTTTAACCCAACCCCTCTCCGGAGCTAGCCATTTTGTAGCAGAAATAATAGAGTTGTTGAAATTTAACAATTAAGATATTTATATAAAATTTCAAGATAGAGTTATTGTTTTACTTTTACTCAAAATGTTGAAGTAATCCCTCTTAATTACACTTAAACGATTCAATTTAATTAATAAGCAATATCTTCTTATTTTAAATTATTTTTTATTTAAATTAATATTAATTCTAGTATCAAATGTATAAATCTTTTAAAGATTATGCAAATATACTTTTTAAATATTGTGCAATTACTTAATTATGATTTGAAAGAATGTTACGGAATAAAATATTTTATTAAATAAAAATATCAATTTAGCCCCTGGACGTTACATGAGTGAGCAAAAACAACACCTCCATTAAATTTACACGGTTAAATGTTTGTTTTGGTGTTTATATGTAAGGTATAATAACAAATTTAGCCATCAATCTTTACACATTTTTTCAATTTAACCTTACTCTTTTATTGGAACTAAATTAGAAACTTTTGAAACTAATAAAGCTAAAGGGCCAAAAAGGCCTTAGTAATAAATTAAAAATATCAATTATGCCCTTTTAAATTTTTTATAACTTTTTTTATATTTTTTATAATTTTTTAAATATTTCTTTTAAATTTTTAAAATGGTTTAATTGATTTTTTTTTAAATAAGTCTTTTTTGACCCTTTAGCCTTATTAATTTCAAAATTTTCTAATTTATTTTCAATAAAAAATTAGAGGTTAAATTGAATAAATGTATAGAAATTGAAGGCTAAATTTATTAATATCTTATATATAAACACCATATTTTAATGGAGGGATTGTTTTGCTTACTCATATAACTTACAAGGAGTAATTTATTTAATTTTTCAATAAAAATATATTAAAAAAATTTGTAATACTTTTAAGAAATGTTCTGTTTTGTAAGTTTTGTTTTAATCAAAATCCACTTGACCAAATATATGAAATCATATGATAAACATTTATGAAAGCAGAATATATAATTATGGATGACATATTGACAGTGACATTGCTATGTCATCACCCATCAATTTGTACTGAATTTTCCATTAAAAAAGTTATAAAAGAAAAACATATATTTGCACTCATATCTCTCTTCTATTATTTTTAAATTGCAATGATTTAAAATTATGATAACTTGTGAATCACATTTAACATAATTTTCAACTATTTCTAACATTTTATTTTCTCTCTCATAAAAAAATTATATAACTCTACTTCTAACTTAATTATTTTTTAGTACATCAATTGGTTGACATTTCCTTTATCAAAATAGTTGAATCTTTTAATAACATTTTAAAAAAAAAAATTGTAACCACACTTTACTGAAGATAAAAGGTGAAAAATTAAGTCAATTAAGGATAATACGATGCCTTTCGATATCACCTAAGTTTCCATATTTGAATAGATTTGATCTCTAAAAAAAGTTTATATTGAGAAGATCTTTGTCACTTTATTTTATACCGGAAATTATATCAAAGCTTACTTTTTTAAAAGATAGTGATTGTATTTTAACAAGCCATTAAATGGTTATTTAAGCGAAGACTTGTTGTCTTATGTATGAGATGGAAAGAACACTTATTTTGATTAAGGTAAGGAATTTGGTTTAGGACATATTTATTTTAAGTAACAATTAAAAAAAAGTGATTATTGGAGTAAATTTGTAATTTAGTGAATAAGTTACATCTAATACATTATAATTGAGTGAAAATATGAAAAGCAAATTAAACCAATTCTCTCAAACAGTAAGTGTACCAATTGGGGTCAAAATTGTACAACCAAAACTGCATACTTTATAACTTAATAATTTGGTTTATAGACTTTTCACTAATCTCTATCATTGCTGCAAACAATCATACATCTTGTAATAATTTTTTTTCATCAGTGTTTTAGAGTCAATTTTTTTTTTTTTTTTACATTTTATATAAAATATTTTTAAAATAACATTTATTACTTTACCTATATTTTCCCCTTTTATTAATATACTCTTTTAAAAATATTTACTAATATACTCTTTTATTAAATGACCACTATTACTATTTTGATGGTTTTTTTCATACTTTTATATAATTTTTTAAATAAAAGTATTAAAATTAACATGTCTAGAGATTAAACTTGCGCTTAATAGATTTATAAATAAATTCTTTACCACTATGCTAATAGTAATTCTTGAGTAAACTTTAAAAAAAATAACTTTTAACATAAAATGTTTTTTTTACCAAATTTGTGTTTGACACACATTTGTGATTTCCACATGTATACTCGTGTGATACGATTTCTATTATAGATGATGACATTGATTGTGTTGGTGTCACAAGTCAACTAGATATTTAATTTTTGAAAAATAGATTTTTATTGTTAAATTTTATTTTCACTAACTTGATAACTTTTTGACGTGTTATCGTAAAATGGCAATACCATGATAAACAATTGGAGTGCATTTGATATTTTTAATATGTTGTGTTTATTTATTTCAATTTTCTTTTACTCACAAGTTAAACAAGTATTTATTTAGTTCAATTTCCGTACATATTGCATATGTGTTGTTATTATTATTAGTATCAAACCTTACTTTTCATTTTTATTTTTTGTTATTTATAAACACATATGCATACACATGTGATAGAATTTCTAATATTAATAATATGTTTTTATTGTGGCACTAACTCAAGATTGATGATAACGCCATGATACAAAATTGTACTCATTTAGTATTCTTAATTTGATGTATTCATATGTTTAAATTTCGTTTTACTAACAATTTAATCTAACTTTTTTTTTATTTATTTTAATATTGTATATATTTCATGTGTTATTATTAATTAGTTTCAAACCATACATTTTTATTTTTAAACACAAATTTATATTGTAAATACATAATTTCTATACGCATACTTATAAATAATTTTACAATTAAATTAATGTTTTTGTATGGGAAGGCAACTGGTGATGAATTCCACATTTTCGACCCCCACCAAATATAAAGGGTTGAATGAGTGAGTTGCAAATTATATAAGAAAGAAAAGAGATGGAACCATTTAAATGGGTTTATTTAGGCCAAAGCTTTCATTTTCAAAAAGAAACGTGCAGCTTCACACCAATATATATATCATATAAATCAACTTCTTGTCTACAAGTCTTCTACTCTGTACCCTGAAGTGAGAAAAAATATTTTTGAAAATTAAGTTATATATTTTTATGATAGAAAAAATATAATTTCACTTATAATTTTTAAAAGATTAAATAAATTTTATTATTATTTTTAAGGGTCAACATATAATTTTACCATTATTAATGTAAAATTTATTTAAAATACAAAAGAGCGAAGCCTTATTTATTAAGAATCAACAGAAGCTAATTTGCAGAGCACCTCAAATGTGATGTGATTTTATCACAGAAAATGAGGATAATTATTCTTAGCAAAATTTCAGGCATAAAGTCCATCAACTGTAGTTGAAACTTGACAGGCTTTCACTTTAATTAATATCGTAAGTATCAGAAAGAAACCAAGCGATTTGGAATTAGCTGTAGTTTTGATTTTGTTAAAATATGGTAAACATGGATTTCCATGTTTCTCATCTTCTTTTACCACTGGGAGTTTTTGGTTTTAAAGCTTTCACACTAATTTTGTCCCCAATTTTACTTGCTGTTGCACATATGCTATCAAAATATACAAAACAGATGCAGACACAATTTTACTTGGTTTTAAAGCTTTCGCACTAATTTTGTCCCCAATTTTCAAATGTAGTAAAACAAACAAATTTAGTTAAAAGTAATTGTAAAAAGATATGTACAGCCATGACACAAACCCTTACTTTCAGAACGAATATATGGTTGAGTTGAAAAAGTATTAAAGGCAACAATTAGCTCACTTCCTTGATCCAATGTCTCCTGCATGCTAAATAAATGCATTAACTTCACTATCTCAATTCTCAAACTCCCACCTGAATAACATACGAATCAACCCTACTGTGAGATTCCGATATCTGCTTCACCGCACTTCTGGTAATGCTTAGACCTTAAGACTTTACAATCATCAGATGGACCGTATAGCAGCAACCTATGAAGATACAAGAAAACTAGTCATAGGTATATATATATTTGGCATATAACAAAACTGAACCAGCACATAAAGACATCTCCAACCAAGAATGGCTAGAGATTAGAGAACTATGTAGAGACAGGAAAAACTAACCTTTGGTGTATATTTGGCACACAACAAATTAACTCAGTCCTTCAAGATATAAGAAAGGATGACTAAAATTTATCATCAGGCACAAATCCCATTCGTACCATTTCATCATGAAACCGAAATGCCTCCTTTAAGTTGTCCTGGGTAACATGTCCATTTATGAGTGATGTGTATGTAGACCTATCAGGATCTATGCCTTTCTCAATCATCTTCCTTAATACCATTTCAGCTTCTTGCATTCTACCCTCTCTACAAAACCCACTTAGAATTACATTGTATGTAATAGCATCAGGAGAAAGCCCTTGATTCTCCATCTTGTTAATCCAGAGAAAAGCTTTGTCCATATTCTCTTCTTTCACAAATCCATTGATAAAAGTGTTATATGTGATGCTATCTGGAACAATTCCTTCTGCAGTCATCTTGGATAGAAACTTATCAGCTCTTGATGTATCACCTGATCGACAATAGCCCTTTATGATGCTATTACAAATCACAAGAGTGGGCTTAATACCCTTCCCTACCATTTCATCCCACAACCTGAATGCCTCCGGAACATGACCAATGCTGCAAAACCCGTTTATCAAAGTTCCATAAGAAATGTGATTAGGAATAATCTTTCTAGAAATCATACCAGCCCAGAGCTGCTTGGCCTTCTCAATTTCACCTACCTTGCAGAACCCATCAATTAAGGTGTTGTATGTCACAATGTCCGGCTTAATATTCCTTTGAGTCATTGCATCAAACAAGTTTAGAGCTTTATTCATATTTCCATCCTTACAATGTCCATGGATGAGTGTTGTGAAAGTATAAAAATCAGGAAAAACACCCCTTTCTGTCATCTCATGCAATAGATTGTCTGCTTCAGTGAGCATCTTCTCCTTGCACAACCCATTCAAAATGGTATTGTAAGTAACAACATCCATATTACATCCCTTTTCTAGCATTTCATCCCTGATCTTCAAAGCTTCCGACATCGCATGATTTCTGCAATACCCATCTATAAGAATAGTATAAATTACATTATCTGGAACCAAGCCAGCTCTCTTCATATTATTAAAATAGTCTAATGCCTGATCAAGATGTCTATTTCTACAAAATACCCCAATAAGTGAACTAAAGCTAACCAAATCCGGAACAACACCTCGATGCAACATTTCATTGAAAATGTCTTCAGCTTCTGATATATTATTTTTTCTGCAACTCTCAACAAGCAAAGTATTATAGGTAGTAGTATCAGGACTCAACCCTATCCGTAGCATCTCATTTAAAACTTCTTTTGCTCTTTCAAAGTTCCCTCTCTTGCATAAACCATACACAATTGAATTATAAGTAAAAAGGCCTGGTTTCAACCCTTTATTTGACATGGATTTCATCAACCCAAAGGCTTCTTCCAAATGCCCTTCACGGCAATACGCATTAATCATTGTATTGTATGTCACAATATCAGAATAAATTCCCTTCTCTTTCATTTCTGATAAAAGAGATTTAACACAACTGATCTTTCCATCTTTACACAAAGCATTAACCATAATATTTAATGTATAAACATTTAACTCAACCCCAGCTCTAACAACTTCATTATACACTTGCCAAGCCAAATCAACCCATCCAATCTTCACTAATCCACCAAGAAGACTATTACAGGCATTAATAGAAACACAAAAACTTTTACTTCTCAAAATCATAAAGGCCTCGGATCCTTCTCTTAACTTCCTAGCTTGCACATAAGACCTAATTAACAAATCAAAAACAGAATCATTTGACCCAAAATTTCCACATGTGGAAACCAAAGACTCAACAATTTCAACACGTGAAACCCCACTTTTCCTAACCATCCTAAGAACCAAAGCCTGTGCATCAGACAACCTTCCACATCTCACAAGAACATGAATCATTGCACTTAAGGACATCGAAGAATGCTTAAAATTCGAGCAATTAAGCACAATAAAATCAACAAATCTTTTACCCAATTGCAAATTCTCACGGCAGTGCAAAAGAACCTCAACTACGATCAACGGGTTTATTCGAAATCGATAATTACGCAAAGAGTTCGCATTACCTTGCTTTAAACTGAACAGAATCTTCTCCACCATGAACGAATCCGGTTCCCCGTTTGATGGGGTTTGTAGGGTTTGTAAAGTTCTAAGAAATTTGTGGGTAGGTGAAGTCTTGAGAGGGAGATTTCGAAAGAGTAGCCGTGACATGAGTGATTTTGCGTAGGTTTCAAACCTTTTGCATCAATTTTGCAAGCTGTTCAATCTGGCACTGCATAATCGAAGCTACATTAACGAAAGCAGCAAATATACGAATCAATTATACCATGTGCTTTATCAATTATCTTACAGTATAAAGCCAACAGAGCTTTGGCTTACATTTTTCGTAGCTGAGATTGACCATTTAAGAACGGAGTCTGTGATGTGTACACGACTTGACGCTGACAAGCATATGGCAGCTATTTAGATTCATTCCGATACGATTGGAGAAGGTCGTTGCCACCGATTGAGCCAAAGGGATGTCCTCAAACAAATGTTCTTCATTTTACCCACAAGTTACGTAGAGCTCCTGATCTACCAGCTACGCCCCTATAATTTCAGGCACTCAACCGAACTGATCAAGAATTAATTTACGACGGTATAAACTACACCCAACTCACTAAACTATTTCTAAGTTTACACTTTAATCCCTCAACTTCAAAAAGTTACAAATTAGTCACTGAATTATTGGTAAATTTATAATGTAGTTACTCAAATATTAATAAATTCACAATTCGGTCACTCCCAATATAATTTAATAATTTTCTAATTGAAACATTAAATATATTTCTCTCAACCAAATAAAAAATTTTAAATTCTATCAACTAAACTAAAAAAATAATCATTCTCAATAGTGTGTTAACTAGTATAAATATTTGAAGGAAATCAGCAAATTTGAGTAGTAATATGGGCTTGGGCCTAACCATTGATATGAAAAACAATGCTTCGCAACCTTCTACGCATCATTATTTTATCTAATTAATAGCCCAAGACTTATTATTTCATTTTATATTTCATCAATTCTTCTTTTTCATGTATGCATAATCACATTTTTCGCTCTTAATCTTTTTGGAAATAATTAATTTTGTCCTCTCTTTTCTTTTCAGCCCTCAAACTATTATTATTATTTTTTAAATTATCCATAATTGGATGGAAAAATTAATAGTATCGTTAATTTGCTGACGTGGATGGCCACATACGCTAGTTGCTGGCAAATTAATTAAAATTTTCAAAAAAATTGTAAAAGTTATAAAATTCAAAATAAAAATATTTTTTTATCTCACTTTTAGTTTGGTTAATTTAATAGAATATGTTGGAAAAAAAACATTTGAGAATGTATGTCATTTTTTTTAAAATTTATCGATTTAAGAGAGAAAGGAAAATGTGTCCTACATGGCACATTTTCATTGATGTAATAGTGAAAACACGTCCTGTAGATGCGTTTTCAAGAGAGAGAATAAAAACACGCTCTGTAAGACGTGTTTTCACTTTGGTAAAAATTGTTCTTTTCTTTTCTTTTTTTCCTTACGATTGGAAATTAAAAGTTTGTAGATTTATTTTTTTCTGTGTTTGAGATAGGCATGGTTATAGTTTTAATGAATGTTTGAATTTACAGTGGTGTCGTGGAGTTGGGTGACCTACAAATTTCATCTGTCATGTGAGTATGGAGTAATCAATTAGGAAGTCGAATCGCGTTGCAACTAAAGGTCCCAATTGGCGGTGATTATACGGTTTGGGGTCGACGTGTAACTAGGGCTTCAAGTTTACGAATGTTATGTTGTCAGGGGATGGAGCATAAATGGGGTCGTAGTTGACAGTAGTTATATGGACACAACAACCAGTTTTCCCTCATCAGAGGAGGATGCTTTATAAAACTCAAACAAGCGTACGAAGAAGAAAAACATAGTGGCCTTTTTAGTATAATCAAGTATTGCATTTTGCCCATGTCCACCAATGGCGGTGACCCCGTTATTATAACATGTGACATAATTGGGGTGTAACAAGTTTTACTAACAGGGTCACTACCTTTGGTGGACATGGACAAGACGAATTACTTGATTATACTAGAAGACCCTTGTGTTTTTCTTCCTCGCACTTCCGTGTGGGTTTTATGAAGCACGCTCCTCTGACGAGGAGAAAATGGTTGTCGTGTTCACATAACCACCGTCAACTAGTGCCCCAGTTATGCTTCATCCTTTGAGAACATAGCATTTGTAACGTTGAAGCCCTAGTTACACTTCAACTCAGGACGATATAATCACCGCCAACTTGGACCTTGAGTTGCAAAGTGATCCCGATTTCTCAGATGATGGTGCCATACTCACATGGCAGGTGAAATTTTTAGGTTATTGAGCTCCATGACATCATCGTGAAACCAAACACAATTAAAATTATGACTATGTCTCCCTCAAAGCGAGAGAGAAATAAATATTTAAACCCAAAAATTTTAACACACAAGAAAAAGAAAAAAAATAATTTAGAGGAGACTAAGATGTGGGTAGAGGTGAGCATGGGTCGGGCCATCTGGCCCGGCCCGAAGGCCCACTCGAAATGTGGGAGGGTTTGGGCAAAAATATAGGCCCAAAAAATGGGTTTGAACAAAAAAATAAGGCCCGTTTAAAAAAGGGCCGGGCCTCGGGTAAGGCATTTTTGGCCCGGGCCTGACCCGGCCCGAATTCACTAAACGAAAAAAAATCTAATTTTTTAAATATTATTTTCTTGTTATTTTCTCCCTGTTTTGCTACTATTTTACTATTATGTTGCTACTATTTTTTTGTTATTGTTTGGATATTGTATAAAACTTATTTAATTTTTAATTTTGTTATTATTTTAAAGACATTTGTTAATTTTGTTATTATTTTAGAGACATTTGCTTGTTAAGTTGCATCTATCTTAGTGTTATTTAAGTATACATATTTTTTAAAATTTATTTTGATGTTTTTAGTATTTTTGATGTATTATATATTTTTTAAAATTATATAAAAATTAATATGGGAGGGCCGGGTCGGGCTTGAGCAAAATTTTAGGCCCACTTTTCGGGTCGGGCCAGGCCCAGGGCCTAGCAAACGGGCCTGAATTTTTAGTCGAGCCCAGCCCAACCCAGGCTCACCTCTAGATGTGGGTGAGTAGGGGATGAAGAATGAGCATTTATATAGGGGACGATGCCGGGTATAAAGAGGAAAAATTTATCTCGGGAGTAGGGGATGAAGAATGAGCATTTATATATGGAACATTTTCTCTCTAGCCATTTCAATCAAGCCAACTTGATTACTTCTGAGCACCTGTAACTCGAGATTCCCAGGATAAACTTGATTGGAGAAAATGTAGAAATTGCCGAACTCAATGACTTCAGTGTGTCCACACAATCCGAGAGCATCAAGGATAAGAGCTAATGACTATATGGTAACTCATGTGGTGAAAACACTAATTGTCACGCCCCATATTTTTATTTTTAATTTCACTAGTTCATGTGCAAGCAAGTTAAATAACCTAGTGGTAAATGGCTTAATTAAACTCCCTAAAATCCTATGTTCAAATCCCCTTACCCATATATTTTTTTTAAAATTTTTATCATTAAAAAGGTTGGTCAACACTCCACTTGCCATCCACCCAAAGTTGCCATAAGGGAGAGATTCTTTCCTCCCTTAAGTTGCTCTTCTTTCCTCCAATAGCCCATATTTTGCTCCTTATGTTCCCTCACATTCCTTTACTTCCCCTTGAACCACTCATTTCCACTTTTTCCCTCTTCCCTATTGACCTTTTCATCCTATGCACCTAGACACCCAAAATTCTCATTTACTTTTCATTTCAACTTTCTCTCCTCCATTTTCTCTCTTTTCCTCCTCCTCTAACCACTATTTCTTTTACTATTTACCACCAAATCACCACCATTAGCCACAACATTCTCACCAAACCACCACTATAACACCACAAAAACTCACATCTCTTCCACGCCTCCTCCATACCTCATCATCGCTACACCACCACCGCACCACTTTCGTGCTGCCATTATTAGTATGTCATCATTAGTATGAGTCCTTAACAATGAATGACCTCCCTAAGATGTGATAAGTGGTCAGACTTTGTAACTAAGTAGATTAGTATGTCATCAAAGAACACTACAATGGATTTCCTTAGGAAGGGCTTAAATACAACATTCATTAGAGCTTGAAAGCTTGATGGGGCATTCGTGAGGCCAGAGGGCATAACGAGGAATTCATAGTGGCTTTTATATGTTCGAAAGGAGACTTTATGAATGTCTTGCTCCCATATTTAAATCTGATGGTAGTCAGACCTTAAATCCAACCTGGAGAAAATTTTGGCCTATTCAAGCTCATCTAATAGCTTTTCTATCACTGGAATGGGAAATTTGTCCTTGATGGTAAGTTGGTTGAGCCATTTACAGTCAACACAAAGCCTCCAGCTCCTATCTTTCTTCTTGGCCATGACAATAAGATAAGTAAATGAGTTGTTATTGTCTCAAATGACTCTTGCTTGTAACATCTCTTGGATTAGCCATTCTAGTTCATTCTTCTAAACTGTTGGATAATGATGTGGTCAAATTTTCACCATCAAGTTCTCGTTATTGAAAAGAATTCTATGATCTTGCAAACGAGGGGGAGGTAACCCACTAAGTGCCTAAAATACATCAGCATACTCTACAAGGAGCTGTTACAGTTCTACATTAGGAGCCTTGGCAACTGCCGCTAATGTAGCTTGATTGCTTAAAGTCATGACTTCGAAACAAGGTCTTAATTCATGCCCCACCAAAGAAAAACACTTTGAAGATTGTGTAGCAGACATGATTTGAATGACACCAGGTATGATTCCTTGAAGAGTGAATGGTTTTCCTTGGTAGGAAAATTACATTGTTTATGAAGCAAAGTTCCAAACTATAGATCCCAAGGATAACAACCACTGAATCCCCAATACAATATCACATCCCTTCAATGGCAACACCATAAAATCAGTGGCAAATTAGCTGCCTTGAGCTTTCCAAGAGACCACTCTATAAAGCCCATGGGTGGAAAAATTGCCCCCATCAGTAATGGTGACCTTCAGTATGCAGTAATGCTCTACAGGCAGAAACAACTTCCTCACCAGCTTAACATTAACAAAATTATGGGTTATGCCTAAGTCGACTAGAATAATTACCCAAGTGTTACCGATATGAGTTGCAATCTTCATAGTGTTTTGACCTTAAGATCGTTAGATCTCATGTAATGACAAAATGCGAGGTTTGATAGCTTCTCCCTCTTGTTCTGTGTCTTCAAAATACTTCTGGCATTCCTGGAATTCTTCCCCATCACCTTCAGTATAAGGATCCATCAATAACTGGTATAATTGGGATTTCATAAACTTATGGCCATGACTATATTTGCTTGTACATCAAAAATATAACCCCATTTTTTTTATCTTCCATATCAACTTGGGATATGGCTCTATTAGCAGCCTTATGACTATTTACATTAAGGTGAGATCCACTGCGAATTGGAGTGAAATTTGAGATAGGGCCAATTTTTGTGGTGTGAAACAAGGTTGAGGAACGAGGGTGTCCTCCAATGCCCACTATAGAGTATTTTTTTTGAGAATTAAACAATATGTTCTCAACTTTCCTAACAAACAAAAACCCCTCTACCAGTGTATTAGGTTTGAACAATTGTAAGTATTACCCAATTTTCAAATTCAGATTACTGATGAAATTGCTTAAGACATAAGTTTCAGGTAATTGAAGTTGATTGAGAAGACTTACAAAGTCATTGTGGAATTGGTCAACTAAGTCATCTTACTTTAGGGAAACCAGTTCAGCCATGGGATCTTGAAAGGAACTAGAGCCAAATCTCTCCTTCATGTTACGAGCATAGCAGTTTCATGTTAACAAATGAAACCATCCCTATTTCTGAGTATAGAAATGGTGCCAATCGAGTGCCTTCCCCCCCAAATGAAGCATCACAGTCCTCACTTTGGGACTATCAATAATACCTCCAGCCTCAAAGTATTACTCCAGCTTGGACCACAACCCCTGAAATCAAAGCCATCAAACTTAAGACACTTTAGTTTATAAGAACATAGAGTCCTTTCCATATTGCTCGAGCGTGAGGGAATACCCATACATCCCAAATCCATCATAGGAGAAACAATCAATATTTCTTTGGTAAGAAAACCAGGTGGAGGGCCACCTAAAATGCTTTTCCCTTTATCATCTTGAGCCCCAACAGTAGGAATAGAAGGTAGATAACCCAAATATTGTTCAAACAAGTTTTGCAACTCAGATTTTATCTCACTACGGGAGTCATCTCTAAGCTCCTTTATACGAGTGTTGAGCTTGGCGTCCCACTAAGATAACTTGATTTGAAGTTGGGCAACTTCCTATTGTAGATGACCAACCTCTTTCTGAAGATGTATTGTAACTCTATCACTAGCCATGGAGGATCAGTAGACTCTAATACCCTTGATATGGTAAATTTAGAAGAGAGAATGAAATGAAGAAGAAAGAAGAAGAAGAAAATTTTCATTCACAAATTGCATAACTGTTTCTATTTTTCCTCCTCTGCTTAAAATGGAACAGTTATAAGTTGGTTATGGAATTTGTTATTCTACAACTATAATCACCTTAAACATAAATAAATAAAAAAACTATCCAAAATGCATTGTTTTATTTACTATCTTTTTCCAAAACACAACGCCGCAACGACTTGAACAGAATGATTCCTCCCATAAAAAAATAAACAACGACGATGAAGAAGGCTGGAAGAGTTGCCAATTTGGATTGTCGAAACCATTTTTAAGTTTTTATAAAAATGGGGCTCGATTTTAAAAAATGAAAATGGAGTCGCCACCAATATTTTTTTACTTAGGTGTGATTGGATCACCTTATAAAACGTTTTATTTCAAAACATTGATTTTTGGTCCACAAAATCCAGAAAACGGGTTCAGGAGTCGGTTACGTATGAGGAAGGGTTAGCACCCTCATAGCGCCCAAAAATTGGTACCTAATTGATAACCATGTCCGAATGTTGAAAATTTGAAAAATTTTAAAATATGATCCTTTTATTAGAAAGAAATCCAAGACTTACCTATTTCAAAGAAATAAAATGTTATATCCAGTAAGTTACGATATAACATCTCACGACTTCGAAGTTAGGCTCGCTTTTATTTTGTAGAAAATTCTTATCTCGAAATACAAAACATCATATCCAGTAAGTTAGGGTATAACGTTTGGAATTTCCAAGAATAAGTTTTAATTTAGAAGTTTATGAATTTCAATTTTAAAAGAAAAGGGATACTTAATATTTTAAGTTCAACGATAAAAATTGAAACCCAGTGAGTTAGGGCACAATTTTTCTCGAAGCCCCCAAATATTAGATATCACCGAATTTTTTAAAACTATTTGAATAAAATGTGTCAATTCAAAAGGCATTTTTATAAGACAATGGTTTGAGTAAGATATTATGACATACATATTTAATAGCAATTCTACATAACTACAAATTATACTAACAATAAATAATAAAAGAATAATATAACATAAATATATAAAGAACTATGTTAAGCAATAATAAACGATCAAAAGAACATAAATAAATAAACATGTGGCATAAAATAAATAGCGATAATTAAGACTTTCACGAAATAACAAAATCAAATGAAAAAAAGGAATAATATATTTAAACGTTGAATAAAAAAAATAAAAGAATGTGACGATTTTTAAAAATGATTTAATATATATATAAAAAAGTACTTATAATAAATGTATACAATTTAATAATTTAATACATATATAAATGATTACATATAATAAAAATGATTAATAAATAATATATAATATTTTTATATAAAAACATATATATATAATGTACTAATCATAAAATTACATATGTAATAAACAATATAAATGAAATATGTTATATAATATAAATAGATTTTATACAAAATAAAATTTTAAAAATAATATACGACATAATATAATACTATACAATATACAAATTAAAAAATATAATATAATAAATAATATACAAATTATAAATTATATTAAACCAAGTAAATAATATATAACAAAATATATATATGAATTTTATACTATTAACATAAATAATATATAAATAATAAGAATAATATAACATTTTAATATAATAAAATAATTAAATATAGTATTAGAATAATTTTAATAAAATAAAATAAAAAAGGTTTTAAGGATTAAATAGCAATAAAATAAATATAAATGGACTAAATTAAAACGCGCGCCGCACTGTAGGGACTTATTAAGTAATTATGCCTTCTTTCCAAAACGACGTCGTTCTGATTTTAACATTTAAACAGCCCGAAGGACTAAATTGAAATGCAAGAAATAACTCTGGGCCCAATTATGAAATAAAAAAATGCAATAGGACATAATTATAAAATTGAAATAATGCGGAAGGACTTATTTGGCAATTAGACCTTTTAACGAAAATGCGCGGATCCTCCCCGGGTTTTCGGGTCAACGCGCGGATCCCCAGCCCTGAACGACATCGTTTTGTGCTTATTAGATTAAGTAAAAATGGCGTCGTTTCCTCATTACTATATAAGTAAAAAATGGGGCTAAAAATCATTTTAAAACTAGTTTTAAAAAAAACAGAAGCTCTTAAAAAACGCTCTGCCCTCATCAGTCCTCTGACCTCGGGCCTTCATCGCACGCACCGTCGTGGATGGCGGTCAGGGAGCCAAACCCCTCTGTTTTGAAACCAAAACGCAGGTTGCCTTCCCGCCTTTTTCTTATTTTTTTAGTATCCGTACAAAAAAAAAATAGCGTAGATATAAAAATAAACGAAATAAAATAACGTGAAAATCACCTTCTGCTAAAAAATCTCTGTATTTTATCTCTGTATATTTTCGTTTCTGTATTTATATTCGTGTTTCCATATTACAGGTTTTTGGGGGCTTTATATAGCCCCGAAATAATAAATAGAAAAGGAAACATATTATGTCCTATTTATTTCTTTCCTTTTGTTGTTGTTTTTTCCTTGTTTGCAGGTTGGGATCGAAGATCTCGCGACGGAGATAAGGCGCACTAACTGCGGCGCGAATAATGGTGGCATGACCGAAGGGCTGCTGGGGCATTGCGGCGTGAAGGCTAGGCTCTTGCTAGGGTGCTTGCGGTGCAATAGAAACCTAAGGTTTCCTGCGTCCGCAAACTTTTGGGCCACTTGGGCCGTGTGTGAGTCTTGGGTCTGGGGAGTTCGGGTCAGGGTCTATTTTGGGGTATTAGGCTATTGTTAATTGGTTTTGGGTCAAAGTTGTAAATGGACTTTGTAAACTGGACTTTTATTTTATTTTTGGTTTTTTTCTGAATGCAATGGGCCTGGGCTAAATTGGGTTCCTACAGCTGCCCCTCTTTGCTCATTGTCGTGTAACGAGAATAGAGCAAAGACTATAAAAGGACCAATTTTGCCCGGTCTTGCCAAATCTTGACTTCTTGGCCCTCGTCTTCTCCAAATGGCTTTCAATCCCAACTGCATCTTCAGGGGCATTGGAACTTTATTTTGATTTCAATGAGTCTGATGGCTTTAATCTGCTTCACAGCAACTTCAGGAAGGTAGTATCCGCTATCTTTTAATCTACTCCACTGCAACTTCAGGGAGGTCAGACTAGTATCTTTGATCCGCTTCGCTGCAACCTCAGGAATGCCAGATCTACTATTTTCAATCTGCTCCACTGCAAACTCAGGGATGCCAGACTAATATCTTCGATCTGCTTCGCTGCAATCTCAGGAATGCCAGATTTGTATCTTCGATCTGCTTCACTTTAAACTCAGGAAGACAAGATCTGATGTCTTCGATCTGCTTCCTGCAACTTCAGGAATGCCATATCTGTATCTTCAATCGCTTCCCGCAAACTCGGGAATGCCGATCGCTATCTTCAATCGCTTCCCTGCAAACTCGAGAATGCCGGTGGTATCTTTAATCGCTCCCATCGCAAACTCAGGGATGCCAGATTTGTTATCTTCAATCTGCTTCCTACAAAATCAGGAATGCCAGACTGCTATCTTTAATCCGCTTCCTGCAAACTCAGGAATGCCAGATCTGCTATTTTCAATGTGCTTCTTGCAAACTCAGGAATGCCAGATCTGCTATCTTCGATCTGCTTCCTGCAAACTCAGGAATGCCAGACTGGTATCTTCGATCCGCTTCGCTGCAATCTCAAGAATGTCAGATCTGCTATCTTCAATCTGCTCCACTGCAAACTTAGGGATGCCAGACTGATATCTTCGATCTGCTTCCTGCAACTTCAGGAATGACAGATCTACTACCTTCAATCTGCTTCCTGCAAACTCAGGAATGCCAGACTGACGTTTTCGATCAGCTTCGCTGCAAACTCAGGAAGACAAGATCTGATGTCTACGATCTGCTTCCTGCAAACTTAGGAATGCCAAATCTGCTATTTTCAATCTACCCTACTACATTGTCCTCTAAATGGCACAATCTGTAGAATGGGTATATGCTTATGCCGAATGATTATGATGCCCTAAATGCTCCTATTCAGACATGCTATGATATATGAATGCAAAAATGATATGGGTACGATTCCTACTTAAGGTGTTATCACTCATTTATCCGTCAAGGTTTCATCTTCATTCCCCTTGAAGTATCATTCTCTTGCTCAAATAATTTGCCCCATGGAAATTTTAGGGCCCATTCCTCTTGAACCTTGAGACACGGGTCGTATATCAAATTTAAACCATCCTCCCAGGAATCACAATTTTTTTTCTGTCCATCCCTATTGCAACTTTAAGGATACAAGACTTGATTCATTCCACCACAGTTTAGGGTTTTTGAATCTTTCCCCGTCAAATTCGTCTGTCCTACCACTCTCCGAAAAATTATCTATTGGACAAAAAATTCAGAGAAATAGTCTCCATCAAGACTCTTCTTTCTCCAATATCTCCAATCTATGGAAATTCTAAACAATTGTCCTGTTTCAGTTTCTTGTTTTATCTAGAAATTTCCAAAGTAATATGTAGAACTTCTTTTGTGAAATTATTAGTTCATCAATCATTATTTCAATGCAACATGCTTATGAATAATGGGTAACAAATAAATTGATTTCAAAGAGAGTTAAATGAATTATCAATGATACAAAAGAAATTAACTGGGAACATATCTTTGAGAAGAAAAAGAATCCAAAGATAGTAAAATGAATAAGACAAAAATCAGATGCCCTAGATATCACAGATTGAGCTCCTATATACAAACTCCATGAAGACTGTTTTGTGCTTAACATGTGTTTAGAAGACCTAAAGTACTTTGTTGATGCCCCGATATGCAACCCGCTTCATTTCTTGTTGATTCAGGTATAGCAAGATCACTGCATGTCCCTTCAAAATTTGAGCCGCCCTTTTCGGGTTTTCAACTCAAAACCCCTTTGGTCTCTAAGCGCCCTTTGCGGGTTTTCGCCTAGGCCTCTCCCCCTTTTTTTTTCTTTTTTCTTTTCTTTTTTTTTGAAGTCTCAAAGCGCCCTTTGCGGGTTTTCACTTCGGCCTCTTCTCCTTTTCAAGCAAAATACTTTTTGACTGAATCCGAATTCACAGGATTAGGTAAACTTTTCTCGTCCATTTCAGTCAAGATCAATGCTTCTCCAGAGAAAGCCTTCTTCACCACATATGGTCCTTCCCAATTCGGCATCCATTTTCCCCTGAAATCCTTTTGTATGGGAAGAATATTTTTTAGTACAAGGTCCCCCTCATGAAACTCTCTTGGGCAAACTTTCTTATCGTAGGCTCGTATCATTCGTTTTTGGTACATCTAACCGTGACGAATAGCCCTTAGCCTCTTTTCTTCAATTAAGTTCAACTGATCATACCGAGCCTGAATCCATTCAGCTTCATCCAGCTTTATTTCTGACAAAACTCGAAGAGAAGGTATTTCCACTTCAATAGGTAGAACAGCCTCCATCCCATAGACCAACAAGAAAGGCGTTGCCCCAGTAGAGGTTCTGACAGACGTCCGAAAAGCATAGAGTGCAAACGATAGTTTCTCATGCCAATCCTTATAAGTCTCAGTCATCTTTCCTACTATCTTCTTAATATTTTTGTAGGCTACTTCCACTACCCCATTCATTTTTGGACGATAGGGAGACGAGTTGTGGTGTTTGATCCCAAATTGACTATGAATCTCTGCTATCGTGCTGTTGTTCAAGTTCAGTGCATTGTCTGATATGATCCTCTCGGGCATCCCATACCGATAAATGATTTTCTTCTTCAGGAACTGACTAACTGCTGACTTAGTAACGCTAGAGCATGAAACAGCCTCTACCCATTTCGTGAAGTAGTCAATAACCACAAAGATAAATCGATGCCCGTTCGAAGCTTTTGGTGAGATTGGTCCAATAACATCCATGCCCCACATGGAAAAAGTCCATGGGGAAGTTATAACGTGCAAAGGTGACGGAGGCACATGAATTTTGTCTCCATAAATCTGGCATTTATGACATCTCTTAGCATAGCTGATACAATCTCCTTCCATGGTGGACCAATAATATCCAAACCTCATTATTTGTCTGGCTATTGTGAATCCATTAGCGTGTGTTCCACAAACACCCTCATGAACTTCTTCTAGGATTTTCCTAGCCTCTACAGCATCAACGCATCTCAATAATACTTGATCCTTTCTCTTTTTATACAAGATATCCCCGTCTAAAACATAGTCAGAGGCCAATCTTCTTAATGTCCTTTTCTCATTCTCAGTTGCATGCTCTGGGTATTCACAATTTTTTACGTATCGCAATACATCATGATACCAAGGGTGGTCATCTTTTTCCTCTTCTTCCAGGTTATAACAATGAGCTGGAACTTCGAAAATGCTCATCTGAATGGGTCTCATATCGTCTGGTTTGTTTACTTTGATCATAGAAGCCAGGGTTGCCAAAGCATCTGCCATCTGATTTTCATCACGTGGGAGATAATTGAAGGTGATGTCATCAAACTCCTCAATCAATCCCAAAACTATCTTTTGATAATCGATCAATTTAGGATCTCTGGTCTCCCATTCACCTTTAAGCTGGTAAATCACTAGTGCAGAATCTCCATATACTTCTAGCACTCTGATTTTACGCTCTATAGTTGCTTTCGAATGCCCATGATGCACGCTTCATACTCACCATGTTGTTTGTGCAATCAAAATCCAATTTGCATATGAATGGATAATGATCACCACTAGGGGATACCAAGATTGCTCCAATTCCATTTCCTCTGACAAAGATTGACGCTCCATCAAAATTTAACTTCCATGGATGCTCTTCAGTAGATGCCACATACATTAACTCCTCATTGGGGAAATCAAAGCTTAATGGTTCATAATCCTCCAAAGCTCTGCTAGCCAAAAATTCTGCTATTGCGCTCCCTTTTATAGCCTTTTGGTTTACATAGACTATATCGAACTCAGACAGCAAAATTTTCCACCTTGCCATCCTTCCATTCAAAGCAGTGGACTCCATCATATACTTTAACGGATCAAGCTTAGAAATTAACCAGGTAGTGTGATATAGCATGTACTGCCTCAACCTCCGAGTTGTCCAAATCAAGGCGCAACACAATTTTTCAATCGACGAATATCTCATTTCACATTCAGTGAACTTTTTACTGAGATAGTATATTGCCTTTTCTTTTCTTCCTGACTCATCATGTTGACCAAGCACACATCCCATGGAGTTATTGAACACTGACAAATACAGTATCAATGGTCTATCTGGATTAGGCGGAGATAATACTGGGGCATTTGACAGATATTGCTTGACTTTGTCAAAAGCTCTCTGGCATTCCTCGTCCCATACACCTTGGTTGTGTTTCTTGAGAAGACGAAATATGGGATCACATTTTTCGGTTAATTGTGAAATAAATCGAGCAATGTAATTTAATCTTCTAATGAAACCTCGAACTTCCTTTTGGGTGTGTGGTGGAGGCAACTATTGTATTGCCTTGACCTTGTTTGAGTCAACTTCAATTCCTCTCTCGCTGACCACAAAACCCAGTAATTTCCCTGACCGAGCTCCGAAAGTACACTTTGCTGGGTTAAGCTTCAACTGAAATTTCCTCAACCTCAAAAACAATTTCTTCAAAACCTCAATGTGTTCCTTCTCTGTTTGAGATTTGGCAATCATGTCATCGACGTATACTTCAATCTCTTTATGCATCATATCGTGGAATAAGGTTACCATGGCCCTTTGATATATTGCTCCTGCATTCTTCAACCCGAATGGCATTACCTTATAACAAGAGGTACCCCACAATGTTATGAAAGTGGTTTTCTCCATATCCTCAAGGTTCATCTTGATCTGGTTGTATCCCGAAAAACCATCCATGAAAAAATGAATGAGAATCCTGCCAGTATTATCCACCAACGTGTCAATATGAGGCGGAGGAAATTATCCTTTGGGCTGGCTCTATTTAAGTCCCTGTAGTTGACACACATCTGAACCTTTCCATCCTTCTTAGGAACAGGTACAATGTTGGCAACCCACTCTGAGTAGTTGACCACTTGTAGAAAACCTGCATCAAACTGTTACTTAACTTCCTCCTTTATTTTCAACACCACATCAGGCCTCATCCTTCGTAGCTTTTGTTGAGCTGGCTTGTAATCTTCTCTTATAGGAAGGCGATGCACTACAATATCCATACTTAACCCGGGCATATCTTGGTATAACCATGCAAAGACGTCCTTGAATTTCCGTAGTAACTCAACAAGGTCTTGTTTCGTCTCCTCGGCTATGCGCGTTCCAATTTTCACAACCTTTCCTTTCTCCAAGGCTATGTTTTCTACCTCCTCTTCATGGGGTAAAATTTGTTTCTCCTCTTGCTTTACCATTCTCAGCAGATCTGGAGATAGGTCACAATCTCTGTCAACTTTAAAATCCTGAGATTCCTCTAAACACATGTCTTGCTCAAAATGGACCTCTGGATTTGTAGTATCATTGCTCATGTCATTGATATCTAAGGACCTGTGGTGGGCACCAAAGAATGTAAAAAGAACAAATAAATTCGAGAACAACTATTTGTATGGTATGGATGGGAATAAAAAAATTGGAATAAAACCAAAAGAAAAAAAATGAAAGAATATTTACTCGAGTTAATTATTAATGATGTATTTTATTGAAACAATAATGTTTGAACATGAGCCTATTTCACAAAGAAATCTTATTGTTTCTAGGCTAAAAAACCACAAGAGCGTTTTGAATATTACTCTGTGTAATCTCTAAAAACTACAGGAAGTTCCTCTGCAGCCCAATTGTTCAAAACGCTTCTAGGTTTATAAGGGCAAATGCCCAACAGGTTTCCTTGCTCAGCTCCATCTTCCTGTATGGCATTAATGTGAGGATTTTCCAATAACCCTTTTCGCAGGGTGAATTATCCCTTCAGATACAAAGGTCTGGGATATGTGGGGGAATGGCATCGATTCCCACTTGACTTCCTCCTCATTCAACCGTGCTCTTCTTCTTTCTTGCTTTTTCTCTATTTTCCTCTTCCTTTGTCTGGCATCTGGCCTAAAACCCAAGCCAAAGCGGTCTCTCTTCTCTTTCAGCATTAGAACCTGAGTCTCTCCTTGAAGATGTCTACCCAGTCCTTTGCCCGGTAAGGCTCCTCTCTCCATCATCATTTGTAGGCCCATTCTCGTGGTCCTGTATATTTTAGGCACTGGAACTTTATTCCCTTCAAATATGAAAGTTGCATTTACAAACTCTAAAGACCGAAAGGAACACTCAGTGGCCTCTTCACTTGCCTCCAAGTATGGTGCGTCACTAGTAACGGTTGCTATGATGTCTTCCTCTATGTTTATAGTTATCAGTCGACCCTCTGTCACCAACTTCAATTTTTGATGCAGTGACGAGGGCACTGCCCTTGTCGAATGAATCCAGGGCCTCCCAAACAAGTAATTGTAAGAGGGCTTAATATCCATCACCAGGAAGTCCACTTCATATGTGTTTGGCCCAATCAGCAATGGTATATCAATCCTTCCAATCACTCTTCTTTCAGTGTTGTTAAATGCTCTCACTATGTTTTGGCATGTTGTAACAGTCCGGTTTATACCCTAGCCGGAACAGTAGTTTCGGGACCACAAATCTGAGTCTATATAATATTTTAATATTATTTTCTGTGCCGTTGATATGTGAATAAGCATATGCTAAATTTTCGTAAGCTAATTTGTCCGTTTGTGTGTTTAATTTAACAAAAGGATTAAAATTCATTAAATGTGAAAGTTGTTTGCTATTTGTTAAAGTACCAATGTGTTGGGGCTTTGTTAAGGTGGAGTCCTTATGTTGTTATTATGCCAACTTATAGTTAGTGGATGAAAGAAAGACAATCATGTCCTTATTACATGTTTGTTTTAATTATTAATTGGATGGATATTTTGGTAAAAGAATTATTATTATATGTTATAATAAAAGAAACATGGTTAGTGGATTTTCATTCATCCATCTACCACCGATTATAGCGAAGAAAGAAAAAGAGAAAATGTTCTCTTGATATTCGGCTACTATCAAGCAAAATTCAAGGTTCGTTTTGATCGATTTTCGATAATTTCAATGTTTTTGTAATCGTTGCTTCGAGAGCTTTAAAACCCATGTCTAAATTTGATGAATTGATAAGGTTTGTGTGAGATGCCATTGTTGATATGTTGAGTTTTGTGATGTTTTATGTTGTTAAATGAAAGGTTTAAGCTTGATGAACATGTTTTGTTCTTGAAGTTTTGTTAAATTTAGCTATATAGGGCTAAATTGTTAAAATAGCAAATTGAGGGACTAAATTGCTAATTTGATGGAAAATTTGGGCTTGTATGTGATGTAAGTATGTTCGGTTATGCATGAGCATGGGTAGATTTTGTGAATTTGATGTTTTGAGAAAAATAGACTAAATTGATAAAATGTGCAAATGTGAGGGCTAAATTGCAAATAGCCCTAAATGTGTGTCTTTGGATTGAATTGAAAGAACTAGTGAATAAAAGGGTTAATTCTGAATATGTTTAGATCAAGAACCGAGGAAGACGAATTTAGATCGCGGGAAAGCGAAAGTAAACAAGTAGCCGTTTTTATTTCCGATAAACCGAATCCGAGGTAAGTCAATATGCAAATAAACGTACTTGTCTGAATTTATACTTGTTTATATGATTAATGTTGATGATAGATGCTTACGAGGGTTTATGGATATGAATTCCAAGATAAGTTTGATGTAGTAATTAAGTCCGAGAAGTCCCGTATGAACCTAGGAATAGGTATCTGTTCTGCTTTGTCATGTAAGACCACATCTGGGACGTTGGCATCGTTATTAGATTTCGTGTAAGACCCTGTCTGGGACAGTGGCATCGATATCCGATTACGTGTAAGACCCTATCTGGGACAGTGGCATCGATATCCGATTACGTGTAAGACCATATCTGGGACAGTGACATCGATATCCGATTACCTGTAAGACCATATGTCGGGGCGAAAGGCATCGATATCCGACACGCGTGTAAGACCACATGCGGGGACAGTGGCATCGATATCCGATTACGTGTAAGACCCTGTCTAGGACAGTGGCATCGATATCTGATTTCATGTAAGACCTCGTCTGGGACGTTGGCATTGTATGATTATTCTGAGTTTCTGAGTATCTTATTAGTTTCCGAACGGTTCAATTAGCAAATCTGAGCTATGAACAATTATATGAATGTATATTTGTTTTAGGTACGTTTGGTATGTACACTAGTGTGTATAAAAAGGTAAGTATTCATATGACTTTGATAGGAAGAGAAGTATGATTGAATATAAGAACGAGAATGAGATGCAAGAATGATTATGAAAGAGTTATGTTTATATAATTGATTTTTGAATGGATGAATGTGGCCATTGTGGCTAAGTATATGAATCGAAGCAATTATGTGATTGTTTGTTAAGTAAATGTTATGTGCCAATGTACCTTATGCATATGTGCCTTTTTATGCTAAGTTTATTTATATTATGACTTACTAAGCTTTGGAAAGCTTACTCTGTGTGTGTGTTTTCTCTGTTTTATAGGTCGTCAAGCTATTGAAGGCTCGGGACCGTTAAGGATCATCATCACACTACTAAACTTATTTTGGTACCTTTTTGAGAATGAATATAGCTAAATATGGCATGTATAGGCTAGATATGTGTAAATGTTTATGAAGTGAACTTAGCCATGTGTTTTGGCAAGAATTGAGTTGGTAATATGCTTGAATGTATGAGTTATATGAAGCAAATTTTGATATGTTTTGATGCTTATGAAATGGTTAATTTTGGATAAGCAAATGGATGATATATGCTTGAGATGATATGGGTTTTAGTTTGTAATTTGGTAGGAAGGGAATTAGTATTGAATGTGTTGATGGAATGTTCATTTTGGTATGTTTTTGGTTGCCATATATGCATGAAATGAGATGAATAATGATGCTTGTAGGCATGACCCTTTTTGGGTGGTATTTTGGCCTTGTAAATGGCCTATAATGTCACACGGTTGTGGCACACGGGCGTGCCTAAGACCATGGTTGTATTGGCAGAATGTAGCTTAAATAGCACACGGCCTCGACATGGGCGTGTCATCTGGCCGTGGTGTACAAGTCAGTAGCTAGCTAAGAGCACACGGCCATGACACACGGGCGTGCTTGGTGGCCGTGTTGGGAAAGTCAGTATATGGCCTAGTAGCACACGGTCTTGGCACATGGGCGTGCCTAGTGACCATGTTGATATAGTCAGTATATGGACACGGATAGACACACGGGGGTGTCTAGAAGCCGTGGAGGGCATACGGTCTCCTCCCACGGGCGTGTCTCTCTTGTATTTTGGAAAAGTTTTTAATTTTCATGAAATATTATATGTGTTTCAATTTAGTCCCAACTCGGTTTATATGCATGCTTTGGGTCTTGATGACTCATCTAATGGACACTATGTTGGTTAATGATGAATGTAATGTATGAAATGTTACGTAAGTTTCCGATCTGTCTGGTAATGCTCCTAACCCTAGTCCGGCGTTGGTTACGGGTTAGGGGTGTTACACATGTCTTCATGTGAGAACTGTCTATCGGTAATCTTTTCAGCGTGGAAAATGGTAAGATGTTCAGAGCCGATCCATTATCGATTAACACACTCGGCAGAGTGTATCCCTTACAACGAGTAGTGATGTGCAGAGCCTTGGTCAATCCCATGCCCCCCGGTGGAATTTCATCATCACTGAAGTAAATGAAATTTTCGGCACTTATGTTACTAACCAGACGGTCAAGTTTATTGACAGATATATCATTAGTAATATAAGTTTCGTTCAACACTTTTATCAATGCTTCGCGATGTACTTCTGATGTAACACCCCAAACCCGGCCCAATTGGTACGACCGGATCTGGTATGTCACTAAGAAAATTTTGGAAGAACATGTCGTATTTTTCCGAAAAGCCCATATATATTTAATATAGAATATGCCTTTGTAAAATAAAACCAAACTTAATTACATGCCTTAGTTTAATTAGTAATATAAAAAAAATTAAATAACTAAAAGTAATTAAAGCCCAAAAGTAAAACAAAATATACACTAGTGGCCCATGGCCTTATTACAACGAAATTTTAAAATCCACCAAATAAAAATATAAAATAATGACTTGAATATTTTTGCTAAATCCACATATTCTTCTGCATGGCCACATTGCGTACCTCTCCGGCCCAGTCCGAAGCACTAGGTATCACCTGAAATGTTAATTAAAAGGGTGAGTCGCGAGACTCAGTGTGCAACCCTCATGCACCACTAGATTTTGGGCCTTAAGCCCGTTAAACAAAGTAAACAATTTAATACTTATAATAGAAATTAATAACAAATAATATGCAAGGCCCAACCCGTTTGCCTAGGTTTCCATCCGCTACACGCCCCCGTACCAACCGTACACACCATTGGGGATTTCTACAATCGACCCACACCGCTACACACCATGATGGCAGTCATGCTGCTCATCCACATATGATGGTCGAAGCCCTTATAACACATAATGGCCGAAGCCCGTATAACAGTTCACGGCATTAGCCGCTACATCAGATCACGATAAAATCGCTACACATATAACGTATAACTTCCTCATTTCATCAACCCAACCCATGCAGTCATAAAATCAATATGCTTTCATCATATAAAGTCAAACATTCACTGACCTGGTGATTTGCTTCACCCTTTTTGGGTTTCCAACATTAGACCGAGATATCGGTATTTATCACAACATATAAACTTATGAGCATACATTAATAATCAGATCTAGATGGTGGGGAAGTATTACACACCTGATATCACGAAATCCAATATTCTTAGTCGATGTCCTTGTTATCCGGATCTATTATCCTCAATGTAAAGCCTTTCTCAAAAGCCGGAAAAACACACAAAGATTTAGCCCCTTCAACAATCGGCCAAGGTTAATAAATCCCAAATTACACGTTAAAACTAATAGATCCCTTACCTTGAAATCCCGAAAGTAACACGATTCTATAACTTAGAGATCTATGCGATTGACTCCACTAAAGTTCCCTTCAGATTTCGGCACAAGTAGGCACCACAGAAGTAATTCGGCAATCACAGGAGATGAGATCTAGGGATTTCGGCTTTTAGGAAAATCTCGGAAAAGTATGAACAAGAAAAGGCTGATGTGTCTTTGGCTTTTAAAATACTTGAGTGAGGAGTTTCGGTTTCTGACAAGAAAAGAGAAGAAGAAAAGAAAACAAGGAAGAGACTTGAAGATTTCGGCTAGGAAGAAAAAGAATGGAAAGAGTTTCGGCTTTTGAATCAAAGTGAAGATGAGGGAATAGGCTTAGAAATTTCGGCTTTTGCAGAGAATGAAGAAGAAGATGGAACTTTAGGAGTTTTCGGCTTTTACTCAGAGAAGAAGAGAAAAGAATGAGAGAAAAACCCAAATGCTGAAATTGAAGAGATATTCCCCCTATTTATAGAAATTTCGGCACTTACCTAACCTTGCAGATAAGTCCTATCTTTTCTTCTTTATCTTAATCTACTAGCTCATCTAAAATAGACTTAATTATCTCTAACTCCTCCCTCTTTTATCAGCATATTATCCACATATTTTAATCATTAAAATCCCTAAATTTTAGCCTTTATCTGCTTATTATCCACATAAAATAAATTCCTAAATAATAGCCTTTATCTGCTTATTATCCACATATTTTAAACATTAAAACCCCTAAATTTTAGCCTTGTTGCCATCCACTCCACCTAATCCTAATGTCCAAAATTTAGCTAACTTAAATTAAAAGAATTGGGCTCCATGAAACTTAAATTTGGGCCCCTTACTCCCTTGTGTGGCGTCACCTCCTAAGATTGGGCCACAAGCCCACTTTGGTATTTTAAACATAGATACTACCTTTTAAACCCTATAATGCCCAAACAGATAATTTTAACCAAGGCCTCTACCTAAGCCTGAGCCCAATTTAGACCCCTAACACTTAAATTAACACATTAAACATATCCACCCATTAAGCGCATAGGCCCAAAAATTCAGGATGTTACATCTGAACTTAAGAGTAAGGCTAGCACTGATATGCGAGCTGGTTGCTTGCGCAGCTGCTCTACCACGCTGTATTCACTGTGCTTCAGGAATTTTAAAAATTCTTTAGCCTCTTCCTCCTTCACAGGTTCGTTGATAAGGGTGCCAGGTCTTTTCTCTGGTTCAACTGTCACAGTCTTTGATTTCACTGGTTCTGCTCCCGAATCATAACGTTTCTCACTACGTGTGTAGGACCCTTCATTTTGGACCTTCTCGGAAGTGCCAACGGATCTTTCCACTCCTGGTATTGTCACATTGCAGTCATAATTCTAAGGTACCATTTTGTTATCATTGTAAGGAAAGGAAACAGGTATTTGGATTACGACTTTAGGCGTGATTTGTGCTCTGCCTTCCGTGTTTGTTGGTCGGGAAATAATGATCATCGGATAATTGACTTTTTGATTTGTCAACTCTCCTTTAGTTGCATGTATGTTTCCTCCCTCTGAGTCTTCTTCGTAAAACTCCAGTTCCTTATTGTCCATAAGGCTTTGTACTAATACTCTGAACTCAGAACATTCTTGGATCTCATGCCCCTCTATTTTGTGGAACTCACAGTAGTTCCTAATTTCTTCACATCTTTCTATAGGATTTGATTCTACCAATCCTCTTCTCATCATTTCCCTCCAAACCATTCTTAATGGGGCTTTCACTTCCGAGATATCCCCCTTGGTCTTTCTCATGATCTTTTCACCAATCGCGTTTACCCTTTTATCCCCATGGTTAGGTAATGGGTTTTCCGCACTAGGTGTATTATCAAATTTTACAATCCCCATCTTGATGAGCCTCTCTACTACCTTTTTGAAGGCAGTACAATTCTCTATTGAATGCCCCGATATTCTCGCATGATAATCACAGTGAGCATTTGAGTCATACCATTTAGGATATAAGGGCTGCAACGATTTTAGATAAAACGGGGACACTATATGCTCGTCAAATAAACTTTGATATAGCTCTTTATACGTCATTGGATTGGCGTAAATTGGAGCTTTTCAGAATTCTGTCTTACGCCTGATTCTTGTCTGGCCGACCCTTGTTGCCCAGCCGTAACTACCTTTGGCTGGCTAACAGTGATTGCCTTCGAGTACCCTTGGTTGTATGTACCCGTATTATTCACCTCATTGTCCTTTTTCCTAGGAGCAGACCTCCTAGTGGTTTCCCCCGCTTCAATCTTGCCCCCCTTTATGGCATTTTCTATCATTTCTCCTGCCATCACTATATCCGCGAAGCTCTTGGTAGTACTTCCTATCATGTAGGTGATGAACGGAGCTTTCAGGGTGTTGATAAAAAGCATGGTGGTTTCCTTCTCTAGGAGAGGTGGTTGAACTTGCATGGAAACTTCCCTCCATCTTTGTGCGTATTGCCTGAAGCTTTCATTTGACTTCTTTTCCATATTCTGCAACATGATTCTGTCAGGCGTCATGTCTGTGACATGATTGTATTGCTTCATGAAAGCTTGGGCTAGGTCTCTCCAAGAACTAATATTAGCACAGCTGAGTTGATTGTACCACCTGGATGCTACCCCCACTAAACTGTCTTGGAAACAATGAATCAAAAGCTGATTGTTGTTCACATAGCCAGTCATCCGTCTACAGAACATAGTGATGTGGGCTTCAGGGCAGCTAGTCCTGTTGTACTTCTCAAATTCTGGCATCTTGAATTTATGAGGAAGCACCAAATCTGGAACCAAACTCAAGTCCTTTGCGTCAATACCATGATGATGATCGGCATTTTCCAGAGCCTTGAACTTTTCCTCCAACCATCTACAGCGAATCTCTAACTGCCTCGAGGATTCAGTTCTTATCTATTCCCTTTTTGCTATATCCAAATTAGGGATAACGAGGTTAGCAGGGTTATCTCCTAGGTTAGATCCTGAGCCGACTTGGAAGTTCATGGGCGATCTAGTATCAGTTTGCCCCTGTTGAGGCCTAATCGTGACAGATGGCCTTTGGGGATACTCTTCAGGCTGTGCTGGTGCATGTGGTGGGGTAAAACTAGGAGGAATGCCTTCACTCTCTTCTCCCGTAATAGCCATGGGACATTTTCCTTTGTCCATTGCCCCATTCAACATCTGGACCATTTGAGCCATCATGTTCCTTTGAGCCTCCAACATTTGGTCCCTCATTTCTTGTTGGAGCTTTTCCATTTGCTCTTGCATCTGGTCTTGCATGTCTCTCTGGAATTGTTCAAGTCTTTGATCCATTTCTTTTGTTTTGGCACGTGTACTGTACTGATGTTCAGTTTTCAGGTTTTCCTTCTTTCTTTCCCTTTCTCTCTCTCTGTTTCATAATTTCAACTAATTAGGCACTCTCTATGGACTTAAATACATATGATATGATGTGATGCGAATGCATGAATGTAAAAAGAAAGCATCGATTCGGATACAACTTCATTCTAGAAAACTTTATTAGAAAACAAAATCCTTTACATAAAACGGACTACAAATATGCTTTCGCCCTAAGGCCCAGAGTCTTAACTTTCATAAACATTAAGGCTAGCTCTTGGCCACGATCTGATTGTAACTCATATTTCGTGCTCAACGTATTCGCTTGTACTGCCAAAATCTGTAGGTGATCAGCTACCTCTCGAATCTGAATTATTGCTTCACCCATGAGATGATCCCAATTTTTAACTTGATCATGCGAATGGTGTAGCTCTTCCTTCCAATGTCCCTCTCTTGCTTCAAGCTGCTCGATCCGGAGTTTACAATTTTGTAACGTCAATTCTAATCTCTCGATCTTGCCCTTCATTTCTTTAATCTTGTTCAGACTTGACTTCAACTCGATTGAAGTATTACGGCTTTGATGGTGGTGAAGAGACCGTCCCAGTTCGGCGACTTTAGCCTTCAATCCACTTTTCTCTTTTTGGCTTTCGGCCAGACTCCTTTCTAGAGCCTCATTCCGCATCTGCATCTCTAGGAACTTCTTCTCCCAATGGTCAGCCTTGGCTTTTTCCTCTTGAACCTCTTGTTGACACTGTTGCGAAGTCTTCCCCAATCCAGCATTTTTTAATGATAGACGCAGCTTTTTATATTCCGTCTTTAGGTCACTCAGATCTTTCTCGACCCTTTTCTTCCTTTTTTCTTAACTTTTCAGCCTCTGATTTCTGAACATCCACATCTAGCCTCAAGTACATCTTTTCTTCTTCCAGCTTCTCTATTCTTTTTCCAAGCTCTGAACTTATCCTTTCAAAGTCTTGTTTCACAATCTCTAACTCTGATGGGACAACTTGCAAGCATTCTTCTCTTGATCGGGCACTTTCCGGATTCAGCTCGGGGATGTTATCATTAATCCTTCTAATCCTCCATCCACTGTATTCTGGGGTCGTCATTGGGCCTGTGGATAATCTCTTCATCCTACGAATCTGATTCCAAGCACTAGAAATCTCCTTAACCCTCTTCTTATAGTTTTCCCCTCTGTATAAGAACTCACATTGAGCCAGCCCATATGTTACCGGTACGAACTACCTTGATCCATATTGCCTTAGTGCGAGCAAAGGAGCATACCCAACGGCTCCCCGAATTCCAAGTAAAGGAACCCAGTTAAAACTCCCACATCGATAAAGAATTTCATCTGGAATCATCCAAAGGGCTCTCCACTCGATGTCTTCCTCTTGAAGGTTATGAAGGAGCGCCATCCAGTTCTCCTCAGACACGTCCTCTCTCCTCGGTGTAGCCACTATTTCTTTTAACGGAGAATAGTTCTCAGAGAAAACCCGATAGGATACTTTCTCCACCTTCTAGAAATGACTATGAAACCAAGCTAACATCAACTGCACATATCCAATGAATCTACCTTCACCTACTCTCCGACATGCGTTTAAAGATCTGAACGTCTCGACTAAGATTGCAGGTACTGGCGTGACCCATTTGTCAAGTCGATCGAATAACTCCATGACTGCTTCATCTATATGTCTTAGAGCTTTAGGGAAAATTACCAAACCATAGACACACAGGGCAAAGACGTCAACCTTCTTCTTTGCATCTGGATGGCCTACGATCAAGTCCTTCAAGCTAACCCAAGGAATGCATTTACCCTCACATTTCTTTTGAATTCTGGCTGCGACCCACTGTTTGCTCATCCCCATGATATTCATTAACCTCTTCACAAAAGTTGGGACGTTAGCAGCCTTAGAATAAGCTTTGTCGACTTGGACCCTTGGACATCGAAGCAAGGTTGTATATTCCTCCACCGTGGGCACCAAATCTACTTTCCCGAAAGTGAAACAGCTATAGGCGGAGTTCCAAAGTTGAGTCATGGCCCGGAACAGATGCTTATCTACCTTGATGTCGAGTAAATAGGGTAGGTCTCCATAATTATGATAAAATAGCTACTTAGCCTCATCATCCCATTGAGCCCATATTTCTTTCAACTCTTGGAACTCATTTTGTGTAATACTAATACGAGTAAAATCCCATAGTTCAGATACGTACCTGTCAACTAAGCTATTCCCTTTCTCCAATTGCGTTTGCTCTGACCATGTGCGGACGGCAGCATTGTCCTCCACTTTATCAAAGAATTCGTTCTCCATAACCAGCTTTCTAACTTAGAAACTGACCATAAATCGATACTTCTTTAATATGATATGCACAAAAATTGAAACACAATAAGTCAGTATCATGAGATAGAATATGAAGCAAATAAAATAAACGAACACCTATCTGGGTAACCACTAAGGCTTGGTATAGTTCTACTTAGGGTGAGCCCTTAAGTTGTCTATATGTGATTTTAGTTCTAAAATTGAGGTACCTGAACCAGCAGATTCCTCGATCCTCACCCATTATAGGCTCATATGGACCAAGTTCGGTTCAGGGGAATACATTTCCCTATGGCCATGCGGAAGTGAAAACTTCACGAAGACATAGGTACAGATGTATCCCGGAAGTAATCTACTAGCCCATGCGGAGGTGAAAACCTCACGAAGGCATAGCTTTTCACTCCCACTTAAGGGTGCGACCACAATGGTCATGTAGTGCAATGCAGAGATATATATTAAAAATTAGAACCACATGAAATAAAAGGATCATGGTTTTTTAAATCAAAATTTTAAATTCGGACAAAAGGACATGAAATTATCGATTTTACGGCTTGACTCTCTTATTGGTCCCCAGTGGAGTCGCCAAGCTGTCGAAACCATTTTTAAGTTTTTATAAAAACGGGGCTCGACTTTAAAAAATGGAAATGGAGTCGCCACCAGTCCTTTTTTACTTAGGTATGATTGGATCACCTTATAAGACGTTTTATTTCAAAACATTGATTTTTGGTCCACAAAATACCAGAAAATGGGTTCGGGAGTCGGTTACGTATGAGGAAGGGTTAGCACCCTCATAGCGCCCAAAAATTGGTACCTAATTGATAACATCATGTCTGAATGTTGAAAATTTGAAAATTTTTAAAATATGATCCTTTTATTAGAAAGAAATCCAAGACTTACCTATTTCAAAGAAATAAAATGTTATATCCAGTAAGCTAGGATATAACATCTCACGACTTCGAAGTTAGGCTCGCTTTTATTTTGTAGAAAATTCTTATCTCGAAATACAAAACATCATATCCAGTAAGTTAGGGTATAACGTTTGGAATTTCCAAGAATAAGTTTTAATTTAGAAGTTTATGAATTTCAATTTTAAAAGAAAAGCGATACTTAATATTTTAAGTTCAACGATAAAAATTGAAACCCAGTGAGTTAGGGCACAATTTTTCTCGAAGCCCCTAAATATTAGATATCACCGAATTTTTTAAAACTATTTGAATAAAATGTGTCAATTCAAAAGGTGTTTTTATAAGACAATGGTTTGAGTAAGATATTATGACATACATATTTAATAGCAATTTTACATAACTACAAATTATACTAACAATAAATAATAAAAGAATAATATAACATAAATATATAAAGAACTATGTTAAGCAATACTAAACGATCAAAAGAACATAAATAAATAAACATGTGGCATAAAATAAATAGCGATAATTAAGACTTTCACGAAATAACAAAATCAAATGAAAAAAGGAATAATATATTTAAACGTTGAATAAAAAAATAAAAGAATGTGACAATTTTTAAAAATGATTTAATATATATATAAAAGTACTTATAATAAATGTATACAATTTAATAATTTAATACATATATAAATGATTACATATAATAAAAATGATTAATAAATAATATATAATATTTTTATATAAAATCATATATATATAATGTACTAATCATAAAATTACATATGTAATAAACAATATAAATGAAATATGTTATATAATATAAATAGATTTTATACAAAATAAAATTTTAAAAATAATATATGACATAATATAATACTATACAATATACAAATTTAAAAAATATAATATAATAAATAATATACAAATTATAAATTATATTAAACCAAGTAAATAATATATAACAAAATATATATATAAATTTTATACTATTAACATAATTAATATATAAATAATAAGAATAATATAACATTTTAATATAATAAAATAATTAAATATAGTATTAGAATAATTTTAATAAAATAAATTAAAAAAGGTTTTAAGGATTAAATAGAAATAAAATAAATATAAATGGACTAAATTAAAACGCGCGCCGCACTGTAGGGACTTATTAAGCAATTATGCCTTCTTTCCAAAACAACGTCGTTCTGATTTTAGCCTTTAAACAGCCCGAAGGACTAAATTGAAATGCAAGAAATAATTCTGGGCCCAATTATGAAATAAAAAATGCAACAGGACATAATTATAAAATTGAAATAATGCGGAAGGACTTATTTGGCAATTAGACCTTTTAACGAAAATACGTGGATCCTCCCCGGGTTTTCGGGTTAACGGGCGGATCCCCAGCCCTGAACGACGTCGTTTTGTGCTTATTAGATTAAGCAAAAACGACGCCGTTTCCTCATTACTATATAAGTAAAAAATGGGGCTAAAAATCATTTTAAAACTAGTTTTAAAAAAAAAACAGAAGCTCTTAAAAAAGCAGCTCGCCTCATCGCCCTCGACCTCGGGCCTTCATTGCACGCGCGCACGCTGCTGTCCGTGGGCGGTCGGTCGTGAGCCAAACCCTCTGCTTTGAAACCAAAACGCAGTTGCCTTCTCGCCTTTTTCTTATTTTTTAGTATCCGTACAAAAAAATAGCGTAGATATAAAAATAAATGAAATAAAATAACGTGAAAATCACCTTCTGCTAAAAAATCTCTGTATTTTATCTCTGCATATTTTCGTTTTTGTATGTATATTTGTGTGTCCATATATATTACAGGTTTTTGGGGGCTTTATATAGCCCCGAAATAATAAATAGAAAAGGAAACATATTCTGTCCTAATTATTTCTTTCCTTTTGCTGTTGTTTTTTCCTTGTTTGCAGGTTGAGATCGAAGATCTCGCGACGGAGATGAGGCGCACTAACTGCGGCGCGAATAATGGTGGCGTGACCGAAGGGGTGCTGGGGCATTGCGGTGTGAAGGCTGGGCTCTTGCTGGGGTGCTTGCGGCGCAATGGAAACCTAGGGTTTCCTGCGTCCGCAAGCTTTTGGGCCACTTGGGCCGTGTGTGAGTCTTGGAGTCCAGGAGTTCGGCCGTGGTCTGCTTTTTTGGGGTATTGGGTCATTGTTACTGGTTTTGGGTCAAAGTTGTAAATGGACTTTGTAAACTGGACTTTTATTTTATTTTTGTTTATTTTCTTCTTTTATTTTTGGTTTTTTTTAAATGGAATGGGCCCGGGCTAAATTGGGTTCCTACATGGATTAAGTAGGTTTACCTATTTTTGATCTATTCTTCAGCATCTTCTTAGTTTATTATATACATTTTTAAATTTTTTGGATAATTCTTGTTTAATTTTATTATTCAGTTGTTGAATTTAGTTGAGTAGAAGCACTCAAGTTGCAAACGAAGGAAAATAAATGATAGGAAATAGATAGTTTGAGATTTTCTTTCGGGGATGTATATTTTATGTAGAAATGAGGGAGCATTGGTATAATGAATTATGTTTTAGGCTCCGTTTGTTTGCCAGTAAAATATTTTCCGGAAAATAATTTCTGGAAAATAATTTACTTCTATGGAAATGATTTACTTTTCTGGTGTTTGGATGAATATGTGTAAAATATTTTCTGTTGTTTGGCAGATTTCCTGAAAATATTTTATAAAAGCTGTTTTAAATGAAACAAATATATATTTAAGAATTTATTATCTTTTCATTGTTTAATTGAGTTTATTATATATATATATTAATAAATTTATATTTTTCTTACCTGTATTGCATGATGCAGCATACCAATCTGGTAGAAGCCTAGCAAGCTTTTTCCTTTTAAGCATGCAACAAAGCCTATATTGCAATCAACAAGCACTCACTCAAAAATGATTAATCCCACATCTGGAAATACCACCCACAGTTTCAATGATTCTAGTTCTCTTAGCCACATCTCAAGAGCTAATTCTACAATATACAAATAAGTTCAAGTCAATTATGCTCATACTGAAATAATAGGACCAAGAGACCTCAACAACTTCAAGGCACAGAGGCCAATTCTACAACATACAAATAAGTTCTAAGATTATTCAAGAGGATCCCAGTGCAGGGAAAATTCTTTTTCTTCAGACTCCTTTACTAGTAAAATAAATTCAAATACTAAAATTTGAACAAAATGACATCTTATAACTGCATAATCTAATCGTGACATTAAGCAAAACCTGGAATTGTGATTGCTAGATTTACAAATGAGAAGAGTGACAAGTTTATGACCAAAACTTTTAAAATTTTCATGTTTGAACAACACTTGCTTTTCTTCATACAATCATTACATTGTACAAAGAAAAGAGAATTACACCAATCAACACCTCTTGATACAAGCAACGCCCAATATAATCACTCATCATCATCACATAGTAAAAAATATTAGACCTAAAACAAGGACTAAAAATATATATAAAAAACTAAATTTGAAAAATGCTCAACACTGCCAACCCATTTGAAGAAACCACCCGACTTCTACCTGGCTGTGCCTCAATTTACAGAGGGAGAAGCCCAACTTGCAACTTTCAACACATATCCAAAAGGAAACCTATGCCGTGCACAATCTGCTTCTCTAACTTGTATCTTTCATACTACCACAACACATTGCAATCTGGTTCCCAAACTGTGCATCTTTCATAATCTCAAGGCCTACCGTGTACTGAAAATCGGTGAAAAACCAAAGTTAAAGCCTTCAAACTTTGTTACGAGGGAGATTACAAGTTTGGAAATGCCTGTATTTGGCATCATGCTCTTATACTGTATCTTCAATTCTTTCAATTCGGTGGGTGACATTCGGTATGGAGGTACAGAGATTGGTGCTATACCTGGATACACCTCAATAGCAAATTCAACTTCTCTGTCAGGTGGTAAACCTGGTAATTCTTCAGGAAATACATCCGGAAACTCACATACGGTTTTGATTTTGCTACATTGACTTCCAATTGAATCAGAATTAATAACATAAGCTAAGTATGCTGCACAACCCTGCTGAAGCAATTTATTGGCCTTTATTGCCGAAATGATGCGTGTTGATCCACTAGTACGGATAACATTCACTTCAATTTTGTCTCGTCTTCTGTCTGAATATTGAACCTCTTTTTGTAACAATCTAATACTACTCCGTGTTCAGATAACCAATCCATGCCCAAGATTACTTCAAAATCACCGAAAGGCATGATGAACAAATTAACGGAAAACATTTTATCATGTATTATCAACGGGCATCTCCGGCACACTCGGTCTACAGACACAGTTTGTCCCAAAGGGCTAGACACCTCTATTAAAACTCTAGACATTTCAGATTTTAATTTTTTTGACTCGACCAATTTCAAATTAATATATGAATGTGATGATCCCGGGTCAATTAATGCATAAACAGGTTTAGAATACAGTAAAAATATACCTGTCACGACGTCATGTGCATCGCCTTCTTCCCGAGTCTGAACTACGTATGCCCTGGCTAGCGCTCTAGCCTCTGACTGCTGAGTAACTATGTTACTGCCTTTTCTTACACCACTACCTCTAGAAATAGAACCGCCTCTACCCGTGCCTTTGCCTCGAGCTGTAGACACTAATCTCTGCGATGCTGCAGATGCGATGCTTTCACTTTTCGGGCAATCTCTGATAAAATGATCTGTAGACCCACATCGGAAGCATCGTCTGGTTATTCTCCAACATTCACCTCTATGATTTTTCCCATAATGTTCGTAGTCCGGCATATCAATGTCTCGAGAAGGGCCTCTTACACTTCCAGTAGAAACTGTAGTCTGCTTTTCTCGGCTTCTATGACCTCGGTCCGATCTAAAACTCAGCCTCCAACCACCTCTGGTTTCTCTGGATCTTTTTGGCTAAGGATTAGAACTAGTAGTTCCAGCTCGTTTCCCGGTCGATCTAACTATTTCCGACTTTTTATCCAATCCCAGAACTTGCTCTACCATTTTTGCCCGTTCGACCAAATCTACAAATTCTGTGATTCGGTGTGATACCAGCTGTTCTCTGATTTCATCTCTTAAACCTCGTAGGAACCGCTTACAACTGTCGGCCTCTGTCGGTATAAACTCTGAAGCATATCGGCTGAGTCTAGAAAATTCCCTTTCATAGTCTACCACTGATAGATCATCTTATTTCAACATCAGAAATTCTTGATTTTTTGTCTTCAATATATAATTCCCCGACATATTTCTTCTGGAATTCTTTCTGAACTAAATCACATATTACCTGTTCTGTTGGTAGATGTCAAATTACAGATTCCCACCACAAATAAGCTTTACCTTGTAGTAGAGAAACAGCACAGATAAGACATTCTCGGGGGGTACATTCCAGTTGTTGCAGATCTCTTTTAGTTGATTCCATCTAATTCTCTGTTGTGGATGGATCGACTCCTTTCAGACCCAATAATTTAGTGGCACAGTATTTTCTTAATTCTTTTATTGGGGCCCGTCTCGGAGTAGGTGCGGATGTCGTAGCAGTAAGGCATCAGCAATTACTTTTAGTAAATCAGAATCATCTCTATCTCTGACATTTCCCCTATCTACTCTAGGGGGTTGATTTCTCATCGGGTTTATAATAGGTGTTACTGATTCAGTTTCATCTAATTCGTATAATTCTTCGTCTCTGGTGTACATTTCTTGGTCAGTATCATTTATTCGTTCATCTGACATCTTTAATTTATAAAACAGAAACAAATAAATAGGTCAGCATCCAAATCCCGACTCAGTTTCGACTCAACAGTGGCATGTACCTCTAGACTCACTTTCGAGCTCGATTTAGCCCGAGAATCGGCTAAACCTTCTGATACCAACAACTGTAACACCCCCAACCCTAAACCGTCGCCAGAACAGGGTTACGGAGCATTACCGGACATATCGAACAATTTACGAATAATTCATAAATAAATTAACATACATAATATAATTTAATCATTAAATCCCTATAATGGACCCTCGAGGCCCAAAACACGTATTAGAAGTGGAACGGGACTTGTTCGAGTGCTCCAAAAATTTTTCGTAAATATTTTTTTTTAACTCAATATAACCCCTTTATAAATATCTAACCTTCCCTGCAATTTCAAACCGCAACCAATTTACAGTTAATATGGAAACCAACACATTTTCACATTCAAACATACTTAAATCATGCCTAAAACATTGACTTACCAAATTGATCAACAATATTCATGATACTATATAAAAGTTAACTAATAAACTTCATTTATCTCATTTCAACTTTAGTACCAAACATACCATTTTATAACTTAACATTTCATTTATCATTCAAACATTAGAGACCAATTCTTTACAACCAAAACTCACAAGACTCTTAAATAAGACCTAGGTACATCCCACATTTACCAAAAGGAAAAAAAATACATCACCAAAGTTGTGCTGAAGTCGGGATTGATCTGGATGCTGAACCGGGACCTTTGACTTCTACTGACCTGCGCACGGAAACAATAGTACGCTGAGTATGTCTATACTCAGTGGTATTACCATAATTCAAACTATATAACATTAATGAATTATAAATATCAATCATATAACATTTTAAATCATAAGAACTAATTTACATTCAAATTCATATATCATCTATAAAATTTCATCAACTAATATCATATATCAACAATTTGGTCTTTTATCAAATTCATGAACCTTAGGTTCAGGCTTTCAAATCTCACATCCCATTTCAATTCACAATTCGATTCACAATTTCTTTTTCATACTTTCAACAGTACGATTAATCAAATTCGTTCAATTTTCTCATTTCATTTATTCACCCTATTAACAAAACTCGGACCTTGACGGATACACGAATTCCAACCAAACACACCAGAATGATTCCACCAAACACACCAGAATGATCCATCCAAACACACCAAATAATCCTCCCAAACACACCAGAATAATCCACCCAAACACACCAGAATGGCACTAAGTGCCTCTTCAGATAGTCCGAAGAAATATAGTAACATCAGTGTCTCCTCGGCCAAGCCGAAAAATCCCCAAATTCTTCCAATCCTATGGCATGTCAACTATATCCGACTCAGTCCGACTAATTAATAGGGTATTCAATTTTCATATTTCAATTCCATCACTTTCTCATATTTTCAATTCAAATCATTCTCAATTTAGGCTCCGTTTGTTTGCCAGTAAAATGTTTTCCGGAAAATGATTTCTGGAAAATGATTTACTTTTCTGGAAAATGATTTACTGAAAATATTTTCTGGTGTTTGGATGAATCTGTGTAAAATATTTTTACATTGTTTGGCGATTTCAAAAATATTTTCCGTAAAAGCTGTTTTTACATATATTAATAAATTTTATATACATATTAATAAATTTTTATATTTTAAATTGTTTTTACATATATTACAATGATTTATTTATAAATAAATAAATCAAATTAAATATATAATAATACTCAATTATTAAGCTACATTATTAACCTTCATAAAATGAAAACAACCAATGTCAAATTTTGTAATTGTGTTAAAAAAATAAAAAATAAGGATTGAATAATTATAAATAAACTTCCAAACCACAATTAATACTAATGATGGATGAGCTGAAATGGGAAATTCAGCAAAAGAGATTCTGGGCTAGTCCTTTCAGTAGTTGTGATATTAAACAATCGCAATACATTATCAACCAGCACCATTTAACAACCATTTAACAACACAATCCAGTTTCCTCCAGCCAAATATAGAGTAATAGAATATTGTTCAGAAACCTGAGAGCAAAACAAACAATTCATTTTTTTGCATCATGTTTTTATTTATTTTTCTCATATCATATTCATATAATAATATCCTGTCCAAGTCATCAAAATCGTTCACAAGAGTAAGACAGCCCAAAGCTCATCCAGAAAGCTGGAATAATAGTCTTCAACTTCAGCAAGATTTCAATAAGAATCAAAATAGTTTATGAAGTAAATACAAATTATACAATAGCTGCTAAGGAACAACATGGGGGCAGGTGGAGACTCCAATGAAAATACGCAATTTCATAACATATATCGGCAAATTCTATTATAAGCTTTTGTTGGGTTCACTTTGAAACTCTCCCCAGATATTACCATCCATTTCTACTTTGGTTGAGAAACAGTCACCATTGGAAGCAAACATTATTCAACAATGTCCTAGCTTAGTTATTCACCAATCCATCCTCCAACCATCAAAATCCAGGATCCATCCACATGTTTTCATGACAATCCTGCATGTACAATCTATTAGTAGTTACTTGCTGCATTGTTGCAAGACATTGACCAAAAACCCAACATAATTGTCGTAACCCATCACGACTATATGCAAAAAGAACTAAAAGAAACAAACTGCAAGCAATCGCATGCAAAACCAAAAACTATGACTGCTTAAGAGGAGAGATGTTATGGTCAGAATGAAACATGTTAAGCCATCTCCAAAAATGACAGAAACATAATGGTAATGACAACCATTAGATATTCACCATATGAAGTTTATCAGCTGATGTTTAAACGAACATTATTAGAATATAAAAAATACCCATACACAATAGTGATCTCAGTAATGCATCTTTTCAGCACACTGGAGGACTTTCCGAGCATCAAGCAGCCCTCCACAGTAACTAGAAGGAACAGTACAAAGTTCTTGCCTCCCTCTCCATTCCTCACCAGGTTTCAATGTGATAGGTTTCTCAATAGCAGCAGTCTCAACACACAGCATATGCTTGAATCCCTAAGAAAAAGAATAATAAAAGAAGATGCAATAACCCAAAGAGGACTTTTATCGAACATATTGTGAGTTGCTTACGAAATGACCCAAACTAGCTCCAATTAACAAATATGCTCCCTGAAATCATCCAATAAATAGATTAACAGCAAATTATTTGGAAGTTTTCAAAAGTAAAAAAGAAAGAAAAGTTTGGGTTTGTAGAAAATCGAAAAATTTCAAGGATAAAGCACCTATTTTGTTTATGCCGGTAAATCTATTTTGTTTGCAGGCGGAATTAAGAAAAATGGGCAACCATAGTCAAAATAACACTACACTGGAACACTACACTGGAAAAATGAAACAGAAAAATTCATCGAAAACATTGAGAGAAAAATAAACAGAGAATAAACAAATGAAATTGAGAGAATAAACAGAGAGTAATCAGTCAGTGATTTGTTGGCTGAGAAAGAATGAAGGAAGGAGAAGAAATGAAGAAGGGAAGAAGGAGAACTTACCTGGATGAAGGGGAAAGCTCTGGAAAATGTCTTATGGAAAAGAAATTGGTAAGACGTTTTACAGAATTAAAGAGGAGATTTTCCCCGTGTTTGTAAAATGTTTTACTTGAGGAATTTATTTTCCATGAACCAAACGCCGGAAAATCCGGAAAATGTTTTCCGGAAAACATTTTCCACCAAACAAACAGAACCTAATCACAGTTCAATTCAATACAATTTTCCACTTTCCAATCAATATATCATCAAATATTCATACATAATCATACTTCATCTCAAGTTCAATCATTTCAATATTGATACTTACCTTATAATTTACTTACCATACATATAAATTTAAATATAACATTAATAAATAGTAGTTCGAATTATAGTAATACAAACCGTGATTTTCTCGTGTCTACTCCTCGATAACTTTTTCCTTTCCTTTTTGAGCCGATGCCTCTGGTTCTTTGCTAGCTACGAAAATTAAAGTAATTTACACTATTAATACAGTACTAATTTATATTAAATAATTGAATTTTCTATTCAACTTCAACTTTAATTTCAATTTGGTCCTAACTAAATTCACTTACTTTTCTATCTCAATTCATACTTTATTTCTAGTCAATTTCCTACCAAATTCAACTTAACTATCTAATATTCATGAATAAACCCTAATTTCAAATTTCTTTCAATTTAGCTCCTCTAACACAAAACTTATAGCTTACTTTTCAATTTTATCATTTTATCAATTCTAACTAGAAATTCTATCAATCAAACCCCTAATTCAACAATTTGTCCAACATGAATCATGTTAAAAAATCTAAGAACTTTCAAAATTTCAACTCAATTTCAACAAAACTTTGTTCTAAGGCTTCAAAAACATCAAAATTAAAAGAAAATGACTTAATTGACTTACCAAAATAAGCTCTAAGCTTTAAAACTCTAGTTTTTCCTTTTTCTTGTCTTTTTCTCCCTTCCTTTCTCTGTTTCGTTTCACTCTCTGTTTCTTTTTATGCTTTGTTTCTTTTATTCCTTTTATGTTTTATTTACTTTATTAGTTTTATAATAATATAATAATTATTATTATTTAATTAATAAATATCTTTATACTTAAATTATAAGTAATTATTTATTTATTTTACAAGTGTATAAATATATGCATTACACATTTATAATTTAATCACCATACATTTGTCTTTATTTTAATTGATTTATCATATAAAAATCTTATAATATAATTAATATACAAATATCTTTTACTTATTATTTAAGAAAATATATAAATATTTTACAAGTGTATAAATACAAACATTACACATGTATTTTATCATCACCATACATTTGGCATAATTTAGTTTATTTTCATAATATAATATTTATAATAACTTAATTTAATGATATATTTTATAATTAAATCATATATAATTATATAATTAAAATCTAAAGTATCTAAGATTTTTAGCATGGTTTGCCGCCTCATTTATGAGGATTGGCCTAATTGCCCTTTTAGCCCTTTTTATTTTCTTTTAATCTACAATTCAACTTTTACCCTTTATTCACTTTAGTCCCTTTTTCCTAATTACTCTTAATTAAGCTAATTTCACTTAATAAAAACCTAGTTAGACACACAAATAGGCTCATAATTATTTCTAATAAATATTTACTAATTCGGTTTGCTAAGACGAAGGCCCGAAAATAAACTTTCCCGATGCCCGTGAATTTTAAGTCATTACAGTCCAAGTAAAAGAATGCAGAAATAACAAAAGACTAACTAGTGCTAACAAAGTGAAAGAGGAAGCACCTACATCCATGTATCTTCTATATGACGTTCCGATGATGCTTCTGGAGATGACATTGCTGGGGGTAAATGATGAATCAGCTTTGGAACTACCACAAGATCTCTACCCAAAGCTAAAAAGAGAAATGTGATTGTTATAATACAAATCAAAGTCAAGTTGAAACACAATGAAGGGAAAATTCTTTTTCTTCAGACTCATTTACCAGTAAAATAAATTCAAATACTAAAATTCGAACAAAATGACATCTTATAACTGCATAATCTAATTATGACATTAAGCAAAACCTGGAATTGTGATTGCTAGCTTTGGAACTACCACGAGATCTTTACCCAAACCATTATCAAAAGCTAAAAAAAAAAAAAAAACATCAAGAATATTATTGATCAATCAAGCGAATCACATCAATATTATTGATCAACGCTATTTAAAATCATATAACATGAAGAATAACTTTCATTTAAGTTAGTTTATTCAACCATGAAGCACTAAACAAATTAGACCCTAAATAAAAAAACTCAAATAAAGTTCATAAAATTCTTAAGCCAGATCAGAACTAACCCATGAAACCCTAAAATCAACAATACCAAAGTTGGCAAATCAATCGATTGGACAGAACAAAATGGAATTTTAGATCTTGAAATTTGAAAAAAATAAGATCTTTACAAACAGATGCCAATATATTTATCGAAATAGATCCAATTAATCGATGAAACCTTACCCTAATTACACCAACTAAAAATTTACGAGAAATCACGAACAAAAAAATCAAAACTGAAATAGAAAAAGAAGCTGTAAAGAGAAGATTACCTTCTGGGAGAGATTTGGAATCGAGAGCTTGCTTCGAAATCAAGAAGATTAAAAGAGAAGACAATTGAAAATTTTCAATTTTGATGAGAAACTTGGGAGAATTTGTTTAATTTATAGGGAGAGATTGCCGACTTAAGTATCAACAATGTCACGGATCAAAGCAAACTCTTAACAAAAAGGATGGGGGAAGGGGAAAGGGAAGATCGGTGTTGCTTCTTTTCCTGAAAATGTCTTACCGAAATAAAAAGGTAAGACATTTTCCTAAATTAAGGGATTTGTTTTCCCGTGTTTTGTAATACATTTTACCTTAGTAAATTGTTTTCAACCAAATAAATACTGAAAAAAGGCTGAAAAATTTTTCCGAAAAATATTTTACTGTCAAACAAACGGAGCCTTATTTATAAAGCTATGTTATTTTAGCTTTACAAAATCTTCAAAGGAATAGAAATTTTAGGGTCATATTAAGAAGTAATAGGATGCATGAAATTAGTCATTTCAAGCAATTCATTTGCATGTTTTAATTAAATATGATTTTGTTGTCTACTCTTTCTTCTACTATCATGAATAACTAGATAGATGCACTTTGTATCTCATATCTCCACTCATTTCATTCTAAATGCATTATTATTGTATGAATCTTTCACAATACAATAGCTATATGCCTCATGGTTGAATCTTTTAGAGAGTAAATGTTACGTAAATCTGTGTCAGATATGAGATCTCTATGGAGGCTTTTATTGTAACATCCATGATTTGATAAATGCAGGGTTGACAATGGCACTGCTTGTTGTGATGAATATATTAACCCAAAAATCAATTAAGCTTATAATCTAAAACCATACCTATTTCCCACATCATCATTTTTCGGCTTTGAGTAAAAAAAGTTAATTTCAAAAGAGCTTAATTTATTGCAAATTTTCAATTAAAATTTTAATTCATTGGAATTCAATTGGGTTTAATTGATTTTTTTATTAATATACGAGGGTGTTTTTAAGATTTAACCCTTACTCTTTTTTGTTGGTAATAATCAATGATTTTTGATTTGGATTGAATTCATTGGTCGAATTGGTTGGATCGGGAACAAATCAAAATATTAATCCAAAGAATTGTTTTGAATCGGTTAAATCGAGAATTAATATGAATCGATTAAACTAGCTAAAAGCAATTAAACCAAATTCTTATTTTTTATATTTAAATTTTTAATAATTTTTAATTTAATTGGTCAGACTAGTCGATGATCTTACCGGTTTAAACATGGTACAGTTCTAAAAACTTGGTAATAACCCTTTACTTTTATTGTGAAGGAGCTGTGATTTTGAAAATTATAACTGCCAATAGAAAAGGATATTTTGGTTGGAATTTTGGCAAAGGGAGTTGATTTGACAGGTGGCGTTATTGTATTGGGCTGTCGTAGTATCGTGTGTAGGAGGCTGTTACCGAGTGAGGATTTGTAAACGCATCAAATTTCAGGTGCGAGAGGGAGTCGATTGTGTCATTGGTGAGTGGGTGCCGAATGGAGGAAATTGAAGCAAGAACCATATGGTTGTAGGATTGGGCAGGTGGTATGTACAGGAAGATTTTGATGAGGATGAGGATGATGAATGCAACTCGGAAGGTGGTAGTAGGATGCGCGAAAGAATATAAAAGATATATATCCACCACCACCACGAACCAAATATTATTGTCTCCACCACTTGTCTCTGTCGACCTTCCAGAAATTTGGGGTTCCACTTCCACCCTCTATCATCACCATCCCTCCCAAAGTCCTGTATCTGTAAGTGTTTGTTTTACTCTCTTTTTAATTCTTATTATGCACTTTAGTTTGTTCTTTTATTTTGATAATTGGATGGTGCCAAGCCATATCTAACTACTTTAGTTTGTTTCCACTGACTTTACCTCTTTTCATGGATGCCATGACATTAGTTGCTCTTTTGCTTAATTACACGTATTTTTGCACTTATCTTTTAAGGTTAATTACAACTTAGACGGCCGTGTGCTAAAGTTCTAGCAAAAATGATTATTCCAACTTTGTGCTGCATTATTTATAGAGGAATGCTCCTTCCCGATTTGCCTTTTGTATAAGTGATGCTAGACTGCTTGGTGGAGAGCTAGGGTTTGTGATATTTTCCAATATAAATTGTTCTAATTCTTGATAAAAATATGAAGTGATGAGAATTCCTAAGATTCACACTTGGGATAGAAAGAAAGAAAACCTAAGCATCGGACGAGGCTTCCTTAGGAGTCCCACCTTATGTCTATTGCATCATACAATCACAATAGCACTAATGCTGAAAATTCTCATCATAACTTGCTATGTTACTTGGAGTTGGATATGTATCTAGCTCGGGTATGGTTAGATTTTTCTCTGTTTTTCCATATATTTGGAGGATCCTTTGGAGGCCATATCCCCATATCCATGTGTTAGATATGGGTACTTCAAGAAGAATGAAGAGTCCAAGCAACATAGGTAAACTAAGATACTAAACCCTCATATAAATGTAAAATTCCAAACATGACATGTATAAATTATTGAACTTAAATACAACAAAGTAACAGAATAAAGTCTCAAGTAAGTTAATGCCTCAATTGGCTTGTATGCGTTCTTCACATGCTTGATTAGTAATATTCACCATTGTAAATGTGCAGCACGCAAAAATAATTAATGGGAAGTCTATTGCTGAGGAAATCACATCAAGAGTAGCCTCTAACGTAAAAAGGATGAAAGAGTCCATCGGCAAAGTTCCTGGTTTGGCTGTAATTTTGGTGGGCCAAAGAAGGGACTCATTGACTTATGTTCGTAACAAGATAAAAGCTTGTGAAGAAGCTGGAATCAAATCTGTGGTGGCAGAATTTCCTGACTCTTGTGCTGAAGAGGATATTATGACTTCCTTGTCAAAGTTTAATGAGGATCCATCAGTTCATGGTATCCTTGTGCAGCTTCCTTTGCCAGAGGTAATCCTGCAGTTGGGATCTCAATTGTGGCCCTGCTTTTCCTAGCTAATGGTAAAGAATGCTAGAACTGGAGTTGTCAAGCCTAAACAAAGGCACATGAATTTCTATGATTTTATGGTCTAATGTAGTAGATATAAATTTACCTTGAGATCATCAATTTGCAAGTACCCAGAATCTTTGACAAATCCCATTTCCAATCAAATGGTGTCCTTTCTCCATTAAAATGTAGTAAATGCTCTTGATATTTCAAACTATAAGAACAAGTTCTCTAGCATTTTAAAGGCATAAGATTAATCCCAGCATGGTGAGGCAATATCTTTTATTCAACTTTGTTTCTAATAGCCTGATGAATTAATTTTGTTTCGAAAGATCTACTAGTCACTAGACAATATGAACCTTTTTCCAGCTTGTCATCTTGATTGAGTTTTCGGAAGTTTATGTGTTGTAGATGTTGGTTTTTGTTTTCTTTCATTCCTTTATATGTTTTGTAGCTAATACTTTCAGATTCTGCCGCATAAGATTAATCCCAGCATGATGAGGCAACATCTTTTGATTGATCACATACTAGGATTATGTTTTCATTGTCATGGTATGGGGCAAATTAAGGGATTTTCCCTTGGCCTTTCCTTGGGCACTTCAGTAACTCCATAGACCGCTTTTGGCTCATTATTGCATCCTACATATCTTACTACAGTGCCATCTAGGGCAGACTGTTTGCCCATGACACACCTATTTTAACATCATTGACTGCATGAATGCTATAGCCTAATCTCGTTGATGGGGTATTCTCCTAATATAGCCCAAAGTTTCTCCCTGTCCCTTTGATACGTGCCTTCTAGTCTACTGTCAGTTACTGGTACTGCTCCTGGAGATACCTTTCTCTTGTAGTATATGTATCGCTTGAGTGTACACCACTTCTCCTGGAAGATACAATCTAGATTTGGGTGTTCCTTTTTCCCCTTTTTTCCAATATGCAACACAGCCAGTATATAAAGAATTATCTAATCCTCTCCTGGAAGATAAAATCTAGATTTGGGTGTTCTTTTTTCCCCTTTTTTTCCATTATGCAACACAGCCAGTATATAAAGAATTATCTAATCCTCATCTTTGTCATGGTCTTATTCAGTTGTAATACTATCTTGAATTTTACAAGAGAACCCTCTATGTTCTGCAAATGACTTGTTAAAGTTTCCTGGTACAGCATTTGGATGAGGAGAAGATTTTGAATCTGGTGAGTTTAGAAAAAGACGTGGATGGCTTCCATCCAATAAATATGGGGAATCTCTCCATGAGAGGAAGGGAACCGCTCTTTGTTCCCTGCACACCTAAAGGTTGCCTTGAGTTATTGCTTCGATCTGGCGTGGGAATAGTTGGAAAGAAGGCAGTAGTGATTGGGAGAAGCAACATTGTAGGATTGCCTATAGCATTACTACTGCAGGTAATAATGTATTTTATGCTTACATTACATATGTTTCATAAATATATGAAGAGGTAAAAGGAAGTTGATATGATATGAATGTATCGGGCAGTAATCCCTATTTGAGTGGCTCAGTAAGCATCTTTCCTCATGGTCTTTGTTTCAGCATATAAGTAAACTGTCTTTCTATCACTTAGAAACTCATTTTTCTTGTTATCTCCATCCTCTCTCCCTCAAGGCAACACCTTGTATGCTGAAATTGGGATTTCCTTTCTCTTTTTTTTTTTTACTCCTAAATTTATTTGTTTGCCTTGCTTTTCTTTCTTTGATATTACTTTGTTGTTATCTTAGAATGGTCAGGGATCGATCTATGTATTAACTAGATACGTAGTATCCACTACTTGAGCAATAAATAAAAATAGTTTTGACCAATGAGAAGATAAAATAAATCTTCATATTCTATATTCACACATTTCACCAGTGTCCATGTTGATGATAATGTGTAAATCTTTATATTCCAAAATTTTATTGAGAATATTTGTATTTTAATTCTTTCTAAGTTACTTTCCGATAATTCTCATAGGTTTAAGAACTGGTTCTGTTTAACTGTATCCACTTGTTATTTTACTAAGTAAGCTTATTTTACTGAAATTGTTGGGCAGAGGCACCATGCAACCGTCACCATAGTACATGCTTGCACGAAGAATCCCGAACGGATCACATGCGAAGCTGACATAGTAGTCACAGCAGCTGGGGTACCTAATATGATTCGTAGCAGTTGGCTGAAGCCGGGTGCAGTTGTTATTGATGTTGGGACTTGTCCAGTTGAGGTAAAATTGCTACTGTTTCATTGATTTGCTTTACGTTAAATCCACTTTCATTGCAGAAACTGAATGGAAAAACTTTGGGGAAAGTAGTTTGATTAGGAAACTATAGCGTAAACTCATAAAGTAGGTTCTACGACATTCATTGTCCATTCCAATGGTTATGATATCACATAAAGAAGTAGTCTTAAAATGATTGGTGGATGAGGACTGCAGGATCCCAGCGCGGAGTATGGATACCGTCTTGTAGGAGATGTATGCTATGAAGAAGCATTGAGGATAGCATCTGCAGTTACTCCAGTACCCGGAGGAGTTGGACCTATGACAATTGCCATGCTTCTGTGCAACACTCTTGATTCTGCCAAACGGCTGTATGGCTTTACGTGACCAGCAGCTCTCATTATGAACGGCTCGCAATTTATTTAATATCTACAAAGCTTTAGCTTGGTTGTATTTTACGGTTTCTTCTCATCATTTTTGCAGTCCCCATCTTACCTTAACAATCAACTAGGGAGTACGGACTTTTTTGTCTCATTATTTATTCTTTTTGCTTTCATTTTCTAAATAATTGGTAAATTGCAAAAGCAAATTATTAGGAAACAAAATCACTTATTTACATGATTTCTCAAGTAGTATTATGATTATATATACCTATTAAAAATAACTTGCCACCATTAACACAATTAGAGCTTCTCTAATTTCGTAATTTTGTACTATTGACTTTGGTTTTTCTACTTTAATTGCTTAATCTTTTTAAATTTTATTTTTGATAAATTGATGAAAAAAAAAATGAAATGAAATGAAATGAAACAACTCAAAGTGGAAATTTTATATATTTACTTTAATGTTAATTATATTTAAAATATTATACTAGTTGTGCACAAGTTGGGAGTTAGTTTAGTTGGACTAGTTGTGTTGGAATAAATGTGATGATCTTTAGGTATTGAATGCAACTATACATGTTAAATAGGTGTGCATTAGATTGATATATGCTAAAATGGTTATTGCATCGGTAACTGTTGAATTGTTACTTGGTTTAAGTAGTTAAAGTATGTATTTAGTTAGTTCAAGCTATCTATTTACTGATATTGGAATGAGATATATGAAATGTCATGAACTAAAGATGTTGATTATGTTTTTACATATCAATTGGATGTGTTTTAGCTTGGTATACCTTTGGAATAAGTTAGGAAGTGTTTTGGTATCATTTAATTGTTGGAAAGTTTGCATTTTTGACATTTTGGCAAGATGGTCTCGAGACACATTGGTCATGTCTCGAGATAGTATGATAAAAAATGACCAAATGGTATATTTTTGGAAAGTGGCCTCGAGACTGTATGAACATGCCTCGAGACATGGTCTGTACAGTCTCGAGACAAAAAATCCCATTGTCTCGAGACAAGCCAACCTCAAACCTAAAATATATTTTGTCTCGTTTTAGGCCTCAAGACAAGAACCCTTTAATCTCAAGACATTTAAACATCGAAGCTAAAGGTCGAAAACAGAGGAATTATGTCTCGAGATTTGTCTCAAGACACATTATTAAATTTGGTAACTTGAGTTTAGATTTGAATCTTAACTCCGTAATTGACCTAGTTAAATTCTGAAACATTTTATGTGAGATATTTGTTATGATTTAATTATGTTTGTTCATAAAATTATGTATGGAATTTGATATAATTGAATGTTAATATTATTGTTGAATTAATTGGAAATAGTTTGAGTTGCTTTGACAATATAATGTGACGTCATGCATTCAGATCCGACGACCAGATCAAGTATAGGGCGTCACATCTACACTAGCGGTCTTGCTCATGTTGCTACTGAAATTCCTATTGCAATTGAATTTACTTTTGCAAATTACAAAGCTATTTTAAAGCTGAAAGACCCATGAGGGTTGGCATTTGGGTTTGGGGCTTGGTGTCCCCTATTAGGAAGGGGTATCTGAGGTATGGACTGTAATATTCCAGTGAATGGATGTATTGGGGATCATACTGTTGTGGTGTGAAAGGACTGTGAGGATCTTGATATTGCGGGGCGAAGTTCTGTCCAATTTGGTTTTGGTAACCTTTGTAGTTTGTAAGTTTTGATTGTTTGAAAAGTTTGAGAAGTTCTAAGGGTTGGTAAATTTTGGTTTGTTGAGATAATTGTTGTTGTTTTTAGGATACGCCACTGTTCTTGATTCTAAAGATCGGGAGTGAGTCTATGCTCATCGCACCAATTGTTGATATTAAATAAGGGTTACGGTGGTTGGTGACAGTTCACTTAGTAGGCGGAGAGCCTTAAAAGGTGTTATGAGTTCTTAGGTAAAAGAAAGGTAGTTGGAGGAGGTCTTGGACTTGTGGGTCTTATAGAGGGGCACCATTGGTCCTTCCCAAGGCACCTTGTGCCCTATCCTCGTTGGTCTCGTATTTTTTAAAGCTCAACCGACCTACTGACATACTTTCCCCCTAAGCATGGATTATCCTGTCAGGACAATAGGTAAATATGGTGTATGGATCACAGACGTGTCATCCCTATCAAGACAATGAGCCTTTAAGTGTGTGTTTAACCTTGTAGTGGGTTTGTAAGGTTGAAGGTCCCTAGGTTCTCGCCAATAAGATCTAGTTCCTCATAGGTAATCATAGATCATAATCAATTCCGCGATGACAGAAGATTGCTAGGCGAGCTTCTAATGAGCTCACATGGTATAGATATAACAATACTAATATTGTAATTACTATTATTAGCTTCAAGTAATCTAAACGTTGCATTTTTTAAGCATATAATGCCACTTATAGTATAACTTTTTAAAGCTAATCAAAATACTATTTAATTATTTATAAATCATACATAATCATATATTAATTATAAAGAGGAGGTTGTTTGCGCCATTTAATGCACAATTACACCATAACATAATTTAAACTAGACTTGTTCATGGGTTGGGCTACTCATACAGGCCCGAAGGCCTATCCGAAATTTGGAAGGGTTTAGATAAAAATATTATGCCTGAAAAATGGGTTTGATCAAAAAAATTAGGCCCGTTTAAAATATGGGTCGAGCTCGGGCTTGAACATTTAAGGCCCAAGCTCGACTCGGCCCATTTTTAAGTTTATAATACCTTATATTATGTTATCTTTATATATTATGTAATTTATAACACATTAAAAAATAAACTTCTACTAAATATATAATACTATTCTAATGTAAACATTAAAATAATGTTAAGATTACTAAATAAAAATTTTCAATAAATAAAAAAATTATTAAATATTAAATTAAAATAATATAAATATCTTTAAAATTTTAAAAATAATATGGGTGGGCTTAAAATGGGTTTGGGTTAATCTTTTGCAAATATGGGCGGGCTTCAACAAAATTTTAGGCCCATATTTTGGGTCGGATCAGGCTTGGGCAAATATAAAGTATATTAATATCATGCTTAGGCTTAGTCCAACCCATGAACACCTCTAGTTTAAACTTGATAATCACAAATTGGAGAATAGAGATTTGGTTTTGTAAATTAGATATCACATGTTGGAAAATATTATTGCTATCACTTATTGATTAATATTTAATTTTTTTACTCTTTAATTTAGGTTTAATTCACGATTTGGTTCTCGAAGCATACTTGTTTTCCCACTTTGGTACCTAAATTTTTTGTCTCATTTTGGTACCTTAAGAATCATTTTGTTATATATTTTGGTCCCAATTTTTAACGTCGTTTTAAAAAAAAGGTGGCCAACGAAAACATACCATGTGGCATTTTAATTAAAAATATATTTTAATCATATATTTATATATCAATTTTAAAAATTATAAAAATATAAAAAAATTAGAAAATATACATAATAAAAAGTATAAAAATAAAAATTATAAAAAAATAAAAATTCATTAATTCCATAAAATAATTAAATGTTTTTAACCTAAAAAATCTAACAAAATTTATTGGTGTTCTTCATCATTTTCATCATGTTCTTCATGTGAGGAAAGAGAAGATGTAACAGTGTATACCTGACTCGATCATTGAGTTCAGGTACTTGATGATACAGAGTCCCAATTAACTTAAATAGATTTCAAGTTCTATTCTTATTACATTCTTAAACACCCACTTTACACATCAAACTATATTAAGAAATATAAGTTCTAAAAGTTACTGCATTACAATTTTAGCAGTATTTACAATTCTAAATTTAAACTTAAAATTATTTCATTCGACGTAATCCCCGAGGCGTGACCTCTAAGGGAAACCTCTTTATACGCATGTATGACTCTCACACCTATCCCACAAATTTGGCGGTGTCAGGCTTGGTCCCTCTAGATGTCTTAGTCAAACATTTGTCTTGGAAACAGGCAGTAAGCATATAAGTTCAAATGAACTTAGTGATATTTTGTAAAACAACGTTATAGCAATAATTTTGAATCTTTAAGAAACAAAGTTTTAAGCAGAGATTTCATACTTCTTGTTTATCCTTGACCTTCCGTGGATTTCCACCGGCATGGTCGATGCATGTCACTTTTTCCGTAGCTCACTACTGGCTGACTTATTTTCTATCTTAGACGTATGCATGTCATTTACAATAATGGATTTCTACGTATTGGCAAATTCCCGTCTTATTTCAGTTTATTTCATGCCTCAACAAACTTAACTTTTACTGTTATCTCTTCACTTGGATATAGAGTTCATGGCCTTTCACTGGTTGTCCTCCATTTTTGTTCTCTTTAAATTTGGATCCTTACCCTGATCCGTTACTTTCTAACGGGCTGTCCACCTAAGGTAGTCCATGGCGGAGTTTTTCTTCCAGATGCCTCATGTGGTCTAACCGACGCTATCTAATCCTGATCAAACATACTTCCTATTTTTAGATTCCTGATACACTCTATCAATCTGACCATTCGAACGATCATTATCTCCGGGTGAACCTCGGCGGACTTACCCGTATCTGGCTGCCCTTTTTCACCCACAGATCCTTAGATTTAGGTTTCGCTTGGGCATCTCATTATCACATCAATTATGTTTTATTAGCCAAAATCTACAGACTTATCCTAGCGGACATTTCATAACTCCATGTAGCTTTTCCCTCATAGTTCCTCATCAACGTTAAGGATAGCACAATCCTATTTCTGTTTCTTAACAATTTGGCGGGTTCTTAACAATGCCGCTCACCCGTGATCCTAGATGCGCCATATTCATCCAATCATACTACTCTTCGTGTGAGTCATACAACATTCTTCCTTTCTTTGTCTTGTCAGCTTCCTGGTTCACTGTCATGGTGGACATTTATCTATTACCATAGTCGAGCCATGGTCTTACCCACGTAACCCCAATGTTTACTGTCCTGGCAGACTCCACCTGCTGCCATAGCCAAGTTATGGTCTTACATATATAACCCCCACGTTTAACGTCTTAGTTGACTACCCCATTTTTGCTGTCCCGGCAGACTCTTTTGGTTGCCTTAGCCTAGCTAAGGTCTTACACCTCGTAACCCTATGTTTAACGTCCTAACAGAATTTATTGGTTGCTATAGTCGAGCTATGGTCTTACACTTGTAAACCTCTTCTGTGGTGTCACCCTGAATGACCTTATAACCATTACCACGGTGTCGCCCCGGAGGACTTTATTGTCATCGTGGGGTCGCTCCATAGAGTTGAGGGACCGTCACAGTGTCACTCTAGCGAGCCAGTCAATAATTTTCATCTCGGTGTTGCTCCATAGAGTCGATAGACTGTCATCACGGTGTCCCTCTAGCGAGCCAGTCGATAACATTCCACATTTGCTACCCAAGCTCCCTTGGATTCCCATTTCGATCCGTTTATTCCTCCAATGCACCAATTAATCCAATCTTCATCTACCTCGTCAAGGTAAATACCTCCGCACCTTGCATACATTAAAACATGTATTCCATGCAATTCATTATGCTAGCTAATTCAACATACAATTTGCCATCCTTCTATTCATCCAGACATAACTAAGCAATATTCAATAAAGAAATTTGCAAGAGTGTTTGCACTCACAGTATCGTGCATACATAGCTTACTCATCTTCCATGCTCATACACAATCATGATCTTAGGCACAACTCAGAGTAGACACGAACATAATTCAAGTAAACGACATTACATCATTAGTCACCCAAAAGCAAAGTACATAAACTCACCTTAAATCCTTCCTCCTTGTCAACTTAGCTTATCCCAACGCCAGAGCCTCCTTCGTCCTGGCAGCTAAGCATGACAACCATTTATCTTAGTTAACTTGAAGTCATTTAAACCTTAAAACCCAAAACCCAGTTTATAGAAACCTATTAGGAGTTATAGCCCTCTTTCTTTTCTCAAAATCTCGAGCACAGAAAGGTTAAAAAGCTTACCAGTTCCTCGATTTCTCTACATCCAGAATTCACTTCTCACAACATCAGCTCCATGCAGAGCTCTCTTGATCCTCCTCTTCTTCGAAGCAATCGAAGAAGACATTGTAGGTGATAAGGAGATTACCAGCTAAATTTGTAGGCAATAAGGAGATTACCAGCTAAATTTTAGAGAATTCTCTCCTTTCTACCCACATAGATATATATATCTCCAAGGTTGCATGGTCTCCTAGTCCATTTTTGCCTATCACTGCTAATCATTTTATCTCCCACTATGGAACTAGTGGATTCCATCCTAACCAAACCAAAATTGAGACCCAATTAATGTAACAGTCCAATTTTGACTCTAATCGGAATAGTGGTTTCGGGACCACAAATCCGAGTCTGAAAAATATTTAAATATTATTTTCCGTGTTAATTATGTGTGAATTATTATGTGTGAAATTTTTGTGATTTAATTTTATTGTTTGGGTGCCGAATTATTAAAAAGGGCTTAATCGCGTGAATTGAAAATTTGATAGTTTAATGTGTAAGGGCTAAATCGTTGATGTCTTTTTAAATGGAAGCATTAAAGTTGTAATTTGCCCAATTATAACTATAGTGGACGGCATGTGATGCTAAAGTGACTATATTATATGAAATTATATATTATAAATGTTATTATTATTAATTATATATTATATTAAACTTATAATAATAAAAACATAAGAGGAAAGAGAAAGATAACTCATTCTTTCATCTTTAATGGCCGAATGTAAGAAAGAAAAAGAAAGAAGTGAGCAAACAAGGGTTCGGCTATGTCTAAGCTAAATTAAGGTAAGTGTTTTGCTCGGTTTTTTATAGTTTTTACGTTTTTGAGATCGTTGCTTAGGAATCTTCAAGACCCATGCTTTAATTTTTGAGTTTGATGAATATTTTGAGTTGAGCCTTTGATGATAGTTTGTTGTTTATGTTGTTTGAGGATGAATTATGATAAATATGTGTTAGATTAACATATGTTGTATTGGAGTTTTTGATGATTTTGAGTAATTAGGACTTAATTGCAAAAATAATTATTTGAGGGACTAAAATGTAAAATTAATGAATTATATGGGCTTGTATAATCATGGGTAAAATTCGGCATAGCTTGGGTAAGAAGAAATTGGATGTACTTTGTGTTTTGTGAATTTTTGGTTAAATAGCTAAAAATGTAAAATGTATGGGGTAAAAGTGCAAATTACTTATTCATGTGTTTTTGAGTGAATTTAATTGAATATTGATTAAATAAGTTTAATTTATATCAAATTAGATCAAGAAAAGAGAAAGTCGGATTTGAATCGGGGAAAGACAGAAATAGCCGAATAGTTGATTTTACGTTCGCCGATATCCGAGGTAATTCTATAAGCAAATGGTTGTTCTTAATTTTAAATAAATGTAAATTATTCATGCTGAATTGAAATGTTTACAATTATATTTGCTATTGCCGAATGTGAGGGATGGTATTTGATATGTTCAAGGAACTACTTGAGTAAGTTTTTAAGTAGTTGGATGAAATGTATTCAATTGTATACTAATGTACATATGAATATAAAATGTAATCATTTTAATTTCCTTATTGCCGAATGTATCATGAAATAAATGGGATGTGTATATAATATCCGAATATGAGTTGGTACATATGAGTAAATATGTGAAACTATCGAATATATGAATTGGCTAAATGTATGTGTTTGTGTTAAGGAATAGATATGTATATAAATGGAAATGGAAAATGAGAAGTGATGGTAATTGAAGAGTTGGATATTTGTGAATGTAAATGTTTGAACTTGCCGAATGTAATGGTAATGGAAGAGGCAATTGAGTTGTTGATAGATATATGTATGTTATGAATAGAAATATGTAAATTGAGTATGCCGAATGTGTTAGTACTTGAATGAGATAAATTGAGTATGTATGAATGGTAATGGAATTACAAGTGTATTGAAGATCAAAGAAAAGGTCTCTTAAAAAGGCACTAAGTGTGCGAAATAGAGTATCGAGCACTGTGTGTGCGAAATCGGTTAAATGGCACTATGTGTGCGATACATTACTGCAAATAGGCACTACGTGTGCGGATTAAATACTAATGGCACTATGTGTGCGATACATTCTCATGCAAATAGGCACTACGTTAAAGTGATTAAATAGTAATGGCACTATGTGTGCGATACATTATCGTTGAATGGTACTATGTGTACTCTTTCTTAAGTAACGGCACTATGTGTGCGATACGTTACTTAAATTTGCACCGTGTGTGTGGAGTTACGAGAGACTTTGGAGACATAAACTGTTGAAAGGAGAATAATGTGATAAACAAAATGAAATGATCAGTGTGTGATTCAGCTTACGCCTAGCGGGTTTAATACCGATGATTTATTTCAAGTCTATGTCTAAAAGACTTCATATGGATGTGGAAATTGAACAAGTAAGTTGATTTAATTAACCTTATATGTTCGGCCACAAAGGTATGTGCATATGTGATGATGAATTGAATTTGTATATAAGTGGTTATATGTGATATTATATTAAATTCGAATATATGAGTACATGTGATAATTTAATTAACTTTGGATGTTCGGTTATATATATGATAATGCATTAAACTAGTATATTCGGCCATATGTGATGGTATAATGAATCATGTGTATTTGATCTAATAAGTTAGTTTTAGATGTTGAAATGAAAATTTTATATCATATGTATTTATATGTGAATTATACGAATTGAATGGTAAGAAAGAAAATTTGGTAGTTAATATGTATATACGTGAACAAATGTATATGTATTTGTTTTGAGATGGGAAAGTGATTTATAGATCGATGTGAAATCTATTATTGAATGTGTGAGTGTTTGGCCTTAAGGCTATGAAAGGTGAAAGTTTACGAATGATGATATAAATTATGAGTAAGTGAATTATGAGTAAGTGAAGTTACTTAACGAGGAACATGGATTATATGAGAAAAGTGATTGTACATGTGTATGTGATTAACTAAATTTGGCCTATTTGAATTGAATTATATATGTTTTTATGGTGAATTATTTGCTTATGGCTTACTAAGCTTTCAAAGCTTACTTTGTGTAATTTTCCTATGTTTATAGAGTTTCGAAGACTTGCTCGGGTTGGAAGTCGAAGGAGATCTCATCACACTATCCAATTTTTGCTTCGGTAAATAAATGCTTGGAGATTTGGTTACGTGGCATGTATAGACTAGTTTTGATATTACTGGTTTTGAAATTATATATATATATATAGCCATGCGAAAGTGGCTTGTTCTTAATGTTAATGTATAGAGTTTAAATGAAATGGAGTAAAGATGTTATAAACTAGTTAACCATATTTTGCAATGAAACAGTTTTTGATTAGCAACAGTGACGTGATTTTGAAAAATCACCAAAAATAGGAGAAAGGGAATTAGAAAGTGAATAAGATATATAATTAAATCTTATTGTTTCTATTTTTATATGAAAGAAACAGAGTAGGCAAAGGAATTTTATATTCTGTTATATTTAAATTTTAGTAAGACTGGTTCTGAATGACTTCGTGGTCCCCTGTTCTGTCTTGGAAAAATCATTCAAAATTTTAAAAAATGAATTATGAGTTATAATTATATGTATAGATTCCTTAGTGAGTCTATTTTCAATAGAAACAAGTGGGAACAACATATGAAAACTGTACAATGAGATATTTGAATTTAGGTTAAGAGAGGTCAGAACCGTTGGTCAGTGAAACAGAGGAAACTTTAATGAATAAACTGTACTAAATGGCTAAGCCAAAAATTCTGGAAAATTTATAGTAAGAAGATATATGAGTCTAATTTCAAGGAAAATTTACGGATTTAAATTTCGAGTTTCCTAACTCGAGTTATAGTCAATTTAGTCAACATGACGCAGCTGGACAGTTTCAATTTTTATGGCCCAAAATAGTAGTTAAGTCCGGTAATACCTCGTAACCTCTTTCCGGCAACGGATAAGGGTTAGGGGTGTTACAATTAATTACAATTTAGCCACTAAAATTTTTGGATTTCCTTATGGAGCTCGACACTTCGTCAATCAATTCAATTTAATCCTAACTTTCTTTAAATTCGAGTCAATAATGATAATCGGATGTTACAGAAGAATTAGGTTCTCTTACAATTTTGTTCATAGTAATTTAAACAGAACAAAAATAAATTCAAAATTATTTACAATCTCATTTAATTAAAATATTATTTAATTACATTTATTTTAATTAATTTAAAATTCAAATAATCTTTCTTTTAAAGTTTCAAACCAAAACCCAAACTAAACCCAAAAATTTCCAAATTCCACTATCAATGGCCACTGACAGCCATTATACTCTACTATCGACCATCGCTTACTAGTAGTCGTTTGAGTCCAAATTTCATTATTCTCTTATTTTTTATCCTCTCTTTTCATTTCCCACGTTTATTTTTTCAAAACAACACTAGATTTTTGTAGATCTACAAATAAATCTCGAAACTTCAACACCAAATCTAGGTGTTTTTCACTGTTGGATTGTCTTCAAATTTCAGTATATTCTTTCTGTAACACCTCGTTACTCGACTCAACCACCGGGTCCAAGCTACAAGGTGTCACATTCATTTTCGGAGCAGCTACTATCAATTTACATTCGATTAAAAACAATTAAACATTCAAATAGTAAAACATGTTTATAAAATGATAAATAATCATTTTGGGGTCTTATACGAGCTTACAAAAGCTCTTTTTCTAACCCGAGGTAGAAATAGGACCAAATTGTAAAGATTTCAAAGTTTTGGTTTGACACTGCGACTTTAAGGGTTCCTTGTTGTGACGCAACTCTCTGGCATAGGCTTATCGTGATCTCGAGTATACATCATCGCGACGTGACTCACTGTTTTCAAAAGGGCCAGTTTGAAGCAAGTTGGAAAGATTTGAAAGAACACTTAACATCACAATTACAACCAAATCAACAATATACCAATTGCGTTCAAGCCTAAATATGCTAAAATGGTACTTCAAAATAACATTAAACAACCAAGTTCTAAATTTGACCATTTACGATACAAAATCGACTTAAACCCTAGGTATATGCCATAAACAATCAAAAGATTACTTTACAAACTTTGCTGAGTTGGTGAATCCCTTCTTGGATACTTGAACTACTTCTCGATTTCTCGAGGATCACCTACACCTACGTACGGAGAAAATAAAACGTACGCTGAGCAATAGGGCTTAATGGTACTTTTATGATCCAAATAGTATAACATAAACATAGGTAATATATTTCAAGATTACGTATGTGAATATGCACTCAATATCTAACCAATTATGTCTCAAAATGTCAACCATTCTCATCAACTTACAATGCATGAAAACATACTTATAATCATACTTAAATAACTTATTCAACATCACCATGAGCATAACCAATTTCATATGTTTGTCATTTATCAATTTTTAACCATATACTCATTTAACATCATTCGTGAATAAAATGCAAACATTTGTTTACCTTTATTAGCATGTTATCTAATGCCATTAACATCATTTACCTATTTGACTATCTTTCAATCTCTTTCCTAGAGTCGTTTGACTCATTCTCAATCGTTTTGGCCCCCAGGGCTCGTTTCCAACTAATTTGCAAATAAGGTCACTTATTTTTTCTATCACAAATCACTTATGCACACAATTCATCTTAGACGAATACATTAATCATCCAACCAACACACCAAACTGGCACCGAAATGCATCGTTGAATAGATCGAAGTAGAGTAACCTGGCACATAAAGTGCGTACTAGCATTCAAAGCGCATTACTGGTGCACAAAGCGTATGCTGGCACACGAAGCGCATCCTGGCACACGAGGTGCATCTTGGCACATAAGCGCATAATCCTATACACAATCAAATCCTATGGCATGCTAACTATATCCGACTTGGCCCAACTAGTTAATAGGGCACCAATGTTCAATTATATTATACAACATGATACATATACCATTTCTCATTCATATGCATAATCATAAGTCAATTTCATCATCAAGCACATATACTTCATATCATATGACATACCTTATTTCAATTCTCATTTTACATATCATAATTCAAGTATTTCATGTCATTTTCCAAAACAAATAAAAACCAATCACAACATCACCATGTATTTACCTTGACGTATATTCATCTAATTAACATATATAGGCAAGCAATTAATCTATCCCGAATCATAAAAGTAAAAATTATAGTCTCACGTCACTCATCAACAACTTTCGCTTTTCCTTTCCCTCTCGAAGGTTTCGCGTCGATGTTCACTACGATTCATCATAAAAAATAACATACTATCAATTTCCAAAAAATTCATAACCAAATATCAATTTACACATATTTTGTAATTTATTCAATTTAGTCCCTAAAACCGAGACAAACATAACTTTCAACCTAGAGCTTCAGATTAAAATCCAATTTCACATATATGCATTAGGGACCCTCTACTTCCTACTCATATATAAATTTCATGACACTTTTTTATTTTATTTAATTTGGTCCCTAATGTGCAAAACTAACAATTAAACTTTACAATTTAGTCTTTATCTTAATTTAAGCTTAATTTCTAACAATTTCACACCTAAATTATTCAATTATCAACAATGGCAACTTACCAAAATTTCACCAATTGATCAAATTAATCCATGGGTTAGCTTAATCAAGCTCCCATGATGAAAAATATATAAAAATCAAATGAAAATGGTTAGGGACTTACCTGGAATTAATGCCAAAAGCTAAAGGACTCAACAATGGCATCCTCTCTTAGGTTTTCTTACTTTCGCCGGTTGGAGAAGATGAATTATCATCTCTCCTTCCACTAATTTTCTTTTATACCATGATTAAGTATTAGTTAATTTTAATTAATCATTTTCTTATGTTTTTAACTATAATTAATTAGTTAAATTACAAACCATCATTACATTCCACTATCAGCTATTCTAAAATGGTTTATTTGCTATTTTAATCCTTTGGATGATTGTTATCTAATCCTCATGCCTTTTTCTAATTAAAAATCTATAGTGATTAAACTTTTACAATTTAGTCATTGGAACTTAATTAACCACATTTTCGACTAAATTGCTTAACCAAATTTTAATTCATCAATATAATAACTTCATAAATATCTCTATTTAATATTTACAGACTTGATTTACGGAAACAGGGTCCTAAAACTGCATTTTTTGACACCATTGGAAACTGATTCGTTACACTTTCCCTCTTTATAAGCTTCTCTTTCACCGTTTAGATCGACCAAATAATAATAATAAAAATCCATTCTTGCTTTGGCTGAAATTTGGGTTGATGATTTTTTAGACCTTTCTTTTCTTCTTTTTCTTTTTTTTTTTAATTTTTATTTTTGGTGTATAGTGATGATAATTATGATATGAATATGCATTTTTAGTAATGGATAGGAAGATTTTAGCCATAATTGTTTATATTGGGAAGAAAAATGAAGTGAATAACAAGTTAAAAGGAGTGGGGAAGAAGATGGAGGAGGAGAGAGAGAATGTGAGAAACAATTGAATTAAAAAATATATTTTTATTAATTAAATTAAATTTTAATAAATATATATAGTTCAAGTAAAAAAATAATTTAAGTAATAATTTTTTATAAAAATATAAAGACCATTATGTGAAATTCTCTAATTGGTTGAATTTTTTTAAACATCAGTTAACTTTTTGAATTAAAAACCATAAAAGAGGGATACTTTAGATACCCAAATTAGGACAATAAAGTTAGGTACCAAAGTGTGAAAAATGATATATTTCAAGAGTCAAATCGTGAATTAAGCCTTTAATTTATTGTTTTGAAAAAAGGAAAATAATTACTCTGTAGTCTTTTCTCCTCGGATAAAAACCAGGGTAAACTACACAGTTGGTCACCTAATTTCGGTAAGTTTTCATTTTAGGGCATAAAAAATAAACAATTTTCTCCTAGGATAACAATCATTTTCATTTTAATCACCCAACTTTAATAATTTTTCATTTTGGTCACACCCATTAAGTCAATATTATTATATTCATTTTAGTCACCCAACTTTAATAAATTTTCATTTTGATCATTCATTTATTTATTTTTCCTAAAAACTATAGTTTTTTTTTTTTATAAAAATTGAATTATTCAGCAGTGGAAATGAAACCTGATTTTTTCTCTATAATTCAATTATTTGTAAAACCCCAAAATTTTTCTATAAAAAATCAGGGTTTTTCTTGAGGAAACCTAGGGTTTTCCTTTTTACTAGAAAAAATTAAAACTAATTCTAAAAAAAAGAAAATAATAAAGGATTAAATAAATAAAATGGGTTTTACACTAGTAATTTTCTGTAAAATCCCAAAATTTTCCCTTTATTATAAAAAAACTAAAATTAAATCTAGAAAATAAAAAAATAAAAAATTTAAATTAGTTTTCCCTATAAAAATTCAGATAATTTCTAGTAAAATCTCATATTTTTCTTTTTTACTGGAAAAACTAAAATTAACTAAAAATAAAAAATAAAGAAAATTAAAAAGATAAAATAATTTTTCTTATAAAAATTCAGGTAATTTCTATAAAATCTTACGTTTTTTTTTCCTTTTATAAGAAAACAACTAAAATTAATTATAAAAAATTAATTTTTAAAAAGATAAAATGAGTAACTAAAATAAAAATTTATTAAGGTTGATAATTAAAATGAAAATAATCGTTACTGATAATGCCTATCTTGAAATTTTTTTTATTTTGAGTGCTAAAAATGAAAACTTACAAAAGGATAGATATTTTCGTACGATGACGTGGCAGAATCTTATTGGAATTGGCACCTCATCGGACTGTCAACTCTTTTATGACCCGAGCGGATAATAATCCTCATACCAATTACAAAACCTCACCCGGTAACAGTCGCATACAAACCACACCAAGAAAGCCCAATAATATAACGCCACGCGTCTAAATTAGTTCCCTTGGCAAAAATTTCCAACCAAAATAACCCTTTTCTATTGGCAGTTACAATATTCAAAATGACAGCACCTTCAATTATGGCAACAAAATTGACTCCAGATTTTGTTTCCTTTAAAGAAAAAAAATCTAAGATTTTCGTTTCAATCTGCGAGAAAGATTTTTACATTTTTTTCTCACTCTTTCTCTTTTGTTTTTCTTTCATTTCCGGCATCTCCGATCTGTAAAGCTACACCCTCTGTTAAGAGAGACAAAAATTAAAGGTTTTAATCCCTAACTTTACTTGGAAGTTCATTACATTCTCGGTTTTGTTTTTCCTTTTTCCTTTATTAATAAGTTAATTTGTTTCCATCTATTATAGTTTCTTTTTTGCTTTAGGTGACAAGAGGTTTCGAGTTTTATTCGCTGTTTTATTAGAAATAAACGACGACAATGAAGAACGCTGAAAGACTCGCCAATTTGGCTTTAGCAGGTTTACATCTTTTTGATCTATTCTTCAGCGTTTTCTTAGTTTATTATATACATTTTTAGTTTGTTTTTGAAATGGTTGTTTTTTTTTTTTTTGGGATAAGTTTTTTTACTTTTATTATTCAGTTGTTGAATTTAGTTTAGTAGAAGCAGAGTGGATTTAGTTAGTTAAAGTGTCTTTCTGTTCGAGTCGCAAACAAAGGAAGATAAATGATAGGAAATAGATAGTTTGAGATCGAATTTGACTCTTTTTTTTTCTTTCAGTCTTGGGGATGTTATCTTATGTAGAAATGAGGTAGCTTTGTTATTTCTGGTATAATGATCTTTGTTTTATTTATGAAACTATGTTATTTTAGCTTTAGAAAATCTTAAAGGAATAGAAATTTTAGGCTCTTTTTGGTTGTTGCTTTGGACATAAAAGATAATATTTTGAAGGATTTAGAAGTAATAGGATGCATGCAATTAGTCATTTCAAGCGATTCGATTTTATCATTTGCATGTTTTAGTTAAATATGATTTTATTGTCTACTCTTTCTTCTACGTTTTAAATTTGTGAACCAAAATTATTTATCATAATCAATGACCAGATGGATGCACTTCGTATCTCATATCCCCACTTTTTTCATTCTAAATGCATTATTATTGTATATTTCAAAGTATTAGAGTTTGTACCTCATGAGTCTTTCTCAATATAATAGATGTATGCCTCATGGCTAAACCTTTTATAGAGTAAATGTAACATAAATCAGTGTCAGATATGAGATCTCTATGGAAGCTTTTAACGTGATATCCATGATTTGCTAAACGCAGGGTTGACAATGGCACCACTAGTTGTGAAGGTAGACCCCAACTTGAATGTTGTTTTGACTGCATGCCTAACAGTGTATGTGGGTTGCTATAGGTCTGTCAAGCCTACTCCACCATCGGTGAGTAAATTGATTTTGTTACTTTCTTATTTTGTCATCAAGGACCATAGATAAGAATTATCTAATAATGTCATGTCTATCATACAGGAGACAATGTCTAATGAGCATGCTATGCGTTTTCCATTTGTTGGGAGTGCGATGCTGTTATCACTTTTCTTACTGTTCAAGTTCTTATCAAAAGACTTGGTTAATGCAGTTTTGACATGCTATTTCTTTGTGCTTGGGATCATTGCTCTTTCGTATGCTCTTTCCATATAAATTTGCTACTATTTTTTTTAACTTTTTACACATTCAGTTCACCTGATGCCCTTATCTCATTTATTCTTTCTGCCATCATTCTCAGGGCAACAATACTGCCTACCATAAAACGCTTCTTGCCAAAGCATTGGAACGAAGACCTTATCATTTGGCATTTTCCATTTTTCCGCTGTAAGCCCTTCTTTTTATTATTCTTGTGGAGTATATTTTGAGTTTTATCTATAAGAGGATTTGATTAGTTTTTGAATGGGATATAACCTTTTTCTTCTCTAATATATACTGAATTATTACTGTTGCTTCAGCCTTTTGTGTTTATGACGTATTCTTCATTTTTCTTTTTTGGCTTTTTGAATCTTTTGTTCGAGGCAAGCATCATCTATATTTGATTTGAAAACCCTGAATGTACTTTGATTCTTGTTTGTTTCTTCCTGATATGTCCTTTTCTGTTATTTGCCATTATTTCCTCTGAAAATTACTTTGGGTGAGTTTCTTGTGTGGGAAGGAAGTTATGTGGAGATGGGAGAAACTTTCTTTTTTTCTTTTTCGGTTGTAGAAGGATACTAGCATACCAGCTGCATTAAGGTTTTCTGGCTTTTCTATAATTTGGTAGTTTCTTCAAATCTTCTGCTCAACTTTGTTTCTAGGATTTGCTCTTAGAATTTTGTAAATTCAAAATGGAGTAAATTCTTTGATTCTCTTGATGCCTTTTAGAATGGTATATTTTTGTCAATTTATGAGCATTCTGGTTCTTGTGCCATATAAAGTTTCCAGGTCTTCCCGCTGGAATAGTTTAAATGCATAATTCTGTTGTTGATTTGAGTTTTAGGTGCCAATTTCTTGCTGCAGTGATATAACCTTTTCCTGTTTAAAGTTGAGTACATATATATTTGGTTGTGTTCATCATTGACTCCTTAGAATTCTTACTTGATCTGGTTAACATTACCTTGCTTGCATTATGCAGAATGACTTTTTTCCTTACACCTTTCTTAAACAGCTTTTGAGATTGAGTTCACAAGATCTCAGATCATAGCTGCAATCCCTGGAACTTTTTTCTGTTCATGGTATGCTTTGCAAAAGCATTGGCTGGCTAATAATATTCTGGGTCTCGCTTTCTGCATTCAGGTATGGGTTAAATCCTGTCTAATTGATCTTGTCACTTTCTAATGTAGAGGGATTTCTGATTAATGTGTTATTTGGTGCTTGGTATCTACTACTTTTTCTTTGATTTTGCAATGAGATCTAGAATAATCAATAATATTGGGATATTCTTGTTAGTATTCAATCTTGTAATATGGAAGTTTGTATGTCTGTCAATTTTTTTATTAGGGTTTAATTAACCAGTTGAATGATAATTAAAGTAGTATTTTCCTTTATCTTTTAATAATTTTATGAAGGTGCTTATTTGTTTGTCTTTTCCTTTAAGTGAGTTTTATGTTCCTTTTTTTTTTCTACCACATATTAACTTGATGTTTGACAGTTTACATTGTTGGTTTTTGTAGGGAATTGAAATGCTTTCTCTTGGATCTTTTAAGACTGGTGCCATTCTATTGGTAAGTAGATTAGTGATTTTTTCTTTTTTTTTGTGTATTATTCCCTGTTACTGAGACAACTTCCTAGTCTGAATTTTTTCTTTATGTAGCAATGTTTTGCATGAGTTTAGCTGGTCATGATATGAATCAAACAACTTTCCTATAGTTGCTTATTCTTGAGATTTTGATCCATAGACCCTGTTTCCTTTATGTGCTATCTGCTTTGACAAGAATTGATCCTTGTGGCTTCTATCTTACATTTTGCTCTGTTTTTTTGAGCTTATTATTAGTTTGCTCTGGTTAGCCAAATTTCAAAACTTTTTTTTCTTTGCTGATTAGACAAATTACTTTTTTGTTAGGCTGCTGTTTGTCCACTTAATTCACTTGTTTTCTCATTTTCAACTATGTATCCTTTCGTATGAATTTCCTTTTCCATCTTTATACATTGCAGGCTGGGCTTTTTGTATATGATATTTTCTGGGTCTTTTTCACTCCTGTGATGGTTAGTGTTGCGAAGTCTTTCGATGCTCCTATAAAGGTCAGTTCCTTGTTTTTCTTCATTTGAAATACTTAACCTGGTTGGTTCTTGTTTCGATGTATATTTATGTTTTGCATGTAATATTAAATTTGTTACCCATGGTGATCTAATTGCTTTAATACTTATCTGCAGCTTTTGTTCCCTACAGCTGACTCTACCCGACCATTTTCCATGCTTGGACTTGGTGACATTGTAATTCCTGGTATGTTTGAAATTTGTTTTTTAGTTGGATGGTCTAATGCATGCTTCTGTTATGATGTGACCTGTTATTTAGGGTTCTTGTTTTATTATGTAGTCAGTCTAACTAAAAGAGAAGTATCCTAAAATTTTGAATGTTGAAACAGGGGAAAGTGAGATCACTTTTTCCCTTCCTAACTGTATTTTGTATCTAGAGTTCCCTCGTATTTTTCTTGACAACTGTTTTACTTATATTCATTGAGAATTGAGACCTAAGGCTTCATGATAATTCAAGCTCACACAGAGCATGTTAAATGGCTTTAAAAATTTGATAGCTAATGCTTGTATGTAGACCTGGCCCGGACAAGGTGTTTTTAAATTTGGAAATTTTTTTTAATAATAAAATTAATATTTTTATTTCAATTTACTTATAAAAATATATACAAATTAGTAAAAATGTTACTTTTGAATAGTAAAGTGAGTAATTTAGGTTGGTCCGGGCCCAGCCCATATTGGCTTGGGTAAAGGATTTGAATTTTTTTTCTGGTTGCTGCTTGGCATGTTCCATGACACCCCTACTTGCATGCTTCTATTTGATTATAGGGTAAACTACATCCAAGGTTACTAAACTGTTAGTAAGTTTACGTTTTGGTTATTTAACTTCAAAAAGTTACAAAATTGTCACTGAACTATTTGAAAGTTTTCATTTAAGTTTTTTTCATGAAATATCTTTGAATGTCATGAATTTGTGAATCAAAATCCAAACAGTTTTCTTCTTTGATTTTTTACACTGACCGTCAGATTGACTTGGATCTAAAGTATGTTCTACTCGTCGATGGGTACTGATTCACTATACCGATTGTCGAATTGTCACTTGGAGCTTGCTAGTTAGACTTTCTTTGAAAAAAAATAAAAATTTATAGCGTAGTGACTTAAATAAAAACTTTTGAATAATTCAATGACTTGAATAAAAAACTTTTGAATAGTTTATAGTTTAGTGACCATTTTGTAACTTTTTTGAAGTTAAGTGACCAAAACGTAAACTTACTAATAGTTTAGCGACCTTGGGTTTAATTTACCCTTGATCCTATGATTTTGTTGCTGGACCATGATCTTATTTACTGCTGTAGCTCATTCGACTTGTGTTGTTTGATTCTGGAGATGTTCATTCAATTTTTTCTTTTCTTTTTTAACCAATGGCCCTGTATCATCGCTGTTGCCAAGGCAACACAGCTTCCTGTGCAGTAATACTCTCATCTGCTGGTGTTTTCCTAATGTCATTTGTTATCAAGTGAAATATGAACCTTTTGCTTTAGGGCTCTGATTTTAAGTTATTGATTTACACTGTTGTGGAGATTAATTTACATTTACTTGGTTTAACAAAAATTGTTTATCTGTCTAATTTCCATTTCGTTTGACTGTTATTCCTTTGACAAGTTACTTGTCATAAAGAGAGATACGTGTCTACCGGAAACAGAATACAGTATGATCAACATTTTCTGTTTTTACATTGGTTTATTTCTCCCTTGGTAGGTATTTTTGTAGCACTAGCATTAAGATATGACGTATCTAGGGGGAAAGAGAGGCAGTATTTTAAGAGCGCATTTTTGGGGTACACGGTGGGGTTGGTCCTTACAATTGTTGTCATGAACTGGTTTCAAGCTGCACAGGTGAACTCTTAATGACCTCTGTTTTTATGTTATACGCCCTGTTAAAACATTATGCAGTAGATGTGCAGTGATTCTGTATCATGTCAAAACTTGTATGCTCATTTTGCTTTCAGCCTGCACTTTTGTATATTGTACCGGCTGTTATTGGATTCTTGGCTGCTCATTGTATATGGAACGGAGAAGTTGGACCGGTTTGTTCCCAGCCCCTCTCACATTATGTTCTTGTTCTGGACTTTTTAATTCGATTTCCTTTTTGCTGTAATATAGCTATCTCCCAGTTATCTGATGTGGGAGTGAGTGAAGAGTAGTTTAAGAAAAATGAAGAGTTTGGGTAACATAAATGATCTTGTATGCTCGGATTATGATTGCAGTTATTGGAGTTTGACGAATCAAAGATGGCGGTTGTAGAAGGCAGTGAAGACAAACCTAGCAAGAAAGTGGAATGAGGTATAGAAGGCAAGGCAGACAGTGAAACTACTTTTAGCTTGAGAAGGAATTAGTGTTTACGTTAAAAGGTCAATCTTTTGGCTAACTTGTTTTACTGCAATACCTGTGTAACAGATTTTGGAATTAAGCAAGAAATAATATTTAGCTTCTTAAGCAGAGATTTTTTATTCTTTCTTTTTTACACAATTCCAATTTTCATGGATATTCACCATGTTTTCTGAAAATTATTCTTCCTTTTCATGAATTTTCTTTTAAATGTTAAAAAGAAGAGATTAAATAATTCGGAAGTATTTTTCTTAGGGTAAATTATACAGATGGTCAATTCCATTTTAGGCACCGAAAATATAAAAAAAAAATTGCAAATTGGTCACTCTTGTTAACAACTGTTTTTATTTTAGTCCTTTAATTTTAATAAGTTTATATTTGGAATTAATGGGTGACCAAAATCATAACAACTGTGCCTTTGTAAACTTTTTAATTTCGGTACAAACTGTATAAAAATATTTAACAGAGTTGGAGTCCGAATGTCATACGGATAGGGTCACAAAATGTTGAATATTTTGATTCTAGCATGGCCCAAACTGTGGTCTTTCACAGGGAAGGCCATGTTTAACCACCAAAACTAATGTTCAACTTTGATTATGATATACACAAATTACTAAATGATGTATAAAAGATAATAAAAATATTTTTTAAAATTAAAAATATTAATTAATTTTAAATATGTACAATTTTTTCATCAAAAAAATATTCACTTGAATCTCTTTTTTTATCCTTAAATTTAACTAAACAATAATATAAAAATCAAAATTTCTAGATTTGTGATTATTATTTGATCAACTCAATTAATTAAATTATTTTAAATGAAAAATTAATTAATATTTATATAATTAAAATCAATTTTATAAGTTGAAATTATTTTATAATGTTACATACTTATATTATAAAAAATAGTATATATAACATAAAAGTCTAAGGATATAAAATACATCAACTGTTGTATAAATTAATTATTATGCCATTATAATATTACAATGTGCATTCTTTTATTAATGATATGCAACATAAACCTTAAAACATGTCACTAGGGCTGAGAAGAAAACCAAAAACTTATCCAAACTAAGGTATTTAGACAATTTATGGAATGCAAGTTTAAAATTCGCAGGTACCCGAAACTAAACATAATTCTATTTTTTAATTCATATATAATTAATTTTAATTTTTTATTATATAAAATTAAATATTTTATATTTAAAAAAGTGAAAAATAATTTAAAAGTTCTTGAAAAAAACATTATTTTTTTGAAATATTTATGAAGAAAATTTGAAATTTTGTCAAATAATATTCAAAAACCATAGAACAAAGCTCACTTCATAAAAAAGTCTAAAAATTCAAAAAATATATAGAAAAATCGATAAACCAAGCTGAGCTGAACTGATTTATGACGACGATTCAAAAAGTCCTAAAAACCCAATTGAAACAAATTGATATCACTCCCACGTATAACTAACTTTATGGTAGATTATAGCATATACAATTAACATTATATAATTACGGTAAATTAGTAATGATGTGTAACCCTATATAGTATATACAACTATGTTATTATAATGTACATTTTTATATTAATGATACTTAACTTTAAACCGTAGATCTTAAACATGCAACTAACATTATGGTATATCATAATATATACAATCAATATCATATAATTAAGGTAGAGTAGTAATGATATGTAACCCTATATACAACTAACTATTGGATTTGGTACCCTAAGTGTAGTATTTTCATTTATGTACACTCGTATTTTTTTTTGAACAAATTAGTTTAATAAAATTATCTATAAATTATATTAATACACTTTGTACATTGTCTTCAATGGTCTTTGCACGCAAAGAAAAATGAAAGCAAATATTAGCTCACTGAGTATTACATGGTTGGATCGTAATACGGAAAGACATCTTGTATTAGTAGATAAACCTAAACATGTCCTTAATCTAATTGGAGATGGGTAAATCGGTTGAAAGACAAATATGTTGTCTATTAAGTCCAATTGGGGAGATGCTTTGTCTTGAACATCAGAGCGGATAACTTCCAAAAGATAGAGACATATATGTGACTTACTAGATTGATATTATATCAGACAAGACCCATGTAACAACCTATTTTTCAGTGGTTTCGGAGCTATAAACCCGATGAGTGAATTTGTAAATATTATTATTTAATATTTACGAGTCAAATATAGTATTATAATAAATTTTGATTTGATAAATTATGTTATTTGAATGAGTAATTAGGTTCAAGTAGTGAATCCTTAAAGTTAAATGGTTTTAGAAAATGATGTATAATGAGTAATTAGGTTTAAGTGGTAAATCTTTAATGTCAAGCGGTTTTAGAAAATGAGGCATCGGGACCTCATTTCTATATACCGAGCCCGTAAATATTTATATTAAATATTTATGGAAGGTTATTAGGGTGATATTAATATTTGGTTAAGAAATTTTAATGTTTAAATAGTTAATTAAGTAAAAAGGACTAAATTGAAAAAAGTACAAAAGTTAAAATCTAATAGTTAAAGGGGTTAAATTGTTAAATTACTAAAGTTGTAAACTTTTATGTGGCTATTATTCCATAATTTCATGTTAGGTACGGTTGGTGCCTTAATTTAATTTAATTTATATGTTAAAATAAATAAAAGTAATGTAATGTAATATATTAAGAAACAAAAAGGTAAAATCTTTTTTTTTTCCTTTTTTTTTTTTGTTTATGTTCATCTTCTTGGTGCCGAAAAACCACCATTTTTGAGGGTGTGAGGTTCGTCCAAGGTCTCTCTTGTGCATGGTTATATTTTTTAGATCAAGAAATGACTCAAACGAACACTAATCGCAAGAAAATCGAAATAGTAGATTAATCGTTGGATCACGTTAGGGCATCATTTTGGTACAGGTAAGTTCATATAGAGTTAAATTATTTTTATATGATGTTTTGAATGAGTTACTATAAATAATTATGTGAATTAAAATCTTTATTTGTAAGGTTAGTTTATTTAAAGCTTGTAATTGAGAAATGTGTAAATCGTGATGATATACGGAAATGTTATAATGTAATGGAAGTAAAGGATTTAAGACGTAAAAGTCCCGTTTGAACCTTAAGAATTTTAGGATACAAATGACATGTCATTAAGGTTTATACGGTTTCGGGTGCTAGTCTTGAATGTCTAACCGATGGCTGAGGTCCTGCATTTGTTGTTGATTCTCCACAGCTCGTGTGAGCAGCATCGTGTAGCTAACATTCCGACCCGCAGCTCGTGTGAACAAGCCCATTTTACAGCTCGTGTGAACACTATTGAAAAGGAAAGGTTATGATTACATGAAAAGGCATACTATGTGTGAACACTCCTGAGTATCCGTTGAAATTCTAGATGGTTCAACGGGTAAGTAAAGGTTAATGGAAAGACATGTATAAAAACTTAATGTACTAATGTTCATATGAAATGGAAAGATGGATATGCACATATGCAATGAAAAGAATGAGAATTTATCATGTGACGAATGAAATAAGCATGAAGTTTATTTCTTAATATATGTTATGTTTACTTATAATCTACTAACTATGTGGACTCAAATGTGTAGAATGTGAAATGAATATATATATGTGTGGTGGATGATATATAAAATCTAAATGCTTATTAGGTATATGTCATGATTTACTATGCTATATCATGTATGATATATGAAATTTGAGGTGTGAAAGGTAATGAAAATGAAAGTACATAGTATATGATGAAAGTGATTGATGATTTAAAAAGCTTGAGATGTTATATGCCTTATTTGGTTAAATTTATATGTGCATTGCTTCACCTACTAATCTTGTGAGGTGTTGTGTATAGGAAAAAGAAATTTGGACTATGGCTAAATTGAATCATTTATAGTTGTTTAATTATTGCACTTGGTAAGTTTAAGTTCCGTTATACGAACTTACTAAGCATTAGTTGTTTACCTAGTTGATTGCTCTGTTTTTGTAGGTCATCGGAAAACTCGATTGGTTGGAATCTTTGTCAGAGCACAATCACACTATCCATTGACTATTTTGGTAGCTTTTGATTAAGTTGGACTAATGGTTATAAATGACATATATAGGGTTGTATGTTAGTTTGTTATGTTTCGAGCCTATGCCTAACATACTTGCGTATATATATGTGTTTTGAAATAAATTGGTATATGCTTATGTTAATAGGTGAGTTTGGTCTCTTATGAGTGTCTTGTGAAGGAATGTGACTAAATGGTATAATTTAAGAATGAAGTAACTAACTAGTGAGTGTGTGATGTGTGTTTGGCATGCATAAGGCTTGAATACATATGCTAGTTTACTACTTGGTAAGTTGATATATTTTGGTTGATGCCAAACTTGTGTATACGTTTATTTTTGGCCTTGTAAAATGCTTCAGTTAATATGTGTATTTAGTCATTTGAAGGTCAGGTAAATAGAGGCCATATTTAAAGCATTGAAGCATGTCAATTGTATATTTGTACGGTATATGTTCAAGGTATGAAAATGGCTTGAAATGTGTTGAATCAATGTTTGAGTTGTGGTGCCTTTGAATGACATATTGGTTAGAATAATTAGGATGATTGAATGACATGTTTTGTAGGTGTTTAAAGTGTGTTTTTGGTCACATGTATGTGTGGGAAGAAGGGTTCCTTAGAATACAATCATAGGCCTTGAGTTGTCTTGTTTTATGGGTTAATTTTGGAGCACATGGCCTGGGACACGGATTGTCACACGGCCGTGTACTACACACGATCACCATACACGGCCATGTGTTATTTTATTTTCAGGTGTAGGTTTCACACGGCCTGGCACACGGCCTGCGACACAACCATGTGAAACCTGCACCTGAAAATAAAATAACACGCGGCCATGTATGGTGACCGTGTGTGGTACACGACCATGTGACCTAAGTCAGTGAGTTACATGATTTGGCACACGGGCCGAGACACAACCGTGTACCCCATAGTTAAAATGTCCACACGGCCTGGGCTAAGTCACACGGTCGTGTGACCCCTGTTTCCCAAAATTTCACGATTTCCCAAAATTTTCTAATTTGTTCCGAATTAGTCCCTGATTATTCCCCAAACTATTTTTAGGGTCTCTTAGGCTAAATTTAAGGCCGTAAAAGTATTTTTTTCTATAAATAAATTATGTTATCTAATGTTAATATATAATTGTATGTTAGTTTCTATTTCGATGATAAATATTTTGAATTGTACAGTAATGCTCCATAACCCTAATCTGGGGACGGAGACGAGTTAGGGGTGTTACAACCCAAGTAGAAATAGATCCTGAATTCATATATGGATTTATTCACTTGTGATGTTCATAGTGTGACATACCTTAATCTTAAGTGAATGATGACTATGTATGCGTGACTCGTATACTTTGATGTAAGTAAAAGCTTGAGTTCAAATAGGTAAGGAACCAAAAGTTGGTGCATTAGGTATACGACTTTTGCAGTATGTAGCATCATTCACAATAGTATAATTCATAGCCTAAGACATGGGTAAATGATACCCTCTTATTGGCATTACATGATAGATGAAAAGTAAACATGGTCGCGGGTCCATTGTTTTTATGATATATGACTTAATTACTACTTGATAGTAATTGACTTTTCATAAAAGAAGATGTAATAGTTACCATGAGATAAAATATGATCATATTGGAGAACGGATTTATCCGAAAGATATTAAGGATATCCTATGAGGGTAACACACTTATGACAAGATAATTGAACGAGCATTGATTGTGTAGCTTTCATAATGGTATGTAATTGAGGAGAGCTTAGTCACTATACTATAGTGGAACGACTTCGTGACTAAATGAGTTTATAATTAATAGGCGAAAAGTTAGAACTTAATTATAAATCGTTTGAACTTTAATTACATATGTCTAACCGATCTCTCTGCTAGCTCATTGAAACCAAAAATAAATTGTATATATAATCAAATGAACAGAAATGGATAAAAATGATAAAGTTAGATAATTTAGTTACATTCGGAAATGAATGTGGTTTCTCACTAAGTATAGAAATGACCTAAGAATTAATTAAGTTTTTCAAGTTATTATTTAATTAAATAATTGAAGTTCGAAAATTGAATTAAATTAATTGGCCATTGTAAAATCCGTTGAATATAGAAATTAAATATATTTTCTTATAGATTCTTTTATGGTAAATTGAATGGAAAATGTGGTTTCTTATAGATTCTTTTACGAAATTAGAATTGAGTTTAAAAAATTATTTAATTAGAAAATTAATTTAATAAATAAGATTTATTTTGAGAAATAAAAAAACATATATTGGGTTGAATTAAATTATAAAATGTTAGATTAAAAGTTCAGAAAACACATAAATTGGACTTGGTACAGGAGAGGCACAAAACCCCTTATAAGTATGAGGGGCGACAACCCTACTATTATTAACTAGAGTTAGTTGCCATTCTCTCCTAATTCAACTAGGGATTGATTTTTTTATTAAATAAGTATTATTTGTATTTCTATTAATTCAACTAGAGTTTCTCTATCGCTCCTTGTAACAACAACTTTGAGATATTGTTATTTTGCTCGAAAATAGTTAAAATTTATTTCTAAGTATAAATTCTATTTTTTGGGAATAATAATTCTATCGGTTTCTATAAGAGAGAGATTTACTTTCCTACTGAAAAAGTAAGAAAATTATTTTTGATTTTATGTTTGATTCGAAATTATTCGAGCCCATACTCGAAGCGATTCGTAGTACGAGAATAGCGGAGAATACCATTCGGTTGAAAGTCGGGAAAGTCAATGATCCGTCTCGCTCAAAGCACAAGCACTTTTTGGGAAAAGTTTATTGTTATTAATATCACAAACTGACTCATTTTTTTAATTTTTATTTTTCCGTTGTGTAACAAAATTGTTTTCAAACCGAATTTTTTCCAACACTAACTACTAAGTTATATTTATGATATTAAACCCTAAGTTCAAATCTTGTCATAGTATTATGTTACTAAAAAACATGAAAAGACAAAAACACTCTACATTAATATTTGTGTTCAGATGACTCATCATCAACTCAATCAAGAGTTTAATATAAAATTATAGGTATAGATATTAAATAGTGGACCCGTTGACAATAATTTAATAAATAAAATTTATTTTAAAATTTAAAATTAAAATTAAAATTTAAAATTTTAAAATATAATTAATGAATAGTTTTGAATATGAAAATTCAAATACTATAAAAATAAATATTATTATACTTTATATAATTTTTAATGAAAATAAAAAAAAAATTTCTTTAGAGCTAGAACCATAAGAGAGCTTCGATGGATTCCCAAATCCCAACCCTTCAACTCCCAATTTCCAAAGGCCAAAATTTAAAATTTCCCCAGTAAAGACCTCCAGCCCTCGATTCTCAAATTGTCAAGAAACCGTCGACCCAAAGATTTGGCTGCTTAATTTTTCTTGGAATACAATATTAAGTATTATTTATTAAGTTTTTTGGAATTTGTTTGAAAATTTTATGTTGAAATTGTTATATTTAGTTTGTTTGGATTAATAAACTTTATTTAAAAAATTTTAATTTTAGAGAATTTAGATATAAATAGGGGGGCATATAGTGATATTTAATTTGAATTTGGATTTGAATAATTTACAAATAATTTTTGGCGGATTTGATTTTGCTTTCATTTTACAACTGGTTATGACAACTATATTTGATTTTTCCGGGAAAAAAACTAGAAGATAACTTTAAAAAAGAAAACCCCAAAACTGGGTTTTAATTCAAACAAAACCCCCCAAACATTAAATCCTACTCTAACTGAATCACTTCAGCAATATGGAAAGTGACACCAAAAATAAAACAGAAAGTTGCACCCAAAAGCAATCTCTTTGTTTTCTCATTCTTCTACCCCAATTTCCCTTTCTCTCTCTCATTACAAACTTAATTAAAACGTAAACTTAAATGTAACAATTAAAAGAAATAAAAATCTTGGAATCCTAAAAGCTTCTGCATTTGAAAACCCAGATTTTGCTTTGCGATAATGGAGGTTTCTTCTTTAAGGTCGAATCAAAGGACAAAACGTTGAAGAAAAGCAAAGGGTTCCCAGACCAGAATATATATATGTCAGAAACAACGGGAGGTAGATGCTTTCGTTTCTCAATCTTAGATCAACCATTTAAGATTTGGGTTTTTAGTTTTCTATTCATGGATGCTTTCAATTTTGAGATTTTTTGGGTTGTTCACAAGTTTGGCTTCTTAAGTGTGGGTTTACTGTAATATGTTAGATAGTTGCATGCATAGAGGGATTTCTGGCCAATAAACGTGTCATTGGAGCTGTTTGGTTTTTGAGAAAATGGAGGAAGAATTATAATATTCTAGACTTGATTTTTTTCCCAACAAAAATGAAAAAAAAGAAAGTATTAGCTATCTTTTTACTAAAAAAAAAAAAAGTCTCCAGTGCTTGCATTTTTTTCTTTCAATGATTTAATATTGTTTTGGGTACATAGAGAGAAATTCAAACTGAGGGAGGGAAGATCCTAACCTTTTACCTAACTCATTCTGACTTCTGCTTTTGTGACAATTTAGTGTTGTTCTATCACTTGAAAATATACAAAATTTTTAATGGCTTTGCTTATGCAATAAGTTACTTGATCCATGAATATTCCAGTCCTTGTTTCTAATGGTTGCATGTTTTCTTTTGGAATGTTCTTATAACTGCGGATTGAAAGCACCTTTCTATAATGGACCTTGGAATATTTTTTTATTGGTAGGGATGTATCAATGTGTAGCATCTTCTGTGAATCATGCTGTTGGTGTTTCCGGTCATCTGTATAAGCTATTTTCTTTTGTTCCATAGTTGGAGAAATTGTCTGTCAAATGAGAAATTATGCGAATACCTTCAGCCGACAGATTTGAGAATTTCTTCATGCTTCAATCAACCTGCTAATGATCCATGAATATGAACATTTAGTTCACTTCAAGATGTTCCTAAAGGACTTTTAAAGGTTATTTCTCTAGAACATTGGTTGAGATGTGCTAGAGCATTGTTGGTAAAGCAAAAGTTTCCCAGTGGAAGGTAATACTAGGTAACATCAATTTCAAGAAACTTCACTAAGCTAATGGCTTAGGAAGGCAATGTAGTTGTAAGACCATGTAGTTGGTCGGAGGTTGAATTGTATTATTATCTGTATGTTAAATTGAAGCTTATCATGTGTTACGTTAGGAGGCTGAATTTTCAGATGAACTTATGTTCCTTGGTTCTTTTCATATGTTACTGTGGCCATAAAATCCATTCTTTTGTTAGGATATTTCCTCCATTCTTTTCTAATTTTTATGGGGTTATATTGTTGTTTTTCTGTACTCTAAACCCTATCCTACCAAAATGGCTGAACTTGAAAGTTACTAATGTTGGTGCTACAATAATGATTTGGAAAATCTTGAAAATGGAGACATATACTTTTTATTGTTTGGACCTAGAAAGCAAAGTGAGAAGGAAAAAAATTAAAACTTGACTGATGTTTCTTTGAAAGGAAAAAAAGCAAGATCCCTGAGGTATGGACTATCAGTGCCTGTTCTTAAGTGCTACTTGTTCTGTTGGTTATTTATTATGAATGTTGGAGATGAGTTGGAGGAGGTAAGATTTGATGGATTGTAACAAGAAAAATAACCTATTCTGTTATACCACCCTTAAAAGTGCTTCCTTTTCTAGTGTAATGGTTTTTACTGGTCTTCAATGATATCTAGAAATGGTTTTTAGAGCTAGCTGATGTGGGCAGTTATTTTGCTTAAGATTTTCTTAAGGTGTTGTAACTTGAGGACCTTATGAAAATGATAGAGATATCGAGAGGATCATTGCATGTAAAAGTGAGATTGTGGAGAGTATAATCTGACAAATGTGAAGCTGTACAAATGGTTGAAGGAGTATAGTAAAATTGTTCATCAGACTCAGTTATTTGGATGAGATTTTAGTTCAGTGGAGTTTCCCTCTTCATTGTTTTACAATATTTTATGCCTCTTCATTGTTTTACAATATTTTATGTAGTTGGTTAGGACCCATTATGCTTCTTCTCATTGATAGAAAATAATCCATTATAAATATCTGTGACAACTCTGATTTCTATTATTAAGCATAGCAGCATGTTAACTAATCTTTTTCACTTTTATACTTAATTTTATCATATCTAATATTTTTGTTTCTATTTCTTTGTTATCGTTTTAGATTCAGGTCAGGTGCAGATTGAAGAGGATAAAGTTTCTCTGGATGTGAATAAGAAAAGAGCGGTGAAAACACCAGCCCAGGTTATAGTTCTTGAGAACTTCTATAAAGGTAATAATTCTTGTCTTCTAATTGAAATGTTTTGTTTTTTCTGTTTCCAAAGGTTTTTGGTTCTTTTACAGAGGAAAGATTTCCTTCAGATGAAATGAAAGCAAAACTGGCTGTTCAATTAGGGTTGACACAAAAGCAGATATCTAGTTGGTTTTGTCACAGAAGGTTAAAAGACAAAAGGAGAGATGACTACTACGCTAATGGGCAACATGATTATTCTAGTGGTGTTATCCAGGATCATGTTAGCGGGCTCAGGCAAGATTCTTGTGGCAGTATTAAGCAGGGAGATTACAGATATATTGATCTGAGGGAGGTAGAAAGTCGAATAATTCATGGCCAAGGGTTTCCAGCTGCTGACCTCACATACGAGCGTATAAGTCATCAATATCCATATGGTGTTCAGATGGAGGATCCATATTCTGAAAGTAGTCTGTCTTTGCACGATCAGCTTTTCTTGAAAAGTGGGAATCCTTATGACATGCACATTTCAGCTAAACCTACACAAAATGGAGCAATTGTGCTGACAAACTCGAGTTCTAAAAGCATAGGTTATAAGCCATCTGGATATTTGAAGGTTAAGGGTCAAAGTGAGAATCCTGTTATTACTGCTGTCAAGAGGCAGATGGGAAGGCATTATCGAGAAGATGGTCCAGTGCTCGGAATTCAATTTGATCCACTTCCTCCTGGTGCATTTGAGTTCCCAAGTAGCCATCCAGTCAATGGTAAGCCTAATACCCAGATCTGTTTGATATATTGACAATTTTCATAGAATCATGAAAGAATTCTGGCAGACAAGTTGCTTAAATTTCTATGTTTTTATTGCTTGTTGCATTGTTTTTCTGTCTGCTAAACATTTATTAGCTTCTGAATTTAGAAAATAATTGTTAGATTGAACTTCTTTCTACTGCATTTAGGCATTTGCTGTGCTGATCATGGTGATGTTAGAAGCAAATGCATAAGAGAAATCTCTTTAGTCTTTGAGAGAGAGGCTAAGCCCTAAGGCATTGGGGCATAGTCCTTTTGTGTAAAAGTTTTTTTATTTTTAAAGTTTAGATAATGATTTTTACAATTTTATAGCAGTTTATAAATAACAAAACAAATTGTTCTACAAAAAAGAAAGTTATCGCTCCCCACTAAGAAGCCTAGACCTTAATTCAAGTAATATCAATGATAATTTAAACCATCATGACTATCCCATTAAATAATTTTAGTCCAGATGCTCAGAATTATTTATTCACTATTTTCTTCTCTGTTTGCACATATGTATACTTTTGTATCTTATCTTTTAATCCTCTCCATCTCCTTCCTTGAATGTTTACTTTCTTATTCCATGTACTTTGTTCCTTGATATTTCTTTATTACTAAGTAGCTAATTTCCTATATGGTTTCAATCTCCCATTCACTTTCTTTTTCTTTTTTATTTTTTCTGCTCTGATCCCTCTATCTCCATTTGTTTTGTTTACCTTCATATCTACCCCCTTCCTTTTTCCGTTGGTCTTTCTTTTGTTTCCATGGATTTCTCCTTTTGATTTCAAAAGCATCTTTCTTTCTTGTTTTATTGTCTTTATTACAAGTTATTTAATGATGAGAGTTAAAACTGCAGAGGAATAATGTTTCAATGGCATATGCATTCCCTGTCTGTGGAAAAAAGGTGTAAGCCCTGCGAAGTTTATGATTGTCAGAAAGGCATATTCCTATGAGGTGTATATTTGACATCTTGCTGCAATTTTCAAAGGCTTAACTTGTGGCACACCTCATTGTGCATTTCAAATGCATTTAAAAACACTGTTGATAAACTTACGTACAAAAAGCGAAGTCTGAGAAAGTATAATTGAAATGAAAATTGCTTTTGGGAGTATGGGATGCATTAGTCCTGAAAGTCATCTGTTGCAACTGTTTACCATTTATTTTGTTATATTTTGAGAAAGCTTTTTGTAATTGCAAAGTCATATAAGTGACCAAAGCAAAGAAACAATGTTTAAAAGTGAAACCAATCTGGTAACTGAATTGTGGTAAGTGGAAAGTTTAAGAGTCAAGAGGTTCAATTGGAGTTTGATGTCAGAAATGCATCAATCAATGGTTAATTAAAAATGATATGCAAATAGAATAATCATAACAGACCTAGGTTTGTGGCTCAGAAATGAGAATGAAAAAGAATGGATAAATTTGAGTCTAAATCAGAAGTGTCTGCTTGAGTAGAAAAAGCTTCTTCAAAGCATGAAATATTCACAAAAAGGTGTAAAAGCATGAAATATTCATAAAAAGGTGCAGTAGTGAGAGATGGCTGCTTTGGCACAGCTCTGCACTACCCTCTCCTAGGTATACCTTTGTTTGCATGTGAGTCCCTTTGGCTCCTTATCTCCACACCTGTTGTCCTGGTTCTATCAACAGAGGGCAGACCTGTCAATTGGGCGGGTTGGGTTGGTTTTGTGTCAGGTCAATCTAGATCAGGTCAATTTCCAACTTAGTTTGGGATTTAAAATTTCCAGATCATTTTGGGTTCAAATCAATTGCGGGTTCAGGGCACTTCAAGTTCAGGTTTCTCAGGTCAAATCATTACGAGTTCGGATCATTTCGGGCTCAGATCAATTCGGGGTTGGGATGACTTTTATGATTAAATCAGGTTTGAGTCCGGGTTGGTTGGGTCAAGTTATCAAGTTTGGGTCAGAATTGACAAGTCTAACAGAGAGCACACTCTTGCTAATATGCTTCCCTTGTAGTCTTGAAGCTTAACTTTGATTATCCTCAACCTTGAAATATTTGAACTCATCTATATCTTCCATTGATTTCATGGCAGAGACAACCAATATTAGAGATTCCCGACAGCCCCATTGTTTAGATATCTCTGGAGTGATGAAGCAGTCGAAGCCTAAGATTGTAAGTGGATTCTTGATGCATTTTTCAAAGTTTTAGCATACATAATGGACACCCAAACTATATTTATATTATATTCTGTAATTCTAAGACCCTGTTAAACAGTGGTCACAATAACAGAGAGTTAATTTGTACTAGTTCAATCAGTATTTGAGCTAAATATGATGTTAAACTATTTCTTCCTAAGGTGCCATTTGCAATACTGTTGAAAGAGAACTAAATTCGGGGTATTGTCTTTGATAATGGAGGCTGTGTGTATTATTCATGGACTATATGTCTCAGAGGCTGCTAGTATTTATAGAAGTTAAGGTAGAGAAAAAGTGGTACAAGCTTTTCAGTTTTAAGCAACTTTCTCTGGCCCCACTATTTGTTGTTGTGAAATAAAGGAGAAATTGTCCTAAAATTACTTTGGAAGGTAGAGAAATTCTCTACACTTGTCAAGATTTCTTTAAGATACACATGTATATGGATCTTTTAGTTGAACAGCAATATAATGAATTATAGATGTAGCTTTCAATTATTTGACATTACTTATGATGGGAAGTCACATTTAACAAAGTGAATATCATCTCTTTTTTTATGGATATGTTATTCAAAAGTGATTTTTTTAAGATCCATCTTTTTCTGTTTACTTCCATTGTAGATAAATGAAGTACATAATACCATGTTGAGTTTTCAGGACTCATACATGGAGGGTGCAAACTTTAACACTGTGCATGGGTCCCAAAGACTGGACTGGAGATGTCATCATCAACCGAAATATAAGCCTTCTTTTTCTTGTTCGAACCCTTTTCCCGACAAGGACTTTCCTTTAGATATCTACAAAGGTTATGCTGACAAACCTGCTATCAGTGATTGTAAACGAAGTTGGATGAGCTCTAAGCTTGTGGTTGAAAGGATGGTGCCGGATTCTTGTTCTAACCATCCTGGTCCCTATGGTAGGAAAATTACTAATGAACAAAAAATTCCTGGGTTACATGATGCTCATCATATCCACATGGACCCCAAAGCCAAAAACCTGCCTAAAACTTCAAGTTTCATACGCTCGTGCAGTGAGTCCTTGGGTAATGAGAGAGGGCCATTTGCAAGGATGGAAAAGGTGTCATTATTGACTTTATAGTTTCTGCTCACATGTTTTGTCATTTACCACTTTTCATGGTGAATGTTTTGGCTTCAAATTCTTCTTTTTTCATTTTTTGCTAATGTGCAGGTGGAGAACGTTGGTGGAGAATGGAAGCTGAGAAAGGATTACCCTGTCAGAGTAAAAATTGATGCAACAAATGAATTGAGAGTAAGTTTAAGCTTTAGTTGGCTTTTGCTCAAGTATGCATATCACATACTCAGTTTTTTCTTGTGACACCCCTCTTTCATATTTGAAGGTTGCTAAACGGGTCGATCTTGAATTTCCTCAAAAAGATTTTGTGGCAAATGCATCACATGCCAGATTGCATCTGTTGACAAATCCAAGTAAAGGGTCAGTATAATATGTAATTTTACCTTCTTAATCTATCTATTCATTGGCATATGCACATGCCAATGGGTTTTTGCTTGTTCTTTATTGTGATCTTGCATGTCCATATACTAGCATTTCTTTTTAAGTGATCTTGCATGTTCCTCTTTATTCTTTATTGTGTTTTCTTTTTCCATATGCTTGCGGCTATTTGTTGTGCATAATAATTCTTTTTTTTTTTTTTTTGTTGATATTGATGGTGCTTTGCTTTAGTTATTACTTTATGGGATTAACTTTAGAAATCATTGGTAGTAAATCAAGCATTTTGGTAGTTGAGGAAAAGCAAGCAAGGTCCATAATATAGCTTTATGTAAGGTTCTGAACATATCAAACTACAAATTTAGACCTAAAACAAACTAATGTGGGTTAATATTTATACTTGCAAATAACAGGTTTATCGTGTGGAACATAAATAAGGTCAATTCAATCCATTTAGTTTGTATTTAATCATCGGACCTCTAGTATTATCCATTTGGCTAAATGAGCAGTACTGACATAGTAACTCTTGTTCCTTTGGCCAAACCGATTACGTATTTCCATTCTCACAGTGATTTTGTGCCATTATAAGTGTGCATGCCTTGTATTTCTTATTTATTTTGCATATGCGGTGGTCTTTTTTTTTTTTTGGGGGGGGGGGGATGTTTGTGGTATGTGGTCTTGTAAAGTGGAGAAAAAGAAGCATTTAATAACTTCTACAGTTCTACTGCCAACCATCCCAGACATCATAAACTTGGAATGCCTGGATATTCTGGATGGTTTCTTCCTTTCCCTCATCTTGGGACTTAAATTTAGGAGTTTGGTTGTTCTATATGCTTCTGAAATGCATTTGCGGTTTCATAATCTTTTTTGTTGCATTTGATGTGATGTAGACCTTCCATGGATGTACTGAGTAGCTTCAGTGGGGATGAAACTGCAGAAACTAGTTTATCCTCTCAGATTGAGGATGCATATGGTTGAGAAGATTGCTTTTGTACTGCTGGAAAAAGAGCGAAGGTCTTCAAGCTTACTAACTAGAAAAGCAGTGGTAGGAAGAACATTGGGGTAGGACAGTGTTTTTGTTCATTGTATTTTGTGTTTAGATAGATAGTGGTCAGCTGTTAATATATGTGTAAACTCTTTTTGGTTTTGTAGTTAATTAAATGCTTTGTGATTGTGAAGGATAGTAGCGATGAATTTTTCTGGTGAATCCACCAAGGGCGAATGAATGTTACTCTATCCCCTTGGTATCAATATTACAATGTCTAAGTACCATACCTATTCAACTTAGACAAAGATGTTAATTTGAGTTTAATCCAAGCTGTAGAATTTTTTTTAATTAAACTTTATGGTTGGTTAAAGTTAGAAACAAGTTTCTTAGAGTACAACTTCGAAGTTGGTTCTACCATTGATGCTTCCGGGCATCGGTTGTAGTACCACTTATCCGAGATCATTGTCAGTCTAAGTAAGAGATGTTCCAATACATCATCTAAGTGAGTTGTTAAGTGCATAGTAGTACCAATAAATAAAAAAAACATCCATGGTTGGAGGTCAAAATTTTCTTCCGACCTTTTAGTTAAATTTACATTATATTATGTTTATTAATCATGTTTTTTTTTTTTTTTTACGTAAAAAATATTTTGAGATATCTAATATTGTTTATAGATATCTAACATGCCTTTGATTTTAGAAATTAGACTAAAATACCAAATAAGTCATTCGAAAACAATTAAAAAATCAATTAAGCTCCTTATCCAAAGGTGCACCCAATTAAGCCTCTTGAATTCATTTTTTCGTCGAAGCCCCTTGACAGGCCATTAAGTGTTAATATGGCAAGTTGATGTAACAGATGATGTGGCAGTTGACATGACAAGATGATATTAAAAGATGATGACGTGGAAGGCTTAATTGATTTTATTTTTTATTTTTTGAGGGTTTGATAATTAAATTAATTATATATACAAACTATCAAGATTGTATCAACTAAATCCTTTTATTAAGCATCATCATGAAAGATTTTAAGAAGTGCATCAATGAGTTAATCGTAAATATAAAATCCTTGTGATAGTTTATGTGCAAGTTTTTGCCATGGCATCTGCTACTTTATTTTCCTCCCTCTGCACATTCTAGCATCCCACCCCACTTCACAAGTTTCTTCAGCTTCATTTGGATTACAAATCCCAATTTTCCTCCCACCTCTAATCCATCCACCATTATCATCTCTAACAACTTCACTTGCTATTGCTTCGCCCTCGATGTTAAATTTTATTATCTTTAAACGTTTTTTTAGTTTTTAGTTTCTAATTTTTTTTTAAATTATTTTAAATTATAAATTAATGATTTTTATAATAGAATCACCTAACCGATAGTTTAAGATGTAATTAGAACGTTTTAAAATTTGTGAATTAATTTAAAATGTATGGTAAAATTAACTCTAAATAAAAAATATTTGTTTGGAATTTGATTGTGAAAACTAGAATTTGGGGAAAAAAAATTGTTTTTTTAAAAGAAAATATGCCTCTTCGAATAGAGTACACTTCAAATACTATTAATAAAGAAATAATCTTAATACAAAAATTCAAAAATACGAGTATGCAACACCTCACTCTCAAGTACATGATGAATTTCAAAGGTGGCTATTTACTTTGTTGTTTAATTTTATTTGTTCAATTTAGTATTTAAAATATATCTGTTCTTCAATTTGATACTTACAGTATGTATTTATTATTTTTTAATCATTTTTTTATTAAAAATGGTGACCAATTAAATAGCATCAAATGGTTTTTTTTGGTAAAAAAAATATAAATTTTTTCATAAAATATATATAAGCCTTAAAAAAATCAAATATAAAAATATAAAAAATTCAAAAAAGTATATAATGTATAAAAATTATAAAAATTATATATAAAGTCTAATATATATGAAATATATAATAATAAAAATGCTTTATCAAGTTTGGTGTCTCCGGTCAATCGGACACCAATTTAGTTGGGTAATGACAAAATAACATTTACAAGGTAAATTGTATTATTTTGATAGTGTTTTTGTCATTTTATATATTTTTCTATATAAAAATACATATATAATAAGATTTGAACCCAAGTCTCTATAATTTTCATTTATATACTTTTTTTTTTATAAATTATTTGCTACAAAATTTTGTTTTGGGTAAACTATATAATAATAAGAATAACAACTTATTTTAGTGTTGTTTTAATAGTTTAACTTTTAAATATCTAATTTTCTTTCATTTCAGCCTTTTCTATGTACAATAGCAACCTTAAATTTGGAGTAAAAAAAGGGTTAAACTCTTAAAAAGGATAAAGTTGTTTTTTTATCATTTTAAATTCGAGATCTTATTACCATTCAAATATATTGGTAATTTAAATTGGATTGATTCACGATTTGACTATTGAAGTATATTTAGTTTCACACTTTGATACTTTATTATTTTTTGTCTCAATTTGATACTTAAAGAATCAATCACTTCCTATTTTGGAATCTAAAGTATGCATCCATTATATGTTTTAGAACATATTTTTACAGATGTTAAAAAAATATGATAGCCAATCACAAAACACCACACAGTGGCTTTATATAAAAATACATATATGTTCTTTTATTAAATATATATACACATTAAAAAATATGAAAAATAGAAATAAATATATAAAAATTTAAAAAATAGACATAAAATGTAAAAAATATTTAAATAAGTTTTAAAATATTTTTTTTATAAAAGTCTAAAAATGTATTTAAATTTCAAGGTTTTTTTTTGCAATTACTTGAAATTTAAATACTTTTTAAAATTTTATAACAATTTTTATATATTATTTTGACTTTTTAAAATTTATAATTATATATTTTATAATTTTATATAAAAAAATTTAAAGTTCTTTTTATATATTATATAAGATATTTTTACATCTTTAGTCAATATAATATATAATATTAAAAAATAAAAAAGTTTTTAATTCAAATTTAATATTTTAATTTTAAATAAATCTAATTGCGACATAACATTTTTCCATTGGCCAAAGTGGCCTAACAGGTTTTTTTTAATGGCGGTTACAAAATGAACCAAAAATAGAGAAAATTGAAACTTTAAGTATTGAATCGGGACAAAAAAGTTTAAGTATCAAAATGAAAAAATTAGTATACTTCAGGGGCTAAATTGTAAATTAAGCCATTCAAATATTGTACTAGTTTAAATATAGGTAAAAAACATGTTTAACGTATTGATTTGACGGTAATGAAAACTTCGTTGAAAAACGTGAAAATTGGTTGTGGCTACCATCGGTAGTGGCCATAATAATTGAGATATTAAATTATATAAAAATTTGATTAAATATTGATTTCAAAAGTGACCATTTTTTCAAAAAGGTCAACATCAAAGGATTTGATTGATAGCTGTCGCATGAACATTTAATGATGGAATTTTTTTTGATTCGAATTTAGACCGGTTGTTATTATTATCATTATGTACTAATTATAAATTAATCATTAAAAAATATCAAATCGTATACTTTTTTAATACTTTTATTTTTTTTTTTAAAAATTATAATTATTAATGCGACATTCATATGACAATTTGTGTATATGCTACATTAACAAATTAATGAAATTAAAAAGACAAAAAATTAAATAAAAATTTAAAATAATTATTTTTATAAAATTAGAAGGTGAGATACTATGGGCAGGTGCACAATTATATATAAAATTATAAACATCACTATATTTATACTTTAATTTGTACTTAGAAACTTGAAAAAAAAAATTATATTGTTGGATCTAAGAGCTAATCAATCCATGGGTGATTTTAGAAAGTGATGCTTGGTACTAGAGGTGTTCATGGGCCGGGCAGTCCGACTAAAATTTGGGAGGGTTTGGGCAAAAATATAAGCCCGAAAAATGGACTTGGACAAAAAATAAGGCCCGTTTAAAAAAGGGGCCGGGCCTCGGGTAAGGTATTTTTGGCCCGGGCCCAGCCCGGCATGAATTCACTAAATGACAAAAAAAATCTACTATTTTTATTTTTATTTTTGAATGTTATTTTCTTGTTGTTTTCTCCCTATTTTGCTACCATATTACTATTATGTTGCTACTATTTTGTTGTTATTGATTGAATATTGTATAAAACTTATTTTATTGTTAATTTTATTATTATTTTAGAGGTATTTGCTTGTTAAGTTACATCTATCTTAGTGTTATTTAAGTCTACATATTTTTTTTAAATTTATTTTCAATTTGTTGGGAAATATTTATTTTGATTTTTTTAGTATTTTTGATGTATTATATATATTTAAAAATTATATAAAATAATATAAAAATTTAATACGGGCGAGCTGGGCCGGGCCCGGGTTTTAGCATTTTTATATGGGTCGGGCTTGAAAAAAAATTCAGGCCCATTTGTTGGGCCCGACCCGGCCCAAGCCCAATGAATGGGCCTAATTTTTTAGTTGAGCCCGGCCCGAACCCAGCCCGGTCCGGCCCATGAACACCTTTACTTGGTACATTATTTTTATAAATTGATAGATTTAATTATTAAAAATATTTTAACTTGGTAAAAATGAAAAATTAGTTAAAAGTGAAAAAAGAAATTAAATTTTTTTATTTATTTCTAACCAAAAAATTGAAATTGAAATATATTTTAGTTAATTTTAGATTGCTATTATTAGAAAAGGGAGTGGGTGGAGGGCAACAAAAGGTACAGTATCCAACCCTCATTTACCAACAGACCCTTTCAAGAAATAAATGGAAGAGTTCCCATCGAATTAGTTTTCTCAATACTTTAATAACTCCATCGTCTTTATATTATAGTATTTTAATAGAAATTCTATCACATGTATATACACGTGTAAAATATGTAAATCGGGTTTTCAAGTTCAAGTCGAGTTAAATTTTATAATTTAAAAATATGTAAATTGATTCTTTTCAAAAATAAAAATATTTTAAAAAATATTTTTTTCCAAAGCATTCATAAATATATATTAAAAAATTACTAAAAATCTTAAAAGATATATAAAAATACTAATTATAATTTTTTTTGACATAATGAGTTTTTTGGTCATTCAACTTTACACTTAGCCTTCCATTTAATTTTTTGTCTAATTTTAATTCTTGAATTTGCATTTTTTTGTCAAAATACCTCAAATTGGATGAGAAAGTTAATATTTGGTAACTTTACTTATGTGGCATACACGTGGGTTACGACATAGTAATTAATTTTAAATTTTTAAAAAATATTTTTATATAATTTTAATAATTTTTAATTTTCAAAAATAACTTTTTATGATTTTTAAAAATAATTAAATGTTAATGTATCATCTACGTGTATGCCACATCAGCAAAATAAAAAAAAAATGTTAGCTTTTTTTTTTATAACACAAGAAGGCGAAAAATGAAATGAATAGCTAAACTGACTTTTTTGTAAAGTTGGAGGGCTAAATAAGTCATTATACTTTTTTTTTAAAATTCCAAAATGATAAATTTGAAGCTTAAAACGAGTAAATTATGAAATCATGTTTATCATATTATCTTGTTTTATTTTCTTATTTTGTTTTAGAAGAGTTTTCAAATATACATGATATTTGTGTTTTTTAATTTGGAATTTAGTCATATTGTCTACAAGATTTCAATATGATCCGTTTAATTTTTTAAAATTTAATTCTAATAAATGTATTTGACACAACTCAACTCAAATCTTATTTTACTCGACTTGATTCAAGAAAAATTTGAATCGAAATAAAATGATAAAATAAGATTCGTCAACTTAACTAATTCACTAAATTTTTTCACTCAACTGATAAAAAAAAAAATTGAGAACAATAGATTTTGTGTTATAATTGAAACTTCTTAAAGCTCACAATAAAACAATAATGAAGGTAAGAAAAGGATTTGATAATTTTTTAATAATTAAATCAATCAAATGTGAGGAATTATTGAAATTAAGAATTGTGTTATAAATATAGGAGAGAGATTGTAAAACATAAGTAGTTTTACATTTTTTCGTATATTTTTATAGAAATAATATTCCGATACATAGAAAGACATTGATTCCGATAATGGCAATTTATTATAAACAGAAACGGAATTCATTAAAAAAACTTTAAAACCGGAAAGAGAAAAGAAAACAAGTAACTCAAAAATGATTTAATTTGAGTTATTGTACGCATTAAACCATGAATTTGACCAAACCTGTGTTTTTCTTTTTTTCTTAAATTATTGGAAACAAAACATTAAAATAGAAAACCTGAAGGACTACCTGTTGACATCAATTTAATTCACTGTGGGATATGAAAATTATATATTAATTAAAATGTTTATAAAAAGAAAAACACCAAGTTGCATGTGACTAATAATAAGCCAAAAGCAAAAAAGTAGCCAACTAATTGACTCCTTGTCTTTACATTATGTTGCTGCCAAACAAGTTTTGAGTAGTGGGTGGAGCTGAATCTCACATGCTTCGACCTAACCTCCTCATTTATTTAGTCTATATATTCCGAACCAAATCTGGTTTTTAGAATGTCCCACTACCACTGGTGTCTCTTCATATTTGGTCCTTTCGGTACTTCACCATGCTATCATTCGATACTATCCTCCTTCGGGATTTGGTAGCTGCAGCCTGCCTCTTCTTTATCACACGTTATTTCATCCGTCGTCTTCTCAGTAACCCCAAACGAACACTTCCTCCGGGTCCGAAAGGGTGGCCGGTTGTGGGTGCTCTTCCACTCTTAGGTTCCATGCCCCATGTCGAACTAGCTAAGTTAGCCAAGAAGTATGGACCTGTAATGTACCTCAAAATGGGAACCTGCAACATGGTGGTGGCTTCAACCCCGGATGCCGCTCGAGCTTTCCTTAAGACCCTTGACTTGAATTTCTCTAATCGACCATCCAATGCTGGTGCCACCCACATAGCCTATAACTCTCAAGACATGGTGTTTGCGGAGTATGGTCCGAGGTGGAAATTGCTTCGTAAACTGAGTAACCTCCACATGCTTGGTGGCAAAGCCCTTGAGGATTGGTCCCAAGTCCGGGCTGTTGAGCTAGGCCATATGCTTCGGGCCATGTGCGAGTCTAGCCGAAAGGGTGAGACAGTGGTGGTACCGGAAATGTTGACGTATGCCATGGCCAACATGATCGGGCAAGTGATACTGAGTCGGCGAGTATTCGTGACCAAAGGGTCGGAGTCGAACGAGTTCAAGGACATGGTGGTGGAGCTCATGACGTCCGCCGGCCTCTTCAATATAGGTGACTTTATACCTTCCATTGCGTGGATGGATTTACAAGGGATTGAAGGCGAGATGAAGAAATTACATAAAAGATGGGATGTACTTTTGACAAAGATGATGAAAGAGCATGAGGAAACAGCTTATGAACGCAAGGGGAAGCCTGATTTTCTTGATATAATTATGGATAACAGAGAAAACTCTGCAGGGGAAAGGCTTAGTTTGACCAATGTCAAGGCGCTTCTGTTGGTAAGTCGAGTTTGAGTTTATACTTTCCAAGTTGCATATTCGTAAATTAATGACAAATATTCTTGAATTTTGCATGGTAGAATCTATTCACAGCTGGCACCGACACATCCTCAAGCATAATCGAATGGGCATTAGCTGAAATCCTGAAGAACCCAAAAATACTGAACAAAGCTCACGAGGAGATGGATAAGGTGATTGGCAGAAACCGAAGGCTTGAAGAATCCGACATACCCAAGCTTCCCTATCTTCAAGCCATTTGCAAAGAGACCTTCCGAAAGCATCCATCTACTCCCTTGAACTTGCCTCGAGTGTCCACCCAGGCTTGCGAGATCAATGGCTACTACATCCCCAAAAACACCAGGCTGAGTGTCAATATTTGGGCCATTGGCCGAGACCCTGACGTGTGGGGCAACCCACTGGATTTCACCCCTGAAAGGTTTCTGAGTGGGAGATTTGCCAAAATCGACCCAAGAGGGAACGACTTTGAGTTGATTCCATTTGGTGCTGGGCGAAGAATCTGTGCTGGAACCAGGATGGGGATCGTGCTGGTTGAGTACATCTTAGGCACTTTGTTGCACTCTTTCGACTGGATGCTTCCTCCCGGTACTGGGGAATTAAACATGGATGAGTCCTTTGGGCTTGCTTTGCAAAAGGCCGTGCCTCTTTCTGCCATGGTTCGTCCACGCCTCGCACCAACTGCTTATGTTTCCTAACCACATCCCTTGCCTTATCATTGCTCATTTTTCCTACTTCTGCTGCTTGTGTTATCTGATATTCAAGCTTGATGTGATGTGTGTGTATCAATTGATTCATCTTTTAGTTTCAATCTACTCTAATAACAATCTTGCATGCCTTTCTATTCGATCTTATCCATACCTACCTATACTATCATACTAACCTTTGTTTAGGGTGGTGAGTATTCGATTGAGTTAACTCAAATCAAGTAAAAAGACTTCGAGTTGATGAATATTATTTTAGCAACTAAACTCAGTTTAATTTTTTTTCGAATCGAATCGAGTCAAAAAATTTCTAGTCAAGTCGAGTCAACGAATTTTATAATTTATACTCAATGTTACGTTTACATAGACCGATTATTTTAACTAGTAGACGAAGTATAAGATTATTTAACTATATAAACAATATAATAGTTTTGTCTTTTAACTTAATGAGTAAATATTTATCAAAACGACATAGTTTAGCTTTTAACTTAATAGTTTTGACTTTTAACTTTAGAAAATGTAAATATTTATCAAAACAACGTAATTTTACCTTTTCTTATTCGGATTTTTGGATAACTCAAATTGTGTAATTCATATTTGAGTTAAACCGAAAAGCTTAATTTTTTATTCGAGTTAATCCGAATAACTTGATTAACTCAAATAACTCGAACTATTTAATTCAAAATTTAAAATTTTTATCTATTTTTTCGAATCAAATTAGATTTTGCTCAGCCGTACTTTACATGGAGTCTTTGAAATTCAAGACTCAGGCTTAGTTTGGATGGGTGGTGTGTTTACCTCCGGTGGGGTTAAAAACAGCGGTGGCGGTGAGATTAGTTACTGTAGCAGTGAGATTGGATACTATAGCGGTGAGATTAGAAACAATGATAGGGTGTGTGTTTGGATTTAAACGCAGCTGTAGCGGTGAGATGAAAATAAGGAATGACCATTATAGACATTAGTTTATAATGTATTTATAATAAAATAAATAATTAAATTTATATTAATATTAAACAATATAACATTAAATAAAATTGTATTTTTTGTAAAATGATAATTAAAATATTAAAATCATATGCAATAAAATTTAAATATTTTAAAATTATATTCATAATAAATAATAAAAAACATTTAAATTATTTTATATTAAATAATAATTAAACTTATATATTTATGACAATAAAGTTATATATTTATTAAATTGTTATATAAAAATTATATAATAATATCTAATAATATTTTACTTTCTATAAAATTAAAAAAAAAAAAACAAACAAAGAACAATGGTTCAGCTTTTTCTCCACTGGCACCTTTGGCTCCAATGAAAATTGAGAGCAGCAGTGTGGTGAGAGTGCTCAATTGCATTGCATCTCAAATTTTCTAAACAAGAAACTAGTGCAGTGAAAAGGAATATTCACCCAATATTCCATCTCACCATGGGTAAAATCTAATCCAAAGGAAGCCTTATTTTTCTACTTTACATGTTGGGTGATATTGGAAAGACATAATTGCAAAATTCACCCTCAACGTTCCCAAGCCTTTTCACTTTAGCCCTTAACATTCTTTTTTGTTGCAATCTCACCTGTTGCAAAAAAATTCAAATAAGGCCGGAAAATGGATTTTTTATTTTTACTTTACTTTTATTGTAAAATAAATTATCGTCAGTGTTTTGGGCTACATCTAGCATGGGCTTTTTTATATAATTTTTGTACATTGGGCCACATCCATCTTTGCAAATTCAGGCTCATGCCCAAATTTGGGCTTTCAATACCCCAAGTCCATTTAAATTCAATCACGTAGCCGAACTTGGGTATATACAGAGAAGTGACAGACGTAAAGAGAAAGTGACACAGAGAGGTTATATACAGGACAAGCGAAAATTAAAAACAAGAAAACCCTCCCTCAACCAAATACAAAAAAAAAAAAAAAAAGGCCAAACATAACCACAACAACCAAAACTCAGATTCGGGTTTTTAAAGAAAAAGAAAGGTACGAAGCCTTCTTTCAAAAATCCGAACGGCGGAGAGCAGCGGAAGAGGATGAGGAACAACATACTTTAAAAGCAAGCCAATCAGACGGGTAGAACTGGAGATCACAGAAGGTATATTTCGAACTTTAGAACTTAGAAAGGAATGTCGTAGAGTGTTCAACTTGGCTAATCGGAGCTCCGGCGCGGCGGAGTACGGTGACACCGTCGCCAGATTTTTTGTTTCATGGGCGGCAGAGATGAAAGAGAGGAAGAGAATTTTTCTTCTAGTTTGAAGGTTAAAAATGAAATTAAAGAAAAAAAACTTTTATCATGAAAGGGGTAAGACCCCACAGCCGCACCATCACTTTTTTTTTTCTTTTACATTTTTTTACTTTTTAATATATATATAAATAATATAGAATTTTAAGGATTAAATTACCCAAAAATGTCATTTTTTTTAAATTACTGAAATAGGTTGATTTTTGAAATATTTATGGAAATTCAATTAGAAGCATTTTCAAGGAAAATACAAAAAAACGCTTCCAAGTGGAAGTGCTTTTTGCGTGTCACCAGTTAAATACTTCTAGCTGGAAGCATTTTCCTCGTGTTATATTAGGGTTTTTAGTGTGTTATGGTTTAGGGTTAAAGTTTTAAGGTAGGGTTTAGGGTTTTAAATTTTAAATTGATAAAATTTTTAACATAATAATTTTGGATGTTTTGTTTTTCGGGTAACGGAGTTCGATAGACCGTGTACACCTGAGACATAGGACTTGCAGTTGTGGGAGATTTGACGCATTTTGTTTTTCATGAGCTCATGCAATTGCAGCGTGTAGAAATCAATGCTTGGATCCCATGAGTTTTGTGAACGAAGTGTACAAATTAGATAACTTGTACAACGTGTGGAGACATGTATTCCTACCAGTCCCAAATGAACGTATGTGGCTGCCTGTATTGAGCGCTCTATTTAAGTTGTTACTCGATAGATTATTGTTTCGCAAACCAAAAGATTGATCAACGCTGACTCGAATACTCAACAACATGGGTATTTGGAACATGTCAAACCAATCGAGGTTATGTGGGTGGTGTAGGAATTTGTGTCATACAATGCTGTCATGTTCACATTGAATGGACGATGCAAACTAAAAAACAAATATCAATAATATGTAAATGCGTGGTTCTATGAAATAATAACAAATATCAGCTTTCATTTTGTGAAATGGTAACAAATTACAACTTTAATTTTTTGAAATGATAATAAATATCAACTTTGATTTTGTTAAATGATAATAATATTCTTTTAAAAACATAATAATAAAAATCATCGAGACAATATAAATGTTCGATACAACGATAAAATTAATTAGTCCAGATACTGGTCAAAATCTATGCTACATCGAGGTGGTTGACTGTTGCGCGTTAGATTCTTTCTTAGTTCAGCTTTTGGGCAGGGTTGTGGTCGTTGGGGTTGTGGTTTCAGCAGCTCCTCTTTTTCGCCTTTGGTCGATTGCGACCTTTGCATTCTCGTTTGCCATCGTTCATCCTCCGGTCTAGGAGTAGGTGGTTGGGAAGATAACCCAGCTTGGTAGAACAAAGATCTTGGAGGTGTTTGCATTATAAACGGTGAATGAGCATAACTATGTTAAGTCCCATACATCGATGGGATAACGAGTGGACTCTCCGTCGGTGCCTGAAACATAGACGACTTATATGTCATTGTCGGCGTCAGAAAAGTAGATGGCATAGGAGTGTAATACATCGGGGATAGATGTCTAAAAGTCCGACTTGACATTGGACTAGAAGCAGAAAAATGTGGTGCAATATATGATGCTTGTATGAAGATGATAGGGTTAGAATACACACCAGAATAAAACGGTACATACTGACCGGTGGGTGGTGTGGGCATCAGTTCTATAATCGTCAATGCCAGTTTTTGTGTGGGCGCTAAAAATGGACTCGCCTCGCCAACTCTTAGATTTAAAAAGGGGTCATCGTGGCTTATTCGTAGGGAGATGCCAACGCCTCGCTTCTTTCCCGTACAAATATGGCTTTCCATAGATCCTAAACCATAACATGTACTCCGGATCGCATGCTAACTCTGGAACGATAATAGGTTCGCGAGTAAGTAAGAAATCATACTGATTATTCCACATGCTGATATGTTAGGAGTGGAATATTGGTCAATTCTCATCCGATCGCCGCAAGTTTATAGGATGCAGATCATTAAGGTCTTGAGGTGCCATGAGAATCGATTGTCGGAATCTGAACTGTCGCAACACTCTATAGGTTTCGTGCATATTGACGGTAGTGTATACTACCAATAGGACTTTCACATGTCAGGTGTTGGGATTCATAAAGAATTCATCGGAATGATTTCTCAAATTATTGGATCCTCGTATGGTGTCCATTCAAACTATATTGACATGATAAAAATATTAGTTATATACATAATATTAAATACGAAATCGACTATGTTAATATTATATAGTTCAAATTTAAATAAATAGATACATCCGTTTTTTATCATTGATCTAATAAAAGCCGTACATCTTGAAGCTAAGTAGGTAATCCCACGTGACTCGGCACATGATTCCCCCTATTTAAATAATTTGTTAGCATAATAAGTTTAATTTAAATCAATTTTATTATTAAAATATCTACTGAATTTTACATTGTTAGGAGTGAGAATGTATACGAGTAGTTCGCTCAGGGATGTAAAAATGGAAATCGGTATCGCGCCCATGATTGCAGTAGTAAAATGCAACCACCAATTTTGATTTTTCCTAGTTGTGTCGCCCGACACATAAGGATGTACGCCCGAGTGTATTGTTCTATTTGGACTTCAGCTGAATCCTTATTGAGCCACCCGAAATTTTTTTTAACCAATTCATGTCTATCCGGGCTCCATAAATCGTTTTCAAAATTCTCCCCAAAAGTTGCTCGTATATGTCTCTCCAATTGGTTGTGTGAACTGACCCAGTCTGTAACGCCTTAAATTATTTATCTATGTTTCTGCGAAATCTGTTACAAATATGTATCTATTTTAGTGGTTAAGTGATTTGAGGGTGTATTTGAGGTCTTGGGTTCAAGTTCCACTTTTAGCAATTTTGCTATTTTTGATCCTAATCTTATCCATTTTGGGTGAGCTTATGTTATATTTTCTATGAACTCATATCAAAATGAGCGTGCTAGTTCAAGTGGTAAGGTGTTAGTTTACTTGAAGGTCTCGTGTTCGAATCCCTGCGTGAGCGTGGATGATAATTTTTGTTTCGGTTGTGTGATAGAGGTTGGGTGGAAGTGAAATTATGGGGTAGTTGGATGTGGTTAGTGGGTAGGATTCTAGGGGATAAGGTGGTTAGTGGATGGAGTGGTGAGTTGTTTAATTTTAATTTTTATTTTATTTTATTTTATTTTTTCCCAAAGTTCTCTCTGTGTGACTTTTTTTTCTCTTCTCATCTATTCTTTTTCTTTCCTAAGTAAATTTCCTTTCTTTCCATCCTTCAATCCTTAATTTCGATTAAACCGTGTGTTTTTGTTGGTTGAATGGCATTGTGGTGCATCTGTCACTTTCTTCTGTCTCAATTTTTAATTGTGATTTGATTCGATAAGTTTGGGTAGGTGTAGTTATTGCTTTTGATTAGTGATTCTTTATTGATGGTTCTTGTTAATTTCGTTTAGGGGAAGATCAAGAGGTTCAAAATTATCCGTCGGTGGCTTAGTTGTGTGGAACTACTATTGTTCGATTGAAGGTAAGAGTTTGGTTGTATAATGGATTGAACGGATCAACTTGGTTTCAGTTTTAGTATCGATTTAAGCGACTAATTCAGTGATTTATTGGTCTATTTTAGGTTCTGGTTATCTTGTGGGAGCGTTCGAAGCAAATCCGAATCAGGTGTGTAATGAAAATACGAGAAAATGAGATTCAGCGAAAGCTGAAAAAGAGGCCAGTTGATGCCACACGGGTGTGTGCGACACACAGCCCTATGACAGGCGAGTGTGTGGTCATGTGGGTCACACGGGCTAGGCCAATTTGGGCGTGTGGACCTACATGGGCGTGTGGGCCACATGGGCAAGGTCAATTTGGGTGTGTGGGTCACACGGGCATATGGGCTCAAATTTCTGAAATTTTCCCTAGGGTCACATATGTCATTCCGATCGACTGTGGGCCTTCAGTAAGTTCGATAAGGGCAAAACAAACCCTGATGCATGTGATTAGCTATTCTGAAAAACTGATTTGAGTTAAGAAAATCGATATGTATGTTTGACTATTTAGTATATGCATGTATGATATCTGTATACGAGCATGTGGGTTATGTTAACTCTTTTATATCTGTATATCAATATTCTGTATTTTTATTTTGGGAGATTTGTATATGTGGAAGAAGTGTTCTGTGAAGCGACATTTCACCATTATTACAGCGACTTTCACCGCAAACTATTCTAATCGATTAAATGCGTGTTAGACTAATGAGTAAAGTCAGTTAGTAGTTACTAAGTCAGTTAGAGTTGTTAGTCTGTTATCCAAAACTATTGCTGCTATCTGTTAGCTTACTGTTGTATAAATACATCACTCAGTCATCTTTCTTAATAAGAAAAATATATTTCAGTTTCATTCCTTTGTTATGATACTTTAACATGGTATCAGTTGTTCTCTTCGTCCTGGCTGCTCTCGTTAGGTTTTATGGAGCTCTCATCTAGCCCATCTTTTCATTCTGCTGCACCAGAAATGGCGTCCAATGCCGCTGACAGTGTCGACAGTAGGTTCCTTTCAACCAAGAAGATTAGTGTGTTTCTTGATGATGCTAACTACCTTTTGTGGCGGCAGCAGGTCCTCCTTGCAATCAAAACTTATAAACTTCAGTCTTTTTTGGATTCTCGTACTGTTACCCCACCACAGTTCATTCCAGGAGGAGATGGTGTTCTTCAAGAAAATTCGAAATTCACTCACTTTGAACAGCAGGACAGTGTATTGACGTCTTGGATTTTGTCTTCTGTAAGCCCCACTGTCCTTCCTCATCTCATAGGGTTGGATACAAGTGCTCAGATATGGAACGCGATCACCACCTTGTATGGCAGAAAAAACCACCTCTCGATTAATGTTTTATCGACGTGCGCTGCACTCTCAACGTAAGGGAGATCTGTCCATGAAAGATTTTTTGATGAAGATTAAAGGTTTTTGTGATAACCTCGCCAGTTGTGGAGAAATTATCAGTCAGCATGAGCACGTGACAGCTATTCTCAATGGCCTACCACCTGAGTATGAATCAGTTATAACCATTATCACGGCTAGTCAAATACCTTACACTGTTCAAGGAGTTACAACTATGCTGATTGATGCAGAAGCTCGTCAGCAAGTATCCATCTTTGAGGTATCTAGTTCGGCAAATATAGTGACTCATTCACCTGACAAGTCTACAAGCAGTTCTGAAAATCCTATCTATCGTCCTTCTTCAGCTCGAGGTCGTGGACGTGGTAGATCATCAGGGGCACGCATTCAATGTCAGCTATGTGGGAAAATAGGTCATCTTGTTGACTGCTGTTATCATAGGTTTAATACCAGTTATAAAAGTACTGGATATAGACCCCCACTGCACAGGCAAATGTTTGCATGGTTGGACCAGGGGCCACTGTACCGACATGGATGTCACCTACCATGCCTCTGTGTACATCTCCTGTTCCTAATCCTCAAGCGGGCTGGTACTTCCAACCTGGTTCAGTCTCTACATGGACTAATCCATTTGTTGTTCCCTCATCACCACATGTTAGTGCTCCAGTTTCTAACAATGCTCAACCTCAAGTCTGCTTTGCTACTCTAAAGACAGTTGGAGATAATGCCTGGTATCCCGATTCAGGTGCAACCCATCATTTGACAAATTAATTTGGTTCCATGACCGATGATACCTCTTCTGATGGTCCGGTAAAGTATTTGTTGCTAATGGTGCTGCCCTACCTGTGTTGGCTACTGGTCAGTCTTCTTTGCTCACTATAACTCGACCATTGTATATGCGCTCATTGTTGTTTGTCCCTGGTAAAGCTAAAAATCTATTATCAGTTTCCAAGTTTACAAAAGATAATTAGGTGATATTTGAGTTTCTTCCTACAGAGTGTCAAGTGCGTGATCTTCAAACCAGGGAGGTCCTTTTGCGTGGATCCGTGCATCATGGTCTTTACAAACTACATCTTCTAAATGTATCCAGGAGTGGTTCGGTTGAGTCATCAAAGTCGGCACAATTTATTTTCAGCCAAACTTTCTGTTCCTTTACATATATGGCATTCTCGACTAGGACATCCATGTAAAGATGTTCTCACTAAAGCTCTGCTTCATTGTAACATAGCATGTGATAAAAATAAAATACCACTTAATTGTGTTACCTGTCATCTTGGAAAAGAGCATAATCAACCATTTTCTAAGTCCACGACTGAGTATTTTGCTCCTCTTCAATTAGTTATGGCTGATGTTTGGGGACCAGCACCAGTGTCTTCAAATGGCTTTCGGTTTTATGTGGCCTTTACCGATGCCTATACGAGGTATACATGGGTGTATTTTATGTGGCAAAAGTCAGATGTGTGTGGCATCTTCACTCAGTTTCATAAACAAGCAGAGAGATCACTTGGTGTCAAGCTTAAAACCTTGCAAATAGATGGAGGGGGTGAGTTTCAGGTGCTGAAATCATACTTATCTCAACAAGGGATTGTGCAACGACTTACGTGTCCATACACTTCTGCCCAAAATGGACTTGTTGAGCGAAAACACAGGCAGATAGTTGAGGTTGGTCTGTCAATGCTGGCTCATGCGTCAATGCCTTTAAGTTTTTGGTCTGATGCCTTCACCAGTGCCATCTACCTTATCAACTGATTACCTTCTTCATCTCTTGGTAATGTTTCACCTTATGAAAAACTTTTCCAGCTTAAACCACATTATCAAACGCTTAGAGTTTTTGGTTGCTTGTGTTTTCCTAATCTCAGACCCTACAATAGGCAAAAACTTCAATTTCGTTCCACCCCCTGTACATTCTTGGGTTATTCCCCTCTACACAAATCGTATAAATGTCTTGACTCTAATGGGAGACTATATGTTTCACGTCATGTTACTTTCTATGAGGATGTTTTTCTTTTTAAAAATAATAGTCACCAAGTCAAGTCATCCTTACCAACAACAAAGTCAAGTTCCAGACTCCTTGTCTTATCCACCCCACCTACACCTATCATATCATCTGACACTACTGTTAACTCCCCAGCCCAATCCTTCTCTCCTGTCAATCATTCTAGTCTACCTACTCCACTAAATCATTCACCTAACAATTCTATGTCCAGCACTCATTGTCCCAACCCAACCAATCCATCTAGCCCACTGCCCCTACCTTCTCTTAATTCTCATCCCATGATTACGAGAAGCAAAGCGGAAGTTTTCAAACCTAAGGCATACATGAGCTCAACTTCTTAATCTTCTAATGACGTACCTGTCACAATCCATGAAGCAATACGCCATGAGTGTTGGCGAACTACAGTCCAGTGTGAATTGCAAGCTCTTGTTCTCAACAATACATGGCACTTATGTTCTCTTCCTGCCAATCGTCGAGTAATAGGATGTAAATGGTTATTTAAAGTGAAAAAGAAAGCTAATGGCTCCATCGACAGGTACAAAGCTCGACTGGTAGCTAAGGGGTTCTCACAGCATGCTGGTCTTGATTTTCGGGACACCTTCAGTCCGGTGGTTCGAGCAATGACTATACGCACCATTCTTGCTATAGCTGTCATGAGAGGATGGGATTTGAGACAACTTGATGTCAACAATGCTTTTCTGAATGGTGAGTTGACGGAAGAAATATATATGGAGCAGCCCCTTGGGTTTGAAGTGGAAAGTTAGACGGGTTCAAGGTTGGTTTGCAAGCTCAACAAAGCTCTATATGGGCTTCGTCAAGCACCTCGAGCGTGGTTCCAAACTCTCAGACGGTTTCTAGTCGAGATACTTGGTTTCTCTGCTTCAAAAGCTGACTCTTCTTTGTTCATTAAGACTTCCTCAAATTCTTGCATGTTCCTCATGGTATACGTGGATGACATTGTTCTCACTGGAAGCTCTAACAAGGATGTTGATGATGTAGTGGCACAACTTCATAATAATTTTGCACTTAAATATATGGGGAGACTCAACTTTTTCTTGGGCATTGAAGTTCAACACTGGGCTCAAGGACTTATTCTCAATCAGAAGCGGTATATTCAGGAAATTCTTCACAAAATTGGGATGTCGAGTGCTGTACCTACTCCCACACCCATGGTTGGCACACCCAAGCTTGTTCCATCCGATGGTAGTCCACCTCTTGCTGATGGTCAGTTATATCGGAGTGTTGTTGGTATGCTTCAATACCTGTGCATCACAAGACCTGATTTAACATTCAGTGTTAACAAGCTAAGTCAATTTATGAACTCACCTACCGAGAATCATTGGAAAGCAGTTAAAAGAGTGTTGCAATATCTTGTCAGGACATTGGATCATGGTTTGTATTTCTCTCCAGGACCGTTCAACTTAGTGTGCTATTCTGACGCAGATTGGGCTTTCTCTGCTGAGGACAGGCGTTCGACTACAGGCTATGTGGTCTATTTAGGTCATAACCCTGTTGCTTGGAGCTCTAAAAAGAAAGCCGTCGTGTCTCGTTCTTTTGCTGAAGCTGAATATCGGAGTTTAACAGATTGTGTCTCTGAGTTGTTGTGGGTTAAGCAGTTGTTAGATGAGGTTGGTGTGATGCAGGTTCAGTCACCAGTGGTTTGGTGCGATAATACCTCTACAGTGTCGATGGCTGCGAACCTTACTCACCATACCCGTATCAAACATGTTGAGATAGACCATCATTTCGTCCGAGAGAAAGTGCTTGATGGCACTATACAAGTGAATTTTGTTCCGTCAGCAGCTCAAGTGGCTGATGTTCTTACAAAACCGATCATGTCAAAGTAGTTTACTGATTTTAGACATGCTCTACAAGTTTTGCCAGTAATGATCAGTTTAATAGTCGAAGGGAAAACGGGGAGAATGTTAGACTAATGAGTAAAGCCAGTTAGTAGTTAGTAAGTCAGTTAGAGTTGTTAGTCTGTTATCCAAAACTGTTGCTGCTATCTGTTAGCTTACTGTTGTATAAATACATCACTCAGTCATCTTTCTTAATAAGAAAAATATATTTCAGTTTCATTCCTTTGTTATGATACTTTAACAGTACGGACACTATGTGGTGTGTAAGGCTGGGTGGGTGTTTAATACCCCATGTGGTATGTTGGGATGGACGGAGATGGTGTGTAGAGGACGGGGGTAGGACTTTGCATATCTGTATGATTTTGTTGATCTGATTCTGTTGAGGACAAATGTTCGTATCTATATTTGTTCTGTATATAAAAAACCTGAGTTTATGTGCATGTACGACTCTATTTTGTTACACATTGAGTTTATGAAAACTCACATCTGGTTGTTTGTTCTGTTCAGGTAATCCTCAGACATAGGCGGGTCAGTGCGGTGGAGTTTCAGTGGTGACCACTAGTTCACGAACTGGTTTAATTAATAGTTTTATTTAAATGCTGCATTATTTTGAGAGTTTGTAATTTTTGTGACTTTTTGGACTGTTGGTTTTAATTTCGGAATTTTGAAATGGTTTAGATTATTATTCTATGACTTTTAAGAAAACAATTCATGAAAATAATGGTTCTACGTAAATAAATATTTTTTTAAAATCAAGCTCGGTTTTCAACTATAACGACTTATAAACTTCTGTTGCAAATTCATGTTTTACTTAAAAGGGAATAATAATAAGTTTTTCCGAAAATGTGGACTCTTTTAGAGCAACTAATACGAGATGTAACATAAAATTTTTGTTTCAAAATCCTTCTTCATAACATTTTCAGATTCGGCCATAACGTCTAGGTCGGGTTTGGGGTGTTACATTTAGTGATATCAGAGCCAAGTTACAAAACTCGGGCTGTAAATTTTGGGTTCAAAATTGAATTTGAAAAAGAAACGATTTTTAAATAAGTTTGTTTCTTATGAGTAAAGTATGTGGTACACCGAGTCTCCAACGCCAATCTTGTAAGTACTTTTGGACTTAGAAATATTGTAGTTAAAACTATCTGAAACTATACTGAGTTGGCTAGAAGCTAAGATTTCTGAACTTCTGATAAATATTTGAAGCATAAAACATTTGATAATAAACACTGAAACTGATGTATAAAATTTCATAATGTAGATAAAATTTTGAAACAATGAGCGCTCGTGGAACTCGTGGTCGTGGTATTCATGGGCGCGGCGAGCGCCGTAGGGGGACTCGAGCTGAGTCTTCCTTATTAGGTAGTATGCTAAATCTAGATACGAGCGAGACTCCGACTAGACCTACTAGTGAGACCAGGTCTCACAGCCGTTCGGTTGGGGATGAAGCATTGTCCCAAGCATGTTAAGGGTATTGGAGAGGGTTGCTGGACCTCAATCTGTATCTGGGGGCCGTGGGTTGGCAATTGAACGACTTTGGTCCAATAGAGCTGAATTGTTTAGAGGCGTCACTGGAGTCGCCCTTACTGTGGCTAAATATTAGAGGGAGGCCACAGAGAATAATGAACGACATTAACTACACTCCTAAGCAGAAACTGAATGTTGCAGTATCTTTGCTTCGCGGTGAGGCCTACCAGTGGTTGTTATCGGTTGAGGAGGGTACTCAGCCAGATTGGATTAATTGGGAGTATTTTAATACCGCCTTCTAGAGAAAATATGTGGGTGCGAGCTATATAGATGCTCGTAGGCGTGAGTTAATAAACCTCATCCAAGGTGATAGAATTGTGGCCGAGTATGAGGCCAAATTTTTAAAACTGAGTTGCTATGCTCGAGGCATGGTAGCATCTGAATACTAGAAATGTGTTCGCTTTGAGGATGGTTTGAGGGACAGTATGAGGGTTTTGATTGTTTCGCAGAGAGAGTGAAAGTTCGCCATTTTGGTAGACAATGCGAAGATCGCTGAAGAGGTTAAGCACATTGAGTGCCAGAATAGGGATCGTGAGAGAGACAATAATAAAAGAGAGTCGGAGCCCTCTAATTCTGCTTAGAGGCCTAAGAAATGGGCCAGACTTGATGGACCTTCTAGAGTGGGAGTTCTAGTTACTCCTACTGGGGTTCAGCCATGTAGCGACTGTGGTAGGCGCCATCATATCAAATTTAGATATTTGGAATAGATTCTGTTTTGAGAGAGTTGAAAAGACACTATCTCGTTGAAAGGTTCTATACATCCACCATTTCTCAACGCATTTCTTTAGACAAAGACTCCATTTTTTTCGCTTTTCAGATGGTAAATATTTCTCAGAACATGGAGTGTGAATCAAACCCATGTTTGAATTGAAATTGAGATACTGATGCAAGTTTTTCTCTTCTGAATAAGATGGATTCATATCTGAAAGAGGTTGACAATAAGTTCTTTCAAAATTGACTATTTGTTGGAGGAGATTAGGGGCATGTTTGCATTGTGGGTTGATGGATCATCAGATTAGAGAGTGTCCATAGCGTTCTGATCATATGCAAGCTCCGAGTTCGGGTTTTGTTCAGCTTCAGAAGGTAGTACAGTAGCCACTTAGAGGCTGTGGTCCGGCCAAGGGTGGTAGGGATTTGGGCGGAAGCGCGAGAGCATCGACGGATATGCTAATCGGGATCGAGGCGAGGTAGCTGTCTTGATTTATCTTTCGCTCGACGAAAGGACAGAGACACCCCTGATGTGATTACGGGTACGTTCTTTATTTTGATTTCCCTTATACTGCCTTGATAGATATAGGGTCAAAACACTTATATGTAGATAGTACTGTCTCTGGAAACTTGAGGATTACTGTTGAGAGTACTTCTGGTGAGATTTCTGTGCTGAGTCCGTTGGGTCAATCTGTTCGGGTTAATGACTGAAAAGAAATATACTGTTAGAAGTTCAAGGGTTTGTGTTTCCGGTAAATCTGATGGAGCTACCGTTTAGGGAATTCGATTTGATTCTGGGAATGGACTGGCTAGTAGAGCACCGAGTTAGTTTGGACTGCGTAACTAAGAGGGTAGTTTTGAGAACCGATGATGATGTGGAAGTTGTTGTGATCGGCGAGCGTTGGAATTACTTGCCTAACATAATCTCTGCTCTAGTGGCTGAAAAGCTGGTTCAAAAAAGGTGTGAAACATATTTGACCTTCGTAAGTGTTTCAGTTTCTGGAGACTAATCTGTCGAGAACATCAGAACAGTGAGGGAATTTTTAGATGTATATCCTGATGAGTTACCGGGTTTACCTCCTAGCCGGGAAGTTGAGTTTACCATTGAGCTTCTATCGGGTACAGCTCCGGTGTCTATCGCTCCATATTGAATGGCACTGAAAGAGCTTACGGAGCTAAAGGCTCAGCTTTAGGAGCTTTTGGATCGTGGGTTCATTCGTCCTAATGTGTCTCCGTGGGTGGCACCGATTTTGTTTCTAAAGAAAAAAGACGGTACCATGAGGATGTGCATCGATTATCAACAGTTGAATAAGCTGACTGTGAAGAATAAGTACCCACTTCTGAGGATCGACAATTTGTTTGATCAGTTTCGTGGGGCTTCAGTATTCTCTAAGATAGATCTCTGTTACAGGTATCATCAGCTTAGGGTTAAGGAAGCTAATATCTTTAAGATGACTTTTAGGATTCGTTATAGACACTACGAGTTCCTAGTCATGCCCTTTGGTTTGACGAATGCTCCAACTGCATTGATGGATCTGATGAATCGAGTTTTCCAGCCATATTTAGATCAGTTTGTCGTAGTCTTTATTAACGATATTTTAGAGTACACTAAGATCGAGGATGAGGATGATGAGCATTTTAGAGTAGTGCTTCAAATATTACGTGAGAAACAGCTCTACGCTAAGTTGAGTAAGTGTGAATTCTGGTTAAGAGAAGTAACATTTCTGGGGCATGTGGTTTCTGCTGAGGGGATCCGAGTTGATTCTAAGAAGATTGAGGCTGTACTTGATTAGAAATAGCCTAAGAATGTTTCTGAGATCCACAGTTTTCTGGATTTGGCAGGTTATTATCGGCGATTTGTTAAGGGGTTCTTGTTGATTGCAGCTCCTCTGACTAAGCTTCTACGTAAGAATGTTCCTTTTGTGTGGACTGATGTGCAACAATCGAGCTTTGAGAAGCTCAAGTCTGTTTTAACTCAGGCTCCTGTTCTGATACAGCCTGAATCTAGTAAAAAGTTTGTGGTTTACAGTGATGCGTTGCACGTTGGTTTGGGATGTGTATTGATGTAAGATGGTAAGGTTTTAGCTTATGCGTCCCGACAGCTTAAGTCACACGAGGGAAATTATCCAATGCATTATCTAAAGTTGGTTGTCGTGGTTTTTGCCTTAAAGATTTGGAGGCATTATCTGTATGGTGAGAGGTGTATCATCTACACCGATCATAAGAGTCTTAAGTACCTCCTTACTTTAAAATAATTGAATCTTTAGCAATGTAAAGGATTGAACTGCTCAAGGATTATGACTGCACAATAGAGTATCATCCCGGTAAGGCCAATGTAGTGGCCGATGCTTTTAGTCGTAGAGCAATGTCTGATTTGATGGCGATGTTTGCATGCCTAATTTTGTGTGAGGATGAGAGTCTGTTAGCCGAGTTACAAGTTAAGCCAACTTGGATTGATCAAATTTGGGAAAAATAGTTAGGGGATGATTCTCTAGTTTTGCGTTTCCGTCAGGTTGAAAGTGGCAGTACGTTTGATTTTGGGCTGAATAGTCATGCGGTTTTATGTTTTCGAGGACGGGTTTGTGTACCGAATGATTTCGATCTGAGACAGTCGATTTTAAAGGAAGCGCATAGTAGTCCTTATGCTATACATCCCGATGGAAATAAGATGTATCAAGACCTTCGTGAACTGTACTAGTGGTCGGGTTTGAAACGAGAGGTAACAAATTTCGTTGTTCGTTGTCTGACGTGCCAGCAAGCTAAGGTTGAGCACTAGTTACCTTCGACTTTGCTCCAATCTGTTAAGATTCCCTTATGGAAATGAGAACGTGTGACGATGGATTTCGTTAGTGGGTTACCTTTAACACCTACTAAAAAGGATTCTGTATGGGTTATCGTAGATCGTTTGACTAAGTCCACCCATTTCATTCCAGTTTGAACAGATTATTCTCTGCAGAAGTTGGTCAAGCTCTACATTTCTAAGATTGTGAGACTTCATGGGGTTCCAGTTTCGATAATTTCTAATAGGGATCCTCGCTTCACTTCTCAGTTTTGGAAGAAACTTCATGAAGATCTGGGTTCGAGGTTAGACTTCAACACTGCTGTAATAAGCCAAAATTCACGGGCATCTGAAAAGCGAGTTATAAGGCCTCCGTCTTAGTGAACCGAGTTCGTAAATATTTATTAGGAATATTTGTGAGGCTAGTTGTGTGTTTAATTAGGCTTTAATTAAGTGAATTTAGCTTAATTAAGGGAAATTAGAAAAAAAAGGGCTAAATTGAATAAAGGGTAAAAGTAGAATTATAGATTAATAAAAAGAAAGAGGGACCAAAATGGAAAATATACCATTCACCATAAATGAGGCGGCAAATGTTGATAAAAATCTAAGATTTTTATTGTTTAATTATTATTAAATTATAATGTATATAATTATTTTATTATATGGTAATTTATATTAGTTAAAAATTAAAAATATTATATTATATGAATAAATAAAAAATTTGCCAAATGGATGGTGATGATATTGTACAATTGTAAAAAATATATGTACATTTGTAATACTTATATTTAATTAGTAAATAGATATTTATTATTTAAAAGATATTTATTAGATAAATAATTAAATTGTGAGATTTTTGTATAATAAACAAATTGGATAATGACAATTGTAATAATGTAAATATATACATTTGTATTATATTATTTATTTATTTACTTGAAAATTAAGTAAAAGATAGTTATTAATTAAACAATTATATTATGAGATTTTTGTGTATGATAAACAAATTAAGTAGTGACAAATGTAATGTAAATATGTGTTATTAAAAGATATTTATATTATTATTATAATTATTATCATTATTAACTAATATATATATATATATCTATATATAAGATATAAAAGAAAGGAAATAAAGAAAGAAAGCAAAAGAAAGAATAGCAAAGCCAATCGAAAACAAGAAGAAAGAAAGGGGAAAGAAAAGAAAAAGGGGAAAAACTAGGGTTTGAAGGTTTAAAGCTATAATAGGTAAGTCAATTAAGTCCTTTTTACTTAATTTTGATGTTTTAGAAGCTTTAGAACAAGGTTTTGATGAAATTAAGTTGTTACTTTGAAAGTTCATAGGTTTATAAGTATAGTTCATGTTGGACAAAAAGATGAATTAGGGATTTAATTGAATGAATTTCAAGTTAGATTTGGTAAGGGATTGAATTGTAAAAGAAGCTATAAGTTTTGTGTTTAAAGGACTAAATTGAAAGAAATTTTAAATTATAATTTTATTATGAACATTAGATTGTTAAGTGAAATATGAAAGGAAATTGAATAGAAATGAAGTATGAATTTAATTATAAAAGTAAATGAGTTAATTATGATTAAATTGGAATTAGGGTATAAATTGAATAGAAATTCAATCATTTATTATAAATTAGTGCTGTAATTAATAAGTGTAAATTATTATTATTATTATTTTCGTAGTTAGCAAAGAACCCGAGGCATTGGCACCGAAAGGAAAGAAAAAGTTATCGAGGAGTAATCGAACAAATCCGGGTTTGTATTACTATAATTCAAATCTATTTATTATTAATTGTTATATTTTAATTAAAATGCATGGTAGATAAATTTAGGAAAGTAATTGAAATAATGATATTGATTAGAAAACATGAATTATGATATGTGAACATGATTTTTAATGTGAAAATATTGTGTAATTTGATATGAAAAATTGAAGAAAAAATGAAAAAAGTTGATAAACAAATAGAGAAATAAAGCATGTGGTGGACAAAGGAGGAAGGAGGAGAAGAAAGTTGACTTCAAGCTTAAGGTTGTAAGTACAACTAGATTCTTACTTGTTTTGATTATGAAGTTAATTGTTAGAATGAATATAATTTTAATATGGTATTTAATTACAAAATTTATAAGTTGAATAAGTGAAGAATAAGGCTTGACAATTATTAAATATAATAAATGATGAATTGATTGTATTTATTAAGTAATATGTGATAAAGAAATTGAAAGAGATGTGAGAAAAGATTTAAAGAGCATAAAAAAAAATGAAAGACAAGGATTAGTGTGTTAAAAATGTAAAATAACATGAGAAAGAAAGAATTAATAAAGATTAGTGATGAATTATGGGAAAATGTAAAATTTTATGAAAACAAGGACTAAATTGAAAGACTTGAGAAATACATGTGGTGGAAATGATATAAGTAAAATACATAGAAATTTGATGTGGAAAATGAGATAGTGGAATTAATTATGTGAATTAAGTGAGATGTGAAAGAAAAATTGTTTAATAGTGAATAGAGAATTTTTATGATAAAAAAAAAGAAAAAAAGAAAAAAGATTAAATATGAAAGTTATAAAAGTTTACAAGGAAATATTGATAAGAAAGCATATGGTGAAAAATAAAAGAATATATGAATTTTGTAATCCAAACTACAATTATTTCCTAAGTTGTGGAAAATTAAGAGTTAAATCGTAAATTTGGGAAATTTTATATTAGAAATAGAAAAGTGAAGTGCATAACACTTAGAATGAGAAACATTTATGTTGTAGTGAATTTTGGAATATTAATAAGCATTGAATTATGTTATATGTGTTATTAAAAGTAAAATATATTGCTACATGAAATTTTGTGCTAAGGACTAAATTACAAAATATATAAAAGTGATATGTGAAATACATGATAATGATTATTAGTGAATTATGGATGAATAAGGAATTTAGAAATATATTACATGTATTAAAGATAGTGAAGATATAAGTATACGGATTATCGGTGCAAGGATTAGATTGTAAAGTATGTAGAAGTACTATGCGAAAAGTGTAAAAGTGATATATGTGCATAATATAATTTGCCCAAGTAGACGAGATAAGAACTATTGGGATATTAGTGGCATGTCATTAAGGAACCTTAGCGCGCTCTCTGATTATTAGCACGTTGGTGCTCTCTGATTATTAGCACGTAAGTGCTCTCTGATTATTAGCACGTCCGTGCTCTCCGATTAGCACATTTGTGCTCTCTGTTTTTATCCGTTTGGTGGTGTTACGTTACATTCAGTATATCCTGTGTGTTCTATTAAGTCTACTGGGCCTCTGAAAAAGGTACAAGACTATTTTAGTGATTATTAAATAATATAAATTTTATGTATTGAAAAGATTTGAAATTGAGAGAAATAAGAAAATGTATGGTTGAAACAAGTAAAGTAAATTATCAGAAATTTTAGCTAAATGGAATAAATGAAAATTTAAAATAAAACATGTGATTCTAGTATTATATAAATGATAATTAAATCAATATGTTTAGTTGGAGCTTAATGAGTAAATAATAATAAAAGTGGATCTAATTGTAAGAATAAGTGAATTAATTGGTAAATTATGTATGATGAATACAAACTGGTCATTTAAATGATTCTGTGTAGTAATATTAGAATAAATTTAAAGTTTAAATGCATGAATGATTTATTGAAGGTAAAATAGTGGTAAGATTTAATGTGTATATATATTGTTTTTACCTTAAGTATTTGAATTATAGTAATACCACTTGTGTGTATACTCAGTGTCACGGTTTGTTTAGTCTTGTGATTAGGTGAAATTTTTGAGAGTCAAATTTGAGATTGCAAGCTTTCATCTTATCACATCTTCAAGCAACAACAAGGTATGTTTTAAAATTTTGAATAGAATGGCATGTACTTAGGAAAAATTAAGTATATCCTAAATAGTAGTAATGGATTTAAATTTAAATTATTTAAATTTATTATTTATCCGTTTTTATGTTCAAATATAATAGTAATTAGCCAAGAATTACTTTGGCATCAAATGTAATATTCCTATATCAGGTTCCTTGAGTCAAACATGGTATAGGGGTGTTACAACTGCGTTCCATCCTCAGATTGATGGTCAATATGAAAGGGTGATTCAAATACTGGAGGATATGCTTCGAAGTTGTGTGATTGATTTTCGAGGGAGTTGGGAGAAATTTCTGTCTTTAGCTGAGTTCGCCTACAACAACATTTTTTAGTCTAGCATCCAGATGGCACCTTACGAGGCTCTGTATGGTCGTAAGTGTCGTATTCTGCTGTGTTGGACTGAGTTGGGTCAACGATGGATTTTGGGTCCTGAGTTGGTTTTCGAGATTGAAGACAAAGTCAGATTGATACGAGATCATCTTAAGGCGGGTTCTGATAGACAGAAGTCTTATGCAGATCTGAAAAGGAGGGATATCGAGTACTCTGTGGGTGGCTTTGTCTTTCTTAAGGTATCTCCGTGGAAGAAGGTTCTGCGGTTCGGACGTGAGGGCAAGTTGAGCCTTAGGTTCATTAGGCCGTATCGAGTTTTGAAGCGTGTGGAACAGGTCACTTATCAGTTAGAGTTACCTCTGGAGTTAGACCGTATCCATGACGTATTCCACGTCTCTATGTTGAGGCAATATCTGTCTGATCCATCTCACGTTGTGTCTGTTGAGGAGATCGATGTTAGACTGAATTTGACATTTGAGGAGGAACTTATTTAAATTTTGGATCAAAATGTAAATGTTCTGAGGAGGAAGTCTATTCCGTTAGTTAAGGTTCTGTAGCGGAACCATGGCACTGAGGAAGCCACGTGGGAACCTGAGGACTCGATGCGTCAGCAGTATCCTCATCTGTTCGAATCAGGTAAATTTCGAGGCCAAAATTTCTTTTAGGGGGTAAAGTCGTAACGCCTTGAATTATTTATCTTTGGTTCTGCGAAATCTGTTATAAATATGTATCTGCTTCAATTGTTAAGTGATTTGAGGGTGTGTTTGAGGTCTTGGGTTCAAGTCCCACTTTTATCAATTTTGCTATTTTTTATCCTAGCCTTATCCCTTTTGGGTGGGCTAATGTTATATTTTCTGTGAACTCATATCAGAATGAGCTTGCTGGTTCAAGTGGTAAGGTGTTAACTTATCTAAAGGTCTCGTGTTCGAATCTCTGCGTGAGCGTGGATGACAATTTTTGCTTCGATTGTGTGATAGAGGTTTGGTGGAAGTGAAATTCTAGGGTAGTTGGATGTGGTTAGTAGGTAGGATTCTGGGGGATAAGGTGGTTAATGGATGGAGTGGGGAGTTGTTTAATTTTAATTTTAATTTAATTTAATTTTTTCTTTTTCCCAAATTCCCTCTGTCTAACTTTTTTTTCTCTCCTGAGTAAATTTCCTTTCTCTCCATCCTTTAATCTTTGATTTTGGTTAAACTGTGTGTTTTTGTTGGTTGATCGGCATTGTGGTGCACCTGTCGCTTTCTTCTGTCCCAATTTTCGATTGTGACTTTATTTGATAAGTTTGGGTAGGTGTAGTTATTGCTTTTGGTTGGTGATTCTTTATTGATGGTTCTTGTTAATGCCGTTTAGGAGAAGATCAAAGGGGCTCATAATTGTCCGTCGATGACTTAGTTTCGTGGAATTACCGTTGTTCAATTGAAGGTAAGGGTTTGGTTGTATAATGGATTGAACGGATCAACTTGGTTTCGATTTTAGTATCGATTTAAGTGATTAATTTGGTGATTTATTGGTCAATTTTAGGTTCTGGTTATCTTGTGGGAGAATTCACGACAAATTCAAATCAGGTGTGTAACGAAAACATGAGAAAATAAGGTTCGACGAAAACCGAAAAAGTGGCTTGTCTATGCTACACGGGCGTGTGCCCGACCTTGTGACCGATCGTGTGCGACACACGACTGTGTGACGAGAGAGTGTGTGGCTGTGTAGGTCACACGTGTTAGGCCGATATGGGCTTATGGGCCATGAGCCAGGCCGTGTGGGCCAAATGGGCAATGCCAATTTGGGCGTGTGGGCCCACACAGGCATGTAGGCCTAAAATTCTAAAATTTTCCCTACGGTCACATATGTCATTTCGATCGACTGTGGGCCTTCCGTAAGGTTGGTAAGGGCAAAACAAACCTTGATGCATGTGATCAGCTATTCTAAAAAATTGATTTGAGTTAGGACAACCGATATGTATGTTTGATTGTTTAGTATATGCATGTATGATATCTGTATACGAGCATGCGGGTTATGTTAACTCTGTTATATATGTATATCAATATTTTGTATCTGTATTTGGGGTGGGATTTGTACATGTGGAGGAAGTGTTCTGTGAGGCGACATTTCACCGTTATTCTGGCAGCTCAGCTGCAAACTATTCTGATTAATGTCATACAGACACTATGTGGTGTGTAGGGCTGGGTGGGTGTTTAATACCCCATGTGGTGTGTTGGGATAGACGAAGATGGTGTGTAGAGGATGGGGGTAGAATTTTGCATATTTGTATGATTTTGTTGAGGACAAATGTCTGTATCTGTTTTGTATACGAAAATCCTGAGTTTATGTGCCTGTATGACTATGTTTGGTTACACACTGAGTTTATGAAAACTCACATCTGTTTGTCTATTCTGTTCATGTTATCCTCAAACATAGGCGGGTCGGTGCGATGGAGTCTCAGTGGTGACCACTAGTTCACGAACTGGTTTAATTAATAGTTTTATTTAAATACTGCATTATTTTGAGATTTTGTAATTTTTGGGATTCTTTGGACTGTTGGTTTTAATTTCGGGATTTTGAAATGGTTTAGATTATTATTCTACGACTTTTAACAAAACAATTCACGAAAATAATAGTTTTACGCAAACAATATTTTTCTAAAATCAAGCTTGGTTTTCAACTATAACGACTTCTAAACTTCCGCTACAAATTCATGTTTTACTTAAAGGGAATAATAGTAAGTTTTTTCGAAAATGTGGACTCTTTTAGAACAATTAATACGAGAAGATGTAACATGAAAGTTTTATTTCAAAACCCTTCTTCGTAACATTTCTAGATTCGGCCATAACGTCTGGGCCGGGTTTAGGGTGTTACACAGTCACTCTGCCCATCCATTTGGTAACCCAAGTCAGAATCGCACGTGTAATGACCTATTTGATGAAGTCTCTGTATCTGGTTATTGTTTATTGTGTTATGGTATTAAGTGTAGCTCCGAGAAAGTAAAGTGTTAATTTTGTTTAAGTATAGTATTTTGTGTATGTGCCAATTAGTGAATCTTATGTTTTGACGAATTGCGTGTTTTGGTGAGATCTGTGGGTTGGCAGATTCTTTTGTTGAGTATATGTCATCCCATAAGTTTAGGCGAGTTCCTTAAGTTTGTAGTTAATAGATTTGTTTATATTTTAATAGGACAATTTAGTTAGCCAAGTGAGAACTAGTTAGAATGAAACTAAGATACTGTAGTTGATAAGACTTAAATGATGATAGGTGCACTTATCATAAGATTCAATGGTGTTAGTGGAATAATCAGATCATTCCACTAAACCTTGTCACTGTGCTTAGGTATAAAAGGATATTAGTGTCTTCACTAATAAACTTTGTGTTTTCTTTGCATTCAGCTTCTTCTTGATTTTTTCTGCACTTTCTTTGAAAAGGTTAAGTCCAGAAACCTTACTAAAGTTGGGTTCACTATATTCAGCCAACTCTCACATTGTTTTAACTCTTTGGTAAATACTGATGAACCCTAGGTTATTTTCAGCATTATTTACGTATTTTTAACTCTCTATGCATAAGTATCATATTAGTATGTAAGGAAGGAAACTTCTTAATTTTGGGTTAAGCGTTAATGTTTCTTGCATGCATGTTTCGTTTCAATGGTGTAATGATATGATAAATGTAATTATTTATATTTGAGCTCAAGACGCTATTGAAGGATCAAGTGAAAAAGGCAAAGGTCCTGCTATATAAACTTTGCTATATTTTTGGTGAGTTCCTTCATACTTCTTTGTGTGTAGTATTTTTGTTTTATATTTTGTGTAAGGTAAGTACTTATGATCTATAAAGGTGAAGTGTATATATATGAAAAGTGGTTGCTCAGAGTTGTCAGTCTGAGTCTGTAATGTCTATGTTAAAGTGTAAGAACCATTCTTCATGCTTAAGCCACTACCTTCTGCTTCTGACAAGAATGATATGGACTGAATTATGGAAATGATGTTAAGGAAAAATATTCATGGCGATGCCTTCAATAGAATGTACATTGGACTGACATATTACGATACATGAAAATAGTTGTGTAGCCTCTGGTGTGGCGAATGTATGTTGTATACCAGATAGGCAAATCATGATAAATGATACAAACAAAGGAAAATGAATGGAATATATGATATGAATCTAACTAAGGATTTGGGTACGTGGTTGGCACGAAGAAGCTTTATCTGTATGGTCATATGGGCGTAATGTATGGTAAATCGGCATATAGACTGTTTGTGTATGGTACTCGCCATTTGGTGAATTGTGTGGTTGTGTTTGACTCTTTGATATGATCTACTTGAAGTATTAGTGGTTATTGATAAGATTTCTTTTGGAACTCACTAAGTTCTTTTGACTTACCTCATTTCTCTTTTCCTTCTCAGGTCTACTGTTGAAGGAAGACATTCTGTTAGACCACGCCAAAGGACGTCTGCTGCTGTGAGACTTCTGTTATTTTGTACTATGCATGACATTTGGGGGGGGTGGTGTTTGATTGTATTTTGAAAAAGATTTGTGCTCAAAACCTATGTTGATAAACTATGTTTTAATGAAGCTTCATTTGAGTTATGAAATGGTTTTCCAGTGTTATATTTCATACGATGAAAATTATCTTATTAAAGCTTATACGCCAATGACTTATACTTTATTTTATTATATTATTAAATGTTTAAATATAACACCCTAGTTTTACAGGGTATATGCCAAAAATAGTTTTACAGATAGATGATTTCTCTGTAGTGACATGTCATACTCGGATCCTCATAAAGGATCGGGTTTGGCGTGTTACAGCACGTCCTTCAGAGTGATAGTACACTTACCGCATGGAAGATGGAATGCGTGCGTCTCGGGTCTCCACTTTTCCACCAATGCGCTTACAAGTGTGGGGTCCAACTTACACCTACAACCAATAAGGGCCAAGTGCAAAAATCCGGCATCTCGCAAGTAGGGTTCAATTGAGGGTGATGGAGGAGTAAGTAGATTACGAATATATGTCTCCAAAATTCGATCTTCCGCCTATATATATATATATAAACATACAAAATATTAAATTCCAATATAACAAGAAAATATTTAAATTAAATTACATTAAATATGATAAAAAATCTTAACATTTGCAATTGATTGACAGAAATGTGCCTGCCATCCAAACGGATTAGAGATTGTGCCATTGTTAATTTCGGAAAACATGAAATAAATTGTAATAGAAAAATATTTTACGAAAAAATTAAGCTAATTTTAATAATAATAGAAATAGAGTTGAGAGAGAAATAAATTTTGAGTGAGAAATTAAGAGGTAATTGAGAGGAATTTGAGATAGATTTAAGAATGTGAGAGAGAGTTGAGATTGAATTGAAGAAAAAAATAAAATGGGGGGATTATATAGAAAATAAATTTTGACCGTTGGGGGGTGTCGTTGGTCCCAACGGCTAATTAAATAGTCGTTGGGGAAATAAGTGTTGAGGTGAGTGCCTATTGGGGAAAAACGCTTCCAGCTAGAAGGGTTTTCAGCTTATGTGGCGAAAGCGCTTCCAGCTGGAAGCGTTTTCATAAAATCGGCCTAGTCTCGTAATTTTTCGAAAAAATAGCCTAATCTAGTTTTTTTTTTTAATTTACAGTATTTTTAGGTTATTCACTCATTTTAAGTATTTAGGGGCATTTATATAAATAATATAAAAAAATTAAACTCGAAAATGATATAACATACAAATTAATTACAAAAATGGGTCGATTTCTATCGTAAACTTTGGTGCCGCCAAGCTGTCAGATGGTACCACCCTAAATTTGCCTTTAATCATCAACTAATCATGGTGTTGGAATCTTCTTTTAAGTGGTGTCACCTGATACATCAGTGGCACGGTATAAATCTTTAAAGAATATAATGTTTCAAGATTAAATAGAACTAAAATACATGGTGAAAAAAATAAAACAATCTTTTTTGTGACGTCGCTTGACACATTAGCGACACCCAGTATAAATTTTTTTAAAAAAAATGATATAGAGAAAAATAATGAAAAAATAAAAAACAAAAAAAAAATATTTTAATGTGGCCTAATAAACTAGTAACACTAATTTGAAATTATCAAAAATTTCATACAAAAAGGCTCGAGTCCTCCGTTACAAGGCTAATCTACTTACTCGTGATGCAGCCTTTGCATTGTTTACTAAAAAAGGAGGTAGTAATGGTTGATGGAATTCTTAGAGTTAGGGGAGAAGGATTAAATCTTGGGTTCTTGATACTTTTTAATTGTTAAGGCATGTACTTTAATTACTTCTCATAGCTATGGAATTAGATTGAAGGGTGCATTGAAAGATATTGTTAGTTTCAATTTCATGTTCCAAATGCAACTCACTTTGTAATTAAGTTGCTTGGATTTTCTTATACCCAACTTCAAGGATCTGTAGAAACAATTTATTGGATTAACATACGAAGAAAATCAAGTTAAGAAAGGACTCTTTTTTAAGTCGGTGTGTTATTGTGTTTTCTTAATTGAAGAGATCTAGTTTTCTTTAAAAAAAAATCACTTTTAAATGATCTTTGATTATATTGTTCCCTTGTTGAAGACTTACTCAAAATTACTGAAGTTTTGACAATCCAATATACACTTATTAAAGAAAAAGCTTGTTATTGTAATTGTATAAGAGGTTGAGAATACTTATTTATTCATACATAAAGAACTTTTGCTAGTACAAATTCTTTGTAATTAGATTGCTTTTCATGATCAATTTGTATCTAAGCTTTCAATCCAATAATCTTTGTGGAAAGAGTAATTTAGTTTATGTATAAAAGTGAAGTTACAACTTGATAAGTGGAGTTAACTTAAATTACATCTTTTACTGTAAATTGATAATGAATTACTCTCAATGCATATATTTAAGAAAGTCAAGATGTAAAATAGTACGCCAACAACTCGAAAATATTTTGTTTAATATTATAAAATATTTTATAATTAAACTTAATATATAATTTATTTATTAAACAGTAATTATAATAAAATAAAGTCATATTTAAATTCAAATCAAACCTGTTAAATCTAACATATAATATACAACCCTTGAACTTTTAATGACGACCTAACAGATAGCACAACCCAATAACCATTAGACTGACCTGGTAAATCTAACATATAATACAACCCTTGAGCTATTCATAGATTTAGTGGATCTAACATAAAACCCGACCCTTGAACCTTCTTTTGATTATCATAATAATTTATTTTTTCTTTTCAGCAGAATTTATATTACTTTTTTTTTTTCCTGCATGTTTTTCACGTCGGGTCATCTATCCATTAGCCTATCAAGGGAATATTTACAGCTTATTTATTCAACATAATAATAATTAAATGAACAATTCACGTCGTTTCTTAGGATTTGGTTCCGGGTTTCCTTTCCTCATCATTGCCACAAATTCATCATAGTTGATCCTTCCATCCTGCAATTATTAAATGATATATTGAATTTGTTGAGTTAATTATTGAACTTGAAGCTAATAATTATTGATTTTGATCTATTCATTGTAACTATTATCCCCTATTCAGTGGATTGGTGATGGATTTGCTTTGTTTTTATGTCAGAAATGGCATGGATATATTGCTTACATTATCGATGTCAACTTCAGAAATGATTTCCTTTATGTCTTGGTCATCATGCATTCCATATTCACGTAGAGCTTGATCCAGTTCTTCAGTAGTGATATACCTGAAAGTAAGCATAATATCTTAGTTTTGAGGTTTATAATTTCCTGCTTGGGTTTTGATCCGGTTCAACTCCGAAACAAGTCATTTAAAATGGAAAAAAGGTATGCAGAAGATAACTGAAATGAACTTTGCTTAGCTTTATTATTGCCATTACCCGCTGTTATCTTTATCAAAGTGTTGGAAGGCATGGTAGAGATGATCTTCTCTATCCATTCGGTTCATATGCATTGTGGCAGTGATGAACTCATCGTAGTCTATGGTTCCATTTCCATCTGCATCAGCCTATGATTTTTTTTTGTAGAGTAAGAAGTTAAACACCATTTATAATGATTTGACAGAAAAAAAAGAAAAGAAAAGAAAGATTAATTGAGGCTTGGAGAAGAGTAGACATACGGCCTCCATTAGTTGTTTAACTTCGTATTCAGAGAGTTTGGTTCCTTGCTTTGCAAGCCCTTGCTTCAATTCTTCAAGCGTTATGGTGCCGCTGTTATCGGTGTCCATGCCCTTGAACATCTCTTTCAACCCCATGATTTCTTCTTCTGATAAACACCCCGCAATCACCTACACAACACAACAATTTTCAGGAAATTATTGATTGTATATTATCATAACTTGTTAGTCAATTAATTAATACATACCCGCAAAGCAACTTTCTTGAACTGGTTCATTGCTTTGAACTGTTTGAGCCTGTTTAGAACTGCATTGTCAAGAGGTGTATCCGGTGCTTCACCATCCTCTTTAATCCATGGATGACCTGTTGTTGTTCATTTTTTATCAGATATACATATATACCTTCTTTAATTCCTTGGCTTTTCCCATAATTTAAAAGAACTTACTTAGAACCTGGCTGGCGGTTAACCTCTGTTTGGGATCCGCGTTTAGCATCTTCCTTACGACATCCTTTGCTTGAGTTGAAATTCGAGGCCATGGATCACTCGAGAAATCAATGTGGCCTCGCAAAATTGCGTTGAATATCCCATTTTCGGACTCTATATATCACGAAATATATATATATATACATATATATTAGGTTGAAGCTTAATTAAGGACTACATGCATTAAAGTTTACTATAAAAGGGAAAAAAAGAAAAGAAAAGGAAATGAGACTGGCAATATATCTAGAATTGATTGCTAACCTGCCCAGAAGGGTGGAGAACCAGATAGAAGAATATACAACATAACTCCGACACTCCATATATCAGCTTCAGGTCCATATTTCCTCTTCAAAACTTCAGGTGCAATATAATATGCACTTCCAACAATGTCTTTGAATTCTTCACCTGTTGGAATTTCCCAAGCCAAACTTTCGGTTATAGATTTCTATTTTATTTAGTTAATTTTAGAAGTTTAGGAAAGCAAGATGAAAATGAACCTGGCTTGTAAAAGGCTGAGAGACCAAAATCAGTGGCCTTGAGAGGGGAATCTTCATCATTGTTCAACAACAAGAAATTCTCAGGCTTGAGATCCCTGTGGATGACCCCCATAGAATGGCAAGTGTGCACAATCTGGACAATGGTTCGAAGCAAAGAAGCTGCAGCACGCTCGCTATAATGGCCCTTAGCAATGATCCTATCAAACAGCTCTCCTCCGGCACACAACTCCATCACCAAATGAACCGAATGCTTATCTTCGTAGGCTCCCTTGAGTTCCACGATGTTAGGCTGACCCGTCAAATGGTGCATGATCTGTACTTCCCTTTTAACGTCTTCAATATCCTCTTTGGTAGATAGTTTTCTCTTGGTTATCGTCTTGCAAGCGAATTGTTCCCCGGTCGTCTTGTGAGTACACAAATGGGTCACCCCGAACTGCCCCCTACCCAATTCTTTACCGATGGTGTACGTTGCTTTAATGTCTTCCATTGGCCGTCCTAAGACGTTCCCGATGGCGTCTGACATGGAGGTGGAGCCGGCTCCTCCTGCTGGTGGTGAACCTTCTGCTTGCTTTGGCGCATCTCCCTTGTCGTCGTTAGCGTCTTCGGCGGCGGGGCTGCCACGAGTGCAACAATTCCCCATTGTGGAAGGGAGATGGAGAGAGATTTGGGAATTCCGATTGGAATGAAAGAAAATGAAAGGAAAAACCAAAAGGCAAGGTTATTGGGAAGAGAAAGAGTGAAGAGAAAAGAAAGGAAAGGATTGTAGAAAGAATAGATTAGTGTTAGAGCATGTTGGATTTTGGGATTGATAGTGAGGGATTATAGGGTTAAGGCAGGATGTCTAAATTATGTTGGGTCGTGCAAATGTTATGTCTTATGTTATTGTTTGAGACACAAAGGTATAGAGGATTTCTCGGACAAAGATTGTGAAACAGTTTTGGTGTCGGTTTGTTTAGGGACTTCCATTGATGGCTGAAAAATGCAAATGAAAAGCTACTGAATTCAGTTGTACTGTTACTTTGTAATGTAGGCCCAAACTTTAACTTAATCCATTATATTTGTTTTTAGTTTAAAACATGATTTGGTTGTTCAAGTATTTTATTCCATCCTTTCCTTTTCATTTCTCTCAACAAAAATTAAAATCTGTCCTATGATTATTTCACCCAATTAAAATGTGATTTGTGAAGTTCATATGAATTCAAACATAATGTCCTTTATATTTATCTTATTTTTAAAATGTTTAATTTCATTTTTTTAACAGTCTTATAATTATATGTTCTGACCATATTTATTCTTTTTGACACGATGTCTACAACTATCCATAATCCCTCCTCAACCCATAAATAGGAGGATAATGTGCTTCAATGCGCTTGAACCCATGTCCTCCTGTATTGGCGACCAGTGCCGGAGCCAAGGGGCGCTAACAGGGGTCCCGGCCTCCCTAAAATAGAAAAAATTTCATTTAGACCATTTATAATTTATAAACATTTAAATTAGTAATGATAAAATTACATTTTGGCCCCCCAAAATAATAAAATTTTGATTTAATTCTTTAAAATTATAAAGATATAGACTATTAAAATGGTGAAATTGTATTTTTACTATCGTAAAAATATACAATTTAATTCTGCCCCAACAAAATTATTTTTACTTCGCCAATGTTGGTAACAATGTTTATGCCAATCAAATTAAAACTCAATCGGCATGTTTAATTTAATATTTAAACTATCAAATTGTATATTATTACAATATTTAGTATTAATACCATTAATAAATATTAAATCTACCAATGAAAATTCAACACATGTAATTTTTTAAAATTAATATTAGGTAAATATTTAACGTAGCTAAAGGGCGGTAGGCAGAGGCTTAGCCCCCTTGGCTCAATAATAAAATTATTTTATAACCCTTCCCCAAAATTAGAAAATTCAATTTGGTCTTTTTAAACCCTTTAATTAAATGGAAAACTTATAATTTAAGTCATTTTGAAAAATTATTAATTTAATTTAAGCCATATTAATATAATTTTTTTTTTCAAATTTTATAAGCTTCCCCTAAATAAAATTTTGACATCACCAAACTAAAAGAATAGTAAAACCAAAAAAATAAAATAGCAAACAAGCATCTTTTTATATGATTTTTTATTAATCGTGTTAAGTACATTTTGCTACATTCGTTTTGCATTTATGTTGTTTTTAGTATTATATTTATATTCGTATTATTTTGGTGTGTTTAAGATAATATAAATATACTTTTTCATGCTAATAATTTATTTTATATACTTGACTCCTTTTGAATGTATGTCATGTTTATGTCATTCCTATATTATATCATGTTTTGGATAATTTGTCATGGCAACTCAATTTAGAGAACAATCGTTATGTTTGTGTCATATTATTCTAAATTCATCTCCTATCATAGATTTTCAATGATTCAATTTTTAAAAAAAAAATTTAATATATTCATATTGTATTTATGATACTTTATAAATTTAATTTTTAAATGTTAAAAATTCATTATATGTAAATTAATTTTGACACATTTGTGTTGTCTTAATGTTAATTTTCATATTATACCGTGTTTTAATTATTTTTCATGTTATTTTTATATGATGTTTTCATCTCAAATTTTATATAATTCATTATAATAATTTAATTTTAACTTTACATTTATTATTTAAAATTAATTAATTTTGAACCTTATATATTTATATTTGTCCAATGTGGTAAGTTTATTTTTAAAATGTTTAATTTAATATTTTAAACTATCAAATAGTATGTTATTACAATATTTGGTATTAATACCGTTAATACATGTTAAATTCACCAATAAAAATTCAGCACATGTAATTTTTTTAAAATTAATATTAAGTGAATATTTAACGTAGCTAAAGGGTGGTAGGAACGGGGCCTAGGCCTCCTTGGCTCAATAAGAAAATTATTTTATAATCCTTCCCCAAAATTAAAAGATTTTCTTGGAATGGTGGGTTGATTGGCTTCTTTCCAAGTGGCAGGGGTGTCAAGCAAGGGACCTTTGTCCCTTTATCTATTTGTGATTGTCATGAATGTGTTGTCTAGGTTTCTAGATGTGACAGCTCAGCAAGGAGTCTTTCAGTTCCATCTTAAGTGTCATCGTGTGCAACTTACCCATCTCACATTTGCTGATTATAACACCGCAAACTCGACCTAGTAGGTTTGACCCGAATTTGGCGAGCTACATTAGCCATCGAAGTAACTCTCCGTTAACTCCCAACCTAACCTCCAACGCACCATGAAAATTTAGCATGTAATGTGCCAAGTCAACATACAACAGCGAAATGTCATATAGTCATACATAGAATGTAAACATGTGAGCTTACAAAACTAACAGAGGAAGGGTTCACATGTCATCGGAAATAGTAACTTAAGGGTTCGCATGAATAGTTAAACATGGTAATTCAGGGTACGTACAGTTAAACATAAATATAGGTATATAAATGTTATTATTAAGGTTCGCACAACAACATAGGTTCGCATAAAAACATAACCCATGAGTTCGCATTACAACATAAGTATAAGTTTGTACAATTACATAGGTTCGCAAAATAACAGCAGTTCACATACCTTCTAAGTTCGCATCTAAACATTAACTAGGGCCGCATACAAAACAAGCTTCGCAACAAAAAAGGGGGTCATTCACACAAGGGTTCACATACTTGATAGGGGAGCTTAAAAATACACAAATTACACTACAATTAGCCAGCAGGTCTTCAGTACAGCCGAAGGGGGTACTTGAAGATGTGTTGGTTATGGTGTGAAATTTTATCATCGTGGTCGACTTTGTAATTCTAGATTTTGAGGAGGACCGTGAAATACCCATTCTGCAGGTTAGATCGTTTTTAGCAACATCAAGGTCCACCATTGACCTAGAAAATAATAATGAGGATCAATGGTGAGACAGAAATCTTTAAATGTGGTTACCAACTGAATGAGGTAAACAAGGAAAAATTAGGGAAGCAATGTTTTGAAATATCTGTAAAAACCCCTAACTACCAAGAGCCAGAAAAGGTGTTTTATGTGATCAGTATAGGTCGAAACAGGAAATTTAAAGAGCGAGATAAACGGAGGAAGGTGGACTGGCACGATGAATGCTGGACGGATACTGACAGAAATGGAACCGGAAGAGCATCCACGTATGCTGTAACAGAGCTAATGGATGAATCCGACAGCAAAACCTAACAAATTTAGAACTGAATTAAACTTTATGTATATTATTGTATTGTTAGTAGTAGTATAAGATTTACTTACGTTTAAACTAATTGAATAACAAACTGAGCACTTTGGAAATTAAGTGTAGGGGCCAAAATAGATTCGGTGTCGCAACACGTAACCTCTATGACACAACACCGCTTCCATACTCAAGAAATCGATAAATCCATCTCGATGTCGCGACACAGCACATTTGTGTCGCAACACAGTAGTCAGTATACCCCAGACTCAAAACTTTCAAAGTGTGTCACGACACCGAACCCTGATGTCGTGACATCAGTATCCTGCCAGAGGTGTCGTGACACGGAACCCCTATGTCGTAACATCGCTGTAATTTTATGCAGGGTTAACCCAACCCATCACGCAAATCGGCTGATTAATTCATACTTTACCCCAATTTTAACCATAAAATAACCTGATTTTAAACCTAAAAACACCACCTATTAACTCTTAAACTCTTTTAAAACCTCAAAATCTCTTAAGCATTCTTAAATCCTAAACTCTATTTTGTTATTTTTTCCTCTTTTCTATCTTTTCTCCTTCTCCGGATTTCAGTCGATGCGGCAACTAAAAACATAATATCAACAAGGCAATCGCAACAAAAGCACCTCAAGGAATTCAAAGCAAACAATCAAGGTTAAGGGTTCCTATCCATAATTTGCTTGATAATTAGTTGCCTAGTTAGAAATTTATTGAAAATGCCTCAGAAAAAAAAAACTAAGAGAACTAATGAACCCGAACCATCAATGGTTCCAAATCCCTCCAATTTTTCGAATCAAAAAGTCGAAAAGCTCTTTTTAGAACTTCAAGGAAAGTCGTTTATCCAAGAAAGAGGATTTGAGGCGTCGATGATTCTATGTCGAAAAATATGGCCTTTGGTCTGATATTATAAGTGGGGACATTTTTGCGTTATCCCAAAAGACTCTGCTGTGGTCTCAGTAGTACAAGAATTTTATGCATCTTTTCGGGACCAAGAGTCTAAGAGGACAGAATGTGCCACATGGGAAACGATACATGTACGAGGGAAAGAAGTGCGAGTCACCCCTCGAGTTATTTGTGAATTTTATAGCGTTCCATATTATGAAAAAGATTTTGTGGAAGAAATTGATTTGGAATACTTTAAATACATAAATATGGATAACGTTATAAATTACTTAACAGAAGGTAGGGGCGAATGGAAGTGTCGCCCAGGTACTAATATTCTCACGTCTTTTAATCATGCAATTATGTTTCCAGTGGCCAAAATGTGGATACAATTCTTGTGCACATGAGTTTCTCATGCTTTAAATGTTTCTAATGTTAATACTTGTAACACCCCTAACCCGTAACCATCGTCGATTTAGGGTTAAGAGACATTACCGGACAATTGGAAACATTTACGGACATTTCATAACATAATATGTCAAATCACATCATAGTGTCCCTTAAATAGGTCTTTGAGACCTTTAACATGCTTTAAAATAGGGGCGGGACTAAATCGAAACACATACAAAAGTTCTCGAAAATTTAAAAATTTTTCTAAGTTATAGAGGTCACACGCCCGTGTGGGCAGGCCGTGTGCCTCCCACGGCCTCAGACACGCCCGTGTATCTAAGCCGTGTCAAAACAGGGCATACATACTGACTTGTCCACAGGCCATGGACACGCCCGTGTGTCTCACCCGTGGTCGACATTGACTTGCACCACACGGCTAGTCACACGCCCGTGTGTCCAGCCCGTGGTCGAGCCTGACTTATTTTAAATTACAACCACGAGAGACACGGTCGAGTCACACGCCCGTGTGCTCAACCGTGTGGGCAAATATAGGCCATTTGCAAGGCCAAAATGCCACCCACACTTAGGTCATCCCTACAAGCACATACAAGCATATTTCTAAACACATTTGATAACCAAAAAACACACCAAATGATCATCATTTCATCCCATTCAATATCATTTCTAAGCATACCAAATTATATTCCAAATAGCTCATCTAATTCACAAATAAACCAAGCATGATTCATCCACAACTTATACTCATTTTGCATCAAGAATCCTACCATTACCTTATGTAACAGCCCGATTTTAACCCAAATCGGAACGGTGGTTTCGGGACCACGAATCCGACTCGGAAAAATATTTTGATATTATTTTCTATGTTTAATATGTGTGAATTAGTGTGTGTAAAATTTTCGTATTAAAATTTGATCGTTTTGGTGTTTAATTGTGAAAAAGGGCTTAATCGCATAAAAAGAAAATTTGGTGGTTAATTGTGTAAGTACTAAATTGATGATGGTTTTATAAATTAAAGTATTGGTAGGATAATTTAGCCATAATTGAGCTTAGTGGCCGGCCAAATTTGCATGAAATAGTGAGTGGAAATTCTTTTATTATATTTTTATGATATAATAATATAACAATAATAAAACATATTAAAGTGGATGAACATCTTTTCTTCTCATCCATTTTTCTCAATTGCCGAAACTAGAGAAGAAAAGAAAGAGCTTGAGCTTTGAAACTTTCGGCCTTTGCATGATCAATTAAGGTATGAATTTGAGTTCGGTTTTTGATATTTTTTACGTTTTTGAAATCGTTGCTTTGAATACTAGCTAGCCCAAGCTTGAATTTTTGAATTTGATGATGTATTCATGAAATGCCATTGTTGATAGCTTGATGAAATTGTTGTTTAGTGATGGAAAATAAATATAGAATGATAGATTGTTAAGTTTAATTAAGATATTTTTGGTAAAAATATTTAAAAAGGATTAAATTGTGAAATTTATAAATTGAGGGGTCAAAATGTGAAATAAATGAAATGTATGAGCTTGTATTAAAGCTGTGAAAATTCGGCCCTTAAGAAGTTTAGTCCAATTTTGAGTATTTTGTGTTTTGTGCAATAGGGACTAAATTGTAAAAATGGTAAATGTCAGGGGTAAAATAGTAATTTGCCCATTTATGTGTTTTTGGATTAAATTGAATGAGAAAAATGTTGAATGAGCTTAATTTGAAATTATTTAGATCAAGAACAAAAAGAATCGGGATTGGATCGGGGAAAAGCGAAGTTGAACGAATAGCCGAGAAACCTAATTCTTTGATTTTCGAGGTAAGTTTTTAAGCAATTGAGTTGAATTAAATTTTATTCAAAAGGGTTATATATAATTTTTAATAGAGTTAAATATGTGCTATGGTATAATGTCGAATGTGTGATACTTGAATTAAAAGTAAAGGTAGCCGAATGTGATACATAGATGTTAATGAAATAGCCATGTGTGACATGAATTTGAAATATGAACATAGCCAATTGTGAGATAAATTTATATGTCAATAGATAGCCGAATGTGATGTTGATTTGGTGAGGAAATAAGGTAATTTGTATATACATGTATAAATGAGGAATTTTAACATCCGAGTACTAAGTGTACGAAATCGGATAATAAGCACTAAGTGTGCGAATTTAACATCCGAGTACTAAGTGTACGAAATCGGATAATAAGCACTAAGTGTGCGAATTTAACATCCGAGTACTAAGTGTACGAAATCGGATAATAAGCACTAAGTGAGCGAATTTAACATCCGAGTACTAAGTGTACGAAATCGGATAATAAGCACTATGTGTGCGAATTTAATTTCCGAGCACTAAGTTTGCGAAATCGGACAAAGGATCTAAATTGCATGATTTGAACTTCAAAACACATTTGGTACAAAGGAATTTCGATTGATGAATATGGAAGGTGTGAGTGTAAATACCATCTTAATGGTTGAATTCGGTAAGTTCTCGATACTATGAGAGGTTATTATTCGAATGGTAAGTATAAAGTTCATAAGTAGTATATGCATATAAACCGATTGTTAAATGTATGTTTGTTCGAATTTTGGAACTATGAAAGGTGATAGATTGGTATGTTTTCGTACTTGAGTGATGAATGGATTTAAGACTTATGAGAAGTCTATGTTTAAATGTTTGGATATTCGGATTAAGGGTTAATAAATGTGTAAATTTCTATTATAATGCATTTTGGCTTGTTATGTAATTGCTTAAAACTTACTAAGCTATGATAGCTTACTGTGTGTGTGTTTTATTTGTATGGTTTTATAGATTTTGAAGTTTAGCTACGAGCTCGGGGATCATCGTCAAAGTCTATCACACTATCGACTCATTTTGGTATTTTATAAACTGAATTTTTGAAACTATGAACATATATGGCATGTATAGGCTAGTAATATTATGTTTGGTTTTGAAGTTGTATATATTTGTATAAGCCATGCGAAAATGACTTGTAACACCCCAAACCCGACCCAAACACTACTACCGGATCTGGTATGTCACTAAGGAATTTTATAAAATTGTCACACTTTGGAAAACGAGTATCATGTTTAATCATTTTAACCGGAAAGACTTAGTAATTTAATATTCTGTATAAAATGTAAATTCAAATGATACCTTGGTGAATTAGGAAAAAGAACTAAGTTGTTACATGCCTTAGCTTAATTTTAACATGAAATTTAAAAGTCCAATAATAAAAACCCAACATGAAACCCAAAATAAATATGAGTCTAGTGGCCCATGGCCTTATTACATTGAAACTTAAAATCCTCTTAATAAAAAAATGATAATAAAATAACTGAATAATAAAAAGCCTTTTGCTGAATCCAAATACTCTCTCGCATGGCCACCTTGCGCTCTTCTCCAGCCCGGTCCGATGCGCTAAGTGCTACCTGAAAATGTTAAATAATAAGGTGAGTCGCGAGACTCAGTGTGCAACCCTCATGTACCATTAGATTTGGGCCTTAGCCCCACAGAACAGAATAACAGTTTAGTATATAGCAAAAATTATGCAAGCCCAACCCAAATCCTAGGTTTCCATCCGCTACACACCGCTCTTACATGCCAATCACACCATTGAGGATTTCTACAATCAACCTATACCGCTACACACCATCGATGGCAGTCATGCTGCTCATCGTCAGATCATGGCCGTAGCCACTACAACAGGTCATGGCAAAAGCCACTACAACAGGTCACGGCAAAAGCCGCTACAATAGGTCACGACAAAAGCCGCTACAACAGGTCATGGCAAAAGCCGCTACAACAGAACACTTCCCCTTTCTTCAAACCTAACCCCATGCAATCACAGAAATCGGCATACTTATCACACATATCATCTTAACAGGAACATTCACTTAGGAATGACAGAGATCACTAACCTGGTGATTCACTTTTACCCTCATCGGGTTTCAACCATTATGTCGGGATTTCGGCATTTATCAAAATATAACAGATTTGTAAACAAATTTTAACAGGCAATCTAAATGGTATGGAAGTGTTACACACCTGATATCGTGTAGTTTTACACCCTTAGTCAATATCCTTACTATCTGGATCTACAACCCTTAGTCTAAAACCTTGCTCAAAAGCCGAAAGAACACGAAGATTTGGGCTCCCCTACATTCGGCCAAGGGTTAATAAATACCCGAATTTACACGTTTAAAATTAATGGATCTCCTTACCTTGAAATCCTGAAAGTAACACGATTCGTGTGTTACTGAACTCTGACTTAGAGATCTATGTGATTGACTCCTCTTCAAATCCCGAATCACGTCAAAAATAAGAGAAAAACTCAAGGTTAGTTTCCTTATAGCCATTCGGCTAGAGTCTCTAAAAGCCGGAAAGGATTGAAGCCTTATGAATCGATACTTACCTTCAGTTTATTTCGAGATTCAGCACAAGCAGATACCACAGAGAGAATTCGGTAAACACAGGAGATGAGATCTAAAGATTTCGGCTTTGATGAAAATCCCGAAAAAGATGAACTGATGCGTTTTCGGCTTTTAGAAAATCTGAGTGAGGTGTTTCGGCTTTGGCTTAGAAAGAAAATAAACAAGAAGCGAGGAAAGGCTTAGAGGTATCGGCTAAAGTGTTTGAAAGAGATGAGAAAGGAATTGCCAGAGGATTCGGCCTAAAAGAAAAGAAAAAAAGTTGAGAGGGAGAATGAAGTGGGGATTTCGACAGAGAAAAGAAAAAGATGATTAGAACTTGACAGCAAATTTCGGCACACACTTCTGTCTATACTAAACCGATTCCTCACCCTTACTGAGTTTGATTTTCGGCCAACACTAGCTTCCACAAGATAGCTCCTATCCTTTTTCCTTATCTTAATCTATTAACTCCTCAAAAATAGCCCTAATTAGCACCAACTCCTCCCTTCTTTATCTGCTTATTATCCTCATAAATTAAACATTAAAAATCCCTATTTTATAGCCTTGTTGCCGTCCCCTATGGCTCCCTTTAAGTGTTTAACTTGGCCCAATTACTTGGGCTTCAAGCAGCCAAAATTGGGCCTCCTCTCTCCCTTACTACTGACGCCACTTCTAGCTCCCCTATAGCGCCACTTACTTTTGGGCCACAAGCCCATTTTGTCATTTAAAACACATATAACTTCCTTTTAAAAATGCTAGAGTGTCTACGCAGAGATTTTAGTCAAGGCCTCAGCCCATTCTTGAGCCCAATTAGTACCTAAATTCTCAATTTAACATATTAAGCATACATTACACAAAATGCACAGGCCCAATAATTCGGGATGTTACAGTTCTACCCCCTTAAAATAAATTTCAACCTCAAAATTTACCTGATCAAAAGAGATGGGGATATTGTTGTCAGATAACATCTTCTGGCTCCCACGTCGCCTCTTCTGTGCCGTGATTCTGCCACAGAACTTTGACCAAAGGGACGGACTTCCTTCTCAACACTTTTACGTCTTGATCCAAGATTTGCACTGGTTCTTCCTCAAAGGATAAATCTGGCCTTACTTCAATCTCTTCCACCGGCACCACGTGCGATGGATCAGAACGATAACGTCTTAGCATCAAAATATGGAACACGTCATGTATCCGTTCCAACTCTGACGGTAACTCCAATCAATAAGCCACTGGCCCACGCGTTCCAGCACCCGATAAGGCCCAATAAACCGAGGACTTAACTTACCCTTCCGTCCAAACCTCATTACCTTCTTCCATGGAGATACTTTCAAAAAGACCTGATCTCCTACTGCAAATTCCATCTCCTTCCGCTTTAGATCCGCATAAGACTTTTACCGATCAAACGCCTCTTTCAACCGAGCCCGTATTAACTTAACTTTCTCCTCCGTTTTTGAAACTAGTTCTGGACCCAACACCTGGCGTTCACCCAACTCTGTCCAACAAGTGGGGGTACGACATCTCCTTCCGTACAACGCTTCATAAGGTGCCATCCGAATACTAGCTTGATAATCGTTTATTGTATGCGAGTTCGCCAAAGGTAAATACTCCTCCCAACTACCCCTAAAGTCGATGATGCAACCTCCTTAGCATATCCTCCAAGATCCGAATTACCCTCTCGGTCGACCATCGATGCGGTGAAAAGCGCAAGATACTAAAGTCTAACCTTGTTCCCATTGCTTGATGAAGAGCCTTCCCGTAATCGTGGCGTGAACCTAGGGTCCCTATCTCGATATAATCGACACGTGTACACCATGTAGTCTCACGACCTCGACCACGTACAACTTAGCCAACCTCTGCGCAGAGAATAGTCAACACGAACCGATATGAAGTGAGCGGACTTCGTGAGTCGATCCACAATCACCCAAATTGAATCTTCTTAGTGGGCGTAAGGGGTAACTCACTAACAAAATCCATCGTGATTCTCTCCCATTTCCATCTGCGGAATCTTCACCGGTTGCAACAACCCCAAGGCAATCGGTGTTCCGCTTCACTTGCGACATGTCAAACACTTACCCACGAATTCAATTACTTCTCGCTTGGACTGTGCCACCGACTGCTCTCGCAAATCCCTGTACATCTTAACCCCTCCAGATGCATAGCGTAAGGGCTACTATGCGCCTCCTGAAGAATCATCTGCCTTAACTCCACATCCTTCGGCATGCAGACTCTCCCTTGGAAACACAAAACTCCATCACAATTCAAGCTATAGTCATCTACTTCACCATTCTGCACTTGTCGAATTCGAGCACTCAAGACATCATCCAGAAGTTTCTTTTCTTTGATTTGACTTGTCCACATGGGTCTTACTTGAAGTTCGGCCACCAGACTGTCATCCTCATATAGGCTAAGATGAGCGAACATCGCCCTTAAATCCGCTATCACCTTACGACTCAACGCATCCGCCACCACGTTAGCCTTACCCGGGTGGTACTCAATCGAGCAGTCATAGTCCTTTAACAGCTCGATCCACCTTCTCTGTCTTAGGTTCAACTCCTTCTGGGTAAGGATATACTTCAGGCTCTTATGGTCCGTATAAATAACCGACTTTTCCCCATACAGGTAGTGCCTCCAAATCTTTAGAGCAAACACTACCGCCGCCAATTCTAGATCATGCGTAGGGTAGTTCAACTCATGTGGTCTTAACTGTCGGGACGCATATGTAACCACCTTTCCATCTTGCATCAACACACAACCTAAACCTGTGTGTGACGCATCACAGTAAACGGTAAATTCTTTTCCCGCCTCTGGCTGGATTAACACTGGTGCTTCTGTCAAAATTCTCTTCAATTTCTCAAAGCCTTCCTGCTGTTTGTCGGTCCACACAAACGATACTCCCTTCCTCAACAACTTAGTTAAAGGTGCCGCTATCAATGAGAACCCTTCAAAAAACCTTCTGTAATACCCGGCCAATCCCAAGAAACTTCAAACTTCCGCCACAGACTTCGACGGTTCCCAATCCAATACGGCTTCTATCTTCCGAGGGTCCACCCTAATTCCCTCTGCAGAAACCACATGTCCTAAGAAAGTTACTTCCCTTAGCCAGAACTCACACTTACTGAACTTTGCGAACAACTACTTCTCCTTCAAAGTTCGCAACACCACCCGAAGATGTTCATCATGTTCCTCTTCTGACTTGGAATAAACCAAGATGTCGTTGATGAACACCACGACGAACCGATCAAGATATGGTTGGAACACCCGGTTCATCATATCTATAAATGTTGCTGGCGCGTTCGTCAACCCGAACGGCATCACCAAGAACTCATAATGACCGTACCGAGTCCGAAACGCCGTCTTATGAATGTCTCATTCCTTAACCCTTAACTGATGATATCCCGACCTTAAGTCAATCTTAGAAAAGACCGAAGCTCCTTTGAGTTGATCGAACAGATCATCGATTCTCGGTAGTGGGTACTTGTTCTTAATAGTCAACTTATTCAGTTATCGGTAGTCCACGCACATACGCATGGATCCGTCCTTCTTCTTCACGAATAGGACCAGCGCTCCCCATGGAGACACACTCGGTCGAATAAACCATTGATCCAACAGTTCCTGGATCTGAGCTTTGAGTTCCACCAACTCCTTCGGCGCTATTCGGTAAGGAGCAATGGACACCGGAGCCGTACCCGGAAGTAGCTCTATTCCAAACTCCACTTCGCGATCCGGGGGTAATCCTGGTAACTCCTCCGGAAAAACATCCGCGAAGTCCCTGACTGTTCGAACCTCATCGACAGTCACCTCCTTAGCATCCAAGGCACTGATAAAAGCTAGAAATGCGTTACATCCCTTCCGAATCATCTTTACAACTTTCAATGCCGATACTACATTGGACAAATAATTCCTCCTCTCTCCTAACATAACCACCTCCCCGCCTTCCGGGGTACTCAACACCATGCGCTTAATCTCACAATCCAACTTAGCACGATGTTTCGTCAACCATTCCATTCCTAAGATAAGGTCAAACTCTCCAAACGGTAATTCTATTTAGTCTGTCGGGAACACTACCCCTTGAGTTTCTAAAGGTACATCCTTAAATAGTTTGTCCACTACCCTAGATTGTCCTAGGGGACTAACCACAATCATCTTCCTAGTAGTTGTTTCAGAATCTATACTTAGGGTCTCAGATACCGAACATGCAACATAGGAGTGGGTTGACCCAATATCAATCAAGGTAAGAAATGGTTTATCAACAATAAGAAACATGCCGGTTATTATATCAGGTGCGTCACCATCCTCCCGTCGACGAGCTGCATAAACTAGACCCGGCTGCCTCGCATCTACATTACCTGTACCCCTACCAGGTGCTCCACGACCCGACCAAATCCATTTCCACCTCTCGGCTGCGCCACGACCCCTGCGATCGGGTGACCACCTCCCTAGCCTCGATCCGAACCTCGCCTAGCCGGGGCCGCACTGATCCAACGTGGACAATCCTTAACTGATGCTCCGTGAATCCACACCTAAAACATCCACCGGTTTTCATTCCGCACTTCCATAATGCGCTTCCCACAAGAAGGACATGATCGCTTCGCCCGTCGAGCACGAGCCGCCCATCGCACCTAGGCCTTTTCTCAAAATTTTCTCGATGATCCCGATGGCTTAAAACTTCTCTTATTCTTACCCCGATCCTTATCCTTCTCTTGTCTTTCAGTCCGCTTCACCTCCTCCGCTATCTTAACCTTCTCCACCGTAATGAAGAAAGTCTTTCTCTCACTGCGGTGCTATCAAAACCCTTAACTCATTCCGCAGATCCATCCTCGAACCGTACACAACGTTCATATTCAGTTGCTACCATTCCTCGAGCGTAGCGACTCAAGCGCAGAAACTCCGCCTCATATTCAGCCACAGATTTACTTCCCTGCACCAAATTCAGAATGCCTTCCTCTGTGCATCCACATAGCCGCCCCCAACGTATTTCTTTCACGAAAGGATCCTGAAGAAATCCCATCAATGTCAGTGATGCGGCATGCCCTCCTTTACCGTGAGCCACCATCGGTAAGCCTCGTCTCAAGAAGAGACACGACCCTTTTCAACTTTTCCTCCACCGTGAAGTCCGTGTCATCCATTATGCGCTCAGTCGCTTCTAACCAGTACTCAGCTATGTTAGGGGCTACGCCAGAAACACCTCTAAACATCTCCGCTCCGTTGGCTCGGAGTCATTCCGACATTGATTTCTCGAGCTCAACCGATGCTCGCTCCAAAGAACTCTTTCGAGGACCCGCAACATCGCCGAGATATCGCATCATCTCTCGGGCGCTGGTCCCGGTCTCTCCTCTGACCAGTAGCTCCCAGTATCTCGCTCTCTTAACCCGTGGCGGACCTGCGGCTGGCTCGACACGGTCATCCTACCCCCTACCACGACCACGCGGCGGGCGTCCCTCGACCCCTTGTACTCATTCTTTCGATCGACATTTATCTGATTAAGAATTTTATGAATTAATAAGTTTCTTCCACTGATTAACCACGAACATTCTTATGAACAGTAGTTTAAGAGTAGTTCTTTCGAATTCGAAATTACATCTACAAGTTTCAGTGTCAAGTTTGTCTCCTAGTTCTAAGAAACACATACATGCAATCATCAAATAACATCCACAAACTTACATTCATCACCTAAGGGTATTTTCGGCATTTCACTACCCAAGGGTATTTTCGTAATTTATCCTGTAGGGGTATTTTTGTAATTTTCCAAAATAGGGTTCCTTGATGATTTCGTGAAACAAAGGTATTTTGATAGTTTTTGCAATCCAGGGTATTTTGGTTATCTTACAAATCAGGGTATTTTGGCCATTTTACGAATCAGGGGTAATTTGGTAATTTTCAAACTAGGGTACTTTGGCCATTTTTTTCCAAATCAGGGGTATTCTGAATTTTTTTTTTCTACAAATCAAGGGTACATTTCAAAATTTTACCAAAACTAAGGGGTTTTTTTTTTAAACAGGGGTGTCTTAGAGAATTTGATTTCAAAAGAATACTAGTGGCGTTCGAGTGTTTGTGGTTTTTGATTGATGTTGTGTGTTGTACATTTTTTTTTAAACCGTTGACTTTGTAAATCGAGGTGTTTCCATAAATCTGGGGGTATATTTGCAAATCATGGGTATCTTGGTAGTTTTCAAGATAAGGTATTTTAGCAATTTTGTGAAAATAGGGTGGCTGGTCCCTTTCGGGTTTTAGTTATGGATTTTGGCCCACAACAAATCCTCGTGGCTAGGGTGAACAAATCACTACGCACTGTAGGATTCCAAAGTGAAGAGGAGGTGAGTCACCAGGATCGCTTAAGTACCAGCTCTCTTAGGATCCAATCCTAGACATGCGCATACTGTTGCCACACCCTAGTCTTGCGACTGCTCACGGGTTTGTTTAGTGAAATTAAGTCTTATGAGATTGAAGGAGTTGTTTCAGCTAAGCCTAGAGTCCATCAAGTTCTAATCTAGATAGTCTATGTCCCATAAAGCCCACATATATAGCACACAGTGAGTTCAGAATACTTACCTGGCGGACTTGGGCCGGAGACGCATGTGCCATGCCAAGAGAACCATCCTGTATCATTTATAAGTATACATGTTTCAAAAACCCATTTTTAGAAAATGTTTTGGGCCAAAACCCCAAAGCCGAGTTTTGAACCTGGCTCTGATACCAATTTGTAACACCCCAAACCCGGCCCAAACACTACTACCGGATCTGGTATGTCACTAAGGAATTTTATAAAATTGTCACACTTTGGAAAACGAGTATCAGGTTTAATCATTTTAACCGAAAAGACTTAATAATTTAATATTCTGTATAAAATGTAAATTCAAATGATACCTTGGTGAATTAGGAAAAAAAACTAAGTTGTTACATGCCTTAGCTTAATTTTAACATGAAATTTAAAAGTCCAATAATAAAAACCCAACATGAAACCCAAAATAAATATGAGTCTAGTGGCCCATGGCCTTATTACATTAATACTTAATATCCTCTTAATAAAAAAAAATAACTGAATAATAAAAAGCCTTTTGCTGAATCTAAATACTCTCTCGCATGGCCACCTTGCGCTCCTCTCCAGCCCGGTCCGATGCGCTAAGTGCTACCTGAAAATGTTAAATAATAGGGTGAGTCGCGAGACTCAGTGTGCAACCCTCATGCACCATTAGATTTGGGCCTTAGCCCCACAGAACAGAATAACAGTTTAGTATATAACAAAAATTATGCAAGCCCAACCCAAATCCTAGGTTTCCATCCGCTACACACCACCCTTACCTGCCAATCACACCATTGGGGATTTCTACAATCAACCCACACCGCTACACACCATCGATGGCAGTCATGCTGCTCATCGTCAGATCATGGCCGTAGCCACTACAACAGGTCATGGCAAAAGCCACTACAACAGGTCACGGCAAAAGCCGCTACAACAGGTCACGGTAAAAGCCGCTACAACAGGTCACGGCAAAAGCCGCTACAACAGAACACTTCCCCTTTCTTCAAACCCAACCCCATGCAATCACAGAAATCGACATACTTATCACACATATCATCTTAACAGGAACATTCACTTAGGAATGACAGAGATCACTAACCTGGTGATTCTCTTTTACCCTCCTCGGGTTTCAACCATTATGCCGGGATTTCGGCATTTATCAAAATATAACAGATTTGTAAACAAATTTTAACAGGCAATCCAAATGGTATGGAAGTGTTACACACCTGATATCGCGTAGTTTTACACCCTTAGTCAATATCCTTACTATCTGGATCTACAACCCTTAGTCTAAAACCTTGCTCAAAAGTAGAAAGAACACGAAGATTTGGGCTCCTCTACATTCGGCCAAGGGTTAATAAATACCCGAATTTACACGTTTAAAATTAATGGATCTCCTTACCTTGAAATCCTGAAAGTAACACGATTCGTGTGTTACTGAACTCTGACTTAGAGATCTATGCGATTGACTCCTCTTCAAATCCCGGAATGCCGAAAATAAGAGAAAAACTCAAGGTTAGTTTCCTTATAGCCATTCGGCTAGAGTCTCTAAAAAGCCGGAAAGGATTGAAGCCTTATGAATCGATACTTACCTTCAGTTTATTTTGAGATTCAGCACAAGAAGATACCACAGAGAGAATTCGGTAAACACAGGAGATGAGATCTAAGGTTTTCGGCTTTGATAAAAATCTCGAAAAAGATGAACTGATGCATTTTCGGCTTTTAGAAAATCTGAGTGAGGTGTTTCGGCTTTGGCTTAGAAAGAAAATAAACAAGAAGCGAGGAAAGGCTTAGAGGTATCGGCTAAAGTGTTTGAAAGAGATGAGAAAGGAATTGTCAGAGGATTCGGCCTAAAAGAAAAGAAAAAAAGTTGAGAGGGAGAATGAAGTGGGGATTTCGGCAGAGAAAAGAAAAAGATGATGAGAACTTGACAGCAAATTTCGGCACACACTTCTGTCTATACTAAACCGATTCCTCACCCTTACTGAGTTTGATTTTCGGCCAACACTAGCTTCCACAAGATAGCTCCTATCCTTTTTCCTTATCTTAATCTATTAACTCCTCAAAAATAGCCCTAATTAGCACCAACTCCTCCCTCCTTTATCTGCTTATTATCCTCATAAATTAAACATTAAAAATCCCTATTTTATAGCCTTGTTTCCGTCCCCCCTTATGGCTCCCCTTTAAGTGTCGAACTTGGCCCAATTACTTGGGCTTCAAGCAGCCAAAACTGGGCCTCCTCTCTCCCTTACTACTGACGCCACCTCTAGCTCCCCTATAGCGCCACTTACTTTTGGGCCACAAGCCCATTTTGTCATTTAAAACACATATAACTTCCTTTTAAAAATGCTAGAGTGTCTACGCAGAGATTTTAGTCAAGGCCTCAGCCCATTGTTGAGCCCAATTAGTACCTAAATTCTCAATTTAACCTATTAAGCATACATTACACAAAATGCACAGGCCCAATAATTCGGGATGTTACATGGCTTGTCCATCTTGTTAATCTTGGAATTTATATTTTGGCTTGATGATTATGTTTGGTTGTGGTTTTGGTTGATTTGGTTTTGGTATATATAAGTATGGTTAATGTATAGAGTTTAAATGAAATGGAGTAAAGATGTTATAAACTTGTTAACCATATTTTGCAATGAAACAGTTTTTGGTTAGCAGCAGTGGTGTGATTTTGAAAAATCACCAAAAATAGGATAAATGGAATTAGAAAGTGAATAAGATATAGAATTAAATCTTATTGTGTCTATTTTTATATGAAAGAAACAGAGTAGGCAAAAAATTTTATATTATGAGATATTTAAATTTTAGTGAGACTGGTTCTGAAAGACTTCGTGATCCCCTATTCTGTCTTGGAAAAATTATTAAAAATTTTAAAAACATAATCATGGAGCATAGTTTATATGCTTAGAATCCTTAATGAGTCTATTTTTGATTGGAATAAACTAGAACATTAATTAAATTCTGTACAAAGAGATAACTGAGTTTTTGTAAAGACAGGTCAGAACCATCAAACAGTGAAATAGGAGAAAGTTTAATGAATAAAATGTACTAATTTTCCACAAGAAAATTTCTGGAAAAATTATATTAAGAATATATTTGAGTCTAGTTTCAAGAAAAATTTACGGATCTAAATTTCGAGTTTTGTAACTCGAGTTATAGTTAATTTAGTCAATATGACGCAGATGGACAATTTCAATTTTTATGCCCCGAATTAGTAGTTAAGTTTAGTAATGCCTCGAGCTCGACTCCGGCAACGGTCTCGAGTAAGGGGTGTTACACCTTGACCATTTCACAATCATGGAATCATATCAAAAATAAAACATCACATAACATGATTCTTCATTCATTACACAACTATTTTACTAGCCAAATCACATGGCAATACACATATTTCAAACATAACCCAAGGTAACTAGCCTATACATGCCATACTTAGTATATACATTTTCAAAAGGGTACCAAGATAAGATTGAATAGTGTGATGACGATCTTCGACGATTCCCCGAGCCTTCAGTAGCTTTGACAATCTATAAAACAGAGCAAACACACACAAAGTAAGCTTCCAAAAGCTTAGTAAGCCATATACAAATAAACTTAGCATAAAATGCACATAGTCACATTGATACAATGACATTAATATTTCTCATTTGCAAATTCATCACATATCCTTTGGCTCATTTGTTTAGCCATTACTTACACACACTTCATAGCTCAAAGTACCACTTTACTCGTAGCTCATTCAAGTTTGTATCACATAATATCTCATCAAACTTAAACACATAATCACTTTAGTAAGCTCATATATACACTTACCTTTCATACACATACATAAGGTACCTGTCAAACGTACCTAAATTGTTTATACATTTCTCATAGACATTCATTTCTCGGACTTGCCCGTTGAACCGTTCAGAATCAAATAGAAAGCTCGGGATACTCAGAATGATTGTACAATGCCAACGTCCCAGACGTGGTCTTACATGTAATCAGATATCGATGCCACTGTCCCAGACAGGGTCTTACACGAATCAATACGATGCCAATGTCTCAGACATGGTCTTACACGTAAATCTCATATCGATGCCAACGTCCCAGACGTGGTCTTACACGAAATCTCGAATCAACGCCAACATCCCAGACGTGGTTTTACATGATCTCACATATCGGAAACCTATGTCATGACATATGTAATCCTATCTATTCCTAGGTTTGTACGGGACTTCTCGGACTTTGTTATACTATCAATTCTTCCTCGGTTTTCATGTACTCATCATCTCATACACATTCATCATAAAGAATTTTCATATGAACATACATATAACAATGTAAATACATTTATTTGTATATCGACTTACCTCGAATTCGGATAAACGGAAACGAACTCGGCTACTCAATTACTTTCGATTTCCCGCGATCTAAGTATGTTTATCTTTGGTTCTTGATCTATACATATTCAAATTTAACTCATTTATTCACTAATTCATTCAATTCAATCCAAAAACATATATTTAGGGCAATTCACAAATTAGCCCTCATATTTTCACATTTTGACAATTTAGTCCTTATTTCACAAAATCACAAAATATACAAATCTCATGTTACCCATGCCTAGCCGAATTTTACTCATGCTTATCTAAGTCCATATATTTCATTTATTTCATAATTTAGTCCCTCAAAATATTATTTTCTCAATTTTAGTCCAAATTACTCAAATTCATCAAAAATTCAAAGACAAACTATGTTAATCTATCACATATATTTCATATTTCATCATTAAACATCACAAAATACATGAATTCATCCATGACACATCTCAAAATCTTCATCAATTTACAAAATTGAAGCATGGGTTTTGAAGAACACGAAGCAACGATTGCAAAAACGTAGAAATTATCAAAAACCGAAGCAAAACATACCTTGAATTTGGATTAAACCTAGCCGAATGACGCTTGGTTTCTTTCTTTTCTTTTCTTTTTGATATTCGGCCAAGAACAAGACAATATGGCCTATTTTATGACTTTATTTTACTTAATATTACTTTAATTATCAGTTTCCAAATTTAGCCTTTTTATTTTCATTAAAATTCCACTAACTTTAGGCATTAATGTCCATCCATATTTCCAATGGTTTGATTGCATTATAAGGACATCACATTTGTAAAGACATGACACTTAAGTGCTTTTAACATATAGCATGCAAATTTTGCATCTTTCACAATTAAGTCATTATGTCAAATTAAGCACACAAATGGACAAATTAATTCACGGAAATTTAACACATACTTAATCACATACTGCAGACACAGAAAATAATATTAAAATATTTTTATGACTCGGATTTGTGGTCTCGAAACCACTATTCTAACTAGGGCCTAAACCGGACTGTTACAATTCTCCCCCTTTAGGGATTTTCGTCCCCGAAAATCTTACCGTTGAATAGGTTAGGATATTGCTGTCTTATAGAGTCTTCAGGCTCCCACGTAGCCTCTTCAACCCCATGTCGATGCCACAACACTTTCACTAACGAAATTTTCTTATTTCGCAATTCTTTCACTTCACGAGCTAAGATACGAATCGGCTCTTCTTCGTAAGTCATATCAGATCGGATTTCAACCTCAGACCGAGGAATCACATGTGATGGATCGGATCTGTATCGTCTAAGCATTGATACGTGAAATACATTATGAATCTTTCCCAGTTCAGATGGCAACAACAACTTATACGCAACTGGCCCAACTCTTTCGATGATCTCATACGGACCTATGAACATCGGATTTAATTTACCTTTTTGTCCGAATCGGAGTACTTTCTTCCACGGAGATACTTTTAAGAACACTTTGTCACCGATCTCAAATTCAATATCCTTTCGTTTCAAATCTGCATAGGACCTCTGACGATCTGACGCCGCTTTCAAATTATTACGGATCACTTTCACTTTCTGTTCTGTATCTTTTATCAAATCAATCCCGTGTATCTTATTTTCACTGAGCTCGGTCCAATACAGAGGTGTTCTACATTTGCGTCCGTACAAAGCCTCATATGGTGCCATTTTAATGCTCGACTAAAAACTGTTATCGTACGCAAATTCAATCAATGGCAAATATTGTTCCCACGCACCATCAAACTCAAGGATACAACATCTCAACATATCTTCGAGTATCTGAATAATCCGTTCGGATTGACCACCAGTCTGTGGGTGAAAAGCTGTACTGAAATGCAATTTCGTGCCTAAGACTTCTTGTAATTTCTTCTAGAATCATGATGTAAATCTCGGATCTCTATCTGATACAATAGACAGTGGCACTCCGTGCAATCTCACAATATCAGAAATGTAAAGCTCAGCTAGCTTATCAAGAGAGTAATTAGATCGTACCGGAATAAAATGGGCAAATTTCGTCAATCGATCAACTACGACCCAAATTGCATCTTTCTTTCTCGGAGTCAATGGCAATCTAGAAACAAAATCCATCGTCACTCTATCCCATTTCCACTCAAGAATCAGAATCGGTTGTAACAAACCAGATGGAATCTAATGTTCAGCTTTAACTTGCTGACACACTAAACATTTCGATACAAAATCAGAGATATCCCTTTTCATACCAGACCACCAATAATGTTGCTTCAAATCATGATAAATCTTTGTACTTCCCGGATGAACAGATAGTCGACTACTATGAGCTTCATGCAAAATTAACTGAATCAACTCTAGATTTCTCGGAACGCAAATCCTATTCCGAAATCTCAAACAATCATCCACATTAACTCAAAATTCAGAATCAGGGTTCGAATCACACTGAACTCTTTTCGCTAACATTTCATTATCAATTTTCTGAGCATCACAAATTTGTTGTAAAAACAATGGTTTCGCTTTCAATTCAGCCAAAACTGAACCATCGTCAGATAAGTCTAAATAAGCATTCATAATACGTAATGCAAACAGTGATTTTCGACTCAAAGCATCAGCAACAACATTTGCCTTACCCGGATGATAGTCTATCACAAGCTCGTAATCTTTTAAAAGCTCTAACCATCTTCTCTGTCGCAGATTCAAGTCTTTCTGAGTCATTAGGTACTTCAAGCTTTTATGATCCGAAAACACGTGGCATTTCTCACCGAAAAGAAAATGGCGCCAAATCTTTAATGCAAAAACAATTGCAGCTAGCTCAAGATCAAGTGTCAGATAGTTCTTTTCATGCGGCTTCAATTGTCTCGAGGCATAAGCTATAACTTTGCCTTCCTGCATCAAAACACATCCCAGACCATTTAACGAATATAAATCACAAACTCTTTACCCGATTCTGGTTGTACCAAAATTAGAGCTTCGGTCAAAAAGGCTTTCAACTGATCAAAGCTTTTCTGACATTTATCTGACCATTCAAATCTCACATCTTTCTGAAGCAATCTAGTCAACGGTGTAGCAATCATCAAAAAGCCTTTTACAAACCTTCGATAGTAACCAATAAGTCCCAGAAAACTGCGAACTTCAGACACATTCTTCGAAGGTTTCCATTCCAGAATAGCAGAAATCTTACTCGGATCAACTCGTATACCAGATGCTGACACAATATGTCCCAGAAAACCGACTTCACGCAACCAGAATTCATATTTACTAAACTTTGCATACAATTGCTTATCTCGCAGAGTCTGTAACACGATCCTTAGATGTTCGGCATGCTCAATCTCATCACGTGAGTAAATCAATATGTCATCAATGAACACAACAACAAATTGATCTAAATACTGTCTGAATATTTTGTTCATCAAATCCATAAAAACAACAGGAGCATTCGTTAGTCCGAAAGGTATAACTAAAAACTCATAGTGCCCGTACCTCGTTCTGAAAGCAGTTTTTGGAATATCTGAATCTTTTACCCGCAACTGGTAGTATCCTGATCTCAGATCTATCTTTGAAAACACAGTGGCTCCTTTAAGCTGATCAAATAAATCATCAATTCTAGGCAGAGGATACTTATTCTTTATAGTCACCTTGTTCAACTGACGATAATCAATGCACATTATCATTGTGCCATCTTTCTTTTTCACAAACAGAATAGGAACACCCCAAGGTGAGAAACTCGGTCTTGCAAACCCTCTATCAGTTAACTCTTGCAACTGTGATTTTAATTCTTTCAACTCTGTTTGTGCCATTCTATATGGAGCTATCGAAATAGGAGTTATTCCCGGTAACAAATCAATACCAAATTTAACTTCACGTATCGGAGGTAATCCCGGCAATTCTTCAGGAAATACATCAGGGAATTCACAGATAACTGGAACTGATTCAACTTTCTTTTCTGTCACTTTTGAGTCAATTACATAAGCAAAATAAGCTTCATACCCTTTTCTCACATAATTCTGAGCTTTTAACACTGATATTACAGCCGGTAATCCATTCAAATCATTAGACTCAACCCGAACTATTTCATCATTCTGACATCTCAAATCAATAGTTTTTCTATTGCAATTCACAACAGCATCGTGCAATGTTAACCAGTCCATACCCAAAATTATATCAAACTCATCAAATGGTAATAGCATCAGATCAGTCGGAAAATAAACATCTCGAAACATCAACGGACAGTTCTTGCATACTTTATCAACCAGAACACTTTTACCTAAGGGGTTCGATACTCTAATAACAAATTCAGTAGACTCTACAGGCAAAGTCATCATGGATACTAAGTTCATGCATATATACGAATGAGTAGAACCTGGATCTATCAATGCAATCACAGAAGTATCATAAAGAGTAAATGTACCCGTTATAACATCTGGAGATGAAGCTTCCTCACGAGCTCGGATGGCATATGTCGTGTGGCAGCGCCCGCTTCGTGATCTCGCAAATGTTGTCTTTCGTAGTTCTCTGACTACCACTGACATTTCTTGCATTTCGGGTAGGTCTACCTCTAGCTGAAACATTATCAGATCTCGAATTCTGAACAATCTCTTGCTCAACGGACTCTGGACAGTCTTGGATGAAATGATCTAACGATCCACATCTGAAATAGGCTCGGTCATTCAATCTACAACTACCCAGATGTCTTTTACCACAGTGCTTACATTCAGGTCGCTCGGATCGGACATTTCCAACACTAGCCATTGAAGTTGTTGGAGCTTTGGAATTCGACTGTGATCTAGCTCGATCTCTCGGATTCGAATGTCTCACATTAGTTCTGGAATGGCTATGTTCATCTCTAAATTTCTTTGAAGTAGACTGGAATGATTTGCTCGAAAATATCTTTCTCGCATCTCTGACTTCAGATTTAGCTTTTCTTTTGTCTTTCCCGAGTGCCTCAGTTTTGCACGCTCGATCAACAAGCACAACAAACTCTTTTATTTCCATAATCCCAACAAGCAAACAGATATCTTCATTTAGGCCGTCTTCAAATCATTTACACATTATTGCCTCGGTCGATACACATTCCCGAGCATACTGACTTAATCTCATGAACTCTCTTTCATACTCAGTGACAGACATACGACCCTGCTTCAATTCCAGAAATTCCTTTCGTTTATGATCAATGAATCTTTGACTAATTTATTTCTTTCAGAACAGACTGGAAGAAATCCCAAGTAACCCGTTCCTTTGGAACCACAGAAATCAAAGTCTTCCACCATTGATAAGTTGCGTCTCGTAGCAAAGATACAACACATTTTATGCATTCTTCCGGAGTCAATGACATCTCATCAAATACTCGGATAGTGTTCTCTAACTAAAACTCAGCTTTCTCGGCATCATCATCACTAGTGGCCCTGAACTCTTTAGCCCCATACTTACGAATTTTGTCGACTGGAGGCTTGTTCAACAGATTCAGATTCATAACCGGAGGCACAACTGAAGTCTGAGGGGGATTAGTCGGGGGCGGAGGTTGTGAAACAGCCGGATTATTTCTTATATACTGACTGAACCATTCGTTCATCATTTGGAAGAAAGCTTGTTTAGCTTCTCCCTCTTGACCGCTAGTAGCCGGTCTCGAGTCTGATGGCACCATCCCTTGAGTGAGAGCATGTGCGTTACTTTTAACGTCATCAGCTACAGCTCTTTCGGGATCCATTACTATACGAAAACACATTTTACACATCAGGATTAATCACACTACCACAGTTCGAATATATGGCATGTATAGCTAGACTCTCATACGCTACGTTAGTCCGAGAATCGACTAAACCGTAGCTCTGATACCAACCAAATATAACACCCCTAACCCGTAACCATTGCAAGTTTAGGGTTAAGAGGCATTACCGGACAATTAGAAACATTTACGGAAATTTCATAACATAATTTGTCAAATCACATCAAAGTGTCCCTTAAATAGGTCTTTGAGACCTTTAACATGCTTTAAAATAGAGGCGGGACTAAACCAAAACACATACAGAAGTTCTCAGAAATTTATATATTTTTCTAAGTTACAGAGGTCACACGCCCGTTTGGGCAGGCCGTGTGCCTCCCACGGCCTCAGACACGCCCGTGTATCTAAGCCGTGTCAAAACAGGGCATACATACTGACTTGTCCACACGGCTATGGACATGCCCGTGTGTCTCACCCGTGGTCGACACTGACTTGCACCATACAGCCAGTCACACGCCCGTGTGTCCAGCCTGTGGTCGAGCCTGACTTGTTTTGAATTACAACCACGAGAGATACGGTCGAGTCACACGCCCGTGTGCTCAACTGTGTGGGCAAATATAGGCCATTTGCAAGGCCAAAATGCCACCCACACTTAGGTCATCCCTACAAGCACATACAAGCATATTTCTAAACACATTTGATAACCAAAAACACACCAAATGATCATCATTTCATCCCCTTCAATATCATTTCTAAGCATACCAAATTATATTCCAAATAGCTCATCTAATTCACAAATAAACCAAGCATGATTCATTCACAACTTAAACTCATTTTGCATCAAGAATCCTACCATTACCTTGACCATTTCATAATCATGGAATCATATCAAAAATCAAACATCATATAGCATGATTCTTCATTCATTACACAACTATTTAACTAGCCAAATCACATGGCAATACACATATTTCAAACATAACCCAAGGTAACTAGCCTATACATGCCATACTTAGTATATACATTTTCAAAAGGGTACCAAGATAAGATTGAATAGTGTGATGACGATCCTCGACGATTCCCCGAGCCTTCAGTAGCTTTAACGATCTATAAAACAGAGCAAACACACACAAAGTAAGCTTCCAAAAGCTTAGTAAGCCATAACCAAATAAACTTAGCATAAAATGCACATAGTCACATTGATACAATGACATTAATATTTCTCATTTGCAAATTCATCACATATCCTTTGGCTCATTTGTTTAGCCATTACTTACACACACTTCATAGCTCAAAGTACCACTTTACTCATAGCTATTCAAGCTTGTATCACATAATATCTCATCAAACTTAAACACATAATCACTTTAGTAAGCTCATATATACACTTACCTTTCATACACATACATAAGGTACCTGTCAAACGTACCTGAATTGTTTATACATTTCTCATAGACATTCATTTCTCGGACTTTCCCGTTGAACCGTTTAGAATCAAATAGAAAGCTCGAGATACTCAGAATGATTGTACAATGCCAACGTCCCAGACGTGGTCTTACATGTAATCAGATATCGATGCCACTGTCCCAGACAGGGTCTTACACGAATCAATACAATGCCAATGTCCTAGACATGGTCTTACACGTAAATCTCATATCGATGCCAACGTCCCAGACGTGGTCTTACACAAAATCTCGAATCAACGCCAATATTCTAGATGTGGTCTTACATGATCTCACATATCGGAAACCTATGTCATGACATATGTAATCCTATCTATTCCTAGGTTCGTACGGGACTTCTCGGACTTTGTTATACTATCAATTCTTCCTCGATTTTCATGTACTCATCATCTCATACACATTCATCATAAAGAATTTTCATATGAACATACATATAACAATGTAAATACATTTATTTTTATATCGACTTACCTCGAATTCGGATAAATGGAAACGAACTTGGCTACTCAATTACTTTTAATTTCCCGCGATCTAAGTCCGTTTTCTTCGGTTCTTGATCTATACATATTCAAATTTAACTCATTTATTCACTAATTCATTCAATTCAATCCAAAAACATATATTTAGGGCAATTCACAAATTAGCCCTCATATTTTCACATTTTGACAATTTAGTCCTCATTTCACAAAATCACAAAATATACAAATCTCATGTTACCCATGCCTAGCCGAATTTTACTCATGCTCATCTAAGTCAATATATTTCATTTATTTCACAATTTAGTCCCTCAAAATATTATTTTCTCAATTTTAGTCCAAATTACTCAAATTCATCAAAAATTCAAAGACAAACTATGTTAATCTATCACATATATTTCATATTTCATCATTAAACATCACAAAATACATGAATTCATCCATGACACATCTCAAAATATTCATCAATTTACAAAATTGAAGCATGGGTTTTGAAGAACACGAAGCAACGATTGCAAAAACGTAGAAATTATCAAAAACTGAAGCAAAACATACCTTGAATTTGGATTAAACCTAGCCGAATGAAGCTTGGTTTCTTTCTTTTCTTTTGATATTCGGCCAATAAAAAGACAATATGGCCTATTTTATGACTTTATTTTACTTAATATTACTTTAATTATCAATTTCCAAATTTAGCCTTTTTATTTTCATTGAAATTCCACTAACTTTAGGCATTAATGTCCTTCCATATTTCCAATGGTTTGATTGCATTATAAGGACCTCACATTTGTAAAGACATGACACTTAAGTGCTTTTAACATATAGCATGCAAATTTTGCATCTTTCACAATTAAGTCCTTATGTCAAATTAAGCACACAAACGGACAAATTAATTCACGGAAATTTAACACATGCTTAATCACATACTGCAGACACATAAAATAATATTAAAATATTTTTCTGACTCGGATTTGTGGTCCCAAAACCACTATTCCGACTAGGGCCTAAACTGAAGTGTTACAATACTTTTCGAGCAGTATTGCTTTATACTGTTTTGAAGAAAAAATAGGTATGCATCGGGCGTGGATCTACCATTACATGAAACGGTGCATTAGTGGTCAGAAAGTCAAGGTTTTTCCCCCACTTAGTGACAACCCTATACAAGAGAGTCGGTGTTCCAATAACAACTACCAAGCAATTTATGAAGCCTTCCAAAAGTATCATAGGAGATACACTTTACATGCAATACACGGAGCTTCAAAAAAAAAAAATCAGTGATTGGAATAAACGCTAGAAAGAAAAGACGGGCGTCCCGAAAACACCTCAATGAAAGGCAAGACCAACAGCTCAACAAGAAATTAGCGAGAACAACGATCGAAAACTAGACTGAATGATAAAATGGATGCAAGAAACGAGCCCGATTTTCTAAGAATTTGCACGAAAAAATAATATGAGAGTACCAAATCATTTGTCGAATATGTTTGGTCCGATGCATTTCCAGCCTGAATCAGATGAGCAAGGAAACAAAAAAAGGGAAGGTAGCTAGGATGAGGAAGGAGATGAGATGATTTCTGAGGAAGAGGACAATTGAACTTAACTTTAATTTTATTTTTGAGGATTGTAAATAACTTAGATAATTTTTATTTCATTGCTTTAAGAGTAGGATTAATAGTAGATTTTTTTATCTATTTGTTTTCTTTTCTGTTTCAAGTTTTCTGTATTGGAACCCCACATGAAAGAAGCACAACAATTTCGAGCTTATAGCGAACAAGGAAGGAAGCACCCACCGTTAGACCATTACAATGTCACGATCAATCGGGTAACTTTTTCCCTTATCTATTCAGGGCTGCACATTAAGGACAACGTGCTATCTAAAGTGTAAGGGTAACATACGAATTTTTTTTTTGATTTATATGTTTTTTTTTAATTTTGATTGTCAAATGTGTGCTTGAGCTTGTAGAAATACAAGTGATTGGTCAAAAGCATGTATATAGATTGATTATGTTTATTATAAATTTGGCATGATAGTGAATGATTTTAAAATTTCAATTATTAGACTACTAAATTCTATATATTACACTGCAAATAGGCATTGAATAATTGAATATACTAAATGATGTAGAAAATACAGGGAAATGTGCATGCTAGTATGTATGATAAATAGTTGAAATTGTGATTGCTTGATTGATTAAATTTGTGAATATTGAGATACCTAGGGATGACCTAAGGCATTGTTTGATATATACCCAGAGCCAAAAAGCTAAACCTAAGGCATTGTTTGATATATACCCAGAGCCAAAAAGCTAACACTATTTATCAATCCTTAATACCTATTTTTGAGTCAAAAAATACTTCTTGATGAACCTTCATGCAAAACCCAAACCAAAAATAATAATTTGTACTTACCATTTTTCTTTGGTCTTGAATTGCACGAATTTAGACATCTGGCCATACGTATTGAGGGTTAAGTAGAGACATCACGACAAATTTTGTAAAAACAGAATGAAATAAGAAGAAGTGTGATATAGTGACTATAGGTTAGCCAACATGTGCAAAACAAAAGAAAAAATCAGAAAGAAAATCAATACGAGTAGAAAAAGTATGTGAAAAAAAAGCATTGTGAATGAGATATATTGAAAAGGATCAAATGTGACAAAGTCACAGAAGTAGAAAAACTCAGTCATTAGTGTACAAAAACTCGTTAGCTAGTCGTAGTTTCTTTATTATGTTGTAACTTCTTATGTGGAGAAATAAGGCGGTGAGCAGGAAAGGGTTATTAAAGGGGGAGAATAGGGAACAATACAATGTGTCAAACTACTTTCTTGCTTGAAACTGTTTGATGCCTCCTATTCTTGAATTCCATACCTATCCTAAGCCTCAGAACATTACAAGCCGAAAAGCCCTATATGACTTAGGTAAACTTATTCATGAATTGACATTGTATTAAGTAATTTCAATAATAATTGTTTGTATTCTACTAGGATAATCAAATTACCTGTATGATTTATTAATGGATCCATATATTTAAGGACCTTAATGTTTATATACTTTGTAATATATTAAACTTAGGTGTTTGATATTGAAAGTGGTAAGTTGTCTATATATCATTCCAAGACTACGTGTAAATATGAAAATGCCTAGTTATGTACTGCGAAACCAATCTTTGTACCATACTTCCTCAAGGCTCGTCTTTTACTTTTTGTTTTTATTTTGCCTTGCTTGAGGACAAGCAATGACTTAAGTGTATGGGAGTTTGATTTGTCGTAATTCGGTGTAGCAGATTAAACTAGTTTTCATACTTAAGGAGCTTAAATACGAGTAATTTTATTATATTTTAGTTAGTTTCCTTATTTTAGTTTGTATTCAATAAAAAGTGTAAAATGAGTCTTTTTAAGACCTTAAGGTCCGAATGAGGCCTAAAAGTGAGCTAACGTACTTAGTGAGTATGCAAAACACCATTCAAAGACATAGAAACTTAAGGATGGTCGTTGTGTTGCAACACGAGAAGTTCAATATCGTGACATAGGGAGCAGAATACAAGAATTTGAAGACTGTCTTTGGTGTGGCGACACAGCCATAGGATGTCGCGACACACCCCTGAAGCCAAACCTGAACCAAGGCATACTGTCTTCAGTGTCGTGATGTAGGCATAAGGTGTTGCGACACCAGCCCTATACGGGAAAGATTTACGAGCTGAGGGCGTTTTGGTCCGCACAATAAAAATTAACATGAAAATGTCAGTCAACCTAGGGTTAAGGACAACAGCCAACCCTAACTCTATAAATAGGCTCTTTAGACACTTGATAAAGGATAGCTTTTAGATTCTCAATTTTTCCCTGTAATTTAGATTCAATTTTATTTTCTTTTAGGCTTTAGATTTCTTTTCAGGTCTTTTCATTTGTGTTTTTCGGAGAACTTGATTTGTAAACGCAATCAAACGCTTGTGAATTTATGCACTTTCATCAATCAAATACAACCAGGATTCTATTAAACTTTATTATTGATTTGTTCTTTATGCTTTACTTATTTATCAAGTTTATTATGTTTATGGATTCCATGAGAAACTAATCCTCTTATGGGGGATTAGTGAGTGGAGGTGTGATTAACTAATTGCTATGTAGGGTTCTCTTAGCGGATCGGCTGTTTAGGAGAGGAAGAACTTAAACCATAGGCTTGACGACCCTAGAAAGTCATTTAGGTGGGAATTAACCCAAAATTAGTATGGCCTATCCGTGAACACCTTAGCCTTGAGTCATTAGTTTAGTGGAAGATCGAGAGATAAATAGTTCTTGTTGACTTGTTAGTTTAGTGGAAGATCGAGAGATCTTGCTAGGGTAACGGCTAGTTTATTAAATGAAACCCAAAATAGGAGTTAGTTATGACCATCAAAGCAAGCTAATCACCCATGTCTAGATTTGATTGAGTTTAGATATTAGTTTTCTGAAGTTCACCCTTTTATGCAATTTTTATTTCTTTTCTTATAAAACCCAATTTTTTCTATTTATGTTAAGTCGTAATATAATTTATTTAAAGTACTAATTAGATTTGTTTGCATTTAGGTTAAAGTTAATTTAGTCTTCACCTTCCTTAGGTACGATCCTCAGAGTAGTTACTTACTTCGTTGTAAAAATTATATTACAACCTGACCTGTATACTTGCAGACACCGCCTCAATTCCACATCTTAAGTTACAGTGTTCACACTTTGGACGTTAGTACATCCGGAGGCAGTCAAGTTGTTGACGTCGCTATCGGGGAGGCAGTGCTACTAAATTGATTTTAATTTTCACGTTTTTATAGAATAATTAGGAACTTCATAAATTATAGGTACGATTTTTTATTTTAATTTTTTCTAACATTTTTTTTCAGTGTATGGCTCGAAGTAGGGGAATGCCTATAGAGCCAACTATTGATCCAGAGAGAATAATCTAAAGAAATCGTCGACAACAACAATAACAACAACAGCAACAGCAATAGCAGATGCAGAACCAACCACCTGCTGTAGGCAATCCACCACGCGAGAACCCGTTGTTCGACGAGATTAATAATGCTAACATACAAGATCTACTACCACCACCATCTCAATTACGAATAAACCACCTATGGCACGAGAAGAGCAAACCTTAAAGGATTATGTGCTACCAAATCTTGATATGGCCCAAGGCAGCATTACGAGGTCAGTCATTACGACGAATAGTTTTGAAATAAAATTGACCATGATCCAGATGATTCAGAATAATCTACAGTTCAAAGGCACAATGACGGAGAACCCAAACCAGCATCTAAAACAATTCTTTCAGCTTTGTGATACTTTTAAAAATAACGGGGTCACCGATGACGCTATTCGTCTTCGGCTATTCCCCTTCTCCTTAATCGATAACGTGTTTACTTGGTTAGACTCGTAAGCTCTAAGATTGATCACGACATGGAACGAACTTGCAGGAAAATTTCTACAAAAGTTCTTTCCTATTAGCAAAACAGTCCAACTAAGGAGAGAGATCGCCACATTCAAACAGTTAAAAGGAGAGTTTTTTAGTTTACTACGTCTAGACATGATTTCTTTTACCTATTTATATAGTAATACATTGAAACTAATATTATTGAAGAAAATAAACCATGTGCTATTAAAACTATAAATCAACCTCTTTCCATACAAACTTGTACTCTACAAATGGATAAATTTCCTTTTTATAACACTAATTCAATTTGCAACATTCTTAACTTCACACCCCAAGCCTCTAATAGAGATGATTAAATAACCCAAACTCGATAGGTTCTAATAAGCAGAATAAGCTGATTGGTTGGTTGAGTGTTTGGTAAGATTTGGTGATGGATGAGGTGAAGGGTGAGGGAGGTTGATGATGGTGAAAGCTAAGAAGAAAGGTGTTCAGGATAAAGTTATAGCGAAATTAAACAATAAAGCTCTACAATTTATCAAAAATGAAAATCTGGATTAACTCTAAAATTGATGAAAAGGTAATAGTCGAGAAATTTTCATTAGCAAAAGAATAAATAATAACTTGCAATGGTCAGCAAAAAACCGGTTTTAATAAAATTTACGTATTTATTGAATTTAAAATGAACTTTTTCGAAATACACTTAATTCCAAATACTCAATACAACCACCATAATTAAGCAATAACAAGTTTTGGACTTGCTAATTATTGTGAAATGTTAACTCTATAATACCATGGAGGGCAAACCCAAAAATATGGAGCCTGAAACCACACACATGTTGTGAAGAAAACATGAAAATAGGAGCAATGGATATGTGAGGATCTCAGTACGTAGGAACTGATGGATCCACCTTGGTTGCATACGCATGTATTCCCCCTGATATATTAAATATTTTCCTAAATCCCTGTGCAAAAAAGTAAATAAATTCGTCAACAACACGGAACAAAGGAGAATGAAAGAAACCTTTGAAAATTATCGTCCATGCATCAGAAGCAAAACAATAATGGCAGAAAATGGAATGAAGGACACTTGCGGTCAAACGGAAAGGGAAACAGAAACAAGAAGGTCTCAACTTGAGAAGTCTATGCACAAGTTGGTAGAGAATAACTAATGTTTTACAGATCTAATTAGATCTAAAATTCAATGCTATGCTGCAAACTTACATTGCGTCGGATGAGAAGCACAATGTATCACACAACGATATATCATAAATTACAGCACAAGTGACAAGCAGATTATTGGTTTTTATAAACATAAAAGGGTAAAGAAATGAGTAACTATGTTCACAATGAGACCCCTGATGAATTCCAAAGAAACGCATGCAACAACTGTGAAAGCTAAACAAGAGAAACAGAGAATGTAAGGATGACGATCTTAACCTGAGTCTGTAACCACTTGGCAACCTGTAACGACCGCATGCCATGATGACACTGCAATTGTTACATTTTAACACGATCAATACGGAACATCAAAGGGTCAGAAGAGAAACAAGCATAAAATGCAGGAGAGATCATTGAATATTAAATGCCAGAAACTACTCATAATTAACTGGAGTCAAAACTAAAATAATTTAAAAATCAGAGGAAAGAAATCATTTTATTAATGTATTAAGCAAAACTTCAAATAATTTAAAGAAATTGCATGAATTTTGCCACTGAAAGCAGATCATGAGGAAAAACTTACAGAAGCTCATGGCTAGAAGATTGCTTCTTCAGTGACCACAAATTGTTCAAGCGGAAGATAAAGAATTGTAATAGATATCAATTTTAATCTCTCAAGGGATATTTTGATAATCTGATGAACAAAAATGAAAAGTCTCCTAGCTTAGCATAATGCAAAAAAAAAACATGACTAACCGGATCTTCTAAGGCTTTGCTTGGTAGAATAGAAAGAAAATCGGAAATATAGAAACTTGAAGGGGTAGAAAGATAAAAAATATAATTCCTCTTTCCGTAGGTGTGCTTGATAGGAAAAATGGAAAAATTGAAAGAAAAAGTAATTTTCTTTTCATCCATAGCTTGGTAGAGTTGAAAATTAAAAGGAAAAAAAATAAAACATTTAGGAAATGCATAATTTCGAACTAGCATACACATCTCTCTCATTTTTTCTCCTCTCATCATTCCAATTTGGAAGGATTGGTTTTTATACATTAGGAAGGAAAATGATCACCACTCCTATTTTCTTTCCTCTCACTTTTCTTCCTTGCCAAGCACACTCAAAATTTATTTTCTTTCCACTTTTCCATCCCCTCCTTTCATCCCTTCACTTTTCCACCTAACCAAGCACACCCTAAGAGTCCCGTCCCATTAAGAGATGTCAAAACCAAGGATGCTCCAAAAAAAAACAGGATTTCCATTGCATCATTACAAAAACCACAATAAAACCTCCCATGCTTGGCTTCTCAGAGTCCAAAAGGTTATCACTTAGTATCTCTGACAATCAATCCAACTTTGATGCACACAATAATACAAAAATATAATGAGCTCCTCAACAAAGATGCTAGAAATTTCACGGGAAGAACAGTTAGACTTTTGTTAGGAGTTGGCTTTGAGAAGCATAATGAAATGACCACATGGTTGTGGCAGCATAGAACCTAGACAAATTAGCTTCACCACTCTCTCCCCGCAACAAAAAGAAAAAGAAAAATAAGTACCTATTGAAACTAAGTAGAAGCTAAAAAATCTAGGCAGGATAGAGCCTAGCAAGAAAAAAAGACTATTGAAACGAAGAAAAGTAGAAAATACTATGGGAGATTCAAGCCTATTCTTCCACGAACAGGAAAGGAATAATAACACCTAAAAGGTCGCAGGTAATGCATCAAATATTAAATCTTCGAACATCATTTACTGCCAAGCAATAACTCCATTGAGAATAATAGAAATGCCAAGAAATAACTCCACTTACAATAATAGACACCCTACCAACAACTAAAAACAGCTTAAAGGTAAATTCAAGAAATTATTTTATAAATTCTTTTTATCAGCATAAATATGTGCACCATGTTGAAAATTGATGTGGCCCAAAGTTTACTTATTTAGGTGTAAAACCTATTCAAGATGAACTACTACAATGGTAAGAGTTAAAAGATAATTATTCTCTATCTAAGAGACTGATTAGAATAAGGATTCCTTTATGGTAAGATCTAACTCCAATAAGTAAATCATACAGTTCACTAATCTAGTCCATAAATTGCCTGTGAAACCATCTCAAGGTAATTATAAGAAAACAGAAATAAACTAGAAGGCACATACCAAGAAAGAGAAAGTTCTTTTTATGTGATTGGAGCAAGGTCACTTTCTTTGATCAAAAAGATCAGAGTTACGCTTAAATTTGTTTTGTTTTATTAATTCTTCCACACAATTAATAATCAGATGCCATTGGTTTTTGTTAGCTAAATGCAGAAAAAAATAAAATCTTGACATTGACAAAAAAAAAATACTCACTAAGACGTATGTATCTTTTGTTGGATCAAATTTGCTAGTTATTTCTGGTCCCCAACTTCCAAACTGGCGGAGAGGAAGAACCTGGAATCCTGGCAAAGATGCTTGAGACCTGTCATGTCAAAAAGACAGACATGAAATAAAGTAGCCATCATCCTCTTCAAAAGCAAAAAACAAAGTGTACCTTAGTATAAAATTTTCCAGCTCTATAGTGCCTTGTGGTGATATAATTCACTAATTGAATTGTAGGTAAATGTTATATTACAAGATCTTGTAGTGCTACTGAAGGTAAAATTTCAGGTTGCTAGCCTAAACAATAAAATTCAGGTTTCTGAAATGCTATAAAAGAATCATGATCATTAGAGAAATTTCAAAAATTATTCCAGTCTCTTGTACAAATATGAATAGGAAATTTCCAGGAATATTTTTCATACCCCTGCCAAATAATATAATGTTTAAACTGCTCATGCTATCCCACTTTTCTTGCAGCTTTTTTCATGACCAAATGCTTAAAAGCTTCATAACAATGCTTAATCAATTAAGAGTTAAAATCCGTTGCCACCATATTACCAACACTAAGCATTTAGAGTTGTTATGTGTATTTGCTGTAGTTTTTATACCTAGAGGTAAAAGTAATTCTAGTAACTTTGCTGTTTACCACATTCATCTTTTAAAAAATGTTAACTTGGAAAATCTACTTGATTGTTTTTCTTTTTTCTTTTTTCAAATTAAGCAAGCATACACTTCTTCAGGTTCCCGGACATCTATCAACTGAGCCTCTTCAATGAAACTGGGGTCTTGCATTTTTGCATGAAACTCCTCCGGTTGAATGTCTTTAAGCAATGACTCTTCCCTGAAGCAAACCAAACATAGTTACAAACTGCTTTGCTTCATCAAGCACAGGTTTCAATTGGGCAGAGGGTTCCAAGAATTACCTCTCAGATAGAACTTGTAACAAGTGCCATCCAAAATTAGTTTTACATTTCACAACTTTGTTTAAAGGTGCATAGAAAGCAGCCTCCTCGAATTCTGGTACCTGGTATATTTTACCATGGGAAAAAGATCTTTGCAATTAAATTTCAACCCTTCTCTTCTTCAATATTTAACATAAAGGAATCTGAATAAAGATATTTTATAAAACTGATCAATTATTTCCATAAAAAAAAAATTAAATCCTGCAAATGTTAAATTTTCAACAAGGAGACTGATTAAACTTAAAAGAAAATCATTATAAAAGGAGGGGTAATGATAGGCATAGAAAGCCCACAAAGTATCATGAGTGCGAAATCAAAATATATCTACAGAACACTTCATAGTTTGTAGGTTATTCTTTAACATGCATAAGAAAAATTTGCTGCAAAATCTATGTTATCAGCATAGGGACTGTAAACTATGCCCTCACATGAACAACACTTCACAGTCTAAAGAAACTTTGAAGCTTATGCCAAATGCAAGCAATTGACAAAGCCCAAGAAGAACCATAATAGCAAGATACAGCGTAAATATTTACAACACATTGAATTTAGAACTCAAATAAATAAATCACTTCTCCCACAAATGCACAAATAGTCATTATCAGAATAATCAACTCAAAGTTTTTCCAAATTTTAAAGCCAATATTAGTTGGCTTTTTGAATCAGTAAAAATTTATGGAACTCATTATGAAATTGATGATGATAAAAGATCGGTAAAATCTTCAAATCCAAAGATTGAAGATCGTTTACCTTTTAAGTGATATCAAGAACAATGTCATAAATCTAAACTGTGAATAGAAATTAGAGAGTTGCAACCAAAAATTTAATACCAACTAGCTAAGATTCGCTCCTGCACATACTTGAACCCTTAAACAAAGTTGAAAACAGGGGAAGCTATGTGCATCAAGAGCTTGCTTATAGAGAGGGAGCGTGGGTACAACATTTTCTTAAATAAGCTTCTCTTTGTTACTTGGACATGAGGGATGGATATAAAACCAATACTGGGTATATGAATACGTTTAACTTTTCTAAATTTCTCCATATATTTGGAGCTTCGTACCTACATATCCATGTCCGTGGGATATGTGTTGGACATGAGTACTTCAACTAATATGAAGAGTTGAGACAACATAGAAGATTCTTAATATATTTTTAACTCTTCAAAGAGTAAATATCTAAAAAAAATTAAAATAATAGAGAATTCACATACCATTTGTCCCTTTCTCACCCATCCAAGCATTCCCCCCTCTTGTTTGGATGGACAAATTGAGTATTCAACGGCAAGGTCACTTAAATCCTCCCCTTCACCAAACAAATAACAAAAAATGAAACTACTTGCGACAGTTAAATATCATACAAGGAACATCAAAATTGATTTTAATCTATGCTCTATTTTCTTGTTGCCTTAAGCATATAGGGCCCGTCTATCATTGAGGTTCAAAAACGCTTTTCAAACCAAACCATGATTTCAAACCAAAAGCAATGGTAAACAAGGAGCTTTCCAAACCAAACCATGTTTTTAACCTGTGATTTTAACCCGAGCCAAAAATCCAAAATTTTTTAGCTTTTAGCTGAAATTACTTTCTTATCTTAGTTAAAGTCCAACATATTTTATACTTTACAACATGGACATTTTATTTTTTTCAAAAGCACTTTTTGACAACAATGGTAAACATCAGTCTTACTGTCTTACTTTCAAAAGAGGTACTTCTTACTTTTCAATCTCAATGTCAATGGGAGACTGGCCCTTAGTTATATATTTCTCTTAAAAGGTGCTATAAAGCAAAAGCAAGTGATAAAAAGTACCAATATACTTAGTTAATATAGAGATAAATCATATATTATTCTGAATTTATATAAAAGAATATCAATTGTAGAGAATTTAAGTTTTCCAGTACATATTTACTTTTGTATATGTTACATTTTTAAGTTACCCAAATAAGTGATCAACACATCCCAAAATGTGATAAATAACATACACTCTAAACTCTAAGTATTCAACAAATAAAATTTTAAAAAACAAAAGGGAAAAAGAAAACCTCCAGCAATTCTCTGTTGTAGCTCCAACAAGAGCTTCTGGTCATCTTCTTTTAGAAGCAAGTGCTGCACCAATATTTCTCTGTTATCTCCATAGCTACTCTCGGAGTTAAATGAAGCTGCAAAAGCAAAAACCAAGTCAGAAAAAAGAAGGAGAAACATGGGTTTAGATAAAAACAAAAAAGACCAACCTGATAGTCTGAGATGGGGATGACCCAGCATGGGAGAGAATTGAGTGAGAGATAGAGATGGAAGAGAAGGGCGGGAAGGTGAGAAGAAAGAGTGAAAAGCAGAAAAAGAGGAGAGGTTATGAAGAGGATAAGAAGGGAAGGAGGAGACGGAGAGGATGGGAATGAAACATTTCCTAAGGACAAGGAGAGTAGGAGATGCTATGGGAGGGAAATGCGTCGCTCTTAACATCGTCTCTCTTCTCACTCAGATTGCTTCACTCACTGGGGTGATTTACTAGGTGTCCAAAAGGAACATAAAAAAAAGGGGGGTTTTGGGTTTGGGGGACAACAGCAAAAATGGGATTTTGGATATTCCATGGGCTAACTCAGATATGGATTTCACCGAAACATCATCTGTTTCAAATTGGACTTTGATGGATCTCATGCCAACCACCTAAACACAAGACCGGGCTGGTGCTGGCCGTCTAATACGTTTAGGTTTTCGATAAAAAAGTATTTAGAAAAGAGTTGGATTTTAACTCAATTATTTAAGGTTATAATTCAGTCCTTTTTAAATTATACTATATTTAATTAATTAACAATCGAGTTAGGGTCCCTTTGGATGTGCGGTACATTTATCTATGGTTATTGTAAAAATAGCGATTGCGGTAAGATTAAATATTATAGCTTAAGAAAAAAAAAAATTAAACGCTCTGCACTAAAAAAAAACGCTCATCCAAAAAAGCTCTTAATTTGAATAGTGAGTTTGAATACTATAGTAGTGAAATTATAATCAATATGTTTAAATTCAAATGCAACTATAAAGATTAGGTGAGAATGGAAAATGACTTCAAAAATTTTATGAATATATAAAATAAATCATTAAGAATTTTTTTCAATATAAAATATATTGAACAACAATTAAAATTATTTAAAATAATAATTAAAAATATTAAACTTATGTTTATATTGAAAATAAATAATTAAGATTATATTTTATAGTGAATTATAAATATATATTATAATTGTCTTTATGTTGAGTAATATTTTTTAATAAATAATTTATATTTTATAAAAATTAATTAATTATTGATAACTATTATTAGTGTTTTATTTTAGTAGGATTTTAGTTTATTTTGTAAGTTAGTTTTTAGTAGATTCTACGAATTTTCTTTTATTTATATTTAATTTATGTTTTAAGTTAATAATATATTGTTAGTGTTGATTTGGACTTATTTTCTAGTGCTTTTTACCCACGCAAAAATATTTGTCCGCTAGAGTGTGCGAATCATGTGAATAGTAGCAAACCAACGAAAAATTTACCCTTTGGAGCGTCACTATTACCAAATAATTTTTAAAGGTGTAAATTGTGATAGGGGTATAAAAAAAGAGACCTTATCTAAAGAAAAGTGTGAGGGGTGGGGGAAGAAGAATAGCCGCTAAAGCCTTCAAGCATCAAAGATTGATGGAAATCATCAAAAGGCTCAATTTCTCCATCTATTTTCTTTCTTCTTCTTTTTTTCATGATTAATTTTTGTTTTTATTTCAAGATATTTTTCAATTTCTCCATCAACTAAGCTTTACATGTTTGGTTAATTGAATATTTTTCTATTTCCATCTCTTTTTATTCTCAATAAAGATTTGATGATTTATTCATTTTTGTTCTTTATTAATAATAGTTTAGCCAACTATTAATTTAACAAAACCTAAATAACTTCGAAAATTAGTTACAATTTTAGGTCTAAAATGAATAGCTCTTGATCTAAATTAGATGAATCAAATCTTGATTACAAATTAGGACGGGAATATATTTGATTATCTTGAGCGGCCATAATTGGGGTTTGTTCTTGAAACACCCCATACTCGACCCGGTCGCCAAGTCCGAGCTACGGGATGCCACATTCGTTTCCGGAGCAACTACGATTAAATACAATTCAATACACCTATGAATACATGCTAATATTTATATTACTCCTTTTGAATATGTTATACAATCATTTTCGGGTCTTATACGAGCTTACAAAAACTCTTTTACTTACTCGAGGTTGAATTAGGACCATACTGTAAAGTATGCAAATTATCGGGTTGACGTCGCAGCTTCAAGGGTTCTTTGTCGCAACACAACTCACTGACTTAATCTTGTTAGAACGTTAAGGGTCGGACGTTGCGACGTGACCGTTTGTTTGCAAATGGTCCGAATGGTACCTAATCAAAACATTCATCCCATTTAATGTATACTAAAACAAACAATTCGACATTCTAACCATTTCCGTATGCTAAATTTCATACCTTTGCATCATAATTACATATACATTACACATTCAATATATGACACTTTCACCATTTCAAACATCTAACCATTACAATAACATTTCTATTCAAAACATCCAATTGACAATTCAACATGTTTCCATTCTAAATTACTACCATTCAACTATTATGCCAAGTCCATCCACAATGACCAACCTTATATAGATAATTCAAGTTAACATAATTATTCAAACTTTCAATTTTACCATTTATAATGCGAAACTGACTCAAAACCTAGGTACATGTCATATATCAAAACAAAAGGAAAAAAATTTTGAGTCGAAAACTACTAGTTGGATGTTGAATCAAGTCTTGAGACTTCAAGATCCACCTGAACATGCGCATGGAATAAACAAACCGTACACTGACCGATAAAGCTCTGTGGTACTTTCATGATTCAAGTTACAAAATGAGCATATTCACTATAAGAACCCAATCCATATATGCCACAATTCAACCAAATCAATTTGCATATTCAACATTGAAATATCATTCTCATACACCATTTCATTTGACAATCAAACTAACATTTTATGCCATCCTTTCTATTCACAAAGATGCTAACATATCTAATTCAATTGTATACATATACATTCATGTATCAATATGATAATTAATCTCATTTTCATTCAAGGCTTTTATATCATTTATTTTAAGATTCAATTATCTTTCTCGAGTCTATTGACTTGTTCAACTTCGATTCGACCCCTAGGGCTAATTTAAACTTATTCGTATGGTCTTTCACATGTTGTCATTTTTCACATATCACGTATATACAAGCATACTAATTCAATCACATTCATCTCATTTATCGTGTTACCAATTCATATTTTTATAACCCTATTAATCATACACGGATTTAAAACAGATACATGGATCTAATACTCTGTCATCCCGGGTTGCCCAGCAACAATAACTACTGAAACTATAACACCCCATACACGGCCTGGACACCAGGCTGAATACCGAGATGCCACACCATCGTCTCACGTCAATTCCATTGTAATTATCAAAGTTGAAATACATGCAGTTTCGTTTTACTTCAATTATTCTAGCATTTATGAGAATATCAAGTCATGCAAGCTTAGTTTAGCGTGTAATTATACTAACATACGACAAACAAACATAAAATGAACATATCTCGAGCATTGGACCACTTAGAAAATTTTTCCAAAAATGTTACGTAGGTATCGATACCGCCTCTATGGTATTGATATTTCCTTTAAGTGGTATCGATGCCACCTGGAAAATCGATACCAAACTAGCATACTGTTTCTCGCCAAATTTCAAAACATCAAAAAATTTTGGTACCTTTCGCAATGTATCAATAATTAGACCACGAGTATCGATACCAAATTGATATTGTGACTCCCTGCACTTTCAAAAATACAGAGGTATCGTTCTAAAAGCCTTAATATTGATACTTCTACTTCAGGTTACAAAAATTCAGCATATATGAGCATTTAAATCATTGAAACTTAGTCCTTAAACATCATGCTTCATTCACATAGTCACATATGCATCAAAATGTCTAAACAATAAACCAAACACCATGTCCAAGTTCACAAGCTTCCCAAACATATGCAAATAATCCCCAATAAGTCTTAATAAACCGATATAAAATCTATCACATTGGCCTATCACATTGCCTTTATTCCCCCAAACACAAATAAGCATAGAATACCTACTAATAGAAGCTAAATAATCGGCTTGGATCACTCCCTTGAAGTTCATATCGCTCACACCGGCACTACTTATCTGCAATGGTTAAAAAGGAATGGGTGAGTTTAACAAGCTCAGTGAATGCTCAGAATAACTATTACGCAAACAAGTCGTCATGCATCAACCAATCAACTTATAATATTTTTCCAAAACGTCTTTAACTAAGTGTCATGATTCACATATTTAGTCAAATTCCGTGCATTCTTTTACACCTTATTTATACGAACGTTTAAGCATACATATATCAATTTTCTGACGCACATCAATCACTACACATCGGATACACGGATCTTCAACACACCACACATAGACTTGTAGAGTCAAACATATCCCATAAGCGAAGCATATACCTAACGCTCTCCAACACACCACACATACATATCTCAGTGAATGGAGCTTGGCTCACATTCCCTTATCTCTCCAAAACTGTCCCTAGGCCTCAACGCCCCATATAACACAATTTCAAATAAGTGAGTACTCACAATCCTATGGCATGCCAACTATACCCAATGGTTTCATTAAGTCACAAGGCCAAAATATCTTTAACGTCATCAAATATTACTTACCAATTATTCGCATGTATTCACCATATAATCATATCATTAGTACATTATACACACTCTCACATGGCATGAATAACATACCCTCATATTTACCGTCACAACAGTTATCCCAACATATTCATATTTCACCACATCATAATCCTCATTATTACAGTTTACAAACATATTTATCACACATTTAGCATAGGTAAAAGAACACTTACACTCGAAATTTAGAAAAGGGGTTTAGGCTACCTCTAAATTCTCAAATACACAAGGAATCGCTTACGAGAAGCTATTCCAAAACACTTTCCGAAATATTCACTTTTGCTGAAAAATCGAAAACTTAGGCAAGCTTTTCTTTGCCTTTATCTCTACTCGTTGAAGGTTCTATTGACTCCGACGCTTCAACAAGACAAACCACACAAATACACATTCAACAATCAGTCATCAACTTCATTAAAACAGCCACAAACATAAGCCTAAGCTACCTTATCTTTTAACCGAAACTTTCAACATAGAAAACTTTAGATTCGAATAACTCAGTCTACGCTTACTCTTTTTGCATGAAATGAATTCTATTCATCTACATATTCATCTACAGCTAATTATCATCTTTTTAAACTACACAAAACTACACTTCTAAAGGTATCGAAATATTTCGACAAGTTTTGGCCTTTATGACGAAAATTTATTAAAACTCAAGAATTTCTTAACGAACTTCAAAGTAACTTTAGAAAGCTTCTAATTAGGTTAAAACTAATTGAAAAACACTTTAAAACCAAGTTTTTATCCACAAACCCGAAATTCACCATTAAAGACCCCATTTTCGGCTTTTATTTAAAACATGTGTTTCACTGGCTAAAAATTCAGTTTAAGGGACTAGATATCATTTAAAACTCATAGAAAGTCGAATGGTTCCCTTCAATGGAAGAAAAATGAGCATTAATGCAAATCTAAAAAACTCACGTTTTGGAGAAGATGATGAAGATGGTGAGGTTTGGGTGATTATCTTGGTTTTTATGGAGATTTAAGGTTCAATGGTGTTAGAATTCAAAAGTAATTAGGAATTGAAGATCAAAAGAAATTAGAAGAGCAATAGGAGAGCAAAAACAACATAAGCAAGTGAGGAGCAAAACTTAACCTGAAACAAAGTTGTTGAGCGGGGGTTTTTAGATTGACTTTGAAATTCTGGTCTAATTGCTTTATAAAAACTCCCAGTTTTGGCTATTTTACAATTCAGTCCTATTTTCAAAATCAAGGATATTTAAGACTCATTTTCAGAAATTGACTTGATTTTATGAAAACCATTATTGAAAATATTATCGATTACCAAACTTATGAAATACCGAGTTCATATAGGCCAAAACTCCAAAAATACCCCTAAAACTCTTAGGCCCTATTTTGGGGTATGACAGAAACATGTACATACTACCACCCTAGATGTGTTAGGTAATGGTGGTTTTCATAATCTGATTATTCTGTCATCCCAGGTTTCCCAACAATGATGGCTATATATGTACATTTTGTAACACCCATAACCCGTATCCGTAGCCGAATTACGGTTACGAGGCATTATTCGACCAAACACAAATCAATGCACTTTTATAAAAGTTATAACTTTAATAATGTATACCAATTCATACTATCAAAGATAAACATGTATATCTCGTCCGAAATCAAAACATTGACTTACATTTCACAAATAATATCATTAACAACTAGCAATCCACTATTCCTTGGATCATTCAAAATCAAAGACTGAATAAGCATATGGTAATTGTTAATTTATTTCATTTGTATAATCAACCTTGCATTCAATTATATACCCTTTTTGGAACGTATGCCTCTCTTTCGATTTCGTACATTTTTCATTTCAATACTACCTAAGATTATACCATTGACCAATATATTTATTCCATATTAGAGTATATCATAAATATAAATATCAACCAACGCACTTATCACATAATTGCTCATCCCATTCGGCAATAACCATTATATATATATAACATCCTAAACACACCTTAGCACTCATTTCTCATAACCGAATATACCTTAACATTTAACATAAGCTTAGACTCCAAACTAACGTATGGTACATGCATACAATTGTACATATATCCACTCAATTACTTTAATACACTATACATATATTGTTCAAAATCATACACATGCATTCGGACATGCTACATATATATATATTTTACCAAGGTATAAAATTTCTAAAATGCTTACCATAAAACCGTACATATCTAATCATTATAATCAAGACCTATTAAACATAACACATACTTTACTTCATGCATAAACAAGTCAACCCGACATAGTAAGATAGCCATTTTCGTATGGCATCCTTATACATTCACATTTGCCCCATTTAAAACATTTCAACAAATAATTCAGCCTATACATGCCATGGACCTTGGGTTCAAAAACAAAAAAAATACAAAAAGAGATGATAATGTGATTGACTTCGACGACGATCCCCGAGCTCGAACTTCAACTTCACAATCTAATGAACAATGCATCAAACACACCAAGTAAGCTATTATAGCTTAGTAAGTTTAAGCAATTTATATTCACATCATATACTTATAATAACTTCCATATACCATCATCACATGATAAATAACTAACATACATATCATATACTTACCAAATCTTCTACTTGCATTTCAAGCTACTACGAGTCTCAATTTAATAGGTATAATACATACCTCTAAATTTACTTACCCTTCCACACTTAATCGTTCATAAATAACATGTAATTATACACTTTTACATTTCCGTATACATAATAACATTACTCATAGACATCCTTTAACGAACCTTATACTTACACACTTGTTGATAAGATTTAGTAACGTATCGCTCACATAGAGCCGTTACTTAACACTTCTCGTAACGTATCGCTCACATAGAGCCGTTACTTAATACTTCTCGTAACGTATCGCTCACATAGAGCCGTTACTTAACACTTCTCGTAACGTATCGCTCACATAGAGCCGTTACTTAATACTTCTCGTAACGTATGGCTCACATAGAGCCGTTACTTAATACTTCTCGTAACGTATCGCTCACATAGAGCCGTTACTTAACACTTCCGCACACTTAGTGCCCTTGAACCGGTTTCCCACACTTAGTGCCCGGTATTTTATATTTTGCTCACTTAGTGCATTAGTCCGATTACTCTTATTCCATATAAACATATAATCACATTTTTACTCACATGAACATTTATAAATGCATATGTTTAAATCCACCAATTCTTCCTATGAATTTCCAACACATTCGATACATCAATATACTTAAGAAAAAAAATATATATATATATTTATATATCTCTTACTCGAATACATACTTCTTTCTCAATACATTTCCACATATAGATATCATTTAGTACATATGTATAAATTCAATTCACACATTCGGCTATCACTAATTAAACTCTTTGTCACTTTCGGCATTAAGGAATTAAACATAATAACATGAACTTAACATTTCCATATTCATATAAATAGCTTTTATTCAACCCTATTGCTTAAAATCTTACCTCGGATAACAACAAGTTCAACTTCCCAATTAGTCGATCAACTTAGCTTTTCCTTTATCCACCCTTTTTTTCCTTTGAATCTTGATCTAAACAATTTCAATTAAGCTCACTTATAAAAATTTCCATTCAATTTGATCCATAAACACATAATTTAGCAAACTTATGAATTTACCCCTACTTTTACAATATATACAATTTAGTCCCTAATGCCAAACTCATGAAATATTAAAATTTAATTGTTTTCCCCTAAAGCCGAATCTTCATAAGGACTTTATAAGTCCATATATTCAACAAATTTTTCAATTTGACCATTCAAGATAATATTTTCACAAATAATTCCCTAATTAGCTACTTTCCTCAAAACTCAAAACAAAAGATGTTCATCTAGCTCCAATCTTAATTTAATACAAAAGAAATCATCATGAAATTCAACTTATCTTCAATGGTATATTTCACATACATGACTATTTCACAAAATTAACAAATGGGTTTGAAAGTAGAATAAATAACAATCACAAAAATACAAAAATTATCAAAATTTCAAAGCATAAACTTACCTAATTAAGCCTAACCCTTGCCGAAACCCCTTGAAACTTCTTCCCTTCTTTTTCTTCCTTAGTTTCGCCAACAAGTTAAAAAGATGAACATGCATTTGCTTTTTCTTTTTGTTTTATTAAAATATACTACTTAATATATTATAAGTGTCATTATTATTATATCACATATATAATTAATATTAAAACACTTAATGGTTGCATGTTGTCTTCCACTAACCACTCAATTGGAGAATTTATAAATTAAGTCCACATATTAAAGGAAACAAATTAATTTAATCACTCAAATGATAAAGGCTATTTTTACCACCTTTGTAATTAAATCCCTTGACTAAAATTAAGCATCCAAACAAACGAATTAACCTACCATATTTTAAGACATACTCAAGCACATAACATAGATATCAAATTAATAATAAAAGTATTTTTCTAACTCGGATTCATGGTCCCGAAACCACCGTTCCGATTAGGGTCGTAATTAGGCTGTTACAACTCTCCCCCCTTAAGAAATTTTCGTCCCCGAAAATTCTTACCAGCGAATAAATGTGGGTAACGTTCTTTCATTGATTCTTCGGTTTCCCAGGTCGCTTCCTCAACCCCGTGCTTATGCCACATAACATTAACCAACGAAATTTTCTTATTTCGCAACTCTTTCACTTCACGAGCTAAGATGCGAATCGGTTCTTCCTCATAAGTCATATCGGACTGAATTTCCACCTCTGATGGACTGATCACATGAGAGGGATCGGATCTGTACCGTCGTAACATTGACATGTGGAAGACATTATGAATCTTGTCTAATTCGGATGGCAACCTCAATCTGTACGCAACTAGTCCAATACGCTCAATAACCTCATATGGCCCAATAAATCTCGGACTCAGTTTTCCCTTACGACCAAATCTAAGTACCTTTTTCCACGGTGATACTTTCAAGAACACTCAATCACCCACTTGAAACTCTATATCCTTTCGTTTCAAATCCGCGTACGACTTCTGACGATCTAATGCGGTTTTCAAACTTTCTCGAATTACTTTAACTTTCTGCTCCGTCTCCCTGATCAAATCAACCCCGTGTATCTTACCTTCACTTAGCTCGGTCCAGTATAGCGGTGTTCGACATTTTCGACCGTACAATGCCTCGTAAGGTGCAATTTTAATACTTGATTGAAAGCTATTATTATATACAAATTCAATCAACGGCAAGTATCGTTCCCACGTACCCTCGAACTCAAGAACGCAACATCTCAACATATCCTCGAGTATTTGAATAACACGCTCGGATTGACCATCCGATCGAGGTGAAAAAGTCAGACTAAAGTGTAACTTGGTACCTAAAGCATCCTGCAGTTTCTTCCAAAACCGCGATGTGAACGTCGGATCTCTATCTGAAATAATAGAGATAGGCACTCCGTGCAGTCGTACAATCTGCGATATATACAACTCAGCTAGCTTATCAAGTGAGAAATCCGTACTTACTGGGATAAAATGAGCCGATTTCGTCAATCTATCAACGATAACCCAGATTGAATCTTTCTTTCCTGGCGTCAAAGGCAAACCCGATACGAAATCCATAGTGACTCGATCCCACTTCCACTCAGGTATCATAATCGGCTGAAGTAATCCCGAGGCACTTGATGCTCGACTTTTACTTGTTGACACACTAAACACTTTGATACATAATCTGAGATGTCTCGTTTCATACCATGCCACCAATAATGCTGTTTCAGATCATTATACATTTTCGTGCTACCCGGATGAATTGACAATCTACTACTATGAGCTTCATCACAAATCATTCGAATCAATTCAGGGTTCTTCGGTACACAGATCCGGTTATTGAAACGTAAACATCCTTCAGCATCTATCTGAAAATCTGAATCCGCACACGAGCCACAATGACTTTTCTTTGTTTTTAAATCATCATCAACCTCTTGGGCTTCTCGAATCTGCTGCTCAAACAATGGTCTCACTTTCAACTCAGCAATGATCACACCATCCTCAGTCATAGCTATATCCACATTCATTGCGCGCAGAGCAAATAACGACTTTCGACTAAGTGCATCTGCAACCACATTAGCCTTTCCCGGGTGATAATCAATCACGAGCTCATAGTCTTTCAACAATTCTAACTATCGTCGCTGTCTCAAATTTAGATCCTTTTGAGTCATTAAATACTTTAGACTCTTATGATCCGAATAGGCGTGGCATTTCTCACCGAATAGATAGTGACGTCATATCTTCAAAGCAAAGACTATAGCGGCCAACTCAAGGCCGTGCGTCGGGTAATTTCTCTCGTGCAGTTTCAACTGTCTCGAAGCGTAGGCTACGACTTTACCCTCATGCATCAATACACAACCCAGCCCATTTAAAGATGCATCACTGAAAATAACAAACTCTTTACCCGATTCTGGCTGAATGAGTACTGGAGCTTCCGTTAACAAGGTCTTTAGTTGATCAAAACTCTTCTGACACTTTTCTGACCATTTAAATTTCACATCCTTCTGTAATAGTTTTATCATCGGGGTTGCTATCATCGAGAATCCTTTCACAAAACGTCTGTAATATCCAGCAAGCCCCAAAAAGCTACGTACCTCAGAAACATTCCGCGGAGGTTTCCAATCCAATATAGCAGAGATTTTACTCGGGTCTACCCGAATACCCGATGCTGAAATGACATGCCCCAAAAAGCTGACTTCTTTCAACCAAAACTCATATTTACTAAATTTTGCGTACAATTGCTTATCACGCAAAATCTGTAATACTAACCTCAAATGCTCAGCATGTTCAATTTCGTCGCTTGAATAGATCAATATATCATCTATGAATACAACCACAAACTGATCTAAATAAGGTCTGAATACCCGATTCATCAAATCCATGAAAATAGCAGGGGCATTAGTGAGCCCAAACGGCATCACCAAGAACTCATAATGTCCGTATCTCGTCCGAAAAGCAGTTTTTGGTATGTCTGATTCTCTAACTCGCAACTAATAATATCCGGACCTCAGATCAATTTTCGAGAACACCAAGGCTCCCTTAAGTTGATCAAATAAATCGTCGATACGTGGCAACGGGTATTTGTTCTTCACGGTCACCTTATTAAGCCGCCGATAATCAATGCACATTCTCAAAGTTCCGTCTTTCTTTTTCACAAATAGAACGGGCGCACTTTCAGGAGAGAAAACTCGGTGCGCGAAACCTCTATCTCACAATTCTTGCAACCGATTCTTTAATTCTTTTAGCTCAGTCGGTGCCATCCTATACGGAGCAATCGAAATCGGGGTAGTCCCCGGAACTAGCTCAATCCCAAACTCTACCTCACGAACGGGTGACAATCCCGATAATTCCTTCGGGAACACATCAGAATATTCATTAACAACTTTGTCTCGATTCAATCTTCTTTTCAGTTACCTTGCTGTCGATCATATACGCAAGATAGGCTTCACAACCCTTTCTCGAATCTTCGTTGAGCCATCATCGAAGATATCACAACAGGTGGTCCACTCAAATCCGCAGACTCAATTCGGATTCTCTCATTATTCTGGCATTTTAAATCAATAGTCTTTCGTCTGCAATTAACTACTGCATCGTGAACTATCAACCAATCCATATCGAGAATAATGTCAAACTCATCGAAAGGTAGTAGCATCAGATTAGCCGTAAAACACATGTCTCGAATCATTAATGGGCAGTTCTTGCACACTTTATCAACTAATGCACATCAACCCAGGGGGTTTGAAACCCGAATCACAAATTCAGTAGACTCAACAGGTAAAGTCTTATTGGTTGCTAATGTTTCACACACATATGAATGAGTTGAGCCGGGATCAATCAAAGTAGTTACACTAGTATCAAAGAGAGTGAAAATACCGGTAATGACATCTGGAGATGAGGCCTCCTCTCTGGTACGAACGGCATAAGCTCTAGCTGGTACACGGGTATCCGATCGAACAACCACATTTGAAGTCCCCCTCTGTGCACTACTCCTACCTCCCCCAAAACGAGATGATCTGCCTCTAGCTGTAGTGCCGCTCGGTCTCGCACTCTGAGCAAGACTTTTTCACCGGTCTCCTGACAATCCCGAATGAAATGGTCCTGCGAGCCACACTTGTAACAAGTGCGAGAAATGGATTTACCCCCAACACTCTCCGAAATGCCGTCTGCCACACTGCTGACACTCAGGTTTGCTCGATCTCTCATTGCCAACACTAGTAACTGATGTAGCCTGAAAACTCACTGGTGGTCGTTCTCGTATAGAAATCCCGGTGTTAAGTTTAGATCGGCTACCATCATTCTTGAACTTCTTTATTACCATCTGCGAAAATTTACCCGCAGATCTCTTTCAGAAATCTTTAGATTCAAGCTCAGCTTTTCGTTTTTCTTTCCCCAGTTCTTCAGCTTTACAAGCTCTTTCAACTAGTACAACGAACTCGTTAATCTCAAGAATGCCAACCAGAAGCTTTATGTCTTCATTTAAACCCTCTTCAAACCTCCAGCACATAGCAGCCTCTGACGAAACACATTCATGAGCGTAGCGACTAAGTCGCACAAACTTGTGCTCATATTCAGATACAGTCATACGACCCTGTTTAAGCTCAAGGAATTCTTTACGCTTAGAGTCTATGAAGCGCTGGCTTATATACTTCTTACGAAATTCCATCTAGAAGAAGTCCCAAGTAACCCTCTCTTTTGGAACAACTGACACGAGTGTATTCCACCAATAATAAGTAGAATCCCGTAATAATGATATGGCACACTTCAGACACTCATCGGGTGTGCAGGACAACTCGTCGAAAACACGAACAGTATTATCGAGCCAAAATTTGGCTCGCTCAGCATCATCATCATCATCGGCTCTAAATTCTTGAGCTCCGTGTTTTCTGATACGATCAACTGGAGGCTTATTTACTTTTTCAAGATTTACAATCGGGGGTACCATCGGTACTGTAGGGGGAATATTTAGATTCAGGGGTGGTTGAACAGCCGGATTGGTTCGTATATAATGACTAAACCAATCATTCATCATACTATAGAAGGCTTGTTTAGCCCCTTCTTCAGGATTACTCGCAGCTGGTCGAGATTCCTCCTGCCATCACCCCGACACGGAGCGGCGCCACACTCTCAACGCCATCGATTCACTCACCAAATTAGGATCCATTACTATATAAGAGAAACGAATACATGTGTCAGAAATCATCACATTATCATATCACAGTTCATGGCATGTATAGCTAGACTCTCACGTGCTACGTTAGTCTGAGAACCGACTAAACCGTAGCCCTGATACCAATAAAATGTAACACCCATAACCCGTATCCGTCGCCGAATTAGGGTTACGAGGCATTATTCGACCAAACAGAAATCAATACACTTTTATAAAAGTTATAACTTTAATAATGTATACCAATTCATACTATCAAAGATAAACATGTATATCTCGTCCGAAATCAAAACATTGACTTACATTTCACAAATAATATCATTAACAACTAGCAATCCACTATTCCTTGGATCATTCAAAATCAAAGACTGAATAAGCATATGGTAATTGTTAATTTATTTCATTTGTATAATCAACCTTGCATTCAATTATATACCCTTTTTGGAACGTATGCCTCTCTTTCGATTTCGTACATTTTTCATTTCAATATTACCTAAGATTATACCATTGACCAATATATTTATTCCACATTAGAGTATATCATAAATATAAATATCAACCAACGCACTTATCACATAATTGCTCATCCCATTCGGCAATAACCATTATATATATATAACATCCTAAACACACCTTAGCACTCATTTCTCATAACCGAATATACCTTAACATTTAACATAAGCTTAGACTCCAAACTAACGTATGGTACATGCATACAATTGTACATATATCCACTCAATTACTTTAATACACTATACATATATTGCTCAAAATCATACACATGCATTCGGACATGCTACATATATATATATTTTACCAAGGTATAAAATTTCTAAAATGCTTACCATAAAACCGTACATATCTAATCATTATAATCAAGACCTATTAAACATAACACATACATTACTTCATGCATAAACAAGTCAACCCGACATAGTAAGATAGCCATTTTCGTATAGCATCCTTATACATTCACATTTGCCCCATTTAAAACATTTCAACAAATAATTCAGCCTATACATGCCATGGACCTTGGGTTCAAAAACAAAAAAAATACCAAAAGAGATGATAATGTGATTGACTTCGACGACGATCCTCGAGCTCGAACTTCAACTTCACAATCTAATGAACAATGTATCAAACACACCAAGTAAGCTATTATAGCTTAGTAAGTTTAAGCAATTTATATTCACATCATATACTTATAATAACTTCCATATACCATCATCACATGATAAATAACTAACATACATATCATATACTTACCAAATCTTCTACTTGCATTTCAAGCTACTAAGAGTCTCAATTTAATAAGTATAATACATACCTCTAAATTTACTTACCCTTCCACACTTAATCGTTCATAAATAACATGTAATTATACACTTTTACATTTCCGTATACATAATAACATTACTCATAGACATCCTTTAACGAACCTTATACTTACACACTTGTTGATAAGATTTAGTAACGTATCGCTCACATAGAGCCGTTACTTAACACTTCTCGTAACGTATCGCTCACATAGAGCCGTTACTTAATACTTCTCGTAATGTATCGCTCACATAGAGTCGTTACTTAACACTTCTCGTAACGTATCGCTCACATAGAGCCGTTACTTAATACTTCTCGTAACGTATCGCTCACATAGAGCCGTTACTTAATACTTCTCGTAACGTATCGCTCACATAGAGCCGTTACTTAACACTTCCGCACACTTAGTGCCCTTGAACCGGTTTCGCACACTTAGTGCCCGGTATTTTATATTTTGCTCACTTAGTGCATTAGTCCGATTACTCTTACTCCATATAAACATATAATCACATTTTTACTCACATGAACATTCATAAATGCATATGTTTAAATCCACCAATTCTTCCTATGAATTTCCAACACATTTGATACATCAATATACTAAAGAGAAATATATATATTTATTTATATATCTCTTACTCGAATACATACTTCTTTCTCAATACATTTCAACATATAGATATCATTTAGTACATATGTATAAATTCAATTCACACATTCGGCTATCACTAATTAAACTCTTTGTCACTTTCGGCATTAAGGAATTAAACATAATAACATGAACTTAACATTTACATATTCATATAAATAGCTTTTATTCAACCCGATTGCTTAAAATCTTACCTCAGATAACAATGAGTTCAACTTCTCGATTAGTCGATCAACTTAGCTTTTCTTTTATCCACCCCTTTTTTTCCTTTGAATCTTGATCTAAACAATTTCAATTAAGCTCACTTATAAACATTTCCATTCAATTTGATCCATAAACACATAATTTAGCAAACTTATGAATTTTCCCCTACTTTTACAATATATACAATTTAGTCCCTAATGCCAAACTCATCAAATATTAAAATTTAATTGTTTTCCCCTAAAGCCGAATCTTCATAAGGACTTTATAAGTCCATATATTCAACAAATTTTTCAATTTGACCATTCAAGATAATATTTTCACAAATAATTCCCTAATTAGCTACTTTCCTCAAAACTCAAAACAAAAGATGTTCATCTAGCTCCAATCTTAATTTAATACAAAAGAAATCATCATGAAATTCAACTTATCTTCAATGGTATATTTCACATACATGACTATTGCACAAAATTAACAAATGGGTTTGAAAGTAGAATAAATAACAATCACAAAAATACAAAAATTATCAAAATTTCAAAGCATAAACTTACCTAATTAAGCCTAACCCTTGCAAAACCCCTTGAAACTTCTTCCCTTCTTTTTCTTCCTTAGTTTCGCAACAAGTTAAAAAGATGAACATGCATTTGCTTTTCCTTTTGTTTTATTAAAATATACTATTTAATATATTATAAGTGTCATTATTATTATATCACATATATAATTAATATTAAAACACTTAATGGTTGCATGTTGTCTTCCACTAACCACTCAAATGGAGAATTTATAAATTAAGTCCACATATTAAAGGAAACAAATTAATTTAATCACTCAAATGATAAAGGCTATTTTTACCACCTTTGTAATTAAGTCCCTTGACTAAAATTAAGCATCCAAACAAACAAATTAACCTACCATATTTTAAGACATACTCAAGCACATATCATAGATATCAAATTAATAATAAAAATATTTTTCTAACTCGGATTCGTGGTCCCGAAACCACCGTTCCGATTAGGGTCGTAATTAGGCTGTTACACATTCTACCACATCGGGTTTCTCGGCAACGATGGTTTCAAATCATTGTATATGATCCTATGGCATGCCAACTATATCCAATCTAGTCCGAACAACTAATAGGATAATCATTGTTTCAATTATATTATATATCCAATTTGCATATCATCATTATCAATTCACATATAAAACCAATACCACATAGCATAGTTCAAACCATTTCATTTCATATATCATGTTTCAATTGAATCAGGCTACATTCTATTTCATTCAATTCAGTTCGTTATCTCGATATTTAATATTAATTACAGCAAACCAATTAAAAAAATCATTATATAGTCACATCGATACTCAATCATGCAATTAACATGAATATGCAAATAATTAAATTGATTTCGAATCATAAAAGTACAAACTAAATCCTCGCATCACTCATTGACGACTCTCATTTTTTCTTTTCTTTTCGACGGCCTGACATCATCTTTAACTACTTACAATAATATAACAAATAAATAATATCAATGTTCATCTAATTTACATTCAAATACAAAGCAAGCATATTTTGCATTTTATTCAATTTAGTTCATATACTCGGGATATGCATATCTTTCGATATTTAGCATCAGATCAAAATCTGATTTCATATTCTTTCATTAGGGACCCTATACTTTCTATTCATAGAACAATTTCATGATAGATTTTCAATTTATTCAATTTAGTCCTAATGTTACAAAGTTAACTATCAAGCTTTTTTAGTTTTACAATTTAGTCTTTATCATGATCTAAGTTTAATTTCTATCAATTTCAAGCCTAATTCATCAATTTCTCAACAATGGCAACTTTTTAAAAATTCAACAATTGATACGATCGTTGAGAGCACCAAAAATATCCAATCCCTATAAAATAATGAAAAGAATAGTATAAGGCAAGTAGGGTCAAATCCTCAGGGACTGGATTTGCACAAGTTCCTATTCATCGATATCCCGGACAGAGTCATGCCAAGAAAACTTGCGTACCTGGGAAAAAATAAAAAACAGAATTAAAAGTTTGATTGAATTGAAATTGCAAAAATTAAAATTAAAATTGTAAAGATAAACAGAGTTGAGGAAAGTTAGTTTTTTTATGGAGAGATTCCAGCCTTCGGTTGTCTCGATCCGCCTTGGGTTCAATCCTAGGCTTTTAGGTGATCCTTCTCGAACAGAATAAGCCAGTTATAGTGGAAGAGGACGCCTACGACCACCAGCTCCATTTAGATTTTAGACTTACTGTAACATCCCGATTTAGGGCCTAGTCGGAATAGTGATGCGAGACCACAAATCCGAGGTATATGTATGAGTTTTGAGGTTTATGCTATGTTTGCATGTTAGTGTGAAAGTTTCATGAAGCAATTTTGTTAAATTGCGATTGAATTGTCCAAATGGACTAAATTGCAAAAGTTGCAAAATGTGAGATTCTAGAAGCTATTTGTATGAAATAGCTTTGGATTATCAATTAGAGGTCCTTAAATAGTAATTTTCCCAAATTCTAATTTTTGGACAAAAATGGACATGAGTGGATATTATTGGAAAAGTTTGACTAAGGGGCATTTTGGTCATTTGTCAATTAAGTGATTAAAAAGGGAAAAAGATGACAAAATTTCATTCATCTTCTTCTCCAAGCTGCCGAAAATTTCAAGAAGCCATTGTTAGGGCTCTTCAATTTTTCAAGCTTGCTAGTAAGTGCATCTAAGCCTCGTTTTTGATATTCTTCGTATTTTTGAAGTCCTAGTAACATGAGTAAGCTATTTTTAGCTATATGTTGAGCTAGGATTGATGTTCAAAAATGTAACCATGTATGACATGCATGTATTTTGATGTTTTATGGAAGAATATGAAGGCTTGATGTAGTAGAAACATCTTTTGCTAAGTGAATTCCATGAAAAATGCATGAGGTGCATAGTGGTTATTTGTCAGTACACCCGGGCAGTACGAAAATGTACAATGACTTGAAGAAGTCTTATTGGTGGCCAGGTATGAAAAGAGACATTTCTGAGTTTGTGGCAAAGTGTCTGATTTGTCAACAGGTAAAAGCTGAGCATCAAGTGCCTTCGAGATTGCTTCAGCCAATGATGGTTCTCGAATGGAAATGGGATCGGATTACCATGGATTTTGTGACGGGGTTGCCTATGACTCCAAAAAAGAGAGATGTTGTGTGGGTTGTTGTGGATAGATTGACAAAGTCGGCTCATTTTATTCCAGTACGTGTTGATTATTCACTGGACAAGTTAGCCGAATTGTATATTGCAGAGATAGTGAGGTTACATTTAGTGGTATCAGAGCTATGGTTTAGTCGGTTCTAAGACTACCGTAGCGGGTGTAAGGGTCTAGCTATACATGCCATAAGTGTACAAGGATAGTGTGGTGGTTTCTGATGATTTTAAGCATTGTTTTATATAGTATATGGATTTCGATCAATCGACTGCTGATGAAGCAGCTAGTAATGCGCCGGCTCCTGCGCAAGGAACCGCGCCTGTTGAGAGTGGACCCGAGGTTAGGGGTCAAGGGGAAGAGGCTCGGGAAGCCTTTCTCCAGATGATGAGTAATTGGTACTCGGATTATGTTCGAGCGAACCTTAATGCTCAACCTCCTCCACCTCCTCCTATACCTCGGCCAATTCCAGTAGCTCCTCAAGGTATTGATGTAGTGAGGATATCGAAACCCCCGGTGGATAAGATAAGGAAACACGGGGCTGAGGAGTTTAGAGCTAAGGTAGATGATGACCCCGAGAGGGCAGAGTTCTGGCTAGAGAACTCAATGAGAGTATTCGATAAACTCTCTTGTACACCTGAAGAGAACCTGAAGTGTACCGTATCTTTGCTGAGGGACTCGGCATACCATTGATGGAAGACGTTGACGTCGGTAGTCCCAAAAGAACGGGTGACGTGGGACTTCTTTCTGGAAGAGTTTCAGAAGAAGTATATAAGCCAGCGGTTTACTGACTGGAAACGGAAGGAATTCCTTGAGTTGAAGCAAGGAAGAATGACAGTAGCAGAATATGAGCGCGAATTTGTTAGGCTTAGCAAGTACGCGCAAGAATGTATGTCGACAGGGACCATCTTGTGTAAAAGGTTCGAAGATGGACTGAATGAGGATATCAAACTCCTAGTTGGTATTTTGGAGTTGAAAGAGTTTGTTGTGTTGGTTGAAAGGGAAAGTAAGGCCGAAGAATTGAGTAAGGAAAAGAGAAGGGCTGTGAGTGAAGCCCGAGATGCGAGAAAACGACCGATGGGCAAATCATATCAAGCCCAGTCGAAAAGATCCAAGGAAGTGAATCCTCGAACGACAACACCAGTGGGATATTTACATCGAGACTTGGACAACACTCGTTCTGGTTCGAGAGTCCAAGCCACCTCGATGGAAAGTGTGGGCAATCCGAAGAACAAACTGGAGTGTCCAAGTTGTGGTAGGTATCATACCGGAGAGTGTTGGGGAAACAACTGAAGTTGTTATAAGTGTGGTTCCCCCGACCATTTTATCCGAAATTGCCCTGAGAGGGATGACAAGGAAGAGAAGCAAGAGACAAGACCTAGCGATGTGTCTGCAAGGGGTAGACCACCAAGGAACCTAAAAGGTGGGACTAGTGGTAGAGGTGTGTCCAAAGACTCTACCTTGAGACCGGAGGGTCGGGCACCTGCGAGGACGTATGCCATTCGCGCCCGCGAAGAGGCGTCATCCCCAGATGTGATAACGGGTACTTTTTCTCTTTTTGACACCTTTGGTATTACTTTAATAGATCCAGGGTCTACTCATTCTTATATTTGCATGAGATTGGCATCTAGTTTGAGTATGACCGTTGAGTTTACGGATATTGTGGTTAAGGTGTCAAACCCGTTAGGTAAGCATGTGTTAGTGGACAAGGTGTGTAAGAATTGTCCTTTGTTGATTAAGAGTCATTGTTTCCCGGCAAACCTTATGTTGTTGCCGTTTGATGAGTTTGAATTAATCCTTGGCATGGATTGGTTGACTACCCATAGTGTCTTAGTGAACTGTGGTAGTAAGTTTACCGAATTGAAATGTGAGAATGGAGATGTTGTTCAGGTTGAATCAGGTGGATCGTATAGTCTACCAGTGATGATTTCTTCCCTAGTGGCTGAGAAATGTTTGAGAAAAGGGTGTGAGTCCTATATCGCCTTTGTTTTGAATACTCAAGAGGTTGGAGTAAAGTTTGATACAGTGCCGGTGGTATGTGAGTATCCGGATGTATTCCCGGAAGAGTTACTCGAATTACCTCCAGAGAGAGAGGTCGAGTTTGGGATTGAGTTAGTTCCGGGAACGGCACCTATTTCAATTGCTCCGTATAGGATGGCACCTTTAGAGTTGAAAGAACTGAAGGTTCTGTTACAAGAGTTGACAGATAAGGGTTTTGCAAGACCGAGCTACTCACCGTGGGGTGTTCCGGTACTATTTGTAAAGAAGAAAGATGGGTCTATGAGGTTGTGTATAGACTATAGGCAACTCGATAAAGTTTCGGTAGAGCCTCGGGAGCTCTCGCTTGTAAGTTTAAGACCTCGTAGGTCATTAATGTGGTAGTTGTGGCAGTTATTGAGAGTAGTCACGTTGAGCCTAAGTGGCGATCAAGTGGTTTTAATTCGGTAATGCCTCGGGCCCGGTTCCGGTGTAGAATACGGGTAATGGGTGTTACACTTACGATTTAGAGGAACCTGACTCTAGCCAACCGTCGCTTTTGTGGGACTGTCTTACACTAGATCATCACTTCTCAATGGCGAATGCCACGCCATTTTGTCTCTTGGGCTCGACAACCACTGACGCAGTAAGCTAATGAACCGACTGTGCAACCTTCCCAAAACATACAAAGTGGTCGTTCTTTGCACAAGTTGAAAAGATCACATTTAAAGGGATATGGACGGAAGCGTCAGCCCCGTAATGCGGAGAAACGATGAATACTTGTTGAGAAGGCTAAGCGCGAATTCTAAGCCTCATGAACCCTTTTTGGGGAATTTCGGCAACCTTTGGCTAGATAAATTTAGTGGCTCATGCTTTTTGGGGAAAAAGAAATAAACGTAATGAAAATGGAATTTTTATTGAATAATATGAAAGGAGCAAAGGCTAAGCTTTTTGGGAGAGGGAGTGTTTACAGAAAAGATGAGTGAAATTTGTGTCACTCCATCCCCTATTTATAGTACTTAGGAAACCTAGCCTATTCCTAATTAAATTCTAAAAGATAAATAAAGATAAAAGCTAAAACTAAATCTAAATAATAATCTTTAACAATTATCCTAATATAATTAAAATTTAAATAGAGTCATCTGTTTATAAAATCTATTCTTTGCACTTTTGCCCTCAAGTCTCCCATACTTTGCATTTTTGGCACCACTTCTTTCCTACTTCGCATGCTGGCCTATTTTATCTTTAAATTCACGATTTTTTCCCTCAAATTTCCTTTTGCCTTCAATTTAATCCCTACAAGATAAAAAACCATAAATAGCTCAAATTAGTAGGATCATACTTAAAATAAATATGTAATTAATATATAAAAATATGTCATTCTAGAGTATTATCAACAATTGAACAAATTAATACATGGGCTAGCTAAATCAAGTTCCCATGATTATAAATCTATAAAAATTAAAAAAAAATGCTTAAAGACTTACTTGAATCTTTGGTCGAATGCTTAAGAGAATTCAAAGGTTTCTTCTTTTTTTTAGCAATGGTGAACGGTGGTGACTTTGGGAAGATGAAGATTCTTTCATCTTTCCATGATTTAATTAAATTTGTTTATTTAATATAATTATAATTATATTAGCTTATCATTAACATCGTCACCATCCATTTGTTTATCATTTTAGTCCTTTTGATAATTGCTATATAAGTCCCCAAGCCTTTTCTTAATTAAAACTCAATAGCGATTAAACTTTTACAATTTAGTCTCTAGGCTTTAATTAGCTACTTTTCCAACAAAATTATTTAACCAATATTTATTATAGTTTCATATTAACTCCTTAAATATTTTTATTTTATATTTACAGACTCTGTTTACGGAAATGGAGTTCGAAAACTGCATTTTCCAACACCACTAAAATTCGAATAGTTATAGTTCTAATTAATTTGGTTTAGATTGTTGGCATAAGAATATAGCTTACTAATTAGATCGAGTTAGTTATTTAATTTCTCAAAAGAGAATTGAGAGAATTTTAGTAGTCACATTAGTAATCACCTATATTAGGATAAATTGGGTGGAGATAGAACAATTAGCTAATACATTGGATAAAATTGTAATCCTAAACTTTTATTATTGATTGATTAGATTTTTTTAAAATTGCGTTGCTAATTTTTATTTACCATAGTTAGTTTTAAAAGTTCTATTATCGATTTATATGGATAGATTATAAAGTAACAATTGATTATTAATGTCATAATTTGTAATAGCTCTTCGTAGGATCAATATTTTTATAGTACTTATCACGATACATATATTTACGTATGCGGTATTCAACCAAAAATTATGTTTGTATTTATTTTCTATTATATAAAAATTTTGTAAAAAAATTATCATATTTTTATTATTTATATAAAAAAATATTCAATTACGAAAATGTAGTATTGATTCATATAAATATATATTTATTAAATTATTATAAAAATCATAATTATATTTGTGGAAATAAAAATAATAACAAAAACAAATTTGCTTATTTATTTAATTTTTAATTGATAGAAAAGAAATCCTACTCAATATAATGGTAATGTGTGTATAAGGGGTTAGAAAGTAAAACTATACTCAGTAGTATTTTTAACAACGGTAGGTTCTTCTTCCAGAGAAAATTAGGGGATGTGGTGAGGTTAACTAATCTTACAACTTGTCATTCAAATGGTGTTTTATTCAAGCTAGCTAGTATCGTATTGGTGGATATATTGTTTTTCTATTGGTACTAATATGTACTTGTACTAATTTGTTTTAGTGTATCGTTTCAGATTTATCATTATTTTTTTAAAACATGTGATATATGCATATAAAAGGTATTTACAAATATCAAATAATCAGATTAAATAAATCTCAAATATAAAATACCCATCAAAAATAAATTTTGGTTGGAATGGTAAAGAAAAGATTTTATAAGCTTCACAAATACTATGGGGCATGCTTCACATTTCCGGGCAAACCAGACACGAAATAGAACCTATGTCACGATGAGGAGCCTCGAGATGACGCGACAACATTGAAACAATGAAGTAGAGATGACGTCGTGACGAGGCAATTCTTGACATTGCAACGAGGCGATTCTCAACGTTGCGATGTGGCGATAAGTATTCAACTTAAACTGCATTTATTCCCCTAGTTAAACTCTGTTATTTTTCCCAATTAAACTTTGATTAGTCTAGGAATATTTAAGTCATATTAGGACTTTAATATTAGCCTATTTAAAGGGTATTTGTAATCCTCTTTAGGAGTTAACAGAATATCTCTTACGTGAGTTTTGGGGAGAGTTTTTGAGAGAGTCTTGTACTTGGGTTTTGTGTTTTTGCTCTTTGAGATTATTTTCTCCATTTTATACTCTTCGATTTTTATTGTTTTAGTGAAGTGTAACAGTCCGGTTTAGACCCTAGTCGGAACAGTGGTTTTGGGACCACAAATCTGAGTCTGAAAAATATTTTAATATTATTTCCTGTGCCTATTGTATGTGATTAAGCATGTGTGAAAGTTTTGTATGAAAATTTGTCTATTTGTGTGCTTAATTTGACAAAAGGGACTAAATCGCATAAAGTGCAAAAGTGGCCTTCTAATTGATTAAGTGCCTATTTGATGTGGCTTTTAAATGTGGAGGCCTTATGAGGCAATTATGCCATAAATATGATAGTGGATGGCTAATGGACGGTTTTGGACATGGTTTATGTATTTTTCTTATTTGATTAAAAAGGCTAAAATGGTAAAGTGATAATAAAAGGTTATTAAACAAAAACAAAAGCAAAAAAAATTCCATCGTCTTTTATGTTCATCACCGAAAATAAGAAAAACAAGCAAGGGTTTTGAGCTTTGGATATTCGGCTAGCTTTAAGCTTGATTAAGGTAAGTTTTGACTTCGATTTTTTGTAATTTCTACGTTTTTGTAATCGTTGCTTTGTCTACTTCAAAACCCATGTCTTAATTTTGTGAATTGATGATGTTTTTGAAATGAGCCATTGATGAATTCATGAGTTTCATGATGTTTGATGGTGAATTATGAAAGATATATGTTTGATTAACATGTTTTATCTTTGGAGTTTTGTTGATTTTGAGTAATTTGGGTTAAATTGAAAGAAAAACATTTTGAGGGACTAAATTGTGAAATAAATGAAATGTATGGACTTGTATGAGCTACATGAAAATTCGGCTAGGCATGGGTGACATGAAATTTTGTGTATTTTGTGATTTTGTGAAATAAGGACTAAATTGTCAAAATGTGAAAATGTGAGGGCTAATTTGTAAATTGCCCTAAATGTGTGTTTTTGGATTGAATTGAATGAATTTTTGAATAAATGGGTTAAATTTGAATATGTATAGATCAAGAACCGAAGAAAACAGACTTAGATCATGGAAAGTCAAAAGTTGTTAAATAACTGAATCCGATCGAATATCCGAACCCGAGGTAAGTCGATATACAAATAAATGTCTTTGAATTGAACTATTTGTGTATATATGAAATTTGAATTGCTATGAATATCCATTGAGATGGAATGTATGTGAAATCCGAGTTTACGAATAAGTCGACAAGTTGTTAAAGTCCGAGAAGTCCCATATGAACCTGGGAATAGATAGGGTAACATATGTCATGAAATAGGTGTCCGATATTTGATATCATGTAAGACCACGTCTGGGACGTTGGCATCATTTTGAGATTTACGTGTAAGACCATGTCTGGGACATTGGCATCGTATTGATTCGTGTAAGACCTTGTCTGGGACAGGGGCATCGATATCTGATTACATGTAAGACCACGTCTGGGACGTTGGCATTGTACGACTATTCCGAGCATTCCGAGTATCCTATTAGATTTCGAACGGTTCAACGGGCAAGTCCGAGAAATGAATGACTATGTGAGTTGTATATCCGTTTCAGGTACGTTGATATATATATGCTTTGTATAAGCATGAAAGGTGAGTAAGTATGTGCATTGATGCAAAGGTACATTTAAGATATATGTATGTTTGAGATATGAGCAAATGAGATATATGAGATATGATGAATTGGTAAGCAATGGTAAACCAAGTGAGCCAAAGAGACTATTATGTGCTTGAAATGAGAATGTGATAATGATTTTAAATAACTATGTTTATGAATGATTATATGTTAAGTTTATTTGTATATGGCTTACTAAGCTTTTGGAAAGCTTACTTTGTGTGTGTGTTTACTCATTACAGATCGTCAAAGCTACTGAAGGCTCGGGACCGTCAAGGATCATTATCACACTACCCAAACTCATTTTGGTACCTTATGGAAATGTATATACTAAGTATGGCATGTATAGGCTAGATGTTTGGAACATGTTTGAGATGTGTAATTAGCCATGTGATGTGGCTAGATAAATGTTGGTAATATGCATAAGTGATTATGGTATATGATGTATGTTTTGGTATGGCTTGATGACAATGAAATGGTCTTATGAATGGTAAGCTTATTGATGAATTGATGCCTTAGTGAATTGGTGAAATTGTGGATGAATTATGCTTGGTTTTACATGTGATTTAGATGTGCTATTTGGCATACAAGTTGGCATATTTAGAAATGTGATTAAATGGAATGATAGGTTGAACATTTGACATGATTTTGGTTGCTAATTGTGTATGGGATATTGATTATTTGAGCTTGTAGGGATGACCCTTGTGTGGGTGGCATTTTGGCCTTGAAAATGGCCTATATTTGCCCACACGGTTGAGCACACGGGCGTGTGGCTCGACCGTGTCCCTCGTGGTTGAAATTCAAAACAAGTCAGGATCGACCACGGGCTGGACACACGGGCGTGAGACTGGCCGTGTGGTGAAGTCAAGATCGACCACGGGTGAGGCACACGGGCGTGTCTATGGCCGTGTGGACAAGTCAGTATGCATGCCCTGTTTTGACACGGCTTAGACACATGGGCGTGTTCGAGGTCGTGGAGGCACACGGCCCGCCACACACGCGCGCAGACCTCTGTAACTTCGAAAATATTTTAAATTTTTGAGAATTTCTGTATGTGTTCGGTTTAGTCTCGGCCCTATTCTAAAGAATGCTCAAGGTCTTGTTGACCTATTTAAGGGACACTTTGATCGCATTGATTGAGTTATATTATGAAATGTCTGTAAAAGTCTCCATTCGTCCGGTAATGCCTCTTAACCCTATTCCGGTGACGGATACGGGTTAGGGGCGTTACACGAAGTTTGTTTCACCCATGATTTTTTATCCTCTTCGGAGGAGTTTTTCCATATAATATTTGCGTGCTCTATCTTCTCTATTTTTTTACTCGTTATTTATACAGGTTGATTCCAACAAATATAATCCATCATTGATAAATCGTAATATATACATATTTTAATCCCTCATTTAGCATACTTTTGGATGATTTATCCCTTGAATTATGGAATTTGATGCTCCTAATCCTTTAATTTCATGTTTTATAGTTAGGAGAGCATCGAAGGATGAAAAGAACGAGAAACGGGCCGAAAATGGAGAAAATGGGCCAAAGTAGGAAATCAACACGGCCTGAAGTTCACCACACGGTCGTGCCACTTTAGCAGACTCGAACACGGCCTTGGGCTCAATTCACACGGGCGTTTCACACGGGCGTGTCCCTGTTGTGGCCAAGATGAGTTTCATTTGGATTAAGATACTTGTGGGCCAAGTAAGGCATCCTGAAAGCCTATATAAACACCCTAGAGGGCAACCTAAAGGGGGAGTTCAACAGAAGCCTTCTGTCAGGGCTTTTGACGAAAGGGGCGAAGCCAGAGAGGGCTAAACACAGGGAACTACTCGAAGACAACCAGTTGATTCATCCCAGAAGCCAAAATCACACTCAAGATGTAACACCCCAAACCCGGCCCAAACGCTACAACCGGATCTGGTATGTCACTTAAGAGATTTTACATAACATGTCGTATTTTGGAAAACAATTACTAGGTTTACACCTTTATTTCGAAAGCTTAATAATTCATTAAAGTATAAAATATTAAGTAACCAATTATCTTGGTAGATTTTAAATAAAAACCGAAATTTCATGCAGGTCTTAACTTAATTGAAAATATAAAACTTAAAACCCAGTAATAAAAGCCCAACAAAATCCTAAGACATAAATGGTAGTCTAGTGGCCCATGGCCTTATTACAAGGAAATTTGAACCCATTAATTAAATGAAAATAAAAAAAATTAGACTAAGTCTTTTTGCTGAATTCTCAAAGCTCATCGCATGGCCACCTTGCTCCTCCTCTCCACCCGGTCCGATGCCCTAAGTGTCACCCGAGATGGTTAAAATTAAAGGGTGAGTCGCGAGACTCGGTGTGCAACCCTCATACACCATTAGATTTGGGCTTTAGCCCCATAAAACAGAATAATCAAAATATAAGTAACAAAAATAATATGGAAAGCCCAACCCATATCCTAGGTGTCCATCCGCTACACGCCCGCACCGACCATTCACACCATTGGGGATTTCTACAATCAACCCACACCGCTACACGCCTTGATGGCGCTCGTGCGCTCATCATCGATCATGGCCGTAGCCACTACAATGAATCACTACAGAAGCGCTACAACAGATCACGGTAAGGAACCGCTACATGACAGATCACGGTAAAAACTGCTACAACATATAACTTCCTCCTTTCATCAAACCCAACCCATGCAATCACATAAAATCAATATTCTTAAATCATTTAATCAGAGCATTCACTAACCTCGGTGATTTGCTTTTACCCTCTTTGGGTTTCACATTATGCCGGGATTTCGGCATTTATCAAAACATATAAGACTTATAATTATATACTAATCAAACAGATCTAGATGGTGTGGAGAATTACACACCGATATTGCAAATCAATATTCTTAGTCGATGTCCTTGCTATCCGGATCTATTATCCTCAATCTATAGCCTTGCTTAAAAGCGAACAATTGCGAAAATAGGCATCTCCTATATTCGGCCATGGTTAGTATTCTACCCGATTTTATATATATAAATAAACAAATCCTCTTACCTTGAAATCCCGAAATTGGAGACTTATGATTTTTGGCTTTTAGGCCTAGTCGACTAAGCTTCCTTCAAATCCCGAATTGTCGCCCATCATAAAACCATTAAACTATTAGCTTTTGGCTTTTGCCTTTCAAAAACCGGGAATAGATCATGAGAACTAATCAAAAATCAACACTTACCTTAGCATAGGAGATTCGGCTAGCACTAGAGAGAGGATTCAGGCAATGCCCATGGAAGATTTAAATGCCGAAGTATAGAACTAATTCTCAAATAGGATGAATAGAAGAAAAGATTATGGATGCTTCTGGCTTCCTAGAGAAATCGACACAAGAAGGAAAAAGTGGAGAAGAGTTTCTTGCTTAAAAGAAATTGGAGAAAAGAAATTGGAGAGGGAGAGGCTAGGGAATTTCGGCACAATGGGAGAGAAATTTAGGGTTTTCAAAGTGTCGTAATCAAGGAGCTAGCCCCTATTTATAGATATTTTGGCACCTATCGCTAAAAATCAAAAACGCCTTAAAATTCAAGCTAAAGAGAGGAGAAATTCGGCACCCTCCTTGCCATGCAGTAACCGAATTTTACACTCCTCTAGGTGGTGGATTTTCGGCCAACACTTCCCTTGAAGATAAGCTCCTAACTTTTCTCCTTTTTATCTATGATATTATCACTTAAAAATCCACATAAATTCTCCTATTTTATAGCCTTGTAGCCGTCCACCTCTACTAATCCCTAATGCCAAATTTAACTCACTTAAATTAAAATATTTGGGCCTCATTAAACTTAATACTTGGGCCCCTAATTCCTTGTGTGTGGTGTCACCCTCTCTTCATTTAAAGTGTCGAATTTGGCCTAAAACATGGGCTCCTTGCGACCCAAAACTTGTTCCTTTAATCATTAATGATGCCACTTTAATCTGGGCCTTTTTGCCTAATTCTAAGCCCAAATTTAGACCCCTATCAATTAAATTAACATAGTAAACCTATCCCTACACTAAATGTATAGGCCTGTAAATTTAGGATGTTACAGTTCTACCCCCCTTAAAGAAATTTCGTCCTCGAAATTTCCAACTAACTATTAATCGTACTTCCCAAGTCTCACCACTATGCTTTCGCTGCGCATTCCGATTCTAAAGCCAAAAGAAACACTTAGTATACTATGGTAGAGTACGCACCAGTGTTAGCATCTAGAGCGTCCTTGTCCCCTTGTACTCATTTTACCGATTCGTGTTTATCTGTTTAGAAATTTTATGAATTATTAGTTTTCTTCCGCTGATTAACCACGAACAGTTTTATGAACAATAGTTTAAGAGTATTTCTTTCGAATTCGCATTCACAATACAGTCTCAAGTTTGTAACCTCTAACTAAAATAAAACACATACATCATACAAAAATCATCCAAGCACTTACATTCTTCACGTAAAGGTGTTTTCGTTGATTCACTACCCAGGGTATTTTTGTAATTTCATCCTACAGGGGTATTTTCGTAATTTTTCATAATAAAGTTCCTTGTTGATTTCGTGAAGTGAGGGTATTCTGGTAATTTTACAATCCGGGGGTATTTCGATAATTTTGAAATCCGGGGGTATTTCGATAATTTTGAAATCCGGGGGTATTTCGGTAATTTTGCAATCAGGGGCAATTTAGTAATTTTGCAAATCAAGGGTAATTTGGTAATTGTACAAACCAGGGGTATTTTGGTCATTTGACAAAACGAGGGTAGGTTGGTATTTTTTTCCTAACCAGGGATATTTCGATGTTGTTGTTGTTAAATTAAAGGGTGAGTCGTGAGACTCAGTGTGCAACCCTCATGCACCATTAGATTTGGGCTTTAGCCCCATAAAACAGAATAATCAAAATATAAGTAACAAAAATAATATGCAAAGCCCAACCCATATCCTAGGTGTCCATCCGCTACACGCCCGCATCAAACCATTCACAACATTGGGGATTTCTACAATCAACCCACACCGCTACACGCCTTGATGGCGATCGTGCTTTGCTCATCATCGATCATGGCCGTAGCCACTACAATGAATCACGGCAGAAGCCGCTACAATGAATCACGGTAAGGAACCGCTACAATGCATCACGGTAAAAACCGCTACAACATATAACTTCCTCATTTCATCAAACCCAACCCATGCAATCACATAAAATCAATATTCTTAAATCATTTAATCAGAGCATTCACTAACCTGGTGATTTGCTTTTACCCTCTTTGGGTTTCCGTCATTATGCCGGGATTTCGGCATTTATCAAAACATATAAGACTTATAATTATATACTAATCAAACAGATCTAGATGGTGTGGAGAATTACACACCTGATATTGCGAAATTCAATATTCTTAGTCGATGTCCTTGCTATCTGGATCTATTATCCTCAATCTATAGCCTTGCTTAAAAGCCAGAACAATTGCGAAAATAGGCATCTCCTATATTCGGCCATGGTTAGTATTCTACCCGATTTTATATATATAAATAAACAAATCCTCTTACCTTGAAATCCCGAAATTGGAGACTTATGATTTTCGGCTTTTAGGTCTAGTCGACTAAGCTTCCTTCAAATCCCGAATTGCCGCCCATCATAAAACCATTAAACTATTAGCTTTTGGCTTTTGCCTTTCAAAAACTGGGAATAGATCATGAGAACTAATCAAAAATCAACACTTACCTTAGCATAGGAGATTCGGCTAGCACTAGAGAGAGGATTCGCAATGCCCATGGAAGATTTAAATGCCTAAGTATAGAACTAATTCTCAAATAGGATGAATAGAAGAAAATACTATGGATGCTTCGGCTTCCTAGAGAAATCGACACAAGAAGGAAAAAGTGGAGAAGAGTTTCGGCATTAAAAGAAATTGGAGAAAAGAAATTGGAGAGGGAGAGGCTAGGGAATTTCGGCACAATGGGAGAGAAATTTAGGGTTTTCAAGTGTCGTAATCAAGGAGCTAGCCCCTATTTATAGATATTTTGGCACCTCATCGCTAAAAATCAAAAACGCCCTTAAAATTCAAGCTAAAAGAGAGGAGAAATTCGGCACCCTCCTTGCCATGCAAGAACCGAATTTTTTACACTCCTCTAGGTGGTGGATTTTCGCCCAACACTTCCTTGAAGATAAGCTCCTAACTTTTCTCCTTTTTATCTATGATATTATCACTTAAAAATCCACATAAATTCTCCTATTTTATAGCCTTGTAGCCGTCCACCTCTACTAATCCCTAATGCCAAATTTAACTCACTTAAATTAAAATATTTGGGCCTCATTAAACTTAATACTTGGGCCCCTAATTCCTTGTGTGTGGCGTCACCCTCTCTTTATTTAAAGTGTCGAATTTGGCCTAAAACATGGGCTCTTTGCGACCCAAAACTTGTTCCTTTTAATCATTTAATGATGCCACTTTAATCTGGGCCTTTTGCCTAATTCTAAGCCCAAATTTAGACCCCTATCAATTAAATTAACATAGTAAACCTATCCCTACACTAAATGTATAGGCCCGTAAATTTAGGATGTTACACAAGACGGAAGATCTTCCCTTCTATTTCCTTCAGGGGGTTTTAGGGTTTTTTCTTATGTTTTGTTATTTACTTTCTTCTGAGATGTATTCTTTATTAAATATGAACTAAACCCCTCAAATACCTGAGGGGGATGAAACCTAAGACGGATCTTGTTATTGTTTTCTAAACTGTATGATAAATACTTGATTTGTTCTTAATTATGTGTTCTTAATTCTTGTTTTAATATTTCAGGATATTGATTCAAGTATTGATGTGCTTAGGTAGTGGAGCAAAAGTCCTGTTTTAAGAGTAGATCTAGCATAGTTAAGCGGAGTTGATCGCAACCCTAGAGATAGGATGACGAAAAATCACGATTAGGGTCAAACCTAATATGGGAGTCCATAGATCGAGTTAATGTAACACTAGGGATTTTAATTAGAAAGAGATTTCAATTAATCAACCTAGGGTTAAACGTTAGTAGCCTCGAAAGAGGTATTAATATAAATTAAGGAATCCTACGGGTCAAGTCAAGTGAATAAATCGTCTGGTTCAGAGTTAAATAACAAGTGAAGTCTAGGTGGATTCTTTCTCGAGTATTGTCTTAATCAACTGGTTTTCCCAAAAGTATTTTCCCAATTCACTCTCTGTGTCTTAGCATCCTTAGTTTAGTAATTAGTTAATTAAACATCGATTCCCTTAATACTTAGGCTAGATAATAAAAAGATAGTAACTACTAGTACTCTTGGTCCTTGAGGATACGATATTTCCGGTCTTACCATAACTATACTACCGAACGATAGGTGCGCTTGCCTTATTCGTTGTCATAGTTAGTTTGGACACAATCAAGATTTTGGCGCCGTCGCCGGGGACTAAGATATTAGGAACACTTGATTTTTATTACTTTAGCCATTTTTATTTTTGCAATTAATTTTTATTTTATTTCTACTTTGCTAATTTTTCTTTTTCCTTGCTTCTGGCAGGTATTCTAGTTTACGACTAGAAGAAACCCGTCAGGACCTCTACTTTACGATAGTGATATAGAAGGAACCGTTCGTAGAAACCGAAGAGAGATAAGGCGCAGCTTACAATACATACAAGAAGAGCAAGAGGACGATACTAATAACACGGAAGAGATGACTGATCCCCAGAATAATCCACTTCCTCCTGTGGTTGCCAAAAATCCTCCTCCTCGAACTATGTATGATTATGCTAAACCTAATTTAACAGGAACTGAAACAAGTACTGTTAGACCTCCTGTCGCTGCAAATAATTTTGAACTGAAACCTAACACAATACAAATGATTCAGCAGTTTGTTCAGTTTGATGGTTTGCAGGATGAGGATCCAAACAATCACTTGACAAATTTTCTAGAGTTTTGCGACACTTTCAAAATAAATGGCGTTTCTAATGATGCCATTCATCTTCGGTTGTTTCCCTTTTCATTAAGGAACAAAGCTAAACAGTGGTTGAACTTGTTACCACGAGGATCAATCACTACATGGGAGAAAATGACCGAAAATTTTTTGTTAAAATATTTTCTGCCGGCTAAAACGGCCAAGTTGAGGAATGATATCTCTTCTTTTGTGCAGATGGATTTAGAAACACTTTACGATGCATGGGAGAGATACAAGGATCTACTGAGAAGGTGCCTTCACCATGGATTACCATTATGGCTACAGGTTCAAACCTTTTATAACGGTGTAAACCCCTCGACTAGGCAGTTGATTGATTCAGCTGCCGGTGGAACCCTGAATAAAAAAACACCTGAAGCAGCTTACTAATTTATAGAGGAAATGTCACTGAATAACTATCAGTGGCAAGTTACAAGGACAAAGCCGACAAAAGTTGCTAGTGTTTTCAATCTCGACGCAGTAACCATGCAATCAAATCAGGTAGAACTTTTAAGTAAAAAAATTGATGGTTTGTGTGGTTCTTCGCAGGTACATCCAGTGATGCAGTGTGATACAAATGGAGGAGGACGAACAATACGGAATACCCACCCTACAACCCTGGCGTAGAAAGCGAGCAGATGAACTATATGGGTAATAATTCTAGACCTCAAAATAACCCTTATAGTAACAATTATAATCCAGGGTGGAGGAACCATCCAAATTTCTCATGGGGAGGCCAAGGAAAACAAAGACAACAACCCCCTCCAGGCTTTCAACAGCAACCCTACCAACAAGAGAAGAAGCCGAACCTTGAGGAGATGCTAACGAAATTCATCGCGGTGTTAGAAACCCGTTTCCAAAACACCGAAACAGCACTCAAAAATCAGTAAGCATCAATTCAAGGGCTCGAGAACCAAATAGGTCAGCTTGCTAAGCTGATCTCAGAACGACCACAAGGAAACTTGCCAAGCAACACTGAAACTAACCCAAAGGAGTAAATTCACGCCATTACTGTTCACGATAGTGAAGGGTTAGACGAACCAGAACTGAGGTAAGAGAATGTGGTAGAGAAAGGTAAGGTTGAGGTAAGCCATGATAAACCAAAACCGATAATTGCAGAGTACCAACCTCATGTGCCATACCCCAATGCGATGAAGAAAGACAACACAGATGAACAATTCGGTAAGTTTCTTAAACTTCTAAAGAAATTACATATTAACTTACCGTTTTTTGAAGCTCTTTCGCAGATGCGCAATTCAAGGAAATTTTTAAAAGAGCTTTTGACAAAAAAATGAAAGCTAGACGAGGCGTCACATGTGGATCTAAACGCAGTGTGCTCAGCAATTCTACAAAATAAATTACCACGAATGTTAAAAGATCCAGGGAGTTTTACAATTCCATGCTTAATTGGTAGTTTAGATATTAATAATGCTTTGGCTGATTTAGGGGCGAGTATTAATGTTATGCCTTATAAAATGTTTAAACAGCTAGGTCTAGGGAAACCCAAACAAACTAGGATGAGTATTCAACTCGCAGATAAAACTATTAGAGTTCCTAAGGGTATAATCGAAGATGTACTAGTGAAAATTGATAAATTCATAATCCTAGTAGACTTTGTTGTTTTAGACATGGATGAGGACAATAATGTTCCTTTAATATTAGGACGTCCCTTTTTAGCAACTTCTAGGACCATTATCGATGTTGATACAGGGGAAGTAACACTTCGTGTAGGTGATGACATGATTAAACTCAAAGCACGTGATTCTGATAGAATATCTAACGATCAAGAGAATATAAGTCCTGTTAATTTAAATAAACTTAACGTTCAATCTTCTTTACAGGAAATCTCTCAGGAAAAGATAACAAAGCCAGGATCTCATGTTCATACTGAGAATACAACTGTTCATGAGGAACGAAGGTTACAAATCGATGAATTAGATGAATGGCAGACACACATCAAGGAAAAACCGAAAAAACACGAAGAACCAAAGCAAAACCATGTCAAACTTAAAGATGAGACATACCAATTTCAGATCGTGGATCAGGTACTGTTAAATACAACCGACCCTCGAATAGCCACTTCAGAGCTTAATACAAACGGTGCGACTCCTTTTACGGTACTTAAGGTCTTTCCATACGGAACGGTCGAGGTAACTCATTCTAATTTCAGCACTTTTAAGGTAAATATTACCCGACTCAAACCATATGTTGATAGAATTGATAGTAAGAAAAAGGAGTTTCGACTCCTCAAACCACCATGGTTATGCGAATGATAGGTAAGTCTAGCTTAAGACTTTAAACGAGCGCTTCTCGGGAGGCAACCCTAGCACTAACCCCACTAACATCCATATTTTCAAATTTTAGCATTTAACTAAAAACTAACCAAATTTTTAAGCGCAGGTTTCCCTACCCACACGGCCTTGCACACGGGCGTGGTCGTGGCCGTGTGGAAACAGGGCAAAAACTTTTTTGAAAAACACGGGCTACGATAAAACACCACGGCCGTGCAATGTGGCTGTGGTCGACACTGACTAAAGAACACGGGCGTGTGATCCTCTAAACGCCCGTGGGACCTTTGAGTCCATTTATTTTTTTCTTTTTCTCTTATTTTCATTTTTAATTTCTTTTCTTTTATCTTTCTCGTCTTTAATTTATATTATTATATTTTCATTTATTTAATTTAGGTTCAAGGGGCTGTTAACGAACGACCACACCACCACCGGAGTATCCTCCCCACCTTCACCTCTCTTCAACTTTACCGTTTCTTTTCATTGACTCAATCCAAAATTCAGGAAGTTTCACTTCTCTCCCTATCTTATGATCTATTACTACATGGTTATTATCTTTATTTGTATATTGAAGACAATGTACATCTTAAGTGTGGGGGGTGAATTTTATCTAGAAAAGTTCCTAACTTTTTGCATTATTCTCAAATCCCTGAATTATATCTTGTTCTTAAGTAAATGTTCTCATATTACTGTTAGAATGAAATTTCCTTTGATTTATGATTTTCATTGATATGTTTTGGATTAAGTCATAGTTAATTGTGCAGTGATGATTTAAACTTTAGGAGACTAGAGAATCAAGCATGATGAGTTTATTTTCATAATTAAAAAAATTGATAGGTTGTCTACCTGAATCTAATTATTACCTTGAAGTTTGAAATTTACAATGTTGACATCAAAAACCATAATTTTTGTGAGATTTTGAGCCTTTTAGAGCATATATTTTTCTTGCTCACTTTATTGTTGGTTATGAGTGTGTCAACATTGATTTGTTATTCTAGAATTTGCTTCGATTATGCATGTCAAGACCACACTTTTGATTTGATATACAGAGATGATAAAGGCACCTAGGTTTTAACCCACTTATTCCACTAAAAAGCCTACCCATTTAATTAACCCTTAGCGAACCCCTTTGAATCCTAACAAACCATTTCTTGACTCACCCATTAATATTAACCCAAAACCCACTTTGTATTTGTTATCAACATTTCTCTTGACTACCCCTATATCGAGATTTGATTTGATCAGTTACTCAACTATTTTCTTTATTTCAGTTGTTAAATTCTATCTTATTATTATTGTATGTGATTTGTTCTTAAAAAAAACGAAGTATATTCATTATTAGTTCTATGTTATTTAAGCTTAAATTGTTAATTTCATTATCTTTAGAAGAAGCTCATGTTATTAGTATTAAATTTTCAATTGATGTAATTATTCAGTATTAGTCCAATTTTTCTAGTTAGGTAATTTATCAAATCAATCTCGATACTAACCCTCTAATTCAGCCTTTATCCACACCTTTAACCCAAGCCCCATTACAACCCTTTAAAAGACCTTTTGATTTGTGTATCATATCATTTTACAGTGGTGGGGATTTGATTTTCATGCAAGCCTATGGGATTAACTTTTCATGTTTGGCTCTTGAGTGCTTATTTTTGAACCCTAAACACCTTGAGTTATTTGAGTGAACCCTTAGTGAGGATGTCAATTCTTGTCGATTTTGAATTAAAGATGATTATTTAGGTAAGGGGAAACACCAATTTTTCGTACTATAAAAACTATGACTTTGTTTGTTTGAATCTTTAGGAACCTTCTGGTTAAATTATCAATGTATGAATTACCTATGAATTATGAGGAAACATTATTGGTGAAGGTTAGGAATTGAGGAAATTCGATTTTAATTGTGAGTTGAGAATTTTGCTTAAGGACAAGCAAATGCTTAAGTGTGAGGGTATTTGATAAACCGTAATATATACATATTTTAATCCCACATTTAGCATACTTTTGGATGATTTATCCCTTGAATTGTGGAATTTGATGCTCCTAATCCTTTAATTTCATGTTTTATACTTAGGAGAGCATCGGAGGATGAAAAGAACGAGAAACGGGCCGAAAACGGAGAAAATGGGCCAAAGTGGGAAATCAACACAGCCTGGAGTTCACCACACGGCCGTGCCACTTTAGCAGACTCGAACACGGCCTTGGGCTCGATTTACACGGGTGTTTCACACGGGCGTGTCCCTGCCGTGGCCAAGATGAGTTTCATTCGGATTAAGATACTTGTGGGCCAAGTAAGGCATCCCGAAAGCCTATATAAACACCCTAGAGGGCAACCTAAAGGGGGAGTTCAACAGAAGCCTTCTGTCAGGGCTTTTGACGAAGGGGGCGAAGCCAGAGAGGGCTGAACACAGGGAATTACTCGAAGACAGCCAGTTGATTCATCCCAGAAGCCAAAATCACACTCAAGACGGAAGATCTTCCCTTCTATTTCCTTCAGGGGGTTTTAGGGTTTTTCTTATGTTTTGTTATTTACTTTCTTCTGAGATGTATTATTTATTAAACATGAACTAAACCCCTCAAATACCTGAGGGGGATGAAACCTAAGACGGATCTTGTTATTGTTTTCTGAACTGTATGATAAATACTTGATTTGTTCTTAATTATGTGTTCTTAATTCTTGTTTTAATATTTCAGGATATTGATTCAAGTATTGATGTGCTTAGGCAGTGGAGCAAAAGTCCCTGTTTAGAGTAGATCTAGCATAGCTAAGCGGAGTTGATCGCAACCCTAGAGATAGGATGACGAAAATCTATCGGATTAGGGTTAAACCTAATATGGGAGTCCATAGATCGAGTTAATGCAACACTAGGGGTTTTAATTAGAAAGAGATTTCAATTAATCAACCTAGGGTTAGACGTTAGTAGCCTCGAAAGAGGTATTAATATAAATTAGGGAATCCTACGGATCAAGTCAAGTGAATAAATCGTCTGGTTCAGAGTTAAATAACAAGTGAAGTCTAGGTGGATTCTTCCTCGAGTATTGTCTTAATCAACTGGTTTTCCCAAAAGTATTTTCCCAATTCACTCTTTGTGTCTTAGCATCCTTAGTTTAGTAATTAGTTAATTAAACATCGATTCCTTTAATACTTAGGCTAGATAATAAAAAGATAGTAACTACTAGTACTCTTGGTCCTTGAGGATACGATATTTCCGGTATTGCCATAACTATACTACCGAACGATAGGTGCGCTTGCCTTATTCGTTGTCATAGTTAGTTTGGACAGGATCAATCATTAAACAACTCAAAATAAGCTAACATAAATTAAATTTTTCTCAAGAGTCCTCTTTGACATTGTATTTTGTTTTCATCTACACTAATCGATGAACTTATATACTTAATTATAGGCACAATTTAGTTTTATTAAAAATGTGAAATAGAAGAAGAAGAATTTCACATTTTAATGGTAAAATTATAACTATTTTATTATTTAAATCATTGCATTCATTTTAATTATTTCACCAATTTATAATTTTATTTCAAATTCTAAACACTAACTAATTTTATAATATATATGAAAGGTAAATTCATCACTTAATTTAAAAAATAAACAAAATTTGATTTAATTTATGTTGTCACTTAAAAAATCATAATTTAATAATAAAGAAGGAAATGAGCGAATGGGTTATCTCCATAATAAACCCCTCCATCATTTTAAAATTATTCACCAAGTTCTTTCACTTTTTATATTTGTCTTATTGGTCCTTTTCATTTCACTGTTTTTGATCTTTTCAAAAATTTATCTCCATAATTACAATAACAGTCCCTAATATATTAACAAATTTAAAAAAAATTATTTCCATGTTTTGCAAAACTCAAATTGATTTTCACCTATTTTGCAAAATTTAAATTCCTAATTGTCTTATCTAAATTAAAACTCTAATTATTTAATCTACATAAAATCTAATCTAAACTATTAAAAAATAAACACATTCTTTTCTTTTCTACTCTTTTTAACTTATCCAATTCACACTCTAATCTCTTAAAAAAGATTAATTGCTAATTTAGTCCTTCATTAATTACTGAACATTCAATTTATTCTCATTATTGTACTCATATTTAATAAAAAGAAATTAAATTATTTTCTCTAAAACAACTTCTAATAATATAAATTTATTAAAAAATATAATTTGTAAATTAAATGCAAGAATTTTCTTATTCAATCAAACTTTCATAATATATTTTAATTTCTTTATACCTCATATCTTCTCATCTTGAATATTTATTTAAACATTAAAATTATAGATGTTGCGTCTTTTGATGTATTAAAGTCAATGATATATTATTTTTATACCTACATATATGCATCTATACTATACTCAAGTTGCATGACTTAATCAAATGCAAATTCAATTGAAAAATTATTAAAAACCCATTTTATTACCTGAAAATTACTTCATATTAGATAATTTAAGTCAAGAAAAAATATGAAATAAAAACCCGAGTATGATTATAATATTTTTTTAAATAAAAATAAAAAATATTTTTTTAATCAAATACCCATATTTAATCCTAGCCAATGAAATTTATTAAAGAGAAAAACTTACATATAAAAATCTTCTTCCTTTTTTCTTGTGGTAGCCAAATTTTCCTTGGAGAAAAAACCCTCCATTTTTGCATTTTTTCTTTTTCTTAAGTTCCATAAATTTCTACCTTCTCTTCACAAATTCATTCATAAGCAAGAATGGAAAGAAAAGAGGGATAGATGTAGAGATGATAGTGAACATTTAGTAAGAAGGTGCAGGTAAGTAGATTTTAACCATAAATATCACTCTTTTTAAGTGTACTTAATATTTTTTTAAGTTGATATACAATTTGTAAAAATTTTAAATTTCACGGATAGGTTAAAAGTATAACATGTATTTTATAAAATATAGTATATATATATATATATATAGATATATAAACAAAAAAGATACTTATCACATTTTCAACCGTACTTATGAAATCTAAAAGTGTTAAATAATTACTCTAAAATTTTAATTAATTTATACATAAAGTGTTCATATCAAATAAAAAGCAAATCCAAATCTTTAAATCCATGCAACATAAGAGAAGAACCTTTTACTTGGCATACTTAGCCCCATAACCCATACAAAGCAACAACTTGGGTCTATATTGTATGAGTGTTGTGGTTAGGGTGACTTCAGTACCCTCTTTTCCTCTTTGTATTGGGTAATTCCCATGGCCTTCAAGCTAAATTTCCTTTTAAGTTTAGGCCTCATCGTGTTCCATTTGCACAACATTTAGGCTTGTTTTCATTTCTCATTGATCCACTCCTAAACAGAAGTTCATGATTTTCTCGACCCTTGGTTTGCTTAGCATGAGTGTCTCCTCCCTCCGTTGTTGAACTTGAATCCATCTCACTTGGTTTTGTGGGTTTTCCATTCCCAACTTTCACAAGCCTTGTTCGCCTTGCAAACAGAACTCCTTTGGGCTCTGCCACTTTTAGTTCCCTTTTCTTCACTGTTGTTGATGACCCATTTGCCGGTTCTGTGCAGAACCGATTGTTTCCTTGGTAATATGAGACCCATTTGATTGATTCGATCTTTGGCTTGTCCCTGAATACTCATTGGTTTCTTTTGGTGTTGTACCCCTCTCCTAAATGGTGACATGGAGCAGAGACCGTCTATGGGTTCTCCTTGGTTTTCTTCCTTCACATTCTTCAAAGCTACCATGAAAGGATCAAAATCATCGTTCCACAAGCTCCTACGTTGAAATGGAAGTCTTAGGACACCAGTAGGTGGCGACCTAGGGGATGACCAAGTAGAGCTATTAGAATATTGATTAGTCTTTGTCAGCTTGAATCCTCGGATAATAAAGTCTTGTATTCCTTCGCCGGTTATCAGTCCTCTCTTGTTGTGTTCACTTAGACTATATTCGGACAAGACCGTATTATAATCCACTTTATCAAAAAACCAGTTTTCTTATGACAAACTTTTCTATTTAGTAATCAAATTTGAAACCAACACCACTTTTCTATGATATGAATGCAATGCAATCAAAACAAAAGAAAACCCGTTAGTATAGGAAAAATAAATAACATAGAACCTATCAGGGTGACCACTAGGGTTTGACATAGTTCTACCTAGGGTGGGTTCCTATGTTCTCTACGTGTGGTTTAGCTCTAAAGTTGAGGTACCCGAACCAGCAGATTTCTCGATCCTCACCCATTATAGGCTCATATGGACCGAGTTCGGTTCAGGGGAATACATTTCCCTATGGCCATGCGGAAGTGAAAACTTCACGAAGACATAGGTACAGATGTATTCCGAAAGCAATCAACTAGCCCATGCGGAGGTGAAAACCTCACGAAAGCATAGCTTCTCACTCCCACTTAAAGGTGTGACCGAAATGGTCATGCAGTGCAATGCAGAGAAATATATTTAAAACCGAATGCATTAAAAGGATCATATTTTTAAAATCAGAATTTTAAATTTGAACAAAAGGACATAAAATTATCAATTTTACGGCCTGACTCTCTTAGTGTCCCCAGCGGAGTCGCCAAGCTGTCGAAACCATTTTTTAAAATCGAGTTTTGAAAAATGGGGATCGACTTTAAAAACGAAAACGGGAGTCGCCACCAATCTCTTTTTACTTAGGTGTGATTGGATCACCTTGCAAAACATTTTATTTTTAAAACATTTAATTTTTGGTCTACGAAAAAGAAGAAAAACGGGTTCGGGAGTCGGTTACGTATGAGGAAGGATTAGCACCCTCATAACGCCCAAAAATTGGTACCTAATCGATAAAATCATGTCCAAATGTTTAAAATTTAAAAGTATTTAAAAATATGATTTCTTTAAAGAAACTTCGAGCAATTTAAAAATTTGAGACTTTCTTGTTCCGAAAGAATATAAACATCACATCCAACACGTTAGGACATGATATTTAAAAACCTTCATAATCAAAATCATCTCACGATTTACAAAACTTATTAAAAGGATATTTAGTTATTCAGCCAAACGGAAAATCGCACCCAACACGTTAGGGCACTATTTCCCGAATTTCTAAATACCAAAACATTGCCTTATTTTTAAAAAACCTTTAAACGAAATATAGCGATTTTGCAAAAAATGTATTTTATATTTTAAATAATAATCCATGTAATAATATTTCTTTCATACATTATTGAACATAAAGATAAAAAAACAATTATAACATACTAACATTTAAGATATGCAATAATAATATGAAATACGACAAATAATACTCCCTATACTAAAGCGATTACAAATTCCTAATGAAGTATAAACAATCAACTATGAACATATTTCATGCAAATTTAAATAATAGGTAAAAAGGACATTCATATGATTCAAACAATATAAACAATATAAAAAATATAATGATTTTAAAAATATATATATATTGAAAATAGAATATATTATAAATAATTTTAGTTAAACATATAATACGATATAATATAATATTATATAATATACAAAAATTTTAAAATATAATATAATAATTAATATAAATACTAAAATAATTTTATTAAAAATAAAAAAATTATAATTAAATTAAAATAATATAATAATATAATAATAATTAGAAATATATAATATAAATAATAATATGCTAATTTATATAATATAGGTAATATATATATATGAAATTAATACTTATAAAGACTATATATATATAAATTTTATACTATACATAAATTAATATAAATAAAGAATATAATTTTTTTTTGAATAAACAGATTGGGCTTCATTAAAATTGAAATTAAGTCTAAACAAACAGCAATAAATAAAATAAAGCGGCCCAATTAAGAAGGCCCGTGAAAAAGAAGAATCCGAAAATAAAAAAGGAAACCTAAAAGTAGGAGCACCGCCCTATCGCCCAATCAGAGTCTTTGCCAGTCTGTAACGTCAAATCCATCATTTCGTCTTTAATGGCTGAAAACGTGAACCGAGGGAGATTTAATGCTCAACGGCTCTTTTGTTTGAAAACTATGAAGAAATCGTCCCTCTTCCCTACCCTTTCTGTTCTCCTTCAATCTGGCTCCCTTGCATAATCGATCTTCGACTGAAACTCCGCATAACTCGGGACGCCATTCACCAGGTAAACTCTTTCCCTCCTTTTCAATGTCTCAGATACTAGGATATGGGCTAGGTTATTAGCAGATCTAGGAACAAATTCGAAACTGACTGTTTTAAATCTGTTTGTCAACATCTGTATATCATGGATGTATGAACCCACCTGAGATTTGTCGAAGTCCCTCTGTTTGCATTTCTTTATTATGGTCAAAGAATCCCCTTCAATGACAACCCTTTCTCTGTTTATGTTGAGGGCGATTTGGGCTTGCTTTCGACGCAGACGATGGCCTCGGCAATGTAAAGTCGAATCGACGTCTTTGTGAAGTTCTGTGCTTGCGAGAAGGACGGATCCACTACTATCTCTAACCACTATCCCCGATCTTTGAAAGTTTAGATCTCTCATCGAAAGCACCGTCAAAGTTAACCTTGATCGTCGACCGGTGGGCTTTTCCATTTGACGATTTTGTAAAATACTTTGTTTAACATTTTTGGCTGTGCCTAGCTCCCTAATGTATCCGTGTATGAAACTGACTATCTCCTTGCTCGTTTTGATCTTTCTCTCATGAACACGAGAATTCCTTTCCCCCCCAGCCCGCCCAGTGTGACACGAAAAAGTCCGCAAACACCGAGAGGAAGTAGAATCATAACTCGTAAGCCACTCAACAAACTCAAATGGGAATGTTCTTGAAATAGCATCTGAAAGTTCTCTCCAAATTGTGATCGAGGCAAGGCATTCTCGAGCGTATGGTTCATCGACTCCTCTCTGATCCACAATGAGGACACAAACAATTTGTTGAAATTTTCCTCGAGAGACATATTCACCCTGTGGCTAGATAGTTCCAAGAAATTTTCCAGATAAACATTTTAATTTTCAAGGGAATATCTATTTTCCGAGTTTGTTGAAAAAATCTTTATAGATGTGTTGTAAAGCATAAGTTTGTAGGCAGTCTTGTAATAGTTTGTAGGAGCCACGCACTGAGAACTCACCCGACAGTTCACCCTTCCACACCATGAGATCCTCATGAGGTACCGTCGCCAAAGGGATACGGAAGATCATTTCAGCCTCAGCTTCTGAGAAGGTATTTCTTATCAGCTCTTTATTCCATTCACGCACATCACTTTTGATTAATTCTACCACTTTAACAAATTGCAAATTACCAAAATCAGACGTTAATCTAACATTGGTAAAATTTGGAATCCATGCGTCTTCATAAACGAAAATGTTTTCACTCGTACCAACTCTCCATATCAGTCCCATCTCAAGAGACGCTTTAGCTGCCCAAATGCTCCGCCAGACATAAGAACTAGAACTTCCCAAATTCGAATCACGAAAAGAACAATCTGGAAAATATTTTACTTTGAAAACACGTGCTACCAAAGAATCAGGTTTAGTTAACATTCTCCATCCCTGTTTTGCTAGTAAGGCAACATTAAATTGGGTCATATTTCGAAACCCCAAGCCTCCCTCCTCTTTAGCTCTGCACAAATAATCCTATTTACACCAATGAATACCTCTCCTACCAACTCCTTTCTGCCACCAAAACCTAGCCAACTTATTCTCAATCAACTCGCACAATGTTCTAGGAAGAAGAAAATAGGACATAGCATAAGTAGGAATGGCTTGTAAAACGGATTTTATATAAATTTCTTTCCCCCCTTGCGACAGTAACCTGGTGCTCCAGCTATCAATCTGCAAAGAAATCTTATCAAGTATAGACTTAAATGCCTCCTTTTTCCGTCTACCCACCACATTGGGAAGACCTAAATATTTCTCTGTATTTGAAGAACTCCTGACTCCTAGCAATGATGACACTATCTCCTTTGCTTCTGCTGAAGTGTTTGAGCTGTAAAAAATAGTCGATTTGTTAAAATTAACACACTGTCCAGAACAAGTTTCATATTCTTCCAATATGTCTTTCAGATTTCTCGCTCCTTGTTCGGTTGCTTCTCCAAACATCATGCAATCATCAGCAAACAATAAATGGGATACCTCTGGCCCTCTTCTGCTAACCCTTGCCCCCTTAACCAAACCTGCCTGATTTGCTACCCTCATTAAAGAAGAAAGACATTCGCTACAGATAAGAAAAAGAAAAGGGCTTAATGGATCACCCTGCCTGAGCCCTCTTGTTGGTTGGAAAACTCTGCCCCTATATCCATTAATGTTAACAGCATAAGAGACTGAAGTAATGCATTTCATTATTAAACCCACCCATTCATGTGCAAACCCCATCTTGAGCATCATTTCCTTCACAAAATTCCATTCTACCCTATCGTATTCTTTACTCATGTCTAACTTTACTGCCATATAACCCTTCTTCCCTGCTCTCTTTTGTCTAAATGTGTGGAGAATTTCATAAGCAAGAAGAACATTGTCAGTTATCAAACGACCTGGGACAAATGCACTTTGTATTTCATCAATGCACAAACCAATAACATGTTGCATTCTGTTAGCGATTGTCTTTGCCACAATTTTATATAGCACTGAACATAAACTTATTGGCCTAAAATTAACAAGAGATGAAGGATTAGGAATTTTTGGGATAAGCACTATCTCTGTGACATTAGCAAGATCAGCCCCTTTATTTCCATTTAAGATACCTAAACAGAAATCTAGAACTTCCTTACCCACAATATGCCAGTATTGTTGAAAGAATAGGGCTGGGAAACCATCCAATCCAGGAGCCTTTGTCGGACCCATGTCTTTTAAAGCTGATCGAACTTCATCTTCCCTGAAAGGGGACAATAGGCTCTCATTGACTTCATGTGAGATAATACTCTCTATGCCCTCCAACACCTTTTGAGGATCTCCATTACCCTTAGAAGCAAAAAGATCTTCGAAATATCCTGTAGCAGCTTCAAGTATTTCTGAGCCATCCGTTATCTCTCGTCCATCTTCTGACACTAACTTTGAGATTGAATTGATCCGCCTTCGGGTTGATGCACACTTGTGGAAAAAGGCGGTATTTTCATCTCCCAGCTTAAGCCAATTTACTCTAGCTCTTTGCTCCCAATACACCTCGTCTTTGTCAATCTCCAGATTCAAGTGAATTTTTGTGTCTATAATCTTAGCCATAGTGTCATCGTCTCTGTCTTTCAGCAACAGAGATTCAAGCTCTCTTGTAAGACTCCTCTTGAGCCCATCCTTTCTACTTTTGATTGAACCTGACCATTTCTTCAAATGATTCTGCAAAAACTTTAATTTCTCCATCAACGGAACAGAAAAAGAATCCCAAAACTCTCTAATCAAACCTTCAAAATTTTCTTCCATAGTCCACCATGCTTCAAAATGAAAACTCCTATGCCCTGTCAAAATGGTTGGGATATCTGTATTTAAGAGAATGGGACAATGATCCGATGAAGAAAAGGGGAGATGCTGAATACTCCCCATGGGGAATAAAAGTAACCATTCATCGTTAGTAACTCCTCTATCAAGCCGTTCTCTTATATTTGTCTCTGGAAGATTACCCCTTTCCCAAGTATACCGCACTCCCGAGTACCCAATATCCGAAAGTTTACATTCCTCTAAAGTGTCCCTAAAGGCTTCTATTCTCTTCTGTTCTCGAGGGACTCCACCACTTTTCTCAAAAGAGTATAGGATCTCATTAAAGTTACCTGCTACAAGCCATGGATAACTATTACCTTGACTAAGACGTTTGAGCAAACTCCAAACAGAACTTCTCTTTTTAGAATATGGTGATCCATAAAAACCCGTAAATCTCCACTCCTTCTGAATACTCCCCTCCCATAGTAAAGCATCAATATGCCATTTAGAGTAGCTCCTCAACGTGACCACAATGTCATCCTTCCATGCAAGACACAGCCCTCCCCGAGACCCTTCTGCTCCAATCTCCAACCCACTACTGAAATCGCACCTTCTTCTAACCCTCTCCATACGCTTTTGATCCAGCTTAGTCTCCATTAAGAAGACTAAATGGGGATTCTGCTGCTTACATAAATAACGCAGCCTCCTCACCGCCCGTGGACTCCCCAACCTACGGACATTCCAACATATAGTTTTCATTGCGACCGGTCGGCTTGCCCATTGGCAGCCGCCGATTCTAAACTGTTGGAAACAACCATTTGTGTCTCTTTATCAAGCATATCCTCCTCACTGACTACTGATAAATCCAATCCCCCGTCAACTTTTATCTTCTTGGTTTCGGCCCTATATAATGTATCCAAACAAATCTCACCATCAACTTCAGCAGAAAATTTCCTTTTAGCCCTCTCAGTATTGAACAGTTGCAGGCTATCCTGCTTATTTCTGGCCAATCTTTTCCAGCCTGCCTTCCCAGAAGTTTTTGCAGCCTCCTTATTGATGTAATTCTCTGCTTTTAAAACCTCTTCCTCTCTCAACTTAGAATCAACATCTTTAACCTTCAATCCATCCTCCCAGCTCGACAGAATTTTTCCCCATAAAGCCTTCACATGCAAAACGTTTGAATCACCCCAAATTTCCTAACTACCAGCCCTCTTAGACTGACCAGTATAAGTGCACTGAACCCCTTACTTTTTAGTAAAATTGTTAAATTTTATGCTTTCTTTACCCATCATCTTCGATTCTGCTTTTAACGCAATGGAGTATGGTGGGTCTTCTCTAATTTTTGTCTTCTCTGCAGGGTCAACCACCAAACAATCCTGGAGACTATGATCCAATTTTCCACAACCAAAACAAAAGACAGGCAATTTTTCATATTTAAATGGAATCCAGGAAGTAACATCATTTGCACTAGAGACAAAAATACCTCTCCTGAGGGGTTTTTGGACATCCAGATTTACCCTGAGTCTGCAACAATCATCCCTGATTTCAGATCTAAAAACCCCACCAAAAGTACTTCCAATGGCATGCAGCATATCTTTCTTCTTAAATTCTGGGGAACACTGACCAATCTTAATCCAATATGGAGATGAAATAAGACAGATCTGATCTCGTTCAATTGGATTCTTTAATCTATCAAACAAAATAATTGACTTACGAAAGAGTCATGGTCTGCCCTCCATAATCAATTCTAAATCTTCTTCTAAATCAAAAATAATTGAGAATAAATTCTGGCCTACCGTCTGAATTTCAAATTTCCTCTTAGATTTCCAGATACTCTTCATTTGAGCCTTAAAACTATCTGGGTTGAAATATTTCTTCGTCCAGACTGAACAAATCAACGTAGGCTTTTCACTAGGCACCACCATAGACCTTTTGATCGATAATTGAACAAGCTCCTCTGCCAACAATGTTATTTCTTCATTGCTCTCCCTCTCCACGCCACCACCCTCTTCCATCCCAAGCTACAGCAAAGACTGTTTTCTCTAGGACTCTATAGAGAGCACTCTTGGTTATCGAGGGAACTCTTCCTTATTGGATTCTTAAGAATAGAATATAATATTTTAATATAATAAAATAATAATGTTAAAATAACCAAAAAAATAATAATAAAAAATAAAGACAGAATGATTAAATAGCAACTTAAAAATATAAAAGGGGTTAAATCGAAAATCATTTTATACCGCAAGGTCCAAAATGGCAATTATGCCAAGTTTTAAAACGGCAACGTTTTATGTTTAGCCTTTAAAGAAATCCGGAGGTTTAATTGAAATAAAAATAAACTTTCGAGGTTAATTTTATAAAAATAAAAATGCGAATTGGACTGATTTAAAAGCAAGGAAATTGCGGAAGGACTAAATGGATAAATTTTTCATTTTCTGAAAACACGCGGATCCTATATGCGGGCCGGGTCAATGCGCGGGTCCTTCACCTGAACGACGTCGTTTTAGGCTTATTCATTTAAGCAAAAACGACGTCGTTTTATCATTGCTATATAAGCTGAAAATCAGATAAAAAATCATTTTAAACACTTATAATAAAAAAAAGCTTTGAAATGCTCTCCCCTCTTCGGCCTGAGGCGATTTCCGGCAGGCCCTCCGGCGAGGCTCCGACGCCGTTTCGCAGTCGCCGGCCACCACGCGCGGTGGCTAGAGTTTTCCAAGAGATAAAATTTTCTTCTTTTTTTTGTATTTTAAAATATATATTATATACGAGTAAAAAAATAAAAATAAGAATAAAAAAATAGTATTCGATAAATATAAAAAAAAAACAAAAACAAAAACCTTTAATGCTTTATGAATTGTGTATATTCTCCCTTGTATCTTTTCGTATGTATATTCCTTCTGAAAACCCCCCCTTTTACAGATTATTGATGGGTTTTTATAACCCCTAAATAAAACGAAATAAAAGGAATACATATATATATTTCTTGTGATTCCTTCCTTTTCTGTTTGCAAGTGGACGAAGATAGCGGCGGTGGTGAGGCGCGCTAACTGCGGCGCAAACTGCGGCTTAACGAGGGCTGGTGGCTGCGGCGCGACTGTTGGGATCCTGCAGCTTGCGGCGCGAGGGTTCCCAGAAACCCTAGGTTTCTGTTTAGGCAGCTTAATGTTTTGGGCCTTTTGGGCCACGAGTATTTTGGGTCACTTGGCTTAGTTTGTTTTGGAGTATTGGGTCACTTTAGTGGTTTGGGCTAATGGGTTTGTAAGCTGGTTTTGGGCCATCTGTTTAGTTGGGGTCTGGATTGGGTTGTTCAGTTTAGGCTTAATTTGGGCTGCTGAGTTAGTCCATTTAGGTGTTGGGTTATTTGTAAAAGGACATTTAAATGGACATTTATTTATTCTGGTTTATTTTCAAGCCTGGGCAAAATGGGCTATTACAGTGAACATTTAGAAAGAAGGTGCAGGTAAGTAGATTTTAACCATAAATATCACTCTTTTTAAGTGTACTTAATATTTTTTAAAGTTGATATACAATTTGTAAAAATTTTAAATTTCATGGATAGGTTAAAAGTATAACATGTATTTTATAAAATATAGTAAATATATATAGATATAAACAAAAAAAAGATACTTATCACATTTTCAACCATACTTATGAAATCTAAAAACACTACAAATTATGTGTTAAATAATTACTCTAAAATTTTAATTAATTTATACATAAAGTGTTCATATCAAATAAAAAGCAAATCCAAATCTTTAAATCCATGCAACATAAGAGAAGAACCTTTTACTTGGCATACTTAGCCCCATAACCCATACAAAGCAACAACTTGGGTCTATATTGTATGAGTGTTGTGGTTAGGGTGACTTCAGGTACCCTCTTTTCCTCTTTGTATTGGGTAATTCCCATGGCCTTCAAGCTAAATTTCCTTTTAAGTTTAGGCCTCGACTGTGTTCCATTTGCACAACATTTAGGCTTGTTTTCATTTCTCATTGATCCACTCCTAAACAGGAAGTTCTTGATTTTCTGACCCTTGGTTTGCTTAGCATGAGTGTCTCCTCCCTCCATTGTTGAACTTGAATCCATCTCACTTGGTTTTGTGGGTTTTCCATTCCCAACTTTCACAAGCCTTGTTCGCCTTGCAAAAAGAACTCCTTTGGGCTCTGCCAGCTTTAGTTCCCTTTTCTTCACCTGTTGTTGACGACCCATTTGCCGGTTCTGGTCTGGAACCGATTGTTTCCTTGGTAATATGAGACCCATTTGATTGATTCGATGCTGGCTTGTCCCTGAATACTCATTGGTTTCTTTTGGTGTTGTACCCCTCTCCCTAAATGGTGACATGGAACGAGACCGTCTATGGGTTCTCCCTTGGTTTTCTTCCTTCACATTCTTCAAAGCTACCATGAAAGGATCAAAATCATCGTTCCACAAGCTCCTACGTTGAAATGGAAGTCTTAGGACACCAGTAGGTGGCGACCTAGGGGATGACCAAGTAGAGCTATTAGAATATTGATGTCTAGGAGGAGGCTTCAATGGCATCACTTTCCCATCTGCAAACAGTTCATCAGCAAACGCCATGGTAGGAAGTGGTTCCTTAACACCACCATGGTTTTGATTTGGTTCCTCCGGTTGGGACTCAGGCTCATATTCATCAACATTGAAACGACGACTGGTTTCAAACTCGAACTCATCAACATTGGGACTGGTTTCATATGCAACCTGGAGAGCCCTCCTGGTGGGACTTGTTGGGACACTGAAGAAACACAAACCTTCCACTTCCAGGCTGATTCTATTGGGGCTAGCTGGAGCACTCATGTAGAAAGGATCATTTGGTGTTTGAGGTGTCATTTCCATCCTGCAAAACCCTTGTCTGTCTGGCTTGGAAAACAAACTCCTGAATTGAAGGAGAAACCCCATACTGACATGTATGTATATATACCAAAATCTGGGTCAACACCTTCCAAATTATACTTCAAAGCTTGGAAACTAGATTTTAGTAAGATATAGAGGAGAAATTCCGGGTTTATGTTTCCAACAGCTTGCTGAAGATTACATTCAAAGGGGCAACAACTTTAGTATTATGACTAATAGTTTATCATTTTCTTGACTAAATAAATATTATAGACAACTATGCCTGAGCTTGGTGTTTTGTGGATGATCCAAAACCAAATATTTGTCTTACCACCAAGATACCTGCTTTTGTATTTTGTAAACTATTTTATAAAAAAAAAAAAAAAAAAGTTTTACTAGTTTTTGTCTTTGATTTAGATGTAAATGATTGCCATGGAAATCAAACATCCTGCCTCTGATTGTCAATTTATTACACTTGGGTCACGGAGTTTGATACAGGTTTGAAATCAACTAAAGAAATGCAGGCACTTAGATATCAGTCAACCTGAAAACCTGCTCGTGACATATTCAAACCGGAACATGAATGAATATAATGCTAGACATACGTATTTTTAATGGCAATAACAAAACATTAAGGTTACGTGTATTTTAATGAATCTTCTTTTTAAAGAAAAAACCCCTCCCCCTCCCCTTTTGGTAAGAGTGTTCAATTGGTTAATCGACCGGTTAATCGACCCGAACTATCATTAATCGAATTAACCGACCCTTTTAACCCCTTAACCGTTAACCGAATCGAACTTTTTCAAAAAAATTAACCGAACCGAACCGAACTTTTTCGGTTATTTCGGTCGGTTAACCGAAATTTATATATATATTTTTTATTTTTGGTTAAAACAAGTATAAAACATATCAAAAATTAATCAACTTAACCGACCGATTAATTTATATTTCCAAAAAATTAACCGAACCGACCGAATACTTATATATTGTAATATTATTTATTAACTTCGGTTAATTAGGTTAACCGACCGATTAACCGAATTCGATCGGTTAACCGAATTAATTCGGTTTTACCCGAAATTTGCACACCCCTACCATTTAGACCATTGTCCAAATTAACCTAGGTCTCTACGTACACTTATATCACAAACCAATTCTAATATATAGAAACTGTCACATTAACAGTTCCTTTACAAGGTCATGACTCAAAAGGTCATGATTCAAAAGAAATGGTTTTAAAACTAGATCGGTAGTCAAATCGATTCGATAAAAAATTATTAAAATTTAAAAAGAAAAATAATTCAACTAATTTTTTAGTTGGTTCAATTAATTTCCGATCTAACCGATTTAATACCATTTTCCAAAATAATATTTCAATCGATTTCCAATTCAATTCAAATATGATAAAAAGGATCTCACGCAAATGTAAGTGGGTAATTGGTATTGACGCTGACCTCTCTGGTGGCTTCGCCCTCTTGAAACCTGACTCCTCATCATGTTGCTCAATCTGCGGAGGCACTTTTTACTCGCAATTTAAAGCAATCATGGCATTTAATACCACATGGTTCTCAAGTTCTCATTATTCACGAGGCAACCGGAACATCTTCAGTGATTCAGGCAGTCTCATTATTCACTAGCCTTAGCAAATGGTTCTTTCAGATTGTAGATTTCGAGTTTTGAGTGAAAGATAAGGTTTGATTTAAGCAAGGATGCCCTAATTTTATATACTTTCAGATGAAGGTAAATCCATTACTTGTTGCGGAGATTGGTTCCATCAAGTTCACAGTTTATAAAGGTGTTCATCTTTGCATTGCCACCCTTTCAACTGTTAACCATTTTATTAAGGCCGATTTCAATGGTTCATGGTATGAAAATGCTAAATTATAGCTGGTTCTTACCGAGTTGTTATGTGTCATGGTCCACGCCAACCTAATACACAACCAATGAAAGATTCATGGCTCCTCTCTACGACCATAAAACTTCTATTTTTGTGTGTGTGTATTTCCACCATTGTTGATGTGATCTTCAAATGAGGCTCTTGAATTATCTTGACATAAACATACAATTCAACCCACTGCTGCAGTGCAACTATTTCCACCCCTAGGGTGTAAGTACGAGCATAAAATACTTGGGATCTATTATAAATAACAAGAGACTTTGGAAGCATTAAACTTGCTTGCCTTCTAAAATCGTTTCCAGTCAAACATCAATCCTAGGGTGGCAAGAACGTCACAAACAACCGGGTAAGCCATTTTCACATCAGATCACATTCCTTTCTTTCACAATCATGTGCGTTACTAGCTTCTTTAGATATCGAGTCATGAACCCAAGTTCCCACAGTCCAATAATATTCATCACCTCTAGGCTCTAGCAGAGTGTGATTTCGAAGATGACTCCTTCAAGATTTCCAACCATAGACCTTGTCCCAGCTACTTCGTTTATCAGCATACCATGTCGAGTAGATTCCGAAATAACCATCAAATCCATCCTGCATACAAATTCCACAACATGATCATGCTTTTAAAAAAAAAGGACAGGAAAGAAAGCTTGGTCTGCAACAGTTTTACACGAGAGGGACTGTAAAAAGTGACCCTGCTTGCACCAACAGTATATCAACTAAAAGTCTAGAATATCTGGCATATTGAAAGTAGTAAGAAAGAAATAAAACCCAATGTTAAAGTCTAGGGCATGTAAGAAAGAAGGGTACAAAAGGAAGGTACAGAACAATTTAGGCAGAGGCAACCAGGTTTAAATTTTATAAATCTTAACTGTTGCAGTCATTTCAGCTAAGTCTGAACAGCAGGACAGCCTCTAACATGTGAAGGTTATAAATCTTAAAAGCAGAGAGAAATCCTCAACCTTTAACAAGTTCATAATATTTTTGGGGCATCCCATTTACATCATTTAAATTTTTATGTTGTTGGAGTTAAAAGTCATGAGAATAGGTGATCATTTTCATAGAAATATCCAAGCATAATCCTCGGTGAATGACAACAACCCCAACAGGAGTCAGGGGTGAACCTTTAAACATGGATCAGATTAAAATTTGCCTAAACCACAAAATTTACCCTGAATCTAGAAAAGATAATTCAATTATCAATAACAAAATAAGAAACAATATACCACCATGCTTAAAAGGTTACCTGCATAAAAGTGTACCGCTGGATAGAAGTTCAAAGCAATTTTTATGCCATTCTTGCATTGCGAAGATGACGGATTTATCATAGATATGAGTCAGTAATCACAAGAGGGAGGAAAAGAGACTATAAGACTTACATTTTGGCTCGGGATACATATGCTAGTATGAATTTGCAATGTCCCCGTCCCCTGTTCTTCAGGAGCTGTTCTACAGTATCAAAAAGCAAAGGAACACTTGACTGCTGGAAGCTTGGATATTGTCAAGGACAAGCTTTACATTTCAAGTTCTCAAGGAAGCTAATAAAAAGAATGATTAACCATTAAAGACAGGAAATGCAGCTTTTTACAACCATCAAGTTTGATGCCAATTTTTTGTGCAATTATAGATAATGGTCCAACCAGGTCAGCACATGACCAAACAGCACCTAACCTAGGGTCCACTTTTATGCCACAAAGCAGAACACACTTCTGCCTTGATAACAGCTTCTACTACAAACCAAATGCACAGAAAATGGCTAATTAGTATCTAATCTAAGTTATCATCAAGAAACAGATTGAATGGAATGGTAATGTTAAAATGGAGTTCAGTTCTCAGATAAATTTGATAGAGTTGCCTCATTCCTGGCTTCTGCAATATGTTAATCGAAATTTCATCCTTCAAAAGCTCAATCTTTTGCCTTGTATTTTATAAATTGCTTGAGAAAAAGAACTAACTAGCAGTAATCAGGATATAAATGTCAGCACCAAGTATCAATTCAAAACCTCCAGGATATTTGTGTAAAATCCTGTTAATCTGATCAGAATTTCCCCACTCCAGCTTCTCAGCTTCTGGTGCTGCATGAAAGATGTGAAAAGAGGACATCAGCTAGTCCATAATGAGCATTCTCAATCAAAGCTTATTTCTCTTACCAGCACAACAACTAGGATTTTCAGAAGATACATTCAGCTCTATGTTTCTCCTAAGGATCTGTATATGATAAAACAATGGTAAAAATTAGAGAATGGGATAAGAGCTACCAAATACATACCTAGCACTCAAATTAAATTTATATCTTGCCTTCAGCACTTCTTCATTATGATCAGTCAGAAGAATTTGACGACAAAATCTGCTGCAGAGCATGCCAGTGATACCTATATAGCAGGTGAAAGTATTCGACATCATCAATGTAAAACAGAGGATCAAAACTATAAACTGCTTAATGAATTGATGAATGCAATGAAATCCCATAGAACATAACAGGAAAACAAAATTCTAGAGAATGGGAACTACAAGCTAGAGTGGGGGAAATCCAGTCCTTCAAAAACATAATTTTGGTACATACACTTGAGCGTGCTAAAAGAATTTGTTTTCTACTTATTAATTAACAAGTTCAACTATAAAACTCAAAGTTGCAAAACTTTTTTGCTCATAAAGGACTTACTCGAGCAATTAGAAATTGAGTTTTCATTAAGTTGACTATCCTATTATTTCAAAAAAGCGAGCACAAAAACTAGAGACGATCTCACTAGTTAATCAAGAATCATAGAGAAACTAGACTCTGAAGGTGCATTGAGCATTGGTCATTGATCCTAATCAAGTTGTTTTAGATGATTTTTCAACAGAGCAATCGGTACAAGAAAAGGAAGGTCAATGAACAAAATTCCTTTGTCTCTTTCTTTTCAACCAAAATATCTGCATGACTGAAGATATACATACAAGCCACACATGCACATAAACATTCATGCTCCATATTGTTAAAGACAACAAAAGTAGAGGGTATGATATCACATTCCATGAATCTCCTCCCAGTTTTGAAGAATCAAAACAACTGGCACTGATTCAAAGAAATAAGCAGATATAAGCAAGGATTTGGATTCAGATTCAGGTTGTTATCTAATTGTCAAATGCAACACTTTTAAGCAATCATACCTAGCAAATGAAAAAAGAAACAGCAAGCATGACTCACCCACACCAGAGCCTAATTCAATCATGGAACATCCTTGAAGCATCTCAGCGTTTTTAGAGAGATAATCATTCAAAAGCATTGCACCAGGCCATACCAATTGTCCTGTCAAATCAAAATCAGCTGTTTCGCAAATAGTTAGTATCTTAAGTATACAATTTCATAGCAAATGCCAGACCCACCCCCCCCAAAAAAAAAAAGAAAAAGAACACCCAATAATTAAGAAATATAATAATACGATATCAATGTAATGCTTAGCATACATATAACAGAACATAAGAGATCTTTAGGTGTAACTACAGCGTCCGAAACGAAAATGCATCTAATAGCAATTGTTTTGGTTTTATATTGAATAAAAGATGCGAGGCAGTGCCATGGAATTGCTATAATCCTTTGATCAGTTCACCCTTATTTTTTTCCACTTCCATTTCCTTTTATCCAACAATTACATTGCTCTAACTTCAAATCCAGTTATCCGTGAAAATTGCCTGACAATCAATATGAAAGAATAACCCAGGAAACTATACAAAGACCATTTGTACCAGTATTAATGTCAATCTATATACACAAAGAATAACAAACAAAAAAAAAATCACTTGAATAGTTAATTATAACCTGAAGTAAGAAAGTACAGAATCCGTAAATGAAAACGCTAATAAGGAACCTTGATGACCCAAGCCATGATAAATTGAGTAACAAAGAAATGGGTTGTGGTTAAATAAAAAGGACTTACTAGAAGCTGAGTGAAGACAATAGAGCTGGAGAACATGAGACCCAAAGGTGAAAGAAGTTAGCTGGTAACTGCACACAATAACATATATGACATATATTTAAAGGTGAAAGAAGTTTGACAGGGAGTATGAGCATGAGCATGAGCATGAGCATGAGCATGAAAGGAAGAGTGTGAAAGTACTTGTCATTGATGAAGAAAGATTCGTCCAACCACACAATATCTTCTTCTTCCTCTTCATGATTTACCATTTTCTACCTTTCCCCTGCACAACTAGAAAGCGTCGAATTGTGCCCCTCTGTTGCTCTTAGGGCGCAAAATTGGATCTTTAGGCCAACCATAATAAGCCCCTGCTCATGGACCAGGCCTGAGGCTTTTGTTTTCTCCGTCGAAAACGATTAAACACGATCTTTTTTAAAATTAAAATTATTGTATTTAATTTTAGAATGTTTTTTATTACGTTTTTCTTTTAAAAATACTTTTATTACGTTTTTATATGTTATTTATTTATGTAAATTATAATTAATGTTTAAGATAAATATTGACTGTGAAAATATGATTTTAATATTTGATTCATCCTTGATGTATAAATTTAATGTGCTATCAGTTAGTAATAAAATGATATGTCATTATTGGTGCAAAATAAAAAATATTAAAGAACTTAAAAATAAATATTATCAATTTCATTAAACATAATTAAATATTAATTATAATCATTTTGTTTTTCTTTCTGATTTCAGGTTTCGGATTATGAAATTGAGGTTTTAAGTTTTGAGTTTCATATTTGATTTTTTTTGTATTTATTTTTGTTTAATTATTATAATTAATATTTATATTTTAAAATAAAGTTATTTACATTTATTTTTAAATCCTTCAATATTTTTTTTTTGTTTTACACAAATTAAGATGTGTCATCTTAGTATTAATTGATAGTGCATGAGACCTATGCATCGAAATATTCTCTCTTTTAAATATATGCGGTTGGATTCAAACCTTGTTGGATGTAAAAATTTAATAATCAATATATTCAGATATTTCTAATGAATATTTGTATCTGAACTGTTCTATCTACATTTACTTCGAATCTGTAACAAGTAGTAACTTAACATTTGAATTCGAATATCATCTGAATATGTAAGGCAACAATGGGTGATAAATTCATTGAGTTTTACTCTCATAATTGTGTTGTCAAATATGAACACAAAGGGAGAAGTAGACCTGATCATGGGTCAAGTCACCTGCCCAAGCCTGAAGGCCTGTCTAAAAATTGGGAGGGTTTGGGCAAAAATATAAGACCGAAAAATGGGCTTGAACAAAAAAATAAAACCCATTTTCTAAACGAGCCAAGCATCAGGTAGGATTTTTTTGGCTCGAGCTTGATCCGAATCAACCTAAATTTTTTTCAAGGTAAACTACAAAAATAGTCACTTTTGTTTGCCTCAAATTACATTTTAGTCACTTATGTTTGAAATGTTACATTTTAGTCACTTACGTTATCATTTTGTTACGTGTTGAACTCCGTTACCTCCCTAATGGCAGTCCTACATGGCAGCCAAATGAGTTTTAAATACTAACTTGGATGTTCAGTTGCTGGGATAAAAATAGGTTCTTAATTAAATAAATTTAATTTGGACTGCCACGTAGGACAACTAAGTTGGAATTTAAAACCTATTTGGACTGCCACATACGACCGTCGTTAGGGAGGTAACGGAACTTAATGGTAGAGTGACCGCTTCATAACAAAACGATAACGTAAGTGACTAAAATATAATATGAGGCAAACAAACGTGACTATTTCTGTAGTTTACCCTTTTTATGCTATTGTTTTGCTATTATATCGTTACTATTTTGTTGTTATTATTTGGATATTGAATAACTATTGTTTTATTGTTAATTTTGTCACTATTTTAGAAACATTTGTTTGCTAAGTTGCAACAATCTTAGTGTTATTTAAGTATAAATTTTTGTTAATGTATTCTCAATTTGTTGAGAAACATTTATTTTAATATTTTTAGTGTATTTGATATATTATATTTTTCAAATTTGTTTTATATAAAAAAAATTAATATGTGTGGGCCGAGTCGAGCTCGGGCTCAAGTTTAGTATTTTTAATTTAGATTAAGATTGAATAAAATTTTAAATCTATTTTTTTTAGATCAAATTAAATTCGAACCTAAAATTTTATAACGATTTGATCTATGATGAGTTCTAAGCAACGGGCTTTATAGTTGTACAACATGTGTAGCAGGTGAACTACACTAGCTGGTTGTAGTAGAGTTGATGCTCAACATTCTGAATTTCAATCCTGATATTTTTGCTTGCTTCTGTAGTACTGAAGAATGTAATAGAGTTGTGTCTATCAATATAAATTTGGTGCGTGTGAGTAGCCTGTCACATGAGTAAGAGCCATAACCTTATGAATTGGTAGAAATGGACAGATCTCTAGGGCCTGCACCAATGCCATTAATATATGCCTTTTTGTAGATGCATTTAATAAAAATGGTTGGGTTGACTTATTTAGGCTTTAGCAACTTTTCATGTCTTGCAGATGTTAGTTGAGAATCAGATCAACAGCTGTATTATAGGAGTGCAAATTGAATGATCTCACCCATTGTGGTCATCATCATAGGGTTTCTTAACCCCCACCTCTCAGCAGAATTGCCTGGCCCTGGTAGAGACTAGAGAGTCCTTACACTATTGTCTATTGGCACAAGCTTCTTTGGTATCTCATCCACAAACCCCCACCAATGGTCCTCTCCCTTCATCACAAACTGACGGTCAATCTCCTTTGTTTGATTTCCTTCACCTCACACAATTCAACAACCACAACTTGGCCCATCACATTCCTACCTACACATCACAATGCTCCAATACTTCTTTCTCCTTCAATCTTTGCTTTCTTTCATTACTTTCAGTGTTTATTTCCAAGATTTTCAACTCATCCTACTATGACAAGAAGTAGTATAAGTAAAACTTTACCTTTAAGTTTAGATAAATAATTATAAAAGAAAAAAAAATTAATTATATTTATTTTGTTTGGATAGATAAAATTAGCAAAGTAAAAAAATATTTATAATATTTGTTTGGTTAAACCGTGAAAAGTTAAGAAAATATTTGATTATAGTAATTATGATTTCAATCCCTCTATCATGTTGGAATTTGGGATGCTCTAATTTAATTTGGCATAATTTAGTCCCTAGTTTTAAAATGTTATTAATATGCTCAAATTGATAATACCATTAAAGTTGATGTGATTTTTTTTTTTTTTAAAAGTTATCTAAAAAGTATTCAGTTGATGTTTAAATTTATTATTTTTTGATACATTACAAATTTGGCGGTCGAGGAGAAGTCATCGTGAAAGCTTGAACCTTAAAGGTGTTAACATAGAGCTATAGTTGGATTTCCATATAGTTTGATGGTGTGACTAGTTAACGATTTAAAAAATCCACATCATCACTTTAACATCATTAACTAAATATGTTGTTAATTTGGATTTACTAATAATATTATAAAAATAATGAAATTAAAGTAAAAGAATTATTGATTTTTACTATAATAAAGAGACTAAATTATTGTCAGAGTTGAAAGCTCGAGTTTTAGTGGATAATTGAATCAATTGAACACGTTTTTGAAATATATATATCTAACAGCTAAGCTAAGAAATAGACCTAATCATTGGTCGGGCTACTCACTAAGGTGAACTCGAAAAGTGGGAGGATTGGGCAAAAATATAAGGCCGAAAAATGGGCTTAAATAAACAAATAAGGTACATTTTCTAAAACGGGTTGGGCATCGAGTAAGACTTTTTGGCTCGGACTCGGCCTGAATTTGCTTAATTTTTTTATTATTATATTGTTACTATTTTATTGTTATTATTTAGATATTATATAACTCTTGTTTTATTGTTATATTTGCTACCATGTTAGAGGCATTTGCTTGCTATGTTGCAACTATATTAGTGTTATTTAAGTATAATGTTTTTAATGTATTTTCAATTTTTTGAGAAACATTTACTTTAATATTTTTAGTATATTTGATGTATTATATTTTTTAAAATTATTTTTATATAAAAATTGTTAATATGGCCGAATTGAATTGGGTTTGGGTTTAACACTTTTTATATAGGTCGGGTTTGAACAAAATTTTAAATTCATTTTCAACTGAATCCAATCTTAAAAAAATAAATCTAAAATTTTAGATCGATTCGACCCAAACTCGACCAACACATGAGTATTTGTTTAAGTTAGAACAGATTGGGGACAATATATATATAGAAATTCAATCCGTTGCAAAATGAAATTAAATATGTAAAATAGGAATGTGAAAAATCACTTTGTAAAAGGGCTTAACACCAACCTACCACTACCATATAAGAAGAGTAAGTAGGAGTTGGACAACTTCATAAATTGGTTCTCACTCCTACACGTGGCGCCATTTTAACGGTGCCTCTTTTTCATCATCTCTTAATTCCCACCACTCCTAGGATTTGGCGCCGCACCTTCTAGAAGCATGCTACGCGGTTAAAGCCAGCCTGGCCGTCTCCAATTTGACTTTCTTTTTTGTCGTTTCTTGTTTTTGTTCTTTTTCTTTTAAATCATTGTTCTCGCAAATCTTATTAAACTTTTAGTTTAGGACTGATTTCACTAAAATATTTTCCACTCCCACAATTTCAAAAAATTATAAAATTATCATAAAATTTTCATTTAAATCATTGTTCAATTTGAAAGTTTTTAATTGAAGTCACTAAGTTGTTAATGGTTTTTTTTAATTTAGTTAGCAAACTCCAAGTGACGATTCGGTGATTAGTACATATTGACGAATAGAAAAACATGCACTAGATTCAAGCCAATCTAACAGTTAGTATTGGAAATCGGAGAAGAAAATCGTTTGGATTTCAATTTGCAGATTCGTCACGTTGAAAGTTGTTTCATAAAAAAAAATGAATTATAAGAGAGAAAGGGAAGCAGAGCTTTCGATTAATGCAAACGGTGCAATTAGAGAAAGCTATACAATAACGATTATAATAATACAGTGACTTAAATGAAAACTTTTGAATAGTTCAATGATTATTTTGTAACTTTTTAAAGTTGAGTGACCGAAACGTAAACTTAATCGTTTAATAACCTTTGATGTAATTTACTCTTTAATTTAACATAATACTTATATTAATATCATTGTATAAATGATGTATTTATATAATTTTTAAAAAATAAAAAAGAAGAGTCCAAATCAAGGATAAAACTATACCATTTATAAAAAAAAAATCATGACACTAAAAAATGAAAATAATTACAAAATAAAATTATATTTCAAGAAAACTGTCATAAAATAATTAAAAAAGTAATTAAATCTTTAATTGAAAACTACAATTAATTGAGCCCTCATCAAAAGTTATCAATCAAGTTAGGGGTGTGTAAATTTCAAGTAAAACTGATTTAACTGACCGAACTGAATTGATTCGATTAATCGGCTGGTTAACCGAATTAATTCGCTCGGGGGTCGGTTAATAAATTTTTAGAAGTTCGGTTAAAGGTTAATTCGGTTCGAAACCGGTTAATTAACCGAATTAACTGAAAATTTATATTTTTATATACATTTTACATATATTAAATTCGGTTATTTTTTGTATATTTTATACTTGTTTTAACAAAAACAAAAACAAATAAATTTCGGTTAATTTGATTAACCAACCGAATTAACCGAAAAAGTTTGGTTTGATTAATTTTTTTTGAAAAAATTGCGGTTCGGTTAACAGTTAAGGGTTTAAAAAGTTCAGTTAATTCGATTAATGCCAGTTCGGGTCGGTTAACTGATTGAACACCCCTAAATCAAACCCCTAAAATATGGTTTTACGCCAAAGCCGTTGGTGGGCAATTAAATAATGATGCAACAATTAAATGATGACATGATAACTAAAAATTAAAAAAAAAAGTAATAATTTTTAAAATTTTATATTATTTATTTTTCTAATAATTTATATAAATTTTGTAATAAGGCCATTTTGCCCGGGCCCATTTTTATTCAGAAAAAATAAAATAAAAATCAATAAATAATAAATGTTCATTTTATGTTACAGTCCAAATACACCTGAAGCCCGTTACACCCCTAGCCCAAAGTTAAACACTAAAACAAATCCTACCAAGACCCAAACCCGATTGGCCCAGCTAAACCTAATCAGGCCCGAATCAGTGCAGCCCAAAAAGGGTTTCTGAAACCCTAGGGAAGCATCGCGCCGCACCACCCCAGCCCCTGTCTTTGAGCCGCAATCAGCGCCGCACACCAAAGACCCTCCATCCATCGCGCGAAAGTCGAGCTTTATCTCCGCTGTTCTCTTCGTCTCCACCTGCAAAAAGGGAAAGAAACGACAACAAAAAGAGAAACAAAATCTTTCCTTTTTATTTTCCAGGCTATAAAAGCCCGATGTAATCTTGTAAAAAAAGAACAGACAAAAATACACACAGAGACATAGAGATACAAAGAATACTCAAAAAATATTCAAAAGACAGAGATTAATAAAATACCAGAAACTAGATTCCCAAGGTGATTTTTTAGTTATTTTCATTCTGTTTTCTTTTTTTAACCTATACATTATTATACAAATACTGTTTTTTACCTTTTAAATCGCGGTGTTATCGACCTCCGGTCGCCGTCTGAGGCGATGCGTTCAACGGCGCGTGTGGCGGCCCTCCATCGAAGCCCTGGCTGAAGGACGAAACCTAAAGAGAATCTGGGAAGGACGCTCCAGATTTTTTTTAAAAAATGAGCATCAAATGATTTTTTTCAACTGATTTTTTTTACTTATATATTGATAAGAAAAATGACGTCGTTTCAATGGACGACCCGCGTGTTGACCCGATTCGCACCAGGGATCCGCGTGTTTTTTTAATTGGGCTATTTATGCCCGTGGTCCTTCCTCATTTTTATTACTTTTATTTCCGTTTAATTTAAATTCTTTTTATTTTTAATTTGGCCCCAAAACTCATATTTTGTTTCAATTTGGTCCTTCGGGTTTTTCAAAGGTTTAATTCAAAACGTTGTCGTTTTAAATCTGGTATAATTTCCATAATAGTCCCTGTGGTTTAACGCGTTTTTTAATTTAATCCTTTTTTATTTATTTTATTGCTATTTTAATCCTTATTCCTTTTAAACCTTTTTATTTTATTTTTAATTATTCTAATACTATACTTAATTATTTTATTATATTAAACTATTTTGTTATTTTATTTTATTAATTTTGTTAATATTATAAAATGCATATATATATATATATTTAGATATTTTTATTATCTTTATACATGTTAAATTATTATTTATTATCTATTATTTTATTTGGTTTAAATATTATTTTTATATTAGGATTTATGTATTAATTTTGTATAAAATTCATTTTTTTATGTATTAGCCTTATATATTATTATTCATTTTATCTAGTTTAATATTATTTAATTTATATATAATTTATATATTAGTTATTATATTATATATTTTAAAATTTTTATACATTGTATAGTATTATATTATATCATATTGCATTATATATTATTTATATTATTTTGTTCATTTAAAATTATTATATATTATATATTATATATTATTTATTATGTATTATCTTATATGTATTGACTTATATATTTATTATAATATTTTCTTTATATATATATATTTATATTGTTATACATATTGATAGTTTTACAAAAAAAAAAAAATTATTTTTATAATAATTATTTAATGTTTATTTATATATATCTTTTTAATCTTCATCGCTTAACATAGTTCTATATTCATATTATATTCTTTTATTATTTAGAATAATTCATAGTTAGGTAGAATTGTTATTAGATATGTATGTTATGATATGTTCATATTGTGTTTTATTCATACCTTTTTTTTTTATAAAAATACCTTTTAAATTAAAGATTTTTTTAAATATTTTTAACGGTGATATGTGATATTTGGAGTCTTCGAGAAGAATCGTGCCCTAACTTACTTTGGTTGTGATTTTTTCATAGAACTTAAAATATTATATATCCCTTCATTTTTAAAATTGAAGTCTACCTGGTTTCAAATAAAAACTTATTCTTGGGATTTAAAAACGTTGTATCCTAACTTATTGGGTGTGATGTTTTGTGTCTTGAGGTAAGAATTTTCTAAAATAAAGATGCACCTGGCTTCGAAGTTATAAGATGCTGTATCCTAACTTATTGGGTGTGGTATTTTTATTTCTTTGAAATAGGTAAGTCTTGGTTTTCTTTCTAATAAGGGATCTTATTTTAAACTTTTTTTTTTAAATTTTAAACATTTGGACATGATTTTATCAATTAGGTACCAATTTTTGGGCATTATGAGGGTGCTAACCCTTCCTCATATGTAATCGACTCCCGAACCCGTTTTCTCGTTTTTTGTAGACCAAAATCAAATGTTTTAAAATAAAACGTTTCACGAGGTGATCCAATCACACCTAAATAAAAAGGGATTGGTGGCGATTCCCACTTTTGTTTTTAAAAGTCGATCCTCGTTTTTATAAACCGATTTTAAAATGGTTTCGACAGCTTGGTGACTCCGCTGGGGATCAATAAGAGAGTCAAGCCATAAAATTGATAGTTTCATGTCCTCATGTCTGGATTTAAAATTCTGATTTTAAAAATATGATCCTTTTATTGCATGTGATTTTAAAATATGTCTCTTTGCATTACACTGCATGACCGTCGTGGTCACACCCTTAAGTGGGAGCGAGAAGCTATGCCTTCGTGAGGTTTTCACCTCCGCATGGGCTAGTGGACTGCTTCCGGAGTACATTTGTACATATGTCTTCGTGAAGTTTTCACTTCCGCATGGCCATAGAGAAATGTATTTCCCTGAACCGAACTCGGTCCATAGGAGCCTATAATGGGTGAGGATCGAGGAATCTGCTAGTTCAGGTACCCTCAATTTTAGAACTAAACCACATATAGTGAACCCTAAGGGCTTACCCTAGGTAAGAACCATGTCAAACCCTAGTGGTCACCCTGATAGGTTCTATGTTATTTATTTTTCCTGTGCTAACGGGTTTTCTTTTGTTTTGATTGCATTGCATTCACATCATAGAAAAGAGGTGTTGATTTCAAATTCGATTACTAAATAGAAAAGTTGGTCATAAGAAAATGGATTTTTTGATAAAGTGGATTATAATACGGTCGTCCGAATATAGTCTAAGTGAATACAACGAGAGAAGACTGATAGTCCGTGAAGGAATACAAGACCTTATCACCCAAGGATTCAAGTTGACGAAGACTATTCGAGAATTACCACATCTCGGCTTTCTTGAAGAGGCTAACAAGTGAACAGGAATCGCGGTCCAGATCAAGCAAAAGGAGCTAGAGGAGGCATCTATTAGAAGTTTGAAAGATTTGACTTTTGCGAAGAAGGGGATTGATGTTTTCACTTGGACTATGAGGACAAGGCCGTGTATGCGATCCGTTTTGTGTAAAAAAGTTTATTTTCTAGTAAAGTTTTTCTAATGTAACTGAATTCAGAGTCAACGCCTCTCTTTCTTTGCATTCATGCATTTGCATTACATTGCATCATTTGCATTAGACTTTTACAAGAGAATCCTAATTAGGTAAAAATATTTCAGAGTTAACCTGGAAAACATGGAGCAAAGGTTGGAGAGAATAGAACAAATGCAAAACCAGATACAGGGGCAATTGACCGAGATTCAACAAGAAATGTGGGAACAAATGTTAGAGTTCCAAAAGAATGTGATTGGCCAGTTAACTCAGTTACTAGCCGAAAGATTTGAAAAGAGGAGCGGTCCAACAGTTAACGGTGTGGATGAGGAGGAAGACATCGTTTACCCTCAGTAGGTTTTAACCCGATCGATGATCAAGCCAAACCGGTTGCTCTGGTAGAAACGAAGGAAAGAGGAGAAGGGACCTCAAAAGCCCTGAAGAAGAAGGAAAAGAAAACGAATAATGCCGGTAGGTATAACAAGAGTCATTCAGAGCCTATTACAGTAAATCAGCCAAGGATGGTAGTTTCCAGCAATTAAATTTCCCCAAGGTAAAACTCTGAAAGGCTCCAATTTATACCAATCCCCATGACGTATCAGGAGCTATATCAAAGTTTGTTTGACGCACACGTGGTGTCCCAATTTTATTCGAAATCGTTGCAACCTCCGTTCCCAAAATGGTATAACGAGAATGCCCAATGTGAGTACCACGTAGGAATAAAAGGCCACTCAATTGAAAACTGCAATACATTTAAAAAGTTGGTTGAAAGGTTTATTAAAATATGAGTTGTGAAGTTTGACGATCCATTAAAACCTGATCACTTTAATGAGGTAGTGAATGCAGTGATTGAAGGAGGAGACAAGAAAGTTGCTACTCCTTGAAGAAATCAAAGAGGGAATCAGAGAACGAAGTTTCCAAACCCTTGTGTACTTGGGAGTGTTTTGAATAATAAGACTGTGGAAGAAATCCCTGTACTTTTAGGGCTAATCTAGAGTAATGTTCAAAACATACTTGTTGTCTTGAGCCTAGAGGCAACAAGAACTCTTTTGTGAAATAGGCTTATGTTCAAAATTATATTTCAATAAAATGCATCTGTGTGAGCACATACTCTTTTATTCTTTTATTTTATACTGTACATTCTTTTGTTTTTACAATATTCTTTCATTTTTTTATTCATGACTATACAAATAACTGTTCTTTGAATTATTTATTCTTTTAAAATATTCTTTCGAACCTATACTAGGTCCCCAGATATCAACGACATGAGCGACGTTGTTACTGACTCCTTTTTGAATGAGATATGGGTCTAGGGGATCTAAGGACTTTGAAGATAACAAAGATTGTAACGTACCTTCTGATTTGTTAAGAATGGTCCAACAAGATGAAAAATAGACTTTATTCAACAAAGGATCAACGGATATTATGAGCCTAGAAAAGGGATGAAGATCGAAGCCCAGCTCACCATAGAAATAATGAGAGACATCATTGATTTATTTTTAAGAATTCAAAGATGTTTTGCACGATCATATCATGCCTGGGCTACTAAGATGTAGGCTACACATGAGTATCAAGCACTGTTGATCTACATAGAAAGGGATGTTATCAGCTTTGCCGTATTTAAAGAGACAAGATTTATGTGACTCTTCTATTTTCTTCACAAATTTTCCATATGTGAGGCATGGATGTGATGGGGTCAATCTCGTCAAAAGCTTTTAGCCAATATCGACTCATCGATATAGCTATCGTTTACTTCACTAAGAGAGTGGAAGTAGCTTCATATGCCAATGTTACACAGTCGAAAGTCATCAAATTCGCAAAAAAAAAAAGATCAGATTCCATAACTGATCATGTTTAATAATGCATAACTGTACAAAGTCAAAGTTTACAGTTTGTTCAAAGATCAGGCGATATATCATAGTGCAGCAAAAGCTGCCAAAAAAAAAGAAAAGAAAAAGATGAAAGGTGACCAAGACTTGTAAAGATTGGCATAAGAAGCTACCATTTACTCTCTATCTTATCGAACGTCGGCTAAAACCTTTGTTGGGGCAACACATTGGAATAGAAACAGTTTTGCCAATTGAACCTAATTGAAAGAAAGGTTAAAAGCTATTTGCCACGGCCAGATGATGCGAGCTTAGGTTAAAGAAGTTCATCTTAGGAAATTCTACGAAGAAACCTAATGTTGAAAAAGACTTTTCTTCTACAAAACAATTTTAGAAGAAAGCATATGCCGAACTTGGAAGGACTTATGTAGTGCCTGTTCTAGAGGAGCATTGATATTGACCGAGACAGATGGTGAAGACTCGCCTAATCCGGTGAATTCAGAGTCAATCAAGAAAGATTTTACCAGAAAGAGGAAGGACCAAGGTGAAACCCCGCAAAGGGCGCCTTGAGTTCAAATCCATATTCAAAAAAAAAAAAAAGAAAGAAAAAGGAGAGGCCAAGGCGAAAACCCGCAAAGGGCGCTTTGAGACCAAAGGGGATTTGAGTTGAAAACCCGTAAAGGGCGGCTCAAATTTTGATCACAAGTAGGGCATACAGTAGTCTTGCTACATTTGAATTAACAATGAGGAAATATGTTACGTCTTGGGGCATCGACAAAGTACTCCGGATCCCCTAAACACATATTGAGTTTGAAATGGTCCTCAAGAAATCGGAACAGAGAAGCTCAGACTGCGATATCTGGGGCACCTAGTTTCCCATTTTACCCATTTTAAATTTTCTATCTTTGATTACTTTATTCTTTGCAGAGAAACACCCCAATCAATGTTCTTTTATAGCCTTCGCTATCTTTGTTTACTTTATTCTTTTTAAGATATACCAATCAATTTTCATTTATTGCCTTGGTTATCTTTGATTAGCTTATTTGCTTCAAGCTATACTCCTGATTAATTTCTTTCGTGTTCATTATTGTGATCTTTTTCAAGCATTTTATTGAAATAACAATCTATGGACTAATAACACTTTCATAAAAGGAGTTTCGCATATTACTCTAGAAGCTTCTAAATAATATGAGAATCTAAAACAGGACTATTGTTCAGAACTCACCAAGCCTAAAGGCTGGAAACATCGAAAAATGATTATCTCTTCGGTTTTTTATTGGATAAGACAATTTCGTTGGTGATACCATATCGGCAAATGACAAATAAGGTCAATCCAAGTGTAAAAGGGGATCATTGTCGGGATACCCTGCATTCATGTAAATTTCAGACACATACATCTGGTCATTACACCCAAGGAATGGTGTAACAGATCAGACTGGTGGAAAATGATACAAGAGACCAAATGTTATTCCCCTGAAGTTGCAGTGGGAGATACCAGCTTCATGTCCCAAGGTTCAAGTAGAGAGGACTCGGAATTACCATGGGGCAAATTATTTGAGCAGAACATGGTTGATGAACAAGAATGAAAAAACAAATGAGTGATAACACCTAGAATAGGAATCATACTAATAACATTTTTGTATCATAGCAAATTTCATTAGGAGCATTCGATTCATTTCGGTCATTGCATCCCAATCCTTGAAATAGGAATCATCTTCATAACATTTTCATATTCATATATCATTGCATGTCTAATTAGGAGCATTTGATACATTTCGAACAAGGCATCTTAATTATTAGACATAAGCATATACCCATTCTACAGGTTATATAGTAAGGGAGAATACATCAGTCTGGTGATCCCTGAGTTTGTAGGGATCAGATTGAATATAGTAGATCTGGCAATTCCTGAGTTTGCAGAAAGCAGATCGAAGACATCAGTCTGGTGATCCCTAAGTTTGTAAGGATCAGATTGAAGATAGCAGATCTGGCAGTTCCTGAGTTTGCGGAAGCGGATCGAAGACATCATCACCGTGATCCCCGAGTTTGCAGGGATCAGATTGAAGATAGAAGATCTGGCAATTCCTGAGTTTGCAGGAAGCAGATCGAAGACATCGGTCTGGTGATCCCTGAGTTTGTAGGGATCAGATTGAAGATAGCAGATCTGGCAATTCCTTAGTTTGCGAGAAGCGGATCGAAGACATCGATCCGGTGATCCTTGAGTTTGCGGGATCGATTGAAGATAGCAGATCCGCAATTCCCGAGTTTGCGGGAAGCGGATCGAAGACATCGATCTGGTGATCCCCGAGTTTGTAGGGATCGATTGAAAGGTAGCGAGATCCGGCAATTTCGAGTTTGCGAGAAGCGGATCGAAGACATCGATCTGGTGATCCTTGAGTTTGCGGGGATCAGATTGAAAGGTAGCAGATCCGCAATTTCGAGTTTGCGAGAAGCGGTCGAAGACATCGATCACCGTGATCCCCGAGTTTGCGAGGATCGAGTTGAAAGGTAGCAGATCCGGCAATTTATGAGTTTACAGAGAGCGGTCGAAGACATCGATCGGTGATCCCCGAGTTTGCGAGGATCGATTGAAAAATAACAGATCCGCAATTCCCGAGTTTGCGGGAAGCGGTCGAAGACATCGATCCGTGATCCCCGAGTTTGTAGGGATCGATTGAAAATATCGATCCGGTCTCCCGAGTTTGCAATGGAGCGAGATCAAAAGACGATGAATACCGCCTTCATGAAGTTGAAGCTATCAAACTCACCAAATCAAGATGAAGCTCCAATGCCGCTTGAAGTTGCAGTTCGGATTGGAAGTCATTTGAAGAAAGCGAGGATTAAGAAGTCGGGGCTCGGCCAAGACCGGGCAAAATTGGTCCTTTTATTATCTTTTCTCTATTCTCGTTACACGACAATGAGAAAAGAGGGGCAGTTGTAATAAGGCCATTTTGCCCGGGCCCATTTTTATTCATAAAAAATAAAATAAAAATCAATAAATAATAAATGTCCATTTTATGTTACAGTCCAAATACACCTGAAGCCCGTTATACCCTTAGCCCAAAGTTAAACACTAAAACAAATCCTACCAAGACCCAAACCCGATTGGCCCAACTAAACCTAATTAGGCCCGAACCAGTGCAGCCCAAAAAGGCCCGGAACCAAGGTTAGAAACAAGGGTTTCTGAAACCCTAGGGAAGCATCGCGCCGCAGCACCCCAGCCCCTGTCTTTGAGCCGCAATCAGCGCCACGCACCCAGCAGCCCTCCATCGCGCCGAAAGTCGAGCCTTATCTCCGCCGTTCTCTTCGTCTCCACCTGCAAAAAGGGAAAGAAACGACAACAAAAAGAGAAACAAAATCTTTCCTTTTTATTTTCCAGGCTATAAAAGCCCGATGTAATCTTGTAAAAAAAGAACAGACAAAAATACACACTGAGACATAGAGATACAAAGAATACTCAAAAAATATTCAAAAGATAGAGATTAATAAAATACCAGAAACTAGATTCCCAAGGTGATTTTTTAGTTATTTTCATTCTGTTTTCTTTTTTTTAACCTATACATTATTATACAAATACTATTTTTTACCTTTTAAATCGCGGTGTTATCAACCTCCTGGCCGCCGCGAGGCGATGCGTTCAACGGCGCGCGTGTGGCGGCCCTCCATCGAAGCCCTGGTTGAAGGACGAAACCTAGACAGAATCTGGGAAGGACGCTCCAGATTTTTTTTAAAAAAATGAGCATCAAATGATTTTTTTCAACTGATTTTTTTACTTATATATTGATAAGAAAAACGACGTCGTTTCAATGGACGACCCGCGTGTTGACCCGATCCGCACCAGGGATCCGCATATTTTTTTAATTGGGCTATTTATGCCCGTGGTCCTTCCTCATTTTTATTACTTTTATTTCCGTTTAATTTAAATTCTTTTATTTTTAATTTGGTCCCAAAACTCATATTTTGTTTCAATTTGGTCCTTCGGGTTTTTCAAAGGTTTAATTCAAAACGTTGTCGTTTTAAATCTGGTATAATTTCCATAATAGTCCCTATGGTTTAACGCGTTTTTTAATTTAATCATTTTTTATTTATTTTATTGCTATTTTAATCCTTATTCCTTTTAAACCTTTTTATTTTATTTTTAATTATTCTAATACTATACTTAATTATTTTATTATATTAAACTGTTTTGTTATTTTATTTTATTAATTTTGTTAATATTATAAAATGCATATATATATATTTAGATATTTTTTTATTATCTTTATACATGTTCAATTATTATTTATTATCTATTATTTTATTTGGTTTAAATATTATTTTTATATTAGGATTTATGTATTAATTTTGTATAAAATTCATTTTTTTATGTATTAGCCTTATATATTATTATTCATTTTATCTAGTTTAATATTATTTAATTTATATATAATTTATATATTAGTTATTATATTATATATTTTAAAATTTTTATACATTGTATAGTATTATATTATATCATATTGCATTATATATTATTTATATTATTTTGTTCATTTAAAATTATTATATATTATATATTATTTATTATGTATTATCTTATATGTATTGACTTATATATTTATTATAATATTTTCTTTATATATATATATTTATATTGTTATACATATTGATAGTTTTACAAAAAAAAATATTTTTATAATAATTATTTAATGTTTATTTATATATATATCTTTTTAATCTTCATCGCTTAACATAGTTCTATATTCATATTATATTCTTTTATTATTTAGAATAATTCATAGTTAGGTAGAATTGTTATTAAATATGTATGTTATGACATGTTCATATTGTGTTTTATTCATACCTTTTTTTTATAAAAATACCTTTTAAATTAAAGATTTTTTTAAATATTTTTAACGGTGATATGTGATATTTGGAGTCTTCGAGAAGAATCGTGCCCTAACTTACTGGGTTGTGATTTTTTTCATAGAACTTAAAATATTATATATCCCTTCATTTTTAAAATTGAAGTCTACCGGTTTCAAATAAAAAACTTATTCTTGGGATTTAAAAACGTTGTATCCTAACTTATTGGGTGTGATGTTTTGTGTCTTGAGGTAAGAATTTTCTAAAATAAAGATGCACCTGGCTTCAAAGTTATAAGATGCTGTATCCTAACTTATTGGGTGTGATATTTTTATTTTTTTGAAATAGGTAAATCTTGGTTTTCTTTCTAATAAGGGATCTTATTTTAAACTTTTTTTAAATTTCAAACATTTGGACATGGTTTTATCAATTAGGTACCAATTTTTGGGCGTTATGAGGGTGCTAACCCTTCCTCATATGTAATCGACTCCCGAACCCGTTTTCTCGTTTTTTGTAGACCAAAATCAAATGTTTTAAAATAAAACGTTTCACGAGGTGATCCAATCACATCTAAATAAAAATGGATTGGTGGCGATTCCCACTTTTGTTTTTAAAAGTCGACTCTGTTTTCTAAAAATTTTAAAAATGGTTTCGAATTTTTTTTTTATAATTTTCTAAAATTTTTATAATGATTTAATAATTTCTAATAATTAAAAAAAATTACTATTTTTTGTTTTCTTTCATGTACTGTCCTACATTGTACCTCACTCCATCCTTATTAACTTCTTTTGCATCTCCTCTGAATAACCAAAACCATTACTAATCACTTACCTTATGCACACCAAACACTAAATTCAATGCCACTCAAACCCCTCACTCAACACCCTATACAAATCTCATCACGAACACAATTCAAGTTCTTCATTTCCTTATTATTGAAAGCAAGTATTCCAAACCTTCAAAAAAAAAATTCTATGATATTTTTATTTTTTTAATAAATTTTTAATAATTTTCAAAAACTTTAATAAGTTTAATAATTCTTTAATAATGTTCTATTTTTTTTTATCATTTTAATATTTTAATATAATTTTCTATATATATATATATATTTATAATATTTCATAATTTCCATAATATGTTGATAATATTTGTTACATATTCTTAATATTGATTTTAGAGTTTTAATTTGTTCTTTCCTTATTTAGACTATATATACTAGTATATAAACACACTAACTAAAGAGATGAAATACAAGTAATTTTTATCTGTTCTATTATCATATATTTTCTTTTCTCTATTCCCGATAACATGATATCAAAGCTTTTCGATTCGTGTTTATGTATTCAATGTTTTACTTAAATTGTGAAAGGATTAGCTATTTTTTTGTGGGTTATTCTTAAAATGGGGTTAGTTTACACCGCCAACACGGAAATGAGTGCCACCACGTCAACAAATGATCTATAGTTTTTGGTGGCCTGAACCGCAGCAGCTGGAGCTTATGTGCCACCCAAACAACAACACGTTTCTTGCACGCATCAAAGTGTGGGGGCGCATAAGTGGTCTTCTTGTTACCTGACTTTGACTCCGATGTCGATTCAGAGTTTCGACCAAAGCCAGTGGTCGAGTTATCGATCAGAGGTGGTTCAAGGGTGTTTTATTTTTCTTGTCATTGTTTAGATACTGTTGACAAGTATTGTTTGGGTATCATTCACGAGTATTGTTTGGGTACTGTTCAACATTGTTTGAGTACTATTTTGGGTTTTTTTTTTTGCGAGTTTCGCTGCCTTTCATCATATCATGGCTTCCTTTGCTTTATTTGCAGATTTAGGTAAATCTAATGCATGTTTTATTTCTTCTTCATCCAAATGGGTCATTGATTTAAAAGTTACAGATCATATGGCATGTAATCCCAACCTTTTCTCTATCTGTCAGTCACAAAATTCACCTACTGTTACTATTGTTGATGGATCAACCTATAAAGTTGTTAGTTCTGGAAGTATTAACCTAACTTAACCCATCACCTTATTACCAGTATTAAATTTACCTAACCTCGCCTTTAATTTAATATATGTCAATAAACTTACTCATAACCTAAATTGCACCATCTCATTTTTTTTCGATCATTTCATTTTACAGGATCTTATGACGAAGAGCACTATTGGTAAAGGGCATGTATTTGATTGTCTTTATATTTTCAACTCATGGGTTCCTCAATTCGTGGCTTGTCCTACCGTTCTCTCTTCGATCGAAGCACATTATCGGTTGGGACATCCTTCTCTTTATTTGTTGAAGAAGTTTTGTCCACATTTTCAAGAGCTACCTTCGTTGGAATGTGAAGCATGTCACTTTGCAAAGCACCGATGAAGCCCTTTGAGACTGAGATCTAACAAACGAGTTAGTTCTGCTTTTGAGTTAATACACTTAGATGTTTGGGGACCTTGTTCAGTAGTATCTAAACTTGGATTTTGATACTTTATCACATTTGTGGACGATTATTCTCAAATGACATGGATGTATTTTATGAAAAAACGGTCAAAGTTGTTTTCTCATTTTCGTGCTTTTTGTGTCGAGATAAGAATTCAGTTTGGGGTACCTTTCCAAATTCTACATAGCGCTAATGCTAAAGAATACTTTTCTAACTATTGCGAGGCTTTTATGACCCAAAATGAGATTCTTCATCAATCCTCTTGTGTTGATATGTATCTCAATGGTGTCGCTGAACAGAAGAACAAACATCTCTTAGAGATAGCCATAACTCTTTTATTTCAAATGAAAGTTCCTAAAGAATTTTGGGCTGATGCTATTTCGATAGCTTGTTTTTTTTATTTATCAAAAGCATACCTTCTTTCATACTTGATGGTGATAGCCCATACAATGTTCTATCTCCATCCAAACCATTATTTCTAGTGGAACCAAGAATTTTCGGGACTACCTATTTTGTTCGAGATGTTCAGCCTCATGTCATTAAGTTTGATCCAAAATATTTAAAGTGTGTGTTTTTAGGGTAATCTTACCTTTAAAAGGGGTACAGGTGTTATAGTATAGATCTCAACAGGTATTTGGTTCTATCGATGTTGCATTCTCAAAACAAGATGCCATTCTTTTTAAAAAAATGGCTTTGAATCTTCCAAAATAAGGGGAGGAAGATGATTGGTTAATTTACACTATCACCAGTCAATCATAGAATTTTAATTCTTCAAATATTACTCCAACAAAGCCATCGATTACTTAAGTTTATTCCAAACGTAAAAAGACTCGTAATACATGTCCTATATCAGTGTTTTCGTCATCAATTCTAATCCCATTACCAATGTCTTTATCTTTTGATCCAACCTCAAGTGACCTTGCCCTTCCTATTTCTCTACGTATAGGTAAACGCCACTATACCTATCATACTTCTAATTTTGGTTCATATAACCATTTGTCTCATTCCTCTTATTCTTTCATTGCGTCCCTAAATATCGTTTCTATTCCTAAGACAGTTCAGGAAGCTTTAAGTCATCCTGGATGGCGTGATGCAATGTTAGAGGAAATATATGCATTAAATGAGAATGATACTTGGAACCTAGTGGATTTACCTATTGGTAAAAATATTGTTGGTTGCAAATGGTTGTTCACCATTAAGGTTAATCCAAATGACTCAGTGGCTAGAATAAAAGCAAGATTAGTTGCAAAAGGCTATGCTTAGGCTTATAGGGTGGATTATTCAGAAACTTTCTCTCTTGTGGGTAAACTCACCTCTGCTTATCTATTCATTTCATTATTACAAGAAATGATGATGAAGGTATCTCTTCTCTCAAGTTTTTCTTACATACCAGATTTCATACAAAAGACTTGGGTCAGTTGAAGTGTTTTTTTGGGGGTAGAAGTAACAAGAAACAAAAAGGGAATTTTCCTGTCTCAAAGAAAGCATGTCCTTGATCTACTTAAAGAAATTGAAAAATTAACAACTAAATATTGTAGTACTCCAATGGTTCCTAATGTGCACCTTACAAAAGAGGATGATGATCCTTTTAATGATCCTGAGAGATATAGGAAGGTAGTTGGGAAATTAAACTACCTTACTATAACTCGTAAGGATATTGTGTTTGTTGTGAGTATTGTTAGTTAGTTTATGTCTGCACCCATAGCCAAACATTGGGCAGTGCTATAGCAAATCTTATATCACTTAAAAGGGGCTCCTTGGCATGACATATTATACAATAAGAGATTAATTTAGCCAAAAAATGGTTAATTAATTTAGCCAAAATTATAGTTAGTTAAGGCCCAATGACTAAATTATAAAAGTTTAATCGCTATAGATTTTTAATTAAATTAAGGCTTGGGGACTTAAATAGCAATTAACCATAGGAATAAAATAACAAATAGACCTATTTTAAATATATGTTAGTGGATGGTGACGAATGATGCTATTTACTTAACTTAATTAGTGATTAAACTTAAATAATTAAGATTAACTTAATTAAACTAGTTTAATTAAAGTAAAACATAATATAAATAAAAATTAGTGGAAGGAGAGATGAAAGATTCATCTTCTCCAACCGGCCAAAGAAGAAAAAAGCAAAAGAGAAAACACCATTTTTGTGCTCTCAAGCTTTTGACTATAAAATTGTAAGTGCAATCAAGTCCTTTTCTTGTATTTTTTTATACATTTAAGGTCATGGGTGCTTGAATTAGCTAACACATATATTAATTTGTAAAACTGTTAAATTTTTTAAAGTTTCTATTGTTGATATTTAAATGAAAATGGTGTGAAATTGTTAGAAATTTAGCCTAGATTAAGAAAATGACTTAATTTTAAAGCTAAATTGTTAATTTAGTACATTAGGGACCAAATTGAATAAAATACAAATGTTATGAAAATTTGGTAGGAATAGGAAATAGAGGGTCCCTAATAGATATAAGTGAAATTGAATTTTAATCCGAAGCTTTAGATTAAAAGTTATGCTAGTCCTAGTTTTAGGGACTAAATTGAATAAATTATAAATTTTACATGAATTGATAATTGCATGTGAATTTGCTGGAATATGATACCATTTTATGTTTTATGACTATTCGTAACTAACGTTGACATTGGGCAATCAAGAGGGAAAGGAAAAACGAGGATTGTCGATAAGTGACACGAGACCCTGGTTTGTATCCTTACAATTCTTATCGTTTGATTTGTTTACACACAGTCGCTAGCTGTATATAGAATGTCAATGTGAGTATACTATGCTAAAGTGTATTGAAATGTTGAATGTGTTAGAAGATATCGAAATAGGGGACTAAAATGAATACAATGAGAAAGGATAGACATTACCTTGAAATGTGACATGTTTTGTGAAAATTGTATAGGAAATGTGTATGATATGAATGTATGTGTTTGAATAATGAATTGATGATGAGATTGAAATGTGTTACATGGTTACAATGTGTATAAATCTGATATTACGCTAATAGCAGTCTTAAGTACCATCGATCTAGTTGGCATGTCTTAGATTGAAATCCATCGTTGTCGGGCCATCCGGGATGGTAGAATGTAGAAATCATGTGAACCATCATTGTCGGGTCATCCAATATGTTATTAGATTGTGAGCCATCATAGTTTGGCTATCTAGGATGGTAGTATATTAAAGGTACAAACCAACGTAGTTGGGCCATCTTTGATAGTAATATATTGAATGGTATAAACCATTGTAATCGGGTCACTCAGGATGACTAGAGTAGAGTAAGAATAATGCATGATGATGAAATTGACATATTGTGTATTGTAAATTATAATAGAGAAAATATGTAATCTACTATATGATTTGGTTGGAATTGAGCCCTATGGGCCAGTACGAATATGAATGAGTTGATAGACTTTAGAATTAGACCCAATGATAAGTTAAATGGTCATTGTTGTTGAATGAACTTGGATTTATATTGTATAATGTGAAAGGTATAAATGTGAAATTTCATGTATGGTTTAAAGTTGGTGTTTTCAAGCAACTTGATTTGGTTAACTCGCTTTCTATGTTGAATGAATTGATTCTACCAATTGAAGATGTATACTCATATGTGTATGTGTAAATAAAATTACTTGGAATTATAGGACATAATTTGGATAGTTCTGTGCATATATGTAATATGAAAAGTTAGTAATGTCATGTTATATTACTTTGATTTATAAATGTACCACTGAGTTTTATTACTCAGCGTACAATTTGTTTTCTCCGTGCGCAGGTTTAGGTAATTTTTGGGAATTCGAGAAGTAGTTTTAGCATCCAAGAAACTATTGTCCAACTCATCAAAGTTGTAAAGTTCTCTTTTGATTAGTATATGACATGTACCCAAGGTTTAAGCCGATTTTATATAAAAAATGGTCGAATTAGAATTTGGTTGTTCAATGTTATCTTGAAGTACCATTTTGGCTTAAATGCAATTGGTATATTGTCGAATTGGTTGTAATTGGGATGTTTAAGTGTTGTTTCAGGTCTTTCCAACTTGTTTCAAATTGGTCTTTTTGGGAACAGTGAGTCATGCCACGATGACGTATTCCCAACGTCGTGATGAGGAGCAGCCCTGGATTCACGTTGCAAAGACGTGTATTCGAGGTCACAACGAGACCTACTCAGTATGTTGCATCGCAACGTCAACCCTGTATTTTTGGAAACTTTAGAATTTGGACTTAATTTGACCTTGGATTAGCTTTAGAACTTTTGTAAGCTCGTATAAGACTCAGAAATGAATTTATATCGTATTGTATGAATATATTAGTTTAAATTTATCATTAATAGTATAAATCGAACATAGTGTGATCGTAGTTGCTTCGAAAACGAATGTTGCACCTTACAACTCGAACCTGGCGATCGGGTCGTGTATGGGGTGTCACAGTCTGGGTCAGATCTAAGATAGATAGAAGATCTACTACTAGGTATTGTGTTTTTGTTGGTGGAAACTTAATATCATGGAGGAGTAAGAAGTAAAATGTTGTATCTCGGTCTAGTGCGAAATTGAAGTATAGGATTATGGCACAACCCACGTGTGAAATCATGTAGATACAACATCTGTTAACTAGAATTGGGTTGGAGCATTCATCACCAGTAAAGCTCTTATGCAATAATCAAACAGCTCTTCATATCCTTTCAAATCCGATTTATCATGAAAGAACCAAACACATTGAGGTTGATTGTCACTTTATTCGGGAGAAAATTTTGGATAAGTCAATTTTCAAGGGTTATGTAAAGACAAGAGAATAACTTGTTGATCTGTTCACAAAAGCACTTAATAGGAATTAGGTTGCCTATCTATGTAACTAGCTGAGTATGACCAATATCTATGCTCCAGCTTGAGGGGAAGTGTTACAGATTCTTAGGATTGATTTTAGGGTTTTAATACAAGTAATTTCTCTCCATTATATTATCGTATATTTTATTTTCTTTGTTCCTAATAACATTTTTTATAGTTTTTCTAAAATTCTCTAATATTTTTAATCATTTGTAATAAATTTATAGTTTTTATATAATTTTATATATTTTTATAATATTTTAATATTTTATAGGTTTAAATAATTAGAAAAAATCAATTAAGCTAATGTAAAATAACATTTTTCCATGACAATGCTACTTTAACCACCACATCATTATTTTTTCATTTCAATTTCCACATCAACAGTTAATAGCTCACTAGGAGCTTCAACGGAAAACTATATTTTAAAGGTTCAATTGATTATTTACTTTTAATTAAGGATTTAATTTATTTTTTAATTATTTTAAATAATATAAATAATGCAATACACAAATGTAACAGTCCGGTTTTGACCCTAATCGGAACAGTGGTTTCGGGACCATAAATTCGAATCAGAAAAATATTTAAAAATTATTTTCATTTTTTATTATGTGTGAATTTATATCCATGAAATTTTCGTGTTTTAATTTTGTTGTTTGAGTGCCGATTTAATAAAAAGGGCTTAATCGCGTAAGATGAAAAAGTTGATAGTTAATTATGTAAGGGCCGAATTGTTGTTGTCTTTATAGCATGAGGTATTTATGATGCAATTAGACCATGAAATTATGTGATGGACGGTTATGTGTATATATATAATATGTTTATATTAATTTTATAAGGTTAAAATAGTGATTAATATATTATAATGTAAATAAAATAAAACATAAAATTAACAAAGCCATGCATGTTCATCTCATTGTTTTTTCCGAAACTAAAATAAAAAGAAAGAAAGAAGAACAAGCTTCATTCGGCCATATTTAAGCTTGATTAAGGTATGTAACTAGCTCGGTTTTTGATAATTTTTACGTTTTTGAAATCGTTGCTATGAAATGTACAAAACCCATGCTTTAATTTTTGATTTTGATGAATATTTTGAGATATGCCATTGATGAATTCATGAGTTTTGTGATGTTAGATGATAGATTTTGAAAGATATGTTTTGAATTAATATGTTTTGTATTGGAAATTTTGATGATTTTGAGTAATTAGGGTTAAATTGTAAAAATAATAAATTGAGGGACTAAAATATGAAATAAATGAAATAAATGGACTTGTATGAGCATGGGTAAAATTCGGCCTAGGCATGGTATTATGAAATTTTGCATATTTTGTGTTTTATGCAATAGGAACTAAATTACAAAAAGTGTAAAATGTCAGGGGTAAAATTGTAATTTACCCATTTATGTGTTTTTAGAATAAATTGAATAAAATGGTGTTTAAATAAGTTTAATTTGAATATGTTTAGATCAAGAACCAAAGAAAACAGAATTGGATCGGGGAAAATAAAAAATAATCGAATAGTCGTTTATTCCGTCCGTCGATATCCGAGGTAAGTCTATAAGCATATCAATGTTGTTAAATTTGAAAATATATAAATTTTATATGTTGAATTGAATTTTATGAATATATATGTGTATTGCCGAATGTAATTAAGCTTGGGAGCTATGTTTACGAGTTCGATTCGATCGAGATACGATGTCCGAAAGCCCCGTATAAACCTTAGGAATAGTTAGGATACATATGTCATGACATAGGATTCTGATATGTGTTTTCGTGTAAGACGACGTCTGGGACGTTGGCATCGACTTGTGTTTACGTGTAAGACCATGTCTGGGACATTGGCATCGTATTTGATTCGTGTAAGACCCTGTCTGGGACAATGGCATCGATATGTTATTACATGTAAGACCACGTCTGGGATGTTGGCATTGTATGAGCCTTCCGACTATCCAAGTATCCTTTTTAATTTCGAATGGTTCAATGGGTAATGATAAGTTAAAATTGAGTGTAAATCAAGTTAGAAATGCTCAGGTATGTGTTCATACTAAGCTATGAAATTGAGGTAAGTTGAATACTTGATTTGATGATACAAAGTTATGTGAAATATGAATTATGTGATGGCATGCTTAAACTTATATGTATTCGGCCTATTGAAGTGTATGTATTGTGGAAAGTGTTGGTTAGTTATACTAATGTTTAATTGAGTAATCGGTTAAAGTAGAATTTATACTAAACTTATACATTTTGGTAAATGAAATTAAATTGGAAATGTGTATGAGTTGATAATGGCTTATTTTGGTTTGAATAAATTAATTTTTGTTTATGATTAAATATTTATTTGCTTATGACTTACTAAGATTTGATAGCTTACTGTGTGTATTTGCTTTCCGTTCTATAGATTTTGGAAGTCGGTTACGAGCTCAGGGATCGTCAGAGAAGTCTATCACACTATCGACTATTTTGGTACTTTTATAAAGTTGAACTTAATCTTGTGGCATGTATAGGCCAGTTTGTGTTATGTTTGATTTTGGGTATGTATATATTAAAGCCATGCGAAAATGGCTAGAAATGATGTTTAAGCTTAGGTGATTTCAGTTATGATATATATATGTGTGTGATGTGATTGGTATGATTTGAAAATTGTGGTTTGATATATTAGTTGAGTAATATGCATGCTATATGTGTGTGATGTGTTTGGAATATGCTTTAAGTTTAAGCAAGGTTAAGTAAAGTTCATGATTATCTATTTGATAAATATGATATACGAGGTTGATGAATATATTTAGGTTATGCTTAGTTAATGAATTATTATTGGGATGCCTAATTTGTAACATGAATTGGTTTGAACATTGTTTATAAAGTATTTATGTATTCGAATATGAAATGATATATATATATATATATGTGATGGTTTGAAGCTATTTATAATTCGGCTATGGTGTTTAAATCTTATCATCAAGTGTTTAGTTATATGTTAATGATGAAATTGTGGTATTGGACATATGTAAATTAAGTAGGCTATGAAAATTGGATTAAGAAATGTGGTTTTTGTATCGATTTGAAATGGCATGCTTGAATGGATAAATTGGTTTAGAAATGATAAAGTACGTGTATACGTATATATGATTAAGGCATTGTAAGTATAAAGATAAGCATGAGATTTGGTTGATAGCATAATTACATAAATAGATTGAATGCTTTATATAATGATCGAATATGAAATAACTTAGCTTGGTTGTGAAAAAGAAACATGGATGTTCAGAAATGGTTTAGTTGGTGAATGCATATGTGTATAAATTTGTATTAAGAAGATAGGTATGTTTTGGTCTTATATATTAATGCATGTACATATTTGGCTAATGTTAGTTAATTGAGTAGAGCATGATTTGGATTTTATTATCAATGAAGTATATTAAATCAATTGGTACATTTGTTACTGCCGCATATGAGATTGGATATAAGCTTTGTGATATGATTTGTTTGGTCTAATATGTACAAGTTTATTATTAAGAAATAAAATGTTCATAAATTTAGTATGTATTTGAATTCCATATTAATGATAAGCACATGATTCGTGCATTTATTTTGGAAGTATAATTTATATAGCTTTGAGTTAAAATTATTAAGGTGTAATTATGACTGTTTGCATGAGATATTATATTTGTTTTACGATTAATACTGTATGTTTAATAATTAAAAAGGCATTTGTTTACTTTATTTGAATATAATAAGTGTGCATATGTAGTTGTTCGAAAGTTGTGTTTTATTCGGTAATGCCTCGTAACCCTAATTCGGCGACGGATACGGGTTAGGGGTGTTACATTTTATTGGTATCAGAGCTACAATTTAGTCGATTCTAGGACAACGTAGTGCATGTGAGTCTAGCTATACATGCCATATTTTTATACTGCAATAGTGTGATGATTCCTGACAATTGAAATGTATTTTTCTTATACTAAATGGATCCCAATTGAGCCGTAGCTGATCATGTGGAAAGTAATACGCCCGCTCCTGTTCAGGGGGCAGCGCCGGTTGATTCTCGACCGACTTTGAGTAACCAAGAGGGAGAGGCTAAACAAGCCTTTTACCAAATGATGAACGATTGGTTTGCTCAGTATATCTGATCGTTGTAAATCAGAGTTTTAAAATTTATAAAAGAATGATCAAACCTGGAAACTGACTTTGACAACGATTGATGCAAGTGCACATATCGAACAGTAGTATAGCTTAGGCAAGACCGGATTATCGAACCCAAAGGAACTAAAAGTACTAATACTCACCGTCTTTTTATTATTTAGTCTTAATATAAAGTGATGGTTGTTAAACTGAAATTAATCTACTTACTAAGCTAAGACGCAAAGACAAAAAGAATGAATTCGGGAAATAATTTTTGGAAAAACTCAGTTGACTCAAGCGATACCCTTAGGAAAAATCCACCTAGACTTCACTTGTTATCTAACCTTGAACCATATGATTTATTTACTTAGTTTGATCCGTGAGACTCTCTAACGTATATTAAACCCTCTCTCGAGGCGAATAACGTCTAACCCTAGGTTAATTAGTGGAACTCTTGTTCGCTTATAATAACCCCCTAGAATAGCAGTAAATCGATCTGTGGACTCCCATATTAGGTTTCACCCTAATCCGGTAAAATTTCGTCACCCTATCTCTAGGCGTGCGATCAACTCCGCTTAATTATGTTGGATATACTCTTAGGCAGGGTCTATTCCTCCTCCACCTAAGCACATTAGATTTGGATTAAGTTCACACAGTTAAGAACAAACTAAGTTATTATCATATAATTCCAAAAATCAAATAACAAGATTCGTCATAGGTTTCATTCCCTTCGGGTATCCGAAGGTTTAGTTTATAATAATAAAGGAAAACATCTCAAGAGAAAAGATAACACAAAACATAAGAAATCCCTAAAACCCCCTGAAGGAATTGAAGAGGAGATCCTCCGTCTTGAGTAGAATCTCGGCTTCTTGAGATGGATCAACTGGCTATCTTCGAGTGATTCCCACAAATTTGACCTTTTCGGCTTGGCTTTTTAGCCTAGCTTTCCGCCCCCCTTTCAGCTGGTACCTAGGGTGTATTTATAGGCTTTTGAAATACGTTTCTTTCTCCCTAAGTATCCTTTCCCGAATGAAATTGCTCTTCTCCATGGCAGAGGCACGACCATGGCACACGCCCGTATAAATTGTGGCCAGGCCGTGTTCGATACTGTTGAATGAGGCACAGCTGTATAAGTCGTGGTAAGGCCGTGTTCTAGTAGGAATGGAGACACGACCGTGTGGCTTAAAGTCCAGGCCGTGCTGCTTTCGTGGCTTGGCCCAATTTGGTCCGCTTTAAGCCTGCTTTCGTTCTTTTAACATCGGTGCTTTCACGAGTATAAGACATGAAAAGAAAGGATTAAGAGCACCTTTTTACATAAATTGGGGCTTAAATCATCCAAAAGCATACTAAATGTGGGCTTAGAATATGTTACTTTTACGGTTTATCAAATACCCCCACAATTAAGCTTTTGCTTGTCCTCAAGCAAAATTCTCAACTTACAATTAAAACGAACTTTCCTCAATTCATAATAGTCATTGATAGTGTCTCATCATAATTCATAGATAATTTATACATGGATAATTCAATTCAAAGTGTCCTAAAAATTCAAACAGTATAAGTCATAGATTTTGTAGCTCGAAAACATAGGCGTCTCCCCTTATCTAGATAATTACCTTTAATTTGAAATCGACAAGGATTGGCATCCTCACGAAAGATTCACTCAAGTCACTCAAAGTGTTTAAGGTTCAGAATTTAGGCACTCAAAAGTTAACATGAAGAGTTAATCACATAGGCTTGCATGAAAATCAAATCTCCACCACTGAAATATGAGATGAAACACACATCAAAAGGCCTTTAACAGGGTTGTAACGGGGCTAGGGTTAAGGTGTGGAATAAGGCTAAATTAGAGGGTTAAAATCGAGATTAAATTGACAAATTACCTAACTAAGAACTAATGAACTAATAATAATTACATCAATTGAAAACTAATAATACTAACACTACGAGCTTCTTCTTCGATATCTGGGATTCAAGCGTATAAGCTCATTTAATCACAACTAATAGTGAATAATGAATATACTTTTGAAATTTTCTTCTTCTTTTTTTTAGAACAAACTCAATACATAATAAAGGATAAACTACTAAAATTCATAATTGGGCAACTAATCAGATCAAATCTCGATATAAGGGTAGTCAAAAGGAATGGTGATAACAAAAACAAAGGGGTACCGGGTTAATATTAGTGGGTATGTCAATAAAAAGGGTGTCAGGTTAAAACGGGGTTTACTAGGGGTTAATTTGTGAAGGTAGGCTTTTTAGGGAATTAGTGGGTTAAATCCTAAGTGCCTTTATCATCTCTGTGAATCAAATCATAAAATGTGGTCTTGACATGTATAATCGATGCAAGTTCTAGAATAACAAATCAGTGTTGACATACTCATAATCAATAAAGTGAGCAAGAAAAAGAATTTATGCTCTATAAGGCTCAAAAAGTCACAAAAATTATGGGTATTTTGATGTCAACCTCGTAAATTTCAAACTTCAAAGTAATATTTAAACTCAACTTGACAACCTAGAAAATTTTTAATTTCTGAAAAATAGACTTATCATGCTTGAATCTCTAGTATTCTTCAAATTTAATTATCAATGCACAATTATCAATGACTTAATCTAAAACATATCAATAAAAATCATAAATCATGGAAATTTCATCCTAATTAGTAATATGAGAAATTTACTTAAAAACAAGACTGAATTCAGGCTTTGAGTTAGGTATCTTTTTAGTTTGTTCACCCCCCACACTTAAGATGTACATTGCCCTCAATGTACAAAGATATATAACAACCTTGTAATAAAATCATCAGATATGGGGATAAGTGAAAACTTTCTGAATTTTCGGATGATTCCTTGAGAGGAGATTGTGTCTTTGGTGGTGATGATGGCCTGTCTGAATGACGAACCTACGCTAGATGAAGAAATTGGGAAGCTCGTAGAGAATTAGCCAAGGATCAGTAAGACATAATTAAAGTAAACTAAATATAAAATTAAGGACAAGGAAGATAAAGAGAAGGAGACTAAGAAGAAAACTAAAATTAAGAGAAAAGATGAATGGACTGGGAAGTCCTTATTGTTGGGTGTGATTTCTAAGGCTGAGGTTATGGTGGTGGTGGTGGCGTGATTCCCAAGCAGCCTTTAGGACCTAAAATTAAGAAATTAAGATAAAATAAGCTAAATTAAGTAGAAGAGAAGTAAATATAAGGAAAATAAAGGAGAAGATAAAAATAAAAGAACAGATAATTGGTCTTAAAGACCCTTAGCTTGTTGTTTGAATGAAGCTGCCGGCATGAAATCATGTGAATCGGTCTCCTTTGAGGAGCTTGGCCTCTTATGCTCCTTTTCCATGGATATGATTTTGATGTAGCTCAAGAGTCTAAGGATTTATTAGTAGAAGGAAAAAGGAAAAAGAGGGAAAAGAAAGGAAGAAGAAAAGAAGAAGGAAGTGGGTTAAGAAGAGAAATGAGAGGGGTATGGTGTTTAAATAAAATTTCAGGTCTGGCGGTTCTCCCACGCCCGTGGGTTGAGGGTGTGTCAATTAACACGGCCGTCTCGCGCGGCCGTGCTCTAGGGCGTGTTGGCTCCCTACGCTCATGTCTAGCCTGTGTTCGACAAGTCAGTATATTGGCACGATTATCCGACACGGGCGTGTGCATCCCGTGTTTAGCAAGTCAGTAGCTTCACACGACCATAGAGCATGGCCGTGTCACTTTGTCGGTGCCCGTGGGGTAGTGGTTGAGTCCGTGATTAGTTCATTCTGACTTGTACCGTCCTGCCATGTTAGTACCAAGATTCTTGAGGTACACACGGCCACGGCCACGGCCGTGTGCAAGGCCGTGTGTCCTGGAATTCTGCACCCCTTGTTAGTTTATAACTACGTGTTCAGAGAGAAAAGTAGAAAAGAAAAATAAGTTTAAAGCAAAATGTGAGAATAAATTATGTTAGTGCTCGGGTTGCCTCCCGAGAAGCGCTCGTTTATAGTATTAAGCTAGACTCTCTTCTCGTTTGCATCTTCAGAGCGGTTTGAGGAGTTGGAAGTCCTTCCTCATGCTATCATTTGCGTCTTCGTGAAAAAATTTAAGTCGAGATGTGTTTATAGTAAAAGTACCAAAAATAGGATTACTTACCTCGACTTTTCCGTGTGGGAAAACACTGGTCACCCTAAAAGATATTTCTTTGTTTGTGCTAGGGTCCGGAGGAGATATTCAAGGATCTGCTTCGTCTAACAGTACCTTGTCCCCTATTTTGAAGTGGTTTGTTGTCCCTATAAGCTCTTCCGGGGGCTCTTTCGATTTTTCCTCGTGTGGTTCCGGTTCTTCGTCGTGTATCCCTAATTTCTCCTTGAAGTGTGTCTTCCACTCGTCTAGATCATCGATCTGAATTCCTCGATCTTTACGAATTATTTCTTTGTTGGGGTTGGGGTCAGGATCGGGTTCAGTTGTATTCTTTGGTGGTGTTTCCTGAAAAGAAGGGTTAACCGAATGGTTATTAGGAAAATTTTCGTTCTCACCTTGATTACTCACTGTTCTAGCCGAATCGAGAGCCTTGATGGTGACTGTCTCATTACCTACACAAAGTATGAGTTCTCCTGCATCAACATCAATTTTAGTCCTGGCAGTGGCTAAAAAGGGTCTTCCTAAAATTAGGGGTATCGAATTATCCTCATCCATGTCTAAGACAACAAAATCTCATCGGGAAAACGAATCATCAATTTTTACAAGAACATCTTCGATAATACCCCTAGGAATTCTAACAGTTTTATCAGCTAATGGAATGCTCATCCTAGTTTGTTTGGGTTTTCCTAGACCTAATTGTTTAAACAATTTATAAGGCATGACATTTATACTTGCCTCTAAATCAGCTAACGCATTATCAACTGTTAGTCTACCAAATAAACATGGAATTGTAAAACTCTCTGGATCTTTTAATTTCAGTGGTAGCTTATTTTGCAAGATTGCTGAGCACTTTGCGTTGAGTTCCACATGCGAATCTTCGTCTAGTTTCCGCTTGTTTGTCAGAAGCTTCTTTAAGAATTTCCTGGAATCAGGCATCTGCGAAAGAGCTTCGAGGAGTGGTAAGTTAATGTGTAATTTCTTTAAAAGTTTAAGAAACTTACCGAACTGTTCTTCTGTGTCGTCTCTTCTTAATGCCTCGGGGTAAGGTACGCGAGGTTGGTACTCCTTAATTACCGGTTTTGGCTTGTCTTGTGTTAGCTCTACTTTACATTTTTCTACCTCGTTTTCTTGTGTTGGACTGGGTTCGTCTACTTCTTCGCTTTCTTGAGCTGTTATGGCTTGGATTTGCTCCTTTGGATTAATTTCAGTATTACTCGGTAGACGCCCTTGCGGTCGTTCGGATAATAGCTTTGCAATTTCTACGACTGACTAAGTAATTTCCCCGATTACCTTTGTAAGTCCTCCAACTTGGTTCTCAATCTTTTTGATCGATGTTTGTTGGGTGTCGAGTGTTACCTCATTTTTTGGAGATGGGCCTCTGTGGATGCTATGAATTTGTTCAACGTCTCTTCAAGATTCGGCTTCTTTTCCTGTGGATAGGGCTGATTTTAGAAGTTCTGAGGAGGGTATTATTTTTGAATTCCTTGATTTCCTTGTCCTCCCCACGAAAAATTTGGGTGGTTCCTCCAACCTGGATTATAATTATTACTATATGGGTTATTATTAGATCTGAAATTGTTACCTATATAGTTCATCTGTTCGCTCTCTGTGCCCGGTTGGTTAGGTGGGTACTCAGGATTCACTATAGTTCCACTTGTGTCGCACTGCATCACTGGATTTACCTGCGAAGAACACAAACTATCAATCTTCTTATTCATCAACTCTACCTGATTTGATAGCATGGTTACTGCGTCGAGGTTGTAAACTCCGGCTGGTTTTGTTGGCCTTGTTCTTGTAACTTGCCACTGATAGTTGTTCAGCGACATCTCTTCAATAAACTCGTAGGCTGCCTCAGGAGTTTTATTATTCAGGGTTCCACCGGCGGTTGAATCAATTAATTGCCTCGTTAAAGGATTCACACCGTTGTAAAAAGTTTGGACTTGGAGCCACAATGGTAATCCGTGGTGTGGGCATCTCCTCAAGAGATCTTTGTATCTCTCTCATGCGTCGTATAATGTCTCTAAATCCATCTGCACAAAAGAAGATATATCATTACGTTACTTGGCCGTTTTGGCCAGTGGAAAATATTTTAATAGAAATTTTTTGGTCATTTGTTCCCATGTAGTGATTGACCCTCGTGGTAACGAGTTTAACCACTGTTTAACTTTATTCCTTAATGAAAAGGGAAATAACCGAAGACGTATAGCATCATCAGAAACACCATTTATTTTGAAGGTATCACAGAATTCTAAAAAGTTAGCTATATGAGTGTTTGGATCTTCATCCTGCAAACCATCAAATTGAACAAACTGTTGAATCATTTGAATAGTGTTAGGCTTTAATTCAAAATTATTAGCAGCTATAGCAGGCCTAACAATACTCGATTCTGCCCTTGTTAAATGATGTTTAGCATAATCATACATAGTATGAGGAGCATTTTGATCCGCCACATCGTTTTGTGGTGGTGGATTATTTTCGTCCATCCCTTCAGTAGGATTGGATCTGTCTTCCTGCTCTCCTTGGTAATTTAGGGCTCGTCTAATTTCTCTACGATTTCTTCGAGCGGTAGCTTCAATATCACTGTTGTATTCTAAAGGTCCTCTCGGGTTTCTTCTAGTCATAAACTAGAGGTACCTGATAGGAAGAGAAAGAAATAAAATTAGCAGAATTGAAATTAAAATTAAAAATAAAAAAAATTAAAAATAAATTGCGGAAAATAAAAAAAATAATGGCTAAAGTAATAAAATAGAGTTTTCTTAATATTTTAGTTCCCCGGTAACGGCGCCAAAAACTTGATCGCTGTAAATCAGAGTTTTAAAATTTATAAAAGAATGATCGAACCTGGAAACTGACTCTGACAACGATTGAGGCAAGTGCACCTATCGAACAGTAGTATAGCTTAGGCAAGACCGGATTATCGAACCCAAAGGAACTAAAAGTACTAATACTCACCGTCTTTTTATTATTTAGCCTTAATATAAAGTGATGATTGTTTAAACTAAAACTAATCTACTTACTAAACTAAAACGCAAAGACAAAAAGAATGAATTCGGGAAATAACTTTTGGGAAAACTCAGTTGACTCAAGCGATACCCTTAGGAAAAATCCACCTAGACTTCACTTGTTATTTAATTTTGAACCATATGAATTATGTACTTAGTTTGATCCGTGAGACTCCCTAACGTATATTAAACCCTCTCTCGAGGCGAATAACGTCTAACCCTAGGTTAATTAGTGGAACTCTCGTTAAACTTATAATAACCCCTAGAATAGCAATGAAATCGATCCGTGGACTCCCATATTAGGTTTCACCCTAATCCGGCAAAATCTCGTCACCCTATCTCTAGGCGTGCGATCAACTCCGCTTAATTATGTTGGATCTACTCTTAGGCAGGGTCTATTCCTCCTCCACCTAAACACATTAGATTTGGATTAAGTTCACACAATTAAGAACAAACTAAGTTATTATCATATAATTCAAGAATCAAATAACAAGATTCATCATAGGTTTCATTCCCTTCGGGTATCCGAAGGTTTAGTTCATAATAACAAAAGACAACATCTCAAGAGAAAAGATAAAACAAAATATAAGAAATCCCTAAAACCCCCTGAAGGAATTGAAGAGGAGATCCTCCGTCTTGAGTAGAATTCCGGCTTCTTGAGATGGATCAACTGGCTATCTTCGAGTGATTCCCACAAATCTGACCTTTTCGGCTTGGCTTTTTAGCCTAGTTTTCCGCCCCCCTTTCAGCTGGTACCTAGGGTGTATTTATAGGCTTTTGAAATACGTTTCTTTCTCCCTAAGTATCCTTTCCCGAATGAAATTTCTCTTCTCCACGGCAGAGGCACGGCCATGGCACACGCCCGTGTAAATCGTGGCCAGGCCGTGTTTGACACTGTTGAATGAGGCACGATCGTGTAAGTCGTGGTAAGGCCGTGTTCTAGTAGGAATGGAGACACGGACGTGTGGCTTGAAGTCTAGGCCGTGCTGATTTCGTGGCTTGGCCCAATTTGGTCCGTTTTAAGCCCGTTTCTCGTTCTTTTCGTCATCGGGTGCTTTCCTGAGTATAAGACATGAAAAGAAAGGATTAAGAGCACATTTTTACATAAATTGGGGCTTAAATCATCCAAAAGCATACTAAATGTGGGCTTAGAATATGTTACTTTTACGGTTTATCAATATCCAGACGAATCCAGCTATTCCACAACCTCCTACCCCACCGATTCCCCCTCAAATACTTGTAATGCCGCAATTTACTGATCCGGTGCGATTGAATAAGCCATTAGTTGATAAAATTTGAAAACACGGGGCTGAAGAGTTCAGAGCCACTGATGATGATGATGCTGAGTGAGCTAAAGTCTGGCTCGATAATACTATTCGTGTGTTTGATGAGCTATCTTGCACCCCTGACGAGTGCTTAAAATGTGCTATATCTTTGTTACGGGACACTGCATATCACTGGTGGAATACGCTAGTATCAGTAGTTCCGAAAGAACGGGTCACCTGGGAGTTCTTTCAGACTGAATTCCGGAAGAAATATATCAGTCAGAGATTCATAGATAAAAAACGCAAAGAATTTCTCGAGTTAAAACAGGGTCGCATGAATGTGATAGAATATGAACGAAAATTTGTGAGACTCAGTAGATATGCCCGAGAATGTGTGTCGACATAAGCTATAATGTGTAAAAGATTCGAAGACGGGTTAAATGAAGACATTAAACTTCTAGTTGGCATTCTTGAAATAAAAGAGTTCGTTGTACTTGTTGAGCGAGCATGCAAAGCCGAAGAGCTTGGGAAAGAGAAAAGAAAAGCTGATTTTTAAGCCAGAGATTTCCGTAAGAGATCATCGAGTAAGACATTTCAGCCAGCATCAAATAAATTTAGAGATGATGTTAGCCATTCAAAGGCTACTGCGGGTTATTCTAGACGTGATCGGGATAGACCACCTGTGAGTTCGAGAGCTACCTCAGTAGCTAGTGTTGGTAATGTCAGATCGAATCAACCTGAGTACGAACACTGCGGTAAACGACATCCTGACAGTTGTAGATTGATTGACCGGGCCTATTTTAAATGTGGATCGATGGATCATTTCATTCGTGAGTGCCCAGAGTTAGCGGAGCAAAATACCGTACAGAGTGTGAGACCGAGTAACATGTCACCGAGGTAGACCACCCGAAACACGGGTAATGTGAGCGCGGTCGAAGGAACTAAAGACACAAACGGTTAGATCTCGAGGCTCGCGCTTTGCCAGAGCTTATGCTATTCGTGCTTTCGGAAGAGGCTTCATCCCCGCACGCTATTCTTGGTAATTTCACTCTCTATGATACTAGTGTTGTTGCATTGATTGATCCTGGTTCGACTCATTCTTATGTATGTGAGACTTTAGTATCCAGTAAGACTTTGCCTGTAAAGTCTACTGAGTTTGTGATTAAAGTATCGAACCCCTTAGGCCGGTGTGTTTTGGTTGATAAAGTTTGCAAGAATTGTCCATTGATGATTCGAGATTAATGTTTTCCGTCTGATTTGATGTTGTTGCCATTCGACGAATTTGATATAATTCTGGGTATGGATTGGTTAACTCTACATGATGCTATTGGATATAAGCTTTGTGATTTGATTTGTTTGGTCTAATATGTACAAGTTTATTATTAAGAAATAAAATGTTCATAAATTTAGTATGTATTTGAATTCCATATTAATGATAAGCACATGATTCGTGCATTTATTTTGGAAGTATAATTTATATAGCTTTGAGTTAAAATTATTAAGGTGTAATTATGATTGTTTGCATGAGATATTATATTTTTTTACGATTAATACTATATGTTTAATAATTAAAAAGTCATTTGTTTACTTTATTCGAATATAATAAGTATGCATATGTAGTTGTTTGAAAGTTGTGTTTTATTTGGTAATGCCTCGTAACCCTAATCCGGCGACGGATACGGGTTAGGGGTGTTACAACAAAGGTGATAAAATACACATAAAATTTGCAGAAAGCTTCCAACACACAAAAATAATACAAGCATGATATGAAATATATATATTTCTTTAAATCAATCCACCATGATAAATAATATAAAATATAAATGGACTAAGTATAACCCCAACATGGTATAAATATACAAACTATTTTCTAAATTGAACAACTACGAAAAAACCTATGCAACTATGACAGAACCAAAATATAAAATGAAAACGATACTAATACATACCTGAAACAAATTATTTACATGTCAAAAATATATATAAATTTGTCGATTGAGTCTTAGTGACCGGCTGCACGCGTACGCATTAAAACAACTAATTTATGAAACAATTTTTAAAGTCTGGTTTTATTACAAGGATACAGGTCAATTGTAATATTTATAATGTTACAATGAAACACTGAAGTATTCATAGGATCGAACCTAAAGGAAGAGGCGATTGAGCAATAACTAGCGTACACAATAGAGGCTAAGTGGCTGCTAATACGATTTTATATTACGAAGATTCATAAAAGATAAGTTTGCAAGAAAATTAAATATTTTACTCTAGGAACTAAATTGCAAGAAATGTAAACTAGAAGGACTATCTAGCAAATGACTAATGGGCGTTGGTCGACTTCGATGTGGTTCACCAAATCTCGGACTAGGGACATAAATCACGTAAATTACCAAGTGACTCCCTTTTATCTTCCGATCTTAATTTTATTGATTTAGACAAATTAGCTTCGATTTATCTTCTAATCTCGTCGATTAATCCGGGACTAATGAACGGGTGCATGACAATATTACCTTCCGGTCTCACTTTATCTTAATATTCCCTTAGGGGCGTCACTACCTAAGTTCTTAGTTCTATTCAATTTAGTTCAATTTGTTACAATTTAGTCCTTTATCCAAATATTTTAGTTTATCCACATCTCCATCAACCAACCTCCTTAAGAATTTAGCTACACATGCTCAAAGTCAAGAAAATAAACATAATAATAAAAAACAAAGCAGCCATAAAAGTAAAACTTAAGAAAAATGTGAAAGTTGGGATTTTGATGTAAGAAAACTTAAATAGCATGAAACCAAAAGCACTCAACAAGGAAATCTAAAGCAAGAAACATAAAAGGAACAAGCTTTAATAGATTTGAAGTGAAATAAACTGAAATACATTAAACTAAAGCTTAAAGAGTCTTGAAAACAAGGTACAAGGACTAGAAATGTAAATAAATCTTAGCTATAATGTTAACTAAATTAACGAACATAAAGAACATCAAGAACAAGAAGTAAATACAGAAAAATAGACTCTAATCTAAGGAAGAAGAAGAGAAAAATAAATGTAACACCCCTCACCTGTATTCAACGCCGGAATAGAGTTACGGAGCATTACCAAACTTATAAAACAATTAAACATACTTTCCTCATACAAATAATCAAAACAGACAATCATCATTCAATCTCAATCAATATGTCCCTTTTACGAGCCTATGAGGCCCTAAGCATGCTTTAGGAGTGGTTAAGGACTAAACCAATAACTTAAGAAACTTTCATGAACTTTGAAAATTTTTCTCAAAACAGGGGACACTTGCTAGTGTGGCATGGCCATGTGTCTCACATGGCCACCAGACACGCCCGTGTCACAGGCCGTGTGGACATTCAAAATGAGAACACATGGCCGTGTCCCAGCCCATGTCCTACCCCGTGTCCAAACAAGTGAGCTTACTAACTTGGGTTAAACGGCCAAACATGCGCTCGTGTGTCTAGTCAGTGTGCCATTCGAAGTGTCCACACACGCCCGTGTGCCAGGCCGTGTGCTAGGCTGTGTCAAACCTGTAGGGTATACTGACTTATGCAACACGGCCAAGTCACATGCCCATGTGTTAGGCCGTGTTCCAATTAAGGGGTATACTGACTTGTACCACACGGCCGATCACATGCCCGTGTGTGAGACAGTGTGGAGCATACTGACTTCACTTCAATTTCAGCACCAGGGGACATACGGTCGTATAACATGACCGTGTGTCACACATGACTGAGACACACACCCGTGTCTCTGCCCGTGTGGACAAAAATAGGCTATTTACCAAGCCATTTTGCCACCCAAATTTGCATGTACCTAAACAATCCAAATGGTATGATCACTGTGAATCAGAGCTTTAAAATTTATAAAAAGAATGATCGAACCTGGAAACTAACTCTGACAACGATTGAGGCAAGTGCACCTATCGAACAGTAGTATAGCTTAGGCAAGACCGGATTATCGAACCCAAAAGAACTGAAAGTACTAATACTAACTTTCTTTTTATTATTTAGCCTAAAATAAGTGAAGTTGTTTATTAATCTAAATTAATTAACTACTAAAATAAAGACTCTAAGACAAAGAAGAATGAATTTGGAAAATAATTTGGGAAAAACTCAGTTGATTTAGACGGTACCCTAGGAAGAATCCACCTAGACTTCACTTGTTATCTAACACTGAACCATACGATTTATTCACTTAGTTTGATCCGTAAGACTCCTAACGTATATTAAACCCCTCTCGAGGCGAATAACGTCTAACCCTAGGTTAATTAGTGGAACTCTCGCTTCTCTTATAATAACCCCTAGAATAGCAATAAATCGATCTATGGATTCCCATATTAGGTTTCACCCTAATCCGGCAAAATCTCGTCACCACCCTATCTCTAGGCGTGCGATCAACTCCGCTTAATTATGTTGGATCTACTCTTAGGCAGGGTCTATTTCTCCTCCACCTAAGCACATTAAATTTGGATTAAGCTCACATAATTAAGAACAAACTAATTATTTAACATATAATTCTTCGTAAAACAATAACAAGATTCATCATAGGTTTCATCCTCTTGAATATCCGAAGGGTTTAGTTCATAACAATAAAGGAAAACATCTCAAGAGAAAAGATAAAACAAAATATAAGAAATCCCTAAAACCCCTGAAGGAATTGAAGAAGAGATCCTCCATCTTGAGTATAACTCGCTTCTTCTTGAGATGGATCAACTGGCTATCCTCGAGTGAATCCCCACAAATCGCCTTCTCTGGCCTAGCACGACGCCCCTAGACGATGGCTTTGGGCTCCCCTCTTGTGTCATACTTAGGGTGTATTTATAGGCTTTTGAAATACGTTTCTTTCTCTCTAAGTATCCTTTCCTGAATGAAATTGCTCTTTTCCACGGCAGAGGCACGGCCATGGCACACACCCGTGTAAATCGTGGTCAAGCCGTGTTCAGATTTCTTTAATGAGACACGGCCGTGTGAGTCGGGGTTAGACCGTGTTCTAGATGATTGACTTGGCACGGCCGTGTGGGTCCAAGTCCAGGCCGTGTCGATTTCCTCATTGGTTTGTTTTGGTCCGTTTTGAGCCCGTTTCTCGTTCTTTTTATCCTTGAGTGCTTTCCTTAGTATAAGACATGAAAAGAAAGGATTAAGAGCACCTTTTTACATAAATCAAGGGATAATTCATCCAAAAGCATACTAAATGTGGGCCTAGAATATGTTACTATTTCAGTTTATCAAATACCCCCACACTTAAGCCTTTGCTTGTCCTTAAGCAAAATTCTCAACTTATAATTAAAACGAACTTTCTATAATTCATAATAGTCATTGATCGTGTCTCATCATAATTCAGGGATAATTCATACATGGATAATTTAATTCAAAGTGTCCTAAAAATTCAAACACTATAAGCCTTATATTTTGTAGCACAAAACATAGGTGTTTCCCTTCATCTAAATAATTACCTCTGATTCGAAATTGTCAAGGATTGACATACTCACGAAGGATTCACTCAAATCACTCAAAGTGTTCAAGGTTCAAAATTTAGGCACTCAAAAGTCGAACATGAAGAGTTAATCCCATAGGCTTGCATGAAAATCAAATCTCCACCACTGAAATATGAGATGAAACACAAATCAAAACGTCTTTGTTAGGGTTGTAACGGGGCTAGGGTTAAGGTGTGGAGTAAGGCTGAATTAGAGGGTTAGAATCGAGATTGAATTGACAAATTACCTAACTATGAACTAATGAACTAATAATAATAATTACATCAATTGAAAACTAATAATACTAATAATGCGAGCTTCTTCTTCGATATTTGGAATTTAAGCGTATAAGCTCATTTAATCATAACTAATAATGAATAATGAATATACTCTTGATGATTTTTTTTAGGAACAATCATAAATACATAACAAAAGATAAATTACTGAAATAAAAACATAGTTAGGCTATTAATCAAATAAAATCTCGATATAAGGGTAGTCAAAAGGAATGGTGATAACAAAAACAAATGGGTTCTGGGTTAATATTAGCGGTTATGTCAATAAATAGGGTTGTTAGGATTAAAAGGGGTTCACTAGGGGTTAATTATGAAGGTAGGCTTTTTATGGAGTAAGTGGGTTAAATCCTAGGTGCCTTTATCATCTCTGTATATCAAATCAAAAATATGGTCTCGACATGTATAATCGATGCAAGTTCTAGAATAACAAATCCATGTTGACATACTCATAATCAATAAAGTGAGCAAGAAAAAAGAATTTATGCTCTATAAGGCTCAAAAACTCACAAAAATTATGGGTATTTTGATGTCAACCTCGTAAATTTCAAACTTCAAAGTAATATTTAAATTCAGTTCGACAACCTAGAAAATTCTTAATTCAAAAAAATAGACTTATCATGCTTGATTCTCTAGTATTCTTAGAATTTAATTATCAATGCACAATTATCAATGACTTAATCTAAAACATATCAATATGAATCATAAATCATCAGAAATTTCATCCTAATTAGTAATATGAGAGATTGAATTTCAAACAAGACTAAATTCAAGATTTTGAGAATAATGCAAAAAGTTTCGCACCTAATTTCAGAAATTTGAGAATAATGAAAAAAAAGAAGTTAGGCACCTTTTTAGGTTGTTCACCCCCCACACTTAAGATGTACATTGCCCTCAATGTACAAAGATATATAATATAAATGTAACGTTCAGATCAGAAGATATGGGGATAAGTGAAACTCCCTGAATTATGGATGTAATCCTTGAGTTGGATGAACGATATGTTGGAGGGTGCATGCAGGTGGCGGTCTGCCCGCTAGCTAGATGAAGAAATTGGGTAGCTCATGCGAGATTAGCCAGATATAATAATAATAATTAAAACTATACTAATTAAATAATTAAAGAAAAGCAAGCTAAAGTGAAGAAAAATAAAGATGGAACTAAAATTAAAAGAAAAGATGGATGGACCGTAGAGTCCTTATTGTTGGGTGTGATTTCTAAGGCTGAGGATATGGTGGTGGTCGTGGCGTGATTCCCTAGCAGCCTTTAGAACCTAAAATTAAGAAACTAAGGTAAAATAACTAAATTAAGCATAAGATTGTTAAAGGGAAGGAAATTGAATCAAAAGAGAAAAATAAAATAAGAACTAGATAGCCTCAAATATCATTGTCTTATCGTGAGAATGAAGCGGCCGGCATGAACTTATGTAGATCGGTCTCCTTTAAGGAGATTGTGCTTGATTCCTTCCGCTTCTTTGGCATGGTTCTAGCGTAGCTCAAGAGTGATAGAGGCTTTGTTTCTAAGGAAAGGGGAGAGATTTTTGAAAGGAAAAGAAGATGGAAGAAGGTGGGGTGAAGGGGGAGGGTTGTGGGGTTTAAATAAAATTTTGTATCTGAGGCTCTCCCACGCCCGTGGACGGAGGGTGTGTCGATTCACATGGCCGCCTCGCACGGCCGTGTTTCTAGGCGTGTTGGTTACCCCACGCTCGTGCCTAGCCTGTGTTCGACAAGTCAATATGTTGGCACGGTTTCGGTCACGGGCGTGTTCAGCCCGTGCTTGGAAAGGCAGTAGCTTCACACGGTTATGGGGCACGGTCGTGCCCCTTTGTTGGTGCCCGTGGTGTAGTGGTTGGATCCGTGACGTCGAAAAGTGGTTAAAATTGATTCGCACGGCCTCTGCTATGTCGATGACGGGGATTCTTATGGTCCACACGGCCACGATCCGCGGCGTGTGCAAGGCCGTGTGTGTCCCGAATTCGCACCCCTTGTTAGTTTATAACTAAGTGTTCAAAAAGAAAGGAAGAAAAGAAAAATAAATTTAAAGCAAAATGTGAGAATAAATTATGTTAGTGCTCGGGTTGCCTCCCGAGAAACACTCGTTTATAGTCTTAAGCTAGACTTTACCTCTCATTTGCTTTGTCAGGGTGGTTTGAGGAGTTGGAAGTCCTTCCTCATTGAAAAATCGTAAAAGTAACATATTCTAAGCCCACATTTAGTATGCTTTTGGATGATTTAAGCCCCAATTTATGTAAAAAGGTGCTCTTAATCCTTTTTTTTCATGTCTTATACTCAGGAAAGCACCCGATGACGAAAAAAACGAGAAACGGGCTTAAAACGGGCCTAGTTGGGCCAAGCCACGAAATCAACACGGCCTGGACTTCAAGTTATGTATTTATGATTTGTTCTTAAAAAAAAATAATTTCAAAAGTATATTCATTATTCATTATTAGTTGTGATTAAATGAGCTTATACGCTTGAATCCCAGATATCGAAGAAGAAGCTCGTAGTGTTAGTATTATTAGTTTTCAATTGATGTAATTATTATTAGTTCATTAGTTCTTAGTTAGGTAATTTGTCAATTTAATCTCGATTCTAACCCTCTAATTCAGCCTTTTTCCACACCTTAACCCTAGCCCCAAGTTACAACCCTAACAAAGACCTTTTGATTTGTGTTTCATCTCATATTTCAAAGGTGGAGATTTGATTTTCATGCAAGCCTATGGGATTAACTCTTCATGTTTGACTTTTGAGTGCCTAAATTTTGAACCTTAAACACTTTGAGTGATTTGAGTGAATCTTTTGTGAGGATGTCAATCCTTGTCGATTTCAAATTAAAGGTAATTATTTAGATAAGGGGACACCTATGTTTTCGAGCTACAAAATCTATGACTTATACTTGCTTGAATTTTTAGGACACTTTGAATTGAATTATCCATGTATAAATTATCTCCGAATTATGATAAAACACTATCAACGACTATTATGAATTGAGGGAAGTTCGTTTTAATTGTAAGTTGAGAATTTTGCTTGAGGACAAGCAAAAGCTTAAGTGTGGGGTATTTGATAAACCGTAAAAAGTAACATATTCTAAGCCCACATTTAGTATGCTTTTGGATGATTTAAGCCCCAATTTATGTAAAAGGTGCTCTTAATCCTTTCTTTTCATGTCTTATACTCAAGAAAGCACCCGATGACGAAAAGAACGAAAAACGCTTAAAACGGACCAAATTGGGCCAAGCCACGAAATCAAGACGGCACGGACTTCAAGCCACACTACCAGTACCACCATTCCTACTAGAACACAACCTTACCAGGACTTACACTACGTGCCTCATTCAACAATGTCGAACACGGCTGGCCACGATTTACACGGCGTGTGCCATGGCCGTGCCTCTCGCTGTGGAGAAGAGTAATTTCATTCGGGAAAGGATACTTAGGAGAAAGAAACGTATTTCAAAAGCCTATAAATACACCCTAGGTACCAAATTGAAGGGGCGCGAGCTAGGCCAAGAAGCCAAGCCAAAAAGGTCGATTTGTGGGAATCACTCAAGATAGCCAGTTGATCCATCTCAAGAAGCTGAATTCTACTCAAGACGGAGGATCTCCTCTTCAATTCTTTCGTGGGTTTTAGGGATTTCTTATATTTTGTTTTATCTTTTCTCTTGAGATGTTGTCTTTTATTATTATGAAATAAACCTTCGGATACCCGAAGGGGATGAAACCTATGAGGAATCTTGTTATTTGAATTTTTGAATTATATGATAATAACTTAGTTTGTTCTTAATTGTGTGAACTTAATCCAAATCTAATGTGCTTAGGTGGAGGAGGAATAGACCCTGCCTAAGAGTAGATCCAACATAATTAAGCAGAGTTGATCTTACGCCTAGAGATAGGGTGATAAGATTTTGCCGGATAAGGGTGAAACCTAATATGGGAGTCCACAGATCGATTTACTACTATTCTAGGGGGTTATTATAAGCGAACGAGAGTTCCACTAATTAACCTAGGGTTAGACGTTATTCGCCTCGAGAGAGGGTTTAATATACGTTAGGGAGTCTCACGGATTAAACTAAGTAAATAAATCATATGGTTCAAGGTTAAATAACAAGTGAAGTCTAGGTGGATTTTTCTTAAGGGTATCGCTTGAGTCAACTGAGTTTTCCCAAAAGTTATTTCCCGAATTCATTCTTTTTGTCTTTGTGTCTTAGCTTAGTAACTAGATTAGTTTTAGTTTAAACAACCATCACTTTATATTAAGGCTAAATAATAAAAAGACGGTGAGTATTAGTACTTTTAGTTCCTTTGGGTTCGACAATCCGGTCTTGCCTAAACTATACTACTGTTCGATAGGTGCACTGGCCTTTAATCGTTGTCAGAGTTGGTTTCCAGGTTTGACCATTCTTTTATAAATTTTAAAACTCTAATTTACAGCGATCACTCATGCTATCATTTGCGTCTTCGTGAAATAATTTAAGTCGAGATGTGTTTATAATAAAAGTACCAAAAATAGGATTACTTACCTCGACTGTTTCGTGTGGGAAAACACAGGTTACCCTAAAAGATATTTCTTTGTTTGTGCTAGGGTCCGGAGGAGATATTCGAGGATCTGCCTGATCTAACAGTACCTAGTCCCCTATTTTGAAGTGGTTTGTTGTTCCTATTAGCTTTTTTGGGGGCTCCTTTGGTTTTATCTTGTGTGGTTCCGATTCTTCGTCGTGTATCCCTAATTTCTCCTTGAAGTGTGTCTTCCACTCGTCTAGATCATCGAACTGAATCCCTCGATCTTCATGAGTTATTTCTTTGTTGGCATGGGGTTTAGGATCGGGTTCAGTTGTATTCTTTAGTGGTGCTTCCTGAAAATAAGGGTTAACCGAATGGTTATTAGTAGAATTTACGTTCTCACCTTGATTACTCGATGTTCTAGCCGAATCGAGAGCCTTAATGGTGACTGTCTCATTACCTACGCAAAGTATGAGTTCTCCTGCATCAACATCAATTTTAGTCCTGGCAGTTGCTAAAAAGGGTCTTCCTAAAATTAGGGGGGTCGAATTATCCTCATCCATGTCTAAGACAACAAAATCTCATCGGGAAAGCGAATCATCAATTTTTACAAGAACATATTCGATAATACCCCTAGGAATTCTAATAGTTTTATCAGCTAATTGAATGCTCATCCTAGTTTGTTTGGGTTTCCCTAGACCTAATTGTTTAAACAGTTTATAAGGCATGACATTTATGCTTGCCCCTAAATCAACTAACGATTATCAACAGTTAGTCTACCAATTAAACATGGAATTGTAAAACTCCTGGATCTTTTAGCTTTTGTGGTAGTCTATTTTGGAGCATTGCTGAGCACTTTGCGTTAAGTTCCACATGTGACGACTCGCCTAACTTCCGTTTGTTTGTCGAAGCTCTTTTAAAAATTTCCTAGAATCGCATCTGCGAAAGAGCTTCAAGTAATGGTAAGTTAATATGTAATTTCTTTAAAAGTTTAAGAAACTTACCGAATCTGTTCTTCGTGTCGTCTCTTCTTAATGCCTCGGGGGTAAGGTACGCGAGGTTGGTACTCCTTGATTACCGGTTTTGGCTTGTCTTGTGTTACCTCAACTTTACCTTTTCTACCTCGTTTCCTTGTGTTGGACTGGGTTCGTCTACTTCTTCGCTTTCTTGAGTGTTATGGCTTGGATTTGCTCCTTTGGATTAATTTCAGATTACTCGGTAGACGCCCTTGTGGTCGTTCGGATAATAACTTTGCAATTTCTCCGATCGACCGGGTAATTTCCCGATTGCCTTTGTAAGTCCTCCAACTTGGTTCTCGATCGTTTTGATCGATGTTTTTAGGGTGTCGAGTGTTACCTCGCTTTTTGGAGACGGGCTTCATGGATGCTATGAATTTGTTCAACATCTCTTCAAGATTCAAATTCTTTTCCCGTGGATAGGGCTGATTTTGGAAATTTTGAGGAGGTTGTTGTCTTTGATTTCCTTGATTTCCTTGTCCTCCCCACTTAAAAATTTGGGTGGTTCCTCCAACTGGATTATAATTATTACTATATGGGTTATTATTAGATCTCAAATTGTTACCTATATAGTTCATCTGTTCGCTCTCTGTGCCCGGTTGGTAGGGTGGGTACTCAGGATTCGCCACAGTTCCACTTGTGTCGCACTGCATGACTGGATGTACCTGCGAAGAACACAAACTATCAATCTTCTTATTCATCAACTCCACCTGATTTGATAGCATGGTTACTGCGTCGAGGTTGTAAACTCCGGCTGTTTTTGTTGGCCTTGTTCTTGTAACTTGCCACTGATAGTTATTCAGCGAGATCTCTTCTATAAATTCATAGGCTGCTTCAGGAGTTCTATTAATTCAGGGTTCCACCGGCGACCGAGTCGATTAATTGCCTCGTTGAGGGGTTTACACCGTTATAGAAAGTCTGGACTTGAAGCCACAAGGGTAAACCATGGTGCAGACACCTTCTCAAGAGATCCTTATATCTCTCCCATGCATCGTATAATGTCTCTAAATCCATCCGCACAAAGGAAGATATATCATTACGTAATTTGGCCAAGCTGGCGGTGGGAAATATTTTAATAAAAAATTTCAGTCATTTGTTCCCATGTAGTGATTGACCCTCGTGGTAACGAAGTTTAACCAATCGCTTAGCTTTATTCTTTAATGAAAAGGGAATAATCAAGTCGTATGGCATCATCGAAAACGCCATTTATTTTGAAGGTATCACGTAAACTCTAAAAATTAGCTATATGAGCGTTTGGGTCTTCGGGCCCCGTAAACCATCAAATTAAACAAACTGTTGAATCATTTGTATACTTTGTTAGGTTTTAATTCAAAATTATTAGCAGACTATAGCGAGCCTAACAATACTAGATTCACTCTCATTAAATGAGGTTTAGCATAATCAAATATAGTACGAGGAGCATTATTTTCTCGCCACATCTTGTGGTGGAAGATTATTTTCGCCCATCCCTTCAAAGAGGATTGGATCTGTCTTCTCGCTCTCCTTGGTAATTTAAGGCTCGCCTAATTTCTCTCATGATTTCTCCGAGCGGTAGCTTCAATATCACCACATATTCTAAAGGTCCTCTCGGGTTCCTTCTAGTCATACACTAGAGGTACCTGCTAGGAAAAGAAAGAAAGAGAATTTAGCAAATTTTAAAAATTAAAACTAAAAATAAAAATAAATTGGAAAAAAATAAAAATAATGGCTAAAGTAATAAAAATAGAGCTTTCTTAATATTTTAGTTCCCCGGCAACGGCGCCAAAAACTTGATCGCAGTGAATCAGAGCTTTAAAATTTATAAAAGAATGATCGAACACGAAACTAACTCGACAATGATTGAGGCAAGTGCACCTATCGAACAAAGAGTATAGCTTAGGCAAGACCGGATTATCGAACCCAAAGGAACTAAAAGTACTAATACTAACTTTCTTTTTATTATTTAGCCTAAAATAAGTGAAGTTGTTTATTAATCTAAATTAATTAACTACTAAACTAAAGACTCTAAGACAAAGAAGAATGAATTTTGAAAATAATTTGGGAAAAACTCAGTTGATTTAGACGATACCCTAGGAAGAATCCACCTAGACTTCACTTGTTATCTAACACTGAACCATACGATTTATTCACTTAGTTTGATCCGTAAGACTCCCTAACGTATATTAAACCCTCTCTCGAGGCGAATAACATCTAACCTTAGGTTAATTAGTGGAACTCTCGTTCTCTTGTAATAACCCCCTAGAATAGCAGTAAATCGATCTATGGATTCCCATATTAGGTGTCACCCTAATCCGGCAAAATCTCGTCACCCTATCTCTAGGCGTGCGATCAACTCCGCTTAATTATGTTGGATCTACTCTTAGGCAGGGTCTATTCCTCCTCCACCTAAGCACATTAAATTTGGATTAAGCTCACATAATTAAGAACAAACTAAGTATTTATCATATAATCCAGAAAACAATAACAAGATTCATCATAGGTTTCTTCCTCTTCGGGTATCCAAAGGGTTTAGTTCATAACAATAAAGGAAAACATCTCAAGAGAAAAGATAAAACAAAACATAAGAAATCCCTAAAACCCCCTGAAGGAATTGAAGAGGAGATCCTCCGTCTTGAGTATAACTCTGGCTTCTTGAGATGGATCAACTGGCTATCCCTGAGTGAATCCCCACAAATCTACATTCTCTGGCCTAGCACGACGCCCCTAGATGATGGCTTTGGGCTCCCCTCTTCAGGTCATACTTAGGGTGTATTTATAGGCTTTTGAAATACGTTTCTTTCTCCCTAAGTATCCTTTCCCGAATAAAATTGCTCTTTTCCACGGTAGAGGCACGGCCATGGCACACGCCCGTGTAAATCATGGCCAAGCCGTGTTCGAATTTCTTTAATGAGACACGGTCGTGTGAGTCGGGGTTAGGCCGTGTGAGTCAGGGTTAGATGATTGACTTGGCACGGCCGTGTGGGTCCAAGTCCAGGCCGTGTCGATTTTTTCATTGGTTCATTTTGGTCCGTTTTGAGCCCGTTTCTCGTTCTTTTTATCCTTGGGTGCTTTCCTGAGTATAAGACATGAAAAGAAAGGATTAAGAGTACCTTTTTACATAAATCAAGGGATAATTCATCCAAAAGCATACTAAATGTGGGCCTAGAATATGTTACTATTTCGGTTTATCATGGTACCAATTCAAGGCGCAAATATGCAGCCAAATACCATCAACAATTGTTCAAATCATACCATTTCGTTACCAACCATACAAGTCACAAATATGTCACAATTTGCCATCTAACTACATACATAATTCACATATACAATTCAATTTACTAAACCATTCCAAACATGCATTATCAATCACCAATTCACAAGTACATAACTTCTCAAATTATCAGCCCTTTTAGCAATCAAATTATCTAATACTATTAAGCATTATAAATTCAACCTCAATCACAAAATAAAGGTCAATTACTAAACTCAAAATAGAATCATTTGTACATTTATAAACATCATCAAATTCATCATCATAAGCCAACTCAAATGGCCAAAATACATTTCCATCAAACATACCAAAATGACCAAAGCCTATACATGCCATATACCATATATACATAACTTCAAAAGTACATAAATAGATGTTCGATAGTACAATGAAGTCTCTGATGATCCCCGGATCTGAGCTAGCTTCGAAATATTATAAAACATAGAAAAATAAACAAAGTAAGCTATAAAGCTTAGTAAGTTCGTATGTAAATATGAATTAATCTCATCATTCATTAACATTTCAAAATAGATAACATAAATTGCATTTAAGCATCAATTACTAAGTTAACATAAAGTTTAACCACATAGTAAATCATAAGTTCTCAACTTTCTTAAGCTCATTACTTGAAAAGTTTTCCGTACATACCTGTACCGATATGTATCTATTTCTCACCAATTCTCTTACCAAATCACTCCGGGCTTATAAATGCTTACGGTATGAGTACATCGATTTTTTGATGCCATAGTCCAACTATGGTCTTACACATACAATGCCATGGCCCTGTCGTGGTCTTACATTCATATGCCATAACCCGGTTATGGTCTTATTTTCCGATTTGCCATAGCCCAGCTATGGTCTTATTTAGCAATTCTTCTTACTTGAACCGTACATTTAATTCAAAATCTTCCAAATTTAACCAATAAGATAAATACAATCACATTACCATTCTTCAATTAAATAAATACACATTTAAGTTCAATTATACGAACTTACATCGTGTACAGAATGACGAAACGGATCAACTATTCAATTACTTTGCTTTTTCCCCGATCTAAGTCTGAATTCCTCTTTTCTTGATCTATAAGTGATCAAAATTAGCTTATTTATTCCTCTATTTATTCAATTCAATCCAAAATATGCATTTGAGCTATTTTACACATTAGCCCCTAAACTTTCACATTTTTACAATTTAGTCCTTATTACATAAAATCACAAATTAATGAAATTCATAATAAACCCATGCTATCCGAATTACCATAATTCCCCTAGTAGCCCATATTTTTCATTTATTTCACATTTCAACCACAAAATTTTAACATTTCTCAATTAAATCCCTATTTTGCATTTTTACTCAAAATCACTTAACAAAACTTGTTTAACTATCAACAACTATTCAAAGTCTATCATCAAACATCAAAATACTCATGTATTCATCAATGGAATTCATTCAAAATCTTTAACAGTTTTGCAAATTAGTCCCTGGGCTAGCTAGTACAAGCTGCAACGATATCAAAAACATAAAAATCATTAAAAATCGAGCAAAAACAGACTTAATATTAGGCAATGGAATGACCGAATGCTTGAACACCAAAAATGGATTTCCTTAGCCCTAGTTTCAGTTGAATCAAGAAGAAAACAAAGATGATACTTTGTGTTTTAATTATTTAACTTAACTTATTTTATAATTTACCATTTTAACCTTATAAACCATTAAAACAACATATATTGTAATGACTCGAAGTTTATGGAAAAGTGTATTTTCGGGTCACTACTTTCGTAAAACGGATTCGTAAATATTTATTATAAATATTTACGAAGTTAATTGTGAGGCTAATTAGATTTTGGCTAAGTGAATTAGCTTGAATAAAGATTAATTTAGTGTAAGGATTAGAGTGAATATAGTGTAAAAGTTGAATAATAGAATCAAGAAAAGAATTGAAGGACTAAATTAGCAAATAAATCATACGGATATAAGAGACAAATGTATGGAAAATATTATTCCATGTGTATGTATAATGTACATATATTTATACTTAATACTTAAGTATAATATAATATATTAATATAATAATATAATAAAATAATATAATAAAACATAAGTAAACTAAAGTAAATAAAAGAAAAAGAAATAGAAAAGAAACAGCATAGTGGAACGAAACAAAGAAGGGAAAGAAAGAAAGAAAAAGAAAAGGAAAAATTAGGGTTACAAGGTTTGAAGTTTAATTGGTAAGTCAATTTAGCCATTTTTCTTGTAATTTTGATGTTTTTGGAATCCTACAACAAGATACTACTTGATATAAGTAGAAATTTTGAAAGTTAGTTGATTTTTAGATGTGGTTTATGTTGAATTAATTGAAGAATTTGGGTTAGAATTGATAGAATTTGTAAGTTAGAATTGAGAAAAGGATTGAATTGTAAGTTAAATCATAAGTTTTTATGTAGTAGGGACTAAATTGAGAGAATTTTGAAATTAGGGATTTAGGATGAAATTGAGGATTGAAGTTAGTTTTAAGTGAGAATTGAATGAAAATATGAAATAGTTTTGAAAAGAATAAAACTAATATTGATTTAAGGACTAAATTAGAATTTAGTCAAAAGTTGTGTATAAATTGAATTAATTAATATAAAATTGTATTGTATTGATAATTTTTAATTGTTTCGATTTCGTAGCTAACGTTGAGCCGGAGACTTCAGTTAGGAAAGGAAAGGAAAAAGTTGACGGGGAATAATTCGGGAAAATTACGGTTTGTATTTCTATAATCCGAAAACTAAAATTATTTGTTGTATTTATTATTATGTATGGTAAGTGAAATTGAGGTGAGTTTGATATATTGATATTGAATTGAATTGTTTTGTGAACATATGTGTATGATTGAAAAGTGTATTGAATTAGAATTGATTGAAATTGTATATTGATTTGAAATTGAATTATGAATTGAAATACCCTATTAACAATGTCGGGCTAAGTCGGATATAGTTGGCATGCCATAGGATTGGAAATGTTTAGGGATACTTCGACTTCGAGTCGATGAGGCACTATAAGTGTCGTTTTACTGTTATTACTTCGGATAAATCCGATGAGGTACCGAAAATCGCATCGTTATCGCTTTTACTTCGGCTTGGCCGATGAGGCATAGAGTGCCGTACTAGTGTGTTGGTTGGATCCGTGTATCCGTCGAAGTCCGAGTCGTGTTAATGGGGATAAGTAAATGAATTGGTTAAATCGATAGATACTGAATGATATTGAAATTAAATTGAATACATTATGGTGAAATGCTATTGAATAGCATCTATGAAATTGAAATTGAAGATCTGATAATTGAAAGTGTTATGAATGATGTGTATTGTGAAATTGATTAATTAAGAATGAATTTTTTATGTATAAATATATATTTGAACTTTATAAATTTTTATTTAATAAGTATTCGTATTATAGAAATACCACTGAGTTATATACTCAGCGGACGGTTTGTTTGTTTCGTGCCTGTGTTAGGTCAAAGTCGATCATTGAATCAAAGATCCATAGCCGATCCCGAACTCAAAAACGTGGTAAAGTATTTTCTCTTTTGCAATGGCATGTACCTAGGTTGTCTTTTTATGCCCTTTTGAGATGTGTATATTATAGTGTATAAGATGACATTGTTTGATAAACATATAAATATAAGTCTTATAATATAGTCATTTACATAGTTATGGTTTGAATTGGTTGAATGATATATAAATGATTTGTTTAGATAATTTATGTTAGACATCTATGAATATATGAATTAGATTATTACAATGATAGTTCTGACATGTTTTAGAAGTAGTTAATTGTGTTTTGGACAGGTTGAAAGATTGAATTTTAAGTTACTTGTCGTTCAAGAATTGTAGGGTTGGTAAACTTGTTGTAAAAGGCTCATTTTGAGTCCACACGGCCTGGCACACGGGCGTGTGACCAGACCGTGTGATACACACGGTTTACACATGGGCATGTGGGTAAACCATGTGTCCCCTGCAACTTAAAATTTTAGAAACAGAATGCACAGGTATTGCCACACGGGCAGAGACACGGGCATGTGTCTCAGTCGTGTGAGGTACACGGCCCAACACACGGGCATATGCCCGGCCGTGTGAAAACTGGACCTAAAATTCGAAAAAAAAATTGACCACACGGCTTAGCACACGGGCGTGTGGCATGGCCGTGTGAAGTAAGTCAGAGATTTACACGGGGTAGGACACGGCCTAAAACACGGGCATGTTTTAGGGTCACCCGGGCGTGTCCCTAAACCACACGGGCGTGTGAGCCCTGTACATAGGAAAAATCTTGAAATTTCACGTAAAATCTTTAGAGTTTCCGATTAAGTCCCAAATTGTTTCTAACGTATATTTTGGGCCTCGAAGGCCCATAAAAGGGACAACATGATTAAATTTTGATTTGAATGTTAATTATTTCTGTATTCTTTTTATTAAAACTGTATTGACTGGTAATACTCCGTAACCCTGTTCCAGTGACGGATAAGGGTTAGGGGTGTTACATATATAATATCTATAAAAGTCCACTCACACAAATAATGGTCTAATTACCACATAAGGACCTCTAAATTAAGATTCCATAGCTATTAATTAGATACTTTTAACTAATGGAACTCCACTTTTGCACTTTACGCGATTTAGTCTTTTTTATCAAATTAACCATTCAAACAATAAAATTTCTTAATGAAATTTCCACACAATCACTCAATCATGCTGTAAACATTAAAATAATAATAAAATAAATATTTTGACCTTGGATTTATGGTCCCGAAACCACTATTCTGATTTGACTAAAAATGGGCTGTTATAATAAAAATCCTAGAAAAGTGTAGAGAAAAACTAAAGAAAACTTAGAGAAAACTGAACCTAAAACTAAGCTAAAATGTGTCTCTCTTCACTTCAGCAATTTTTGGCTGTTTCGAAGGGTGTTCTGATGATTTTTCGATGCCAAAATTGCCCCTACGCGGGTCTTGTATGATTGGTGGCTCGGGTAGACAATGGTTGCCCTTTTTGTCCAAGTTTGTCCCTCTGACAAAGGCGATATCGCGATATCTTGGGCACTATTGAACTTGGGGGTCTTCCTTGAGAGGTGAATATTGCGATACCTAAGAAGGATGTCGCGATACCACTAAATGGTCTCTTTGGTCTTCTATATTGTTGAAGGTATCGCGATTCCAGGGGTTGGATATCGTGATACCCTTGCCCTAGATGTCGTTCTCGCTCATTTTTTACCTCCGACATGTCCTTACATCACTCAAACACTTGTTAGACCTCCCAATGGCACTATCAGCCAATTTGGGTAAAAAATTAGACAAAAACAAGAAATTTTCACTTATTACCCGAAAAATATAAAAATACGAAAATAGTGAAAAACTAAGTTAAAAACTCTATTTTTCTCAAAAAAAATCTCTTTAAGTATGTCGGAAAAGCCTAATTTGCCATATCTCGGAAAAGCCTAATTTGCCATATCGATATGTGGCAGATCACTTAGCTTGGTTGGTATCGACATTGTTGCCAGTGCAGGAAAACGTGGGTAATTCTAAGCATTTTAAATAAAATACAGTGGTAAAATAAAATAAAAGTAAAATACATATAGAACTACACTTCTTTTATTTTATTTTAGAATAAAGTTTTTTAAACCTTATTAAACTCCATCTATTTGATATTGATTAGAATAAGGTGTTTCAATCTTACTACACTTCTATTAGAATATGGTTTTACAAGCCTATAAATAGACATAGTCTACTCCTCTTATAATCATTCGAATTCGACATAGTGAATTTTCTTCTCCCCTGTCCGTGGTTTTTTCCCGAAAGGGTTTCCAGGTAAATCTGTGTGTTCTTTATTTTTATTTCTCTTTTCTTTGCGATATATTGTCATTATCTACATTCTATTTATTTTTTACAAATTGGTATCAGAGCTTCCGGGTTGTTCATCTCGATCACGATAATGGCGTCTTTGAAGTATGAAATTCCGCTGTTGGATCGCAACACCAGATTTGCGTTGTGGTAGATTAAAATGCAAGCAGTTCTTGCACAGATGGATTTGGAGGATGCCTTGCTAGAGATAGATAAGATGCCTTCGGCATTAACAGATGAAGAGAAGAAGCGTAAGGATCAAAAGGCATTAACACAATTAAATCTACATTTGTCTAACAAAATTTTGCAAGATGTGATAAAGGAGAAGACCGCTGCTGCATTATGGAAGAAGCTGGAACAAATATGTATGTCGAAAACTCTAACTAGCAAGTTGCATATGAAGCATTATTTTTATGCTCATCGTTTGGAGGAAGGTGCGTCTATGCACGAACACTTAACAGTGTTTAAAGAAATTCTCTCAAACTTGGAGGCCATAGAGGTTCAATATGATAAGGAAGATATAGGGTTTATTCTACTTTGTTCGTTGCCCCCGTCTTATTCAACCTTTAGAGACTCGATTCTATATAGCCGCGAGTCTCTCACAGTTGATGAGGTTTATGATTCTTTAACCTCGTTTGATAGGATGAAGCATCTTGTGGTTAAACCCGACTCTCAAAGAAAGGGTTTCATTGTTTGTGGGAGACAAGATTGAAATGCTAATAATGATCGTGAAAGGACACAGGAATGGAATCCTCGCAGTAAATCTAAGGGTAGATCGAAGTCTTCAAATAGAGGTAAAACTTGTAACTTCTGCAAGAATAAAGGGCACATTAAATCTGAGTGCTATAAGCTATAGAATAAGATCAAAAGGGAGGTTGCAGATCAAAAGGGAAAACAATCAGAAAATTCTGGTAAAGATAATGTTGTAGAAGACTATATCGATGGTGAATTTCTAGTCGCTTTTGTCAACAATTCTAAAGTGAGCGAGGAGTGGATCCTTGATTCGGGCTACACCTTCCACATGAGTCCCAATCGGGATTGGTTTACAACTTATGAAACAGTGTCTAAAGGTGTTGTTTTGATGGGAAATAATGCTTCATGTAAAATCGCATGTTTTGGAACAATTAAAGTTAAGATGTTTGATGGAATTGTCAGAACACTTAGTGACGTACGACATGTTCCAGAATTGAAGAGAAATTTAATTTCGTTGAGTACTTTTGATTCAAAAGGGTACAAATACACAGCTGAAAGTAGGGTTTTGAAGATTTCTAAAGGTTCTCTCGTTGTGATGAAAGGGCAGAGAAAGAATGCCAAGTTATATGTTCTGCAGGTTCTATCATATCGTGATGCAAATTGCCGCTTCCTCTTCCTTGTCAGATGATGATATTACTAAACTTTGGCATATGCGCCTAGGGCATATGAGTGAGAATGGCATGATAGAATTGAGCAAAAGAGGACTTCTTGATGGGCAAGAAATTTGTAAACTGAAGTTCTGTGAGCACTGCGTTTTTAGGAAGCAAAAGAGAGTTCGATTCATCAGAGGAATCCATAATACAAAGGGAACGTTTGAGTATATTCATTCTGATCTGTGGGGGCCATCTAGAGTGCCTTCGAGAGGTGGAGCTAATTATATGCTAACATTTCTCGATGATTTTTCCAGAAAAGTTTGGGCGTTCTTCCTGAAGTAGAAAAGTGATGTGTTTTTCGCATTTAAGTCTTGGAAAACTATGATTGAAAAATAGACGAGAAAACAAATAAAATACCTCCGCACAGACAATGGCTTAGAGTTCTGCTCTGATAAGTTTAATAAATTGTGCAAGTTAGAAGGGATCGTGAGACACTTGACAGTTCGTCATACTCCATAGCAAAACGATGTTGTAGAACTAATGAACAGAACGATCATGGAGAAGGTTCGATATATGTTGTCAAATGCCAACTTACCAAAGTCATTTTGGGCCGAAGCAGCCTCTACTGCATGTTTTTTGATTAACCGATCTCCATCCGTTGCCATTGAGAAAAAGACTCCACAAGAGGTATGGTCTGGTAATCCTGCTGACTATTCTGATTTAAAGATCTTTGGGTGTCCTGCGTATGCTCATGTTGATAATGGAAAATTGGAACTGAGATCCATTAAATGTGTTTTTCTTGGTTATAAAGCTGGTGTAAAAGGGTATAAGTTATGGTGTCCTGAAAATAGAAAAATTTTGATTAGCAGAGATGTTGTTTTTGATGAAACTGCTATGCTACCTAACTTATCTCTTAAAGACTCTTCCAATAAAGAAAATCAAAAGCAGGTGGAGCATCAGATTAATCCAGAATCTACAACAGAGTTAACTCCTCAAGTCAGTACAAAAATTTGGAATAGAGTTACTTTTTTACCACAATACTCTATCGCCAAAAACAAAACTAGAAGAGAAATTAAACCTCTAAAGAAGTATGCCGAGGCTGATCTAGTTGTTTATTCTTTAAATGTGGCTAAAGATATAGATGCAAACCAAGAGCCATCTAATTATTCTGAGGCGGTTAGCTATGAAGACTCAGAAAAGTGGATGTTTGCTATGCAAGAGGAGATGGAATCACTCTACAAAAATAGAACATGTGATCTTGTGAAACTTCCTAAAGGTAAAAAGGTTGTTCGTTGTAAATGGGTGTTTAAAAAGAAAGAAGGGACTCTAGGAGTTGAAGAACCCATATATAAAACAAGGCTTGTTGCAAAGGGTTACAATCAAATTCCAAGAGTGGACTTCACAGATATGTTCTCCCCAGTTGTAAAGCATAGTTCGATTCGAGCTTTGCTTGGTATTGTGCCTATGCATGATTTGGAGCTTAAGCAGTTAGATGTAAAAATTGCATTTTTACACGGAGAACTTGAAGAGGATATTTACATACAACAACCAGAGGGTTTTACAGTCTCAGAAAAAGAGGACTATGTTTGCTTGTTGAAAAAGTCCCTTTACGATTTGAAACAGTCACCAAGACAGTGGTACAAGAGGTTTGATTCGTTTATGACTTCTCATGATTTCAAAAGAAGTAGTTTTGACAGTTGTGTTTACTTTAAGAAAAACAGTGATGGTTCTTTTGTGTATCTACTCCTTTATGTTGATGACATGTTGATAGCAGCAAAAGATAAAGGAGAGATAAGAAATGTCAAAGCCCAACTATGTGAAGAATTTGAGATGAAAGATTTGGGACTAGCAAAGAAGATACTTGGTATGAAGATTCTTAGAGATAGAAAAGCAAGTAAATTGTACCTAAGTTAGAAGGGGTACATTGAGAAAGTTCTTTGTAGGTTCAATATGCAGAGTGCTAAGCCTGTTAGTACTCCTTTAGTAGCCCATTTCAGACTTTTATCGGTTTTGTCTCCACAATCAGATGATGAGATTGAGTGCATGTCACATGTTCCATACTCTAGTGCAGTGGGATCTCTTATGTATGTTATGGTTTGTTCACGTCCAGATTTATTATATGCAGTCAGTGCAGTTAGCAGATACATGGCGAATCTCGGTAAAGAACATTGGAAAGCAGTTCAGTAGATTTTAAGATACTTACGAGGTACTACTGATGTTTGCTTACAGTTTGGAAGAACTAGGGATGGAGTCATTGGGTATGTTGATGCTGATTTTGCTGGAGACCTTGATAGAAGAAGATCTCTCACAGGTTATGTCTTTACAATCGGAGGTTGTGCAATCAATTGGAAAGCCACTTTGCAAACTACAGTCACTTTGTCTACCACTGAAGCTGAGTACATGGCGATTACTGAAGCTTGTAAATAAGCTATTTGGTTGAATGGACTCTTTAGTGAACTCAATGAAGACATTCAAATCAGTACAATATTTTGTGACAGTCAAAGTTCCATCTTCCTTACAAAAGATCAAATGTTTTGTGACAGTCAGAGTGCCATCTTCCTTACAAAAGATCAAATGTTTCATGAGAGAACAAAACACATTGATGCTCGGTATCATTTTGTTCGTGATATTATTGCTTGTGGTGATATTATTGTGAGCAAAATTAGTACTCATGAAAATCCTGCAAATATGATGACTAAGTCACTTCCTATAACCAAGTTTGAGCATTGCTTAGACTTGGTTGGTGTTCATTGTTGAAGTTAAATCCTTAAGAGGTTTTATGGAAGAGGTGGAGAACTTGTTCGTTGAGAGTTCGCGATGAAGAACTTGTTCATTGAGAATTTGTGTCAAGGTAGAGATTGTTAGAATTAAGTGACCCGAATCCTTATTTAAATAAAATACAGTGGTAAAATAAAATAAAAATAAAATTCATATAGAACTACACTTCTTTTATTTTATTTTAGAATAAGGTTTTTTAAACCTTATTAAACTTCATCTATTTGATATTGATTAAAATAAGGTGTTTCAATCTTACTACACTTCTATTAGAATATGGTTTTACAAGCCTATAAATATACATACTCTACTCCTCTTGTAATCATTCGAATTCGACATAGTGAATTTTCTTCTCCTTTGCCCGTGATTTTTTCCCGAAAGGGTTTTCACGTAAAAATCTATGTGTTCTTTATTTTTATTTATCTTTTCTTTGCAATATATTGTCATTACCGACATTCTATTTATTTTTTACATGTATATAAAAATATATATAAATTTATAATACTAAACCAAAAAAAAAAAAAAACACAGTCATATTTATAACAATCAATATACAACAAATCATTAACCATTACCGATTAGAAAATATTTTACCTTTATTATTATGATTTTATTTAAAAAATATTTTATTTGTTCATGCCATTTCCTAATTCATAAAATATTTTTTGCTATTAGTTTATCAATTTTTTTTTTTGTATAATTTGTCACGATCCAATTTATATAGTAATTTCATATAGATAAATATATTTTACCACTTCATTTATTATTTTATTTTTGAATTATATTATGAAGTGATTAGTCCGTACATTAAACAATGTGACATGTTTTTAATTCTATCACATCATATTTTTACTCTCAAATTATTTCAGATTTTGCTAATTTATTTTTGACAATTTTAAAAAAAGATATTTTATAATTAAAACTTTATTTTTAATTAATTACTTGAACCGCCAACTTAATGGGAGTATGCAATGTAGTTATATTGATTTTAGGGACATTGACATTTTTCAAGTTTTGATTTTGGTGTTGACATTTTCAAGTTTTGGAAACATGAATAAGTTGCGGAACATAAAACAATGTCTGTCAACTACTTTAATTGCTAATTTAAAAACAAAAAGCAAATTTGATGAAGAAAATGGACGGTGATGATGTAATAGGCCGCTATTATTAAAGAAAGGGTAAATAATGAAAATAGTCACTTTTATTTATCTCATTTATATTTTAGTCATTTATTCTTAAAATGTTACGTTTTAGTCACTAATATTATCGCATTTGTAACATTTTAGTCACTGTGCCATTAATTACCATTAACAGTGTAATATTAAGCTGACATGACACGTTAAATTATGATTTCAAACAAAAAATTTAGGTTAATTTATACAACCGGTCCTCATATTTTTTTTTTGTTTTGAGTACTTTATTTTTTTATGTCATTTTAACTTTTCTTTTTTTTTCTTTATTTTCCATTCTCTTCTGTTTCTCCATCTGTTTTCCTCCCTTCTTCAGTTCTTTTAACATGGTTTTTCTATGTTTTCCATTTGTTAAAACTAATCCCTATACTTTAATTTTTTGAACAATTTATTTTTTTTTAAGTGAAGCGAGCTTATAGACTAGTTTTAACAAATAGAAAACATAGAAAAATTATGTTAAAAGAAATGAAGAAGGGAGGAAAACAGAGGGAGAAGCTGAAGAGAATGAAAAAGAAAAGGAAAGTTAAAAGAACATAAAAGAAAAAAATTAAATTACTCAAAATAAAAAAAAAATGAGACCAATTTTAGAATTTAACCTAAATTTTTTGTTTAAAATGATGATTTAACATGCCACATAAGCTTATCGTTACATTGTTAACAACAATTAACGGTTTAGTAACTAAAATGTTACAATATGATAACGTGAGTGACTAAAACGTAACATTTCAAACACGAATGATTAAAATATAACATGAGGCCAAAAAAAGTGACTACTTTAACAATTTACCCTTAAATAAAAGAAAAAATATATACTGACAAGAAAATGACCTAACTTCCAACTGAAAACTGCCTACCACCATTCGCCATCCTTCCCTTTGACTCCAATTTATACACAGAATAATTTCACATTTATTATTTGAATAAACATATTTTATGTGGAAAGAAAATAGTTGAAAGAGGAAAAATAATATTATATTTTTAAATTCATAGTTTCTTCTTAAAATAGGTAGTTATTCTTTTAAAATGTTTATTATAAAAAAAATTGAAATATATGAATTATTTATTATTAAAATGATTTATTCATAACATTAAATTCAATTATACAACTTATAATTAGTATTTGATGCACTATCAATAAATATATAAAAAAATGTTTTGTTGTGATAAAATATAAAAACGAAAAATATAAATATTTGTAACTCATAAGTGCATCATTCACAATGTGAGTGAAAATATATATATATATAAAATTACTTATATAATAATATTTGTTAATTTTTTAAAATTTTTAATTAAATTGGTGTTGAATTAATATGTGTAATCTATATAATTTAATAGAAAAAAAATAAAAATTACACTTTGGAAGGGTTTTTTTGGTCGGTGAAAAGTGTTTTGTTTTGTTTTTTGTTTTTAACGTGGAATTGTTAGTTTAACAATAAGTAGTTTTTTTCCTTAAAAAAACATCATACTTTTATTTTATGTAATTAATTAAGTGTATTTTATTTTACTTAAAATATCAAATTAAACTACAAGCCGACACACCCATTTTATTGGTTATTTTAAAAATATATAAATGTTAGTTTTTATACAAAAATATTAATAAAAAAGCATTAGTATAATTTATATTGTTATAAAATCATATATATATTTGATTGAATTTGATATCACCGACAAAAAATTATACAAAAAAATAAAATAGTTATAAGGATATTTATGTAATTTTTATTTTTTTGAAATTATGACTTTATGTCTTTGTATATTTTTAATTTCTTTTGTTCAGACAGATAATAATAAATGTGTATTTAATGTTTTGATAAATTTATACCCAATTCAGGCCACCAGGCTTCAGCGAAAGATATTTTTTTTTAGAAAAAAAAGAAAGAGAAAAGGTTGAAATTAATTAATTAAATGAATTTAAAATTGTCCCACCAAACTCGAACAAGAAATGCATTGTGAACAACTCCGTCCTGCACGTTGCGTTACCTGCTCTTCTTCTTCTTCTTCTTCTTCTTCTTCCTCCTCTTTTATTTAATTCCCCCTCCTTTTGGAAGAAAAAAAAAAAAAACCTCTCCAGATTCTTCTAAACCCCCAAATTCTAGGGTTTCTCTTTCTTTTCTCTTTTATCCGAAATCCTATTTCGGTAATTCTCTCCCTCTACTTTTTTTTTCCCTCTTCATTCCGGTTCTTTTATTCTTTCTCTTTGATTTCTTCATTAATTTTTTTTTTCTTTTTTGACGCTGAGAAATCTAGTAGCTAAACGAGTAAGGAAAAGAAATGAGAATTTGAATGTTGCGTGTTCTGTTTTGGTTGGAAAGTTCTATGGAGTAGTTCAATTGTTTTTTTTTTATCTTTTTATTTTTTTGCCTTTATATGGAAAAGGAAAAAGCCAGCAGGAAAATGTCCGAGCTTAGAAACAAATTCATTTCTCTTTCCCTTAGAAATTGAAACAGAGAGTTTAGGATTTTGAGAGGTTTGGATTCTGGTGGAAGATTTTATGTCAGGTTGTTCTGCTGTTTGGTTGCCTAGAAAATTTAAAGGAACGCGAACTGTTTAGAAGGCTTATCGAAGTATATAGATGTCATCTTAAAGGACTAAAAAAGAAGAATGTAAAAGTTCAGAGTTCAATGTAAAATCCATAGTTAGATATTACATTGCACCCTCTGCAAATAATAAGGGCATAGAATAGCTTACATTTATTGCTTGGGAATTTGAAATATCTTCATTTTGAAACTTTTCTTCTTTCTGAGAGTAAATGCCGGCATTTTTTTTCTCTTTGAAATTAGGCAAGTATTTCTCAATTTTATGGCTGAGACCTGGAAGACTCCAAGAGTTTAATTATCTAGACTAGAGCTTTTTACTTTTGGTGCAGTGCAGTTGTACTGCCTAGGGTATTTATCAGGACGTGTGTTCTGGAAAATGAAAAACTTTTCTTGAAGCTTTAGAGATGTCCATCTGTGTTTTTGCTTGAAGAAGGTAGAGAAGAAAATGGTGATAATTGCTGTTGAGTGAGAATATCAGATGAAATCCAGTACTTTGATGTTATGTTGTAGTTCTCCGATCTCTATGTTGGAACAACAGAAAACTAATTTCTTTGATGTTTTGTTTCAGTTTGATAAGTTTTTGCTGTATGATGATCTATAAAATCAAACTATAGCTGGGTGTATAGATTAGTGTCTATTTGATAGGACCTAAACTTTAGATTAACCTGTTATGAGATAAAGTATTTGATACACAACTTTAGTCATAGTTTTTTGCCATATAGTATGATCTGACTTGCTTTTATGTTTGAATAAACTAAATGCAATTTGTTACAAGTGTGATTTATCAGCATATTTTCCTTTGCTTCTTGAAGGACAAAACAAACCTTCACCTGCTAGCAACTAATTATTCAGTTAAGGAAAGTTCTTTAGTTCACATTTGGGTCATACCTGTCCACTTTAAAGAGCTTATTTTCCCTTGAATGAGTCAGTTTGAAGTGCAGGTTATAGTCAACTTGGACTAGTATGAACAGGAAATAAGAATGCTTGTGATTCTGAATGAATATATATATCTGTTATAATGGGTGGTAAGATTTATGCCAGCTACTGTGACAATAGCAGCAATTTCCATAGAAGTAGAGAATAATAAAACAAGGTGGTGTGCTGGAGAAATAGATGACACCAACCTTTATTGTAGAAGCTATGAAATAGGAGAGAAGAAACTGGAGAATCAAAGTAAAGCATGGTTGCTTGGTTGAAACTGGCTCTGTTGATTTATCTATACTAGTCTATTAAGGACATATCTTCCTTTTCTGTCTCTTCTCATATAAACTTTTCTGATGAGTTGGATTCTTGTCTAACTATTCAACCCAATCTCCTTATTTCTTAACTGTTTTATTTAAGAAAAACTAAAACTTCCTATGTTTTCTCATGGTAGAAGATTTTTGCACCTTTTAAGCACTTTGGTAAGGCAAAAAAAGGGTAAATCAAACAGTATTAGTTTTTTGACTTTTCAGTTCGTGATCTCTTAAAAATTGTTTAGTGTCATACCTAGTTTACCTTATGGGATTTTGAAACTCTCTATTTATTTTTTATGATTAGTGGGCAGCAACATCTCATACTTTAGCTATAATTTTGTTCTTACTGCTGTTTTATTAGCTTTTGTTGTTTATATCATGTTGGTTGGGGCTTTTTCTTTTTGAATTGATTCTTCACATGTGCTGCAGAATATTTTCCTCTTATTTCCTGATAATTTGACAAAAATTTAGTCAGATGTGGGAAGTGCATATGTGTATACGTAATTAAGCAATGGTTAATCTGCTGAAATATTTTAAAGAATGAAATGTTTAAATGAATCAAACGATCCTTACTTTCTCTGTCATTGATCTCCTCTTCTTGTGAGAAGACCTTATTTTACTGTTGCAGTTAAGCTCTAATTTGTGTTCTGCTTACTTTTCAGTATCTCCTTTGGGTTTTGTTCACTATGTCGAGTTTGGAGGAACCACTCGGTTTTGACAAGCTTCCTAGCATGAGTACTATAGATAGGATTCAGAGGTTCTCAGCTGGTGCTTGCCGGCCCACAGTAGATGATATGGGCATGGGAAACTGCTGGATCGAAGGGAGGGGTTGCAGCACATCCAATAGCTGCGAGTAAGTCAGATACTATTATCTGAAGGAGTGGTCTCCTAAGAGCACTTATATTCTCCTTTTTGTTTCGCAGAAGTTAATAATAAAATTTAGAAGTGATGGTATCAATTTTGGGACAATTTTCACTCTTTTTTATATTTTACAGTATCTGTTGTTTACATCTGTGCTTATACCTCATAATTGAAGATGTTACTTTATACCAGTCTTGGTTGACTCAAGTAGATCTTTCTGTCAAAGGTTAAATGGGTCAATTTAGTAATAGAATTTAAAACCTAACTATTGCCTGGGCAGTTTGTCCATTGATAAAATAGGATCCAGCTTTATTCTTATACTCAAGCACAGCTCAAAATCACAATCTAGCTACTCAAGGTCAACTTAATTTGGTTTTGAAACTTGACTCTGTCACAGACTCAGTCTTGAATATGAAACTCAAATAAAATTTCTAAATATGTAAATCAATGCTTGATTTATATTTTTATTTTATATTTAGAAATGTTAAAAGGTTCAAAAAGGTTTTTAGGACCACTTTATTCAAGCATTAAACTAGACTATAACTTGTCTTATTGCTTGAGTACCTAACTTCATGTTTGGTTAATAGTGAATAAGTAAAACTTGAGTTGTAATGAGCCAAGGTTGAGTAGTTTACAGGAAACTTGAGTCATTCACTTCCCTGGTCACACCTGCACCTAAACATCGGATACATCCCGACTCTCAGGGATAATGATTTCTTTTCTATTTACTCATCAAGTACTTGGGACCTTTTTCTTTTGGGTTCCTTTTGTCTTTGGTGGAACTTCCAAACATTTGATGGGCATTAGCACTTTTTTCTTTAAAATCGATTTTAGGATGTCAAAAGAACAGAAATGCGTGCTTTTAGTTTTGCCTATGAAATTTAGTGTATAATCTATATGGTTAATTGTCAATGCTTCCACTTCTTCTATTGCTTTTTATACCATAATATGTGCATGGTTTGTATTCTGCACATATCAGTTATCAATTTATTGACATTATTGAAAAATATATTTTCCAGTGAGGATTATGAAGAATATAAAGGGGAGGCATTCCCATGGAGAAGACATGTGAGGGATGCATCTGAAGGTGAAGCCTTCAACCGAAGGGCTAAAAGCTTAAGCAAGAATAGGATGAAATTTGGACATGTTTGTAAATCAAGGAACTTGCCAGATCAGCACTATAGCTCCAAGTGCACTGAAAGAGGCATAAGGGGCATAACAAATAAGGTAATAAATAACCTGAACAGTATTGTATACTTTTTCATTCCCTTGAGACTATCAGGATTTTCTGTAATATTTGTCTCCTGGATTATTAGTGGAATGTGTTTTTTCTTCTAGTTCTTCATTATCTAATATTTTTTAAGCTCTTGACTTGCTTCATCTAATACTTTTTATTCATGTGATGCAGTTTTTAAATGGTATTCCAAAGTTTGTGAAGATAGTAGAAGTTGGTCCGAGGGATGGATTACAGAATGAGAAGAATATTGTACCTACATCTGTGAAAGTTGAATTGATTCGGAGATTGGTGTCTTCGGGGTTGCCTGTTGTTGAAGCTACAAGTTTTGTATCTCCTAAATGGGTTCCTCAGGTATCATGGCTTGATAATCAAAGTAGAATTGTTTGATGCTAATTTTTTTTTCCTGGTGACTTAGTGTATTCTTTCTGCCATAGGTTCTTCTCTCGATTATCATTTGTAGCCAGATAGGTTTTTATCCTCTTTGTGCTGTCTTTGTTGGGTTTGCATAATGTATGTATTTATCTTGCATGCATATGTTAGCACTTCATTTGTGTGTATTTCAATTCAGAACCTTACATGCTTACAAATTTATTCCATGGGAAACAGTTATTGTTGGATTCAAGTGAGCTATGTGATTTGTCTCTTGCTGATATTTGAGATAACCTGCATTATATTCATTCTTTACCTTTTTTATTTCGCTAGCAATTGCATAAATTTGTGTGTGTATGGTCACAAGATACATGCAAGATACATAATTATTCTGTGGAAAACAATGATATACACAAATGTATGTATATATCTTGTATGCATATTTATCTACGCATTTGATTTTAGTTCAGAACCATACATGCTTGCAAATTTATCCCATGGAAGATACTTATTGTTGAGTATGAATGAGATACTTTACTTATCGCATGCTAATATTTGGATAATCTGCTTTTGATTTATTCTTCACCTTTTTATATAGCTAGCAGATGCAAAAGATGTAATGAAAGCAGTTTGCGACATAGAGGATGCCAGACTGCCTGTTCTAACTCCTAATGTGAAGGTTGGTAACTTTCCTTCGAATAAAAAAGAGTTACCAACATCATGTTGATGCCATATAAATTTCCTAATCTGCTGTTCATATTATTCTAGGGCTTTGAAGCTGCTGTTGCAGCAGGTGCAAAAGAAGTAGCAATCTTTGCATCTGCTTCCGAGTCCTTTTCAAAGTCAAACATTAATTGTAGCATTGAAGAAAGCCTTGCCCGTTACCGTGCTGTTTGTCTTGCTGCTAAGGAGCATTCAGTTCCTGTACGTGGGTACGTCTTCTATAACCTTATTGTCATTATTTTCATGACCGATAGCTACTATTGCTGTTTTCTTCTCTGTACTTGGATTAATAAAATGAATCTTGTTCCCCGAGTAATATCTCCTAGATTTTGCTCTCCTGTCAATTTTACACACACACACACATATCAGGAATGCTGTAGCAAATGCTTTGGCAGAAATGCAGATTTTTCAGATGTGTAGTGATATACTTTGTCTTAGTAATGAATCATTAAAAATGTCAATTTGCAAATTTTAGGCCTATTGCCTTTGAAACTTTGTTCTTTGTTTATCTTTTCTTTTCCGTTTCTAGTTGTTCCCATGAGAAGGCTTGATAATTACCTCAGCATGTTTGGCTGGTATAATAATTGTTTCAGAGTGGATATTTGAATTATAGATTGTTAATAGATTTTTGGAATTTGGTTTGTAGTTAAAAATATTCAATTATCTTTTCTGCCTTTCTAAATCTGAATCGTTGTTCTATAAAAATCAAATGCAATATAATTCTATGTATCAAAAAGAATAAATGCAATATAACTCTAGTTGGAGTATTTTGTTTGTGCTTTATTCATTTTGGCTGGTACGGTGCTTAAATTGCATGATGCTAAAAAATGTTTACAGGTATGTTTCATGCGTGGTTGGATGTCCGGTGGAAGGAGCAATTCCTCCGTCGAAAGTGGCCTATGTGGCAAAGGAACTTTACGATATGGGTTGTTTTGAAATATCCCTTGGTGATACAATTGGAGTTGGGACCCCTGGTAATGCTCTAGTCTAGACTGTCACCTTCTAGAAACTAAAGTATCTTGGTTGAGTAGGAAGCAATCACTATTAGGTTTTTTGTTGTTGCATTTGCTTTCTTTTGTTAATATTTTCTGCTTTTTATTTTGTTTTCCTCATTTAGAACTTTAAAATTATGCATTACTTTAGTTCATGTGGCGGTAATCTACAAAAAGAAAGGGGAAAAAAAGAGGACTGAAAAACATGAATATTGCAATAAAAATGAAATGAAAAAGCTAATTGCAATATCCCATTATTCCAATTCAAAATAAATTAGAACAATAGAATATTGCAAATTATTATTTTATATTCTTTTTTTCCTATTCTATATTTCATATGTTTTACAAGTTCGCATCTGCATGCATTCATACTTGCATCTATCCCATGCATGAATACAGCCATCAATCACATTAACATGTATGCATGCACCCCATTTATACAAACATGCATACCTATACACAATCCATCCGTCCAGCCTTGTTGGCACATATTCTTCCATACATGCATACTTTATAGTTATTTATGATTTCATTTCAATGAAAAGAAATGTAAAAACCAAATAGGAGTTGCTGTTTTATTTTGGGATTAACGTCGCTCTCGAAGAATTGATGGTTATCTGTAACCCCAATGCAATAAGCATGTAGAATTCTCTGAAGTTCTTGTTCTTCTCTTGGATTATATGTGAGTCAAACATTGGCCATTGGGAATTCTTAGCCATTTCTCTTTGGCACAGGTACTGTGATTCCCATGCTTGAAGCAGTAATGGCCGTTGTTCCTGCTGAAAAGCTTGCTGTCCACTTCCACGACACTTATGGACAATCTCTTCCAAATATTTTAATTTCTCTCCAAGTAAGCCTTAGAACAAACAAAGTCTAGCCATAAATCAAATCATTACATAATAATTATGCTTCTTTTGGTAGGAGTATTCTTTTTTCAGGACGTTTTAATACATGAGTTATCAATAAACTAATTTCACTTGGTAATTTTTTATCACTCACATGACTTGTTTTGAACACGGGGAGGAATTTTTTTTACTTATTTTGAAAAATTTTACTAGAGTTCTAATTTCAAGTTTAAATTTGTACTAATTATTTTTATGTTATGACAAATTGTTTAATACTTTTGTAATAATCACGCTTTTTCTTGTATTAATACACTAATGGTACTTTTGGTTGGAGTATTATTTTTTTCACATGTTAATAGTCATTGGTTAACTATAAGCTAATCACAATTGGTAATTTTTAGCCACTCACATGACTTGTTTGTAGCAAAGAGAGGAAAATTTTCCGCTTATTTTGAAGAGGTTTTATTTTTTACAAGAGTTTTTACTCATCTTTCTAATTGCATGTTTAAATTTGTATTAACTATTTTTCATTTTATGTCTTAACTATTTTAGAACACTTGTTAAATATGTTTTTTACTCATGTTATTATACTAGTAACCAAATGAGTCATTAGTTCCTTTACGGTACTGAGTAGCACACGGTTCAGAAACCTGTAATGGATAGTTGAAAGTAAGATAATGAGACTGGGATCCTTTAAAATAGTTACTGTCTCACATCATTCCATGCCACTGATTTTGGACCCCTGCCGCCACTGACAAGAAGATTGACAGTGCGGTCAGAATTCCTTCCACCCTTGCTGGGGTGGTTTTGGCTCAAATACCGAAGCTGTCCATGTTTCAAGTAGTTAGTACTGCTATAATCGGCTAAAAGTGAAAAAATATTGATTTCAAAGCTTCATTGAGATTTATTGCTAGATGAGCATATAAAATAAATTATTAAAATGTTGTTTATATGAACAGATGGGGATTAGCACAGTGGATTCATCAGTTGCTGGGTTGGGTGGTTGTCCATATGCAAAGGGAGCTTCAGGGAATGTTGCCACGGAAGATGTGGTGTATATGCTGAACGGCCTTGGTGTGAAGACGAATGTGGATCTGGCAAAGCTCATGTTGGCGGGTGAATTCATCAGCAACCATCTGGGTCGGCAATCTGGTTCCAAGACTGCCGTTGCACTGTGCCGGGTAACCGCTGATGCTTCCAAGATATGATAATTAAAGAGAATACCTATAATTATAATTCTATTTACAAGAAAAGGGGAACATGGGCTGTTCTTTAAAATGTACAATGTATAGCAATCTATACAAAATCTTTAAAAAAAAAAAACAAACTGCTTACTTAGTAGCAGTAATCTTATATTCTGGCAGTCAGTCATGTTAAAACAGTTCAAAGTATAAGGGAAAGCTATCTTTTGCATTTCTGAATTTGAATAAAACATCCCATCCATTTTAGATAACTGGAAATGATAGTTATGTAAAGCAGACTTAAAAGGAAGTTGAGGTTTAATATAAAATTATGTAAACTACACACTTCCCCAATTTTCATAAAAAGAGGGTTAGGCAATAGTATCATACTCTTTATCTTTTATAGGGAAAATTTTGGATTTCTACATGAAATAATCATCCTATCTTTTTATTTTTTTTTTTCAGAATTAATTTTAATAAAAAGAGAAAAATCTGAAAGAGGAACACTTAAGGTTTTAAAGAGAATGGAAGAGGGACGGAGTATGGATGTTGATTAGTGGAGAATAAATATTTATGACCTTTCACTTCACTCACACAGTGGTGAAAAGGTGGAGTGAATCCATATATTGCGCCAATCCAGAACTTGAATGACTTTAGCCTATGGTCACCTCATCTTACCTTTTGTTGTTTTCAATTTTTTAGTTTAATATTCTCATAGAATTTATCTAAAACCGTATTTTATTAAATTATTCTCATAGAATTTGTTTACTAAGGCTTTTAATATTTTATTTTTCTAATCAATGAATGTATTTCTCTATTAAATTAATATCTCTTTTCTCAAATAAATAAACTTGAAATTGAACTCTCTTTTAATTAAAGTGACAGGGAAATGAAAAAAATTGCTTTATTATTATTAAAACATGCTATTTGTTATGATTTACAGATAAATTTAACCAAAATGGTAAAAGAAAGAAAAAGAAATGATAAAAAAAGTAATATTTGAAGTAAAATGTAATAAATGAAATGTAACATAATAGGTTAAATATTAAATTTTCAGCTTATATAAATACATAAATACTTTTATCTTGATTTTAAAAAAATGAATAAAAATCATTAAAAATGTCAAATTATTAAGGAAACATTAAATTATCTAAAAAATAGATGATATTGAAATGACCTCACTTGAAAGTAATGTTGAAATCTATTTCGCATTACTTAATAGAAGTGCAGGGGGTTGGTTAATTATTAAATTTGATGGGAAGATCTTGACTCAACCATCAAAACAAACCATAAATTCATAACTATACTTGCAACAAATATATTTTAAAAAGGATCTAAAATGAACAACAAAATTACCACATAACATCAATTATGTTTGTATTGCAACTAAACCACGTCAGCAACCACAGTTTAAATCCAATTAACCTTAGACACTACCTTTGATTTATCCATATGTATCACACTCTACAAGCACACCTTTCTTCCTGCTGTCCTACCTAATTAAAAGCACCCCAAATTTTCAACTTTATCAATCTCAGAAACCCACCTTCCCTTGTCAAAATCCAGGTCTGAGGTCTCCTTCAGCACCCATATCTGCTGAGCTTTTCAGTTGAAAATGTCACCCTTTCAAGCACCATCACCCACCAATTCACTCTCCAAGCTTGTAGCATCCCGGTACTGCACATGATTAACAATGAAATCCAAGCCCAGCTGTTTAAGTAGTTTCAGTCACTTTGTTTCTTGTCTAGTGCAACCAGGACTCATGCTTGCAAAATCATCTCTGTTACCGTCTAAGGATTCTTGAAACTTGGATTTCACCTTGGCACTTATAGCACACAAAATGTTAGATGTGTTTATACTCCCAATTTACTAATTTAGCCATCTTAGTAAGGTTCTTGCTTCCTCAAACAAATATCATCAGGCAATAGCTCATTTTCTTCATCATGCTTCAGAGTTTCACGGTTACCACTGAAGAGTCCGGTAGACAATGTAGGGGATAGAGGTGCATGCTCACCTGCAATTATTTAAATAACATAACATTCCAATAGAGAGATTGAAGTATTTAACCCCGAGACAGATAGACTGGAGATAACAGAAAATAAATTTTTTACACACCCCTGAAGGAAGAACATCTATCAGAGTCTTTGGCTGAGTTTAACAGAATGGTACCACAAAGCACAGCAATGAAGCCACATAGTTCAGATATGATGCTTCCTGTGTTTTGACCGTCCCAATCCTGAAATATGTATAGAATCTATGTGTTATACACACTTTGGATTCATAATTCGCCTGAAGCAGAAGATATTCGAATGAAAATATGTTTATATGAATATTGGTTCAAAAGGGGATATACAGTACTAGGCTGTCCTAAATTTGGAACAGCTTAAATAGGTAAGCTGCAGAAACTGCTTCAGTATTCCATAAGAGTTTAGAAGAGTTTCCTTAGTTTATCTTTAATTTCTTTTTTGGGCACAGTAAATGAGTTTTATTTCTGAACTTAGTCCAGCCGAACCTCAATTTATGGGCTAGGACTCCCAGAGGGAGGACTGGAGCACCTAAAATCTATGCTTACTTTTTATCCAAGCCAGCTGCAGCCTATTCATTAAGTCATGACACTTTGACCTTAATTTCTCACATCTGAAACTTCACAAGGCAAAGATGATAATAGTTTTAGCAAGATGTAATCAGTAATTGATGATGCAATACCTTGAACATAATGACACTGGCAATGATTGTAAGCGATGTGAACATGACATAATAAATAGGGGACACAACTGCAGTGTTGAACGTATCAAGGGCCTGAAACATCAGAATACTTTCCAGATCAGAAACTATTTACAGAAAATCTAAAAAGAGTTGATGGCATCAACTCATATCCATGACTTATTTGAGCCAGCTTTTGAAACCAAAACCTCCTTGTACATGATAGTTTACTGCTAGCATATGTTAAATATTAAAAGCACCATACTGAACATGGAAAGACTGCCATGACCAAGGCAAATTAAACAACTAGGTGTTAGATATCAAAGAAGTTTTTCATAAAAAAATATCCTTCTTTTAGAGAACAAGAGAAACATATGCAAAACCAGGTACTTGAAACCTTCCCCCAACCAGATATCCTTAAGGAAATCTCCTCAATGCATAAAGACGGAAAGCCAAGGGACACAAATGGTTATTCTAGATATTGTTTTTAACTTTATAACCTTATCTCAAATGTGTTCAACTGTGAATGTGGTGGAAAGGATTCTAGATGACTTGGAAGAAAATATTTTACCCGAAACACAACAAAATTTCTACCTTGTTGAGATAATTCATTTGTATAATGACACATGTAGCGACAATGAACATAAAGAACCATGTCTCCAGGTAGACTAGTTGGTTCTTTCCCTCAAAGGTTAGTTTGAGTGCGGTTCCAAGGGCTTTAACACTCATCACCTGCATTTGTATTCATAAAAATAAGACAACACATTGATAACTTTTTGAAAAAGAAAATAATATAAAGACCTATTTCGGTTTTTGAAGAAGATATTATCAAGAAGACCAGTAAATGAAAAGCTCAGAAGCTCACATTTAGTCATGGTGTACTATATATTTATTAAAAGGGTAGATTTGGCTATAAAACTCCCTTCTTTAGTCATAGAAAAGTGAATATCTTGACTCTTGGATGATCACATTAACTGATGGCTTTACCTTGATCGAAGGATCAAAGCCTTATGAAACTGAAATATTTCAGGGACATTCAAAATTTTAAGATTTAAATATTTCACATTATTGAAAACTTTTTAAATTCCAAAAAATGATTATATGTCACCTATTTTGAATTTAGATAAATCAGGCAGCTTTTGAAGTTATAGTTTTACTCAATTCATAGTTGGCTATGCCAGGAAAAAAGTAATTAATTCTCTTGTCGGAAGCAAAATAAATTTGAAACAATTAGTAGTTGAAATAACATACCGAGAGAGATCCCATTAATGAACAAATGCCTGTGAAAACCAACACATTTGTATGCCCACATCTTGGTGCAAAATATAAGATCAAAAGGACGACCAATACAATAACTGAGCCCAGATAGAGTAAAAATGCTGTAATGGAAAGGAAACAGCATTATTTGATGATTTAACATGAAAAAGAGACAACCGAGAAAGCTGGTTGAGGGTGACAACTAACCTGGTTGTGTAGCCATAGCCCATATCTCCTGAACAGAAGCGATAGGGCTCTCTTGTGGTGCGTGGATAACTATTATGACTGAACCTGAGATACACATAACGCATCCTAAAACCCCTAGCTGATGTAACTTCTCCTTCAACATGAAGTGAGCCAAGACAGCACTGAGGCACACAATTCAAAGTTCTGAAAGTCAAGGGATGAAGAAAAAGAAAAGAAAACATTAACCAATATAAGATATTACCTTACAATAATGCTTAATGCACCAAGAGGAGTAACAAGAATTGCTGGAGCAAATGCATACGCGACAAAGTTTGCAACCTCTCCAACAATCACTGCATCAAAATATTATACACAAAAAAAGGGTATTCTACAAAGAATCAGTTTAAGGACAAAACGCAACCAATTTATTTATCACCAGAACAATTGTCCAATTTCATGATATTTCCTGCATTATTGCATCTGTTGCTACAATTCTAACCCCAAAATCCCACCTAACACCCTATGTGTATATATATTGTCATTTTATGCAACCGAAATAATTACCCGAGGACATAAAACATCAAATTATACAAAGCAATAATATTCAAATAAGTTATAACAACACAAATTCATTCACCTTTGACATGAAAATTTTACATAATCAACAAAAAGGATGAGAAATTTTGATAGCGACAAAGCAAAAAAGAAAGGTAATTTGAAAATTAAATTACATATCAGGCATTTAAATCATAACTCAGAACAAGAAAAAGAGAGAGAAAGACGAAAACAAGATCCCAACATACTTGTGACCATGCCCAACCACCATAAAGGCTCCAAAAGATATGCATATCCACCATAACCTGCAAAACTCCAAAGAATCAAACGCATACACGAAAAACCCAAATTAAGACGAAAAGGAGTAAACCCCCAAAAAAGAAAAAGGAAGGACAAACCGGCTCTAACACCAGAAACAGCAGCAGCTCTTCTAAGACCTTTCTTTTTAATGATAAAACTTGCTCCAATAAACCCACTGGACAACAATGCCAAAATAAACCCTCTTAGATTGTCTTGAGACATACCCATCTTTTGTTCAAAAGATTTCCAGGATGCTTCTGTTTTTTTTTTCTTGGTTTACTACTACTATTCATTGAAATCCTTCAATCATGCCTTGCTCTTTTGCTTACCTGTTTTGTCTTGTGACAATGGGAATGAATTTGCTCTACCTTTTTTAATTTAATATAAAACGTGGGACAGTTTACAATGTAACGCTTACACAGCTAATTAATGTATCAGCTGATTGATCTGTTTATTATTATTACTACATCCGGATTCAACTTTTAATTTTTTAAAATAATATTATTTTGTATAATTAATTAGTCACCAAATTATTTTGGGTCTTACTCAAAAAATAAAATTACAATTATGATAAACATTGTTTTCAACTAATATCTTTTTTTTTTTCAAATTTCAATGATACATATATTTTAAGAAAAAACCCCAGATTTTAATTTTTTTTTTCAAATATACTATTTTAATGCCAATTTTTATTTGGTTTTATTTTTATGAGAATACTTTATTTCATAAACATCAAAAAGCTTTATAAAAGTTTAGCATGTACTTTTTTTAAAAAAAAATAATACACTTGTAAAAAATAAACATATTAAGAAAAATAAACATTTTCTTGTATATAGAGTAACCACCAAATGAGTTGTTTAAACACAATGAACATAAATATATTCAATGCAGGTATCGGATTTCTATTTAAAAAATTGGCATATATTTAGATTTAGATTTAAAAGAAATTATATAGAGTTTCCAACTCCACAAATTAGACTACCACTATTCTTAAGCATAAGACTGACAAAATAAAATAAAATATGAAACATGCATACAAATTGACAGGTCTAGCTGAAGCATGTGAAGAGTTAGATTCAGAAACAGCTGCAGATATCTTGTCTACATTTATAAATTAGTCTATTAGGAGAATACAACTTGGTGTAAAATGTTACATCCAAGGTTCAACTGAATCCCATATAATTCTCAAACAGTCCACTGCGTATCGAATACGTTAGGGGAGCATACCCTCATGAGGACAAGCCTGATAATGATAACAACAATAATAGTACCCGAAAATGGAACCAAATGATATGATGTAAGCTCTAACCTTTCACCACCAATAGAATGGCTTCATATAGAAAAATGAACGTTCAAGCTCTGTAGCAAACCTACTTTTTCTTCTGTGGAAACTAGTCATTTTGAGTTCCGTATCGACATTTGACTTCCTTACCTTCGATGAGTCTCTCCACAGCATCTGAAGGAAGGCCAATCATATCCAATGTCTTCTCCCACACTTCGAATGAAGTCTCGACACTGTGTGCTTCTTCAGAAGGATTTGTAGGACGACAGTCTTGGGAAATGAATGCACAAACGGGCCACTCATCGGCTTTCAGCAACTCACAGTACTCTGGAATCTGGGGATCTGTAGCCGAGAAAAGGGCACTCCTAGAACCTACATTGATATCGAGTGACGGAAAAATTAGCTCCCAATTCCCCTTATTCCTGTTTCCACTAAAGTTTCTCTATTCTAGTAATATGTTATCAGAAACTATTTTCTTTGCCTCACAGCAAAACCCTTTAATACATGAAAAATCTTCAATAAATTGGGAATCCAAATTTTTAAATAACTTGAAAAAGTTTGAACTTACAATTAAAATAGGCCCGAAAAAAAATTATGCCAATTTTCAAGGTTGAACAATGACTGATTAAATCGTATATAGATACTATTCCAAATGAATGCTGTTTTGTTATTTATTCAACCACTGCATTCCGATCTATCCACTTTGACCATTTTTTAATCACTTTTAAATAGAACATTGCAAGTTTCACATAAAATCTAAACCTTATTCACTGTTATGAAGGAAAATTGCAAAGAAATTTATTGTTAGTGCAATAGAAAAATGTTTGTGCCAACATCTTAAACTGAAGGAATCATAAACTCTTGATGGTGTCAGGTGTGCAGTCAAGCCTCAAGTTTCAGTCTAAAGATCAAGTCAATTCAGTTTTCTTCAGCTTTCTAAATTATAAGGCTTGTGCATATCACCACATTCATTGCAAGAGTAAGTAGTTGTTCTACTTGAAAGAAACCTAAAGAACAGGTCCCATGGTGATTTGTGAAATTGTTAGTGTTTTAGAAGATTCAATATTTGAAGGAGCAGCTAATACCAGAAACTAGTTTCAGGTGCATCAATGCTTCTTAAGCCTAGATGGAAAAAGGGAAATATTTGATCAAATATTGTCAGTACAATGGCAAGTGTCTCATCCTAAAAGGCTGGGTAGTTACGCACCATATTGATAGCAGGTCTTGCTAGTGGGGAAAAAAAATCATTTATATCATTTTACCATTATGAATTAAGGCCAACACAAGGGGACTTGATATATGGTGATAATCTTTGCAACCATTCAGGTGGGGAAGAAGTTGAAACAATTAGTGAAGATGTAAAGCAAGCTTGAATTGCATACAATGAATAAACCACATATAGTAGCTAATAATTCTCGTTATACAAAAGACTGCAAAGGCCATTGACAAGAACAAATAATCCAATCACTGCACAACAGCAAAAATGCATACTGAACATTGAAGTTCACACCCCTATATTGAAGTAATGGAAGGCTTATGGAATGACTCCACTTGATTTATTAACAGAAACCTTTATTTATAGAGGTAGGCATAGATGATTATACCCCGCAAGATTGATGGTCGGTAGAGCAACAATCTTGGATTGATGATAACAATAAATCCTAAGATTGCGTTATTATGCCCCCGCAAGATTGATGGTAAAAAAAAGGTGGATTTTTCAATTGAGGATGTTGAAATGACGAACTCTTGTTGTGAGTTACGACAACATAGAACTGAATTTAAGATGTAGTTTGACATCCATTAGGCAAGGCTTGATTGGTTGGTTTTGGTGAATAAGAGTTGGTGTTGTTTCTGCCGAAAAAAGTAAATAGTTGGAGCTATATGAAAATGCAAGAATATGCTCGTTGAGTGAAAGGATTAAAAAAAGGCATATAGGCCAAGATCGAAACCATGTCATTGGACAAAAGGCTAGGATACCATATGGAAGTAATGGGATGCTTATGGAGTGACTACACTTGATTTATTAATAGAAACCTATATTTATAGAGGTAAGCATAAATTACATTTAAAATATAGATAAGATAAAACAATAATTTAAAACAATTCAAAACTAGGATAAAAGATAATAACAACTTTATTTGAATATTTTAAATCCTAAGATTACATTATTACCCTAATCTGTAAAATTGTTATCATTTCACTGACTCCTATGTGTTAAGCCATGTAATACAAATATACAATCATGTTTCACAATGTTCTGTGATCAAACTCGCTTAACATTTTAAAACCAGAAATCCTCAAAAAGCAAAGGTATTCATCAACCTAGCATTGCCTGTTAGATTTAACTGTTTGATTGAGAGAGAGGATGTTGTTCTCTACATCATTGTTTGAAAAAATCTCTTATGGTTTTCTTAGGTGGATAGACAAGTGCTTTTATGGAACATAAAGGCCTCCAGTGCAAAACTTAAGTATCTAAAAATGTTGTGGAGTATACTTAAGTTTTTAGATACTTAAGTATCTAAAAAGCTCCAGTTGACAATCAGTTATGACGTGTAAAGGGGGAAGAGGGATGAAAAGGACCAAAATAATGTATGGAGTGATGTGGGAAAACTGTAAAAAGAATGCAGGAATTAAATTCAGGAATTTATTCTCTGATTCATTCCTTGTAATCAAGGATTGGATATAGGGGAGACTTTAGTAGAGATTAGCAGCAGATATTTTCGAGATAAATTATTGATCCTGTATTTAGTTTGTTTCCCTAATTAGCCTAGGTTTTGTAAAATGCATATGTACATTCTTTTAACTCCGTACATACAAGACAGAATTAGAATTTCTCTTTTCAGTTTCTGACACATCTTTTCAATCCATTTCAGTTCACAACATGGTATTAGAGCCAAATTGGCTTCCTGTGACATTTATTCACTGAATTTCTTGGTGCTCTTTACAGAGTTTTTTTTTTTTTTTTTGGTAAATAAAATAAAACAAACGCTTAAATCGAAAATCTAAGCAAACGATATCATTACAAGACGATAACAAACTTTGAAAGCTAACTATGCTCTAAAACTTCCATTCTCCTTACCAAGGAAGAATTCAAAACTGTCAATTCCCATCTGGAATAACTTTGACCACCTCTAGGCTATCTGTGCATATTATCACTTTATCAAGACCTCGCCTGTGAATGAGCAATTAACCCTCCAAAATCCCCCATAGTTCAGCATCAAACACTGAGCACTCCCCCAAATAATGATTATATCCAAGGATCCACCTTCCATTATGATCACGCACCACTCCCCCTGCCGAAGCAAAACCTGCACCTGGCTTAACCACCCCATCAGTATGTAAGTGACACCAATTTCCTATAGAAGGATGGCCTACTTCGGTTACATGTTGTCCAAATGAGTTCTTCATATTAGCCAAGACATATTGTTTCGCTCGACTAACAAAAACTTTTACAATCTCACTAGAATTCCAAGATATTCCTTGAAAAATGAATAAGTTTCTATTTTTCCAAAGACGCCAAACAATCAATCCAATTAAGCAAGACCAACTAATCCCAATATTAAGCATCCATAAATGATCGTTTAAATTATTTTCCAACCATTCAATTAAATTTTTGAAGTAAAAATTACCTTGTTTGCTATTAGGCACAACCTGACTCCAAACCTCTTTAGCGGTTGGGCAATCTCTAAGCACATGTAAAATATCTTTTGACTCATTGTGGCAAAACGAGCAAGAGGGATCCTATCCAATTCCTCGCCATACTCTTTCCTCATTAGTAAGGATTCGTTGTTTAAAAACAAGCCAAAGGAACACCCGGACACATTGTGGACCTTTATACATCCAAGGGACTTTCCACCTACTATTTCTAGTGCTCCACGAATTCTTCCGAATAGTCCGATACGCACTTTTAACAAAGAATGACCCTATTTGAGTATTCAACCAAGTGATTTGATTTGGACCCGCTGAAGGATGGGGAAAGGGTATGCTCACAATTCTTTTAATAGATTCCTCTGATAGCCATACACGGAATAGTTCAAGATTTCATGTACTTTCTCCTGTTACCATTTCGTTAAGTCGACAGTCTAGTACAAGATTACGATGAGAAGATATTTGTTTAAACAAAGGCCCTAAGTGTGGTATCCAAGAATGCTTCCAACACCAAACAGAACGACTATCTCCTACAGACCACACTAAATTTTCACAAAGTAAAAGCCATATCTTAGCAAGAGCTCTCCAAAGGAAAGAACACCTCCCTCTCGCTATACTGTCTGGCATCTTCTCCTTCATGCCATGCTTCGAATGAAGAATATGAACCCATAAAGCATTATCTTTTGAGACTATATCGAAACCCAACTTCATCAAAAAGGAAGCATTTTGATCCTCCAAGTGCTGAAATCCAAGACCACCATAAGCATGAGGTTGACACACAGAACCCCAGTTGACTAAATTCATCTTTCCATTCGATGCTCCCCAAATAAATTGTCTGACTAAACTCTCGATTTCCGCACAAATGCATTTAGGTAACATCATGGATTGTATAAAATAATTAGGTATAAAAAGGAGTACAGATTGCGCTAAAGTAACTCTACCTTCAAGAGAGAGTTGTCTGGCATCCCAATTATATCAACCACAAACCTCAAAGTACTACTCGTCACTTTATCATGAAATAAAAGCACTCCCAAATAAGTTCCGAGATTCTGTACCTTCTGAAATTCAAGTATAGAGCTAATCATGTCCCTTAGCTCCTCATCAACACCACTAGAAAAGAAAATATTAGTCTTGCAAGCGTTGACCCGATGCCCCAAAAAAGCACATAAATTATTCAGAGTTTCCTTAAGAACCCGAGCTTGTTTCAAATCTGCTTTAGAAAAGATAACCAGGTCATCAACAAAGAAAATGTGAGATAACTCCGATCCAAATCGAGATAGCCGAATGAGATACCATCTACCACTACAAATAGCCGAATGAATACTATAACCCAACCATTATATACAAAGCACGAACTGGTATGGAGACAAAGGTTACCTTTACCGAATCCCTCTAGCAGGTTTAACCTTTGCGTAGGAACCCCATTCCACAAAATCTGCATAGTGGAATTAGAAATAGCAGACATGATTACCTTTCTAAGATAATTCGGTATACCAACCGATTTTTGGGAAACATCAATAAAGTCCTAGCAAACCCTGTCATATGCTTTCTCTAAATAGATTTTGACAGTCATCCATCGTTTCTTATTCTGTTTCCCTCCCATAGAGTGGAAAACCTCCTGCGCAATTATGACGTTATCTGAAATGTTCCTTCCTGCTATAAAATCGACTTGCTCTTGTGCAATGATTTTAAGAAAAACCATTTTGAAACGATTAGCTATAATCTTCATAATCAACTTTTATAAGACAGAACACAGACTTATAGGACGAAATTGTGAAAGATTCTCTAGATTAGAGACCTTAGGGATAAGGACAATAAGAGTATTATTTAACCCTAGATCAATAATTTCACCATCAAACACCCTCTTCACCCAATTACAAATAGTGCTTCCAACCACTCCCCACTGTTTTGGAAAAATAAGACGTGAAAACGATCACTCCCCGGAGCCTTCAAAGGAGCCATATCGATGAGAGCAATTCTTACTCATCCGAAACTGTTTTACTTAGAAAGTCTATCACACTAATTGAGCTGTGGGAATGAGCTAGGTGGTAAACCTCTCATTGATACCGACACTTCCCCATATAACTTCTGGAAGTAAGTAATCATTTCATCCTGAATATCCTCTGGGTCATAAATCCATTCTCCAGCTTGATTTCGAAAGATATTAATTCGATTGAACTTCCTCCTTTGAATCGTACAGCTATGGAAAAATCTAGTATTCCGATCTCCCAAACTAAGCCAGTCACATCGAGTTTCTTGTTTCCACAATAATTCTTCACGATGAAGTACGGAATCTAATTCCTCTCTTAACTCCATCTCCTATTAAAGTTAGTAATTAGAATCCGAATGTTCCATCTTTTTTTTAATACCAAATAAAGTACTAATCAATTTTCTTTTATGAGTGCCAATGTGCTCATAGATCGATTTGTTCCAATATTTGATATTGGCAGAGAACTGAGCAAGGGAATCGAACATACTACCATTAAATTTTCACTTCTCTTTGATAAACTCAAAAAAACTTGAATGTTCAATCCACCCAGCAAGGAAACGAAAAGGTCGACCTCTTGGCAAATTAATCTTTGGCCTTAGAGAAAGACAAAGAGGCCTATGATCCGATTTAAGTCTTGGAAGATAAGTAACCAAACAGTTCGAAAACGCCCTTACCCAAGCATCATTTCCAAGAGCTCTATCAAGTCTTTCAAAAATTCCTCCTCTATGCCAAGTAAAAATGGTCCTCTAAATCCCAAATCTTGCAAATCAATTGACTCAACAAACTCACCAAAAGACGGACATCTCCTACCTTGTGCCCTCCCCCCTTGTTTTTCGCTAGTGGAAAGGATTGCATTAAAGTCCTCAATTGCCATCCATGGATGTGGCTCAAAAGGGACGACAGACTTCAATTCTCTCCAAAGCATTTTCCTTTTCATTCTATCCGAACTGGCAAAAACAAAAGCTATAAAAATACAGTGATCTTGAGAGCTGCTACAAACTCGAGCCAAAATAAACTGCGGATGGTTACGAACTACCTCCACCCTAACCGATTCTTTCCAGTCGACCCAAATAACACCATAAAAACCAACTGCTTCTACCCGATAAGACTATTGAAACCCTAGATTATCAATAATAGCATCTGCTTTAAAACCACTAACCCTTGTCTCCAAAAGACTAACAATGTCAGGTCTAAATTCTGAATTATATTCCCGAAAAATACGATGAAATTTTTGCTCGCGACCCCTAATAGTTCAAAGAAAAAATAGACATTCAGATCCATAAATAAATAAAAGACCAAGGTTTACCGACCTTCACTGTCGACCAGCAATATTAGCTTCCAGTTTCGTATCAACTAAACTAAGACCTCTCGTACCACCTTCATTTCCAAGTTGAGAATAGATACTGTCCACCATATTATTAATCGAATCCGAAATTGGTATCCGATTATTACTTGACAACTTGAACCGATTTAAAAGCAAGGATTTAATTCAAGGATTTACTTTCTAATTTATTCCTTGTAATCATGGATTGGATTTAGGACAGATTTTAGGAGAGATTAGAAGCATATTTTAATGAGATATAGCAAATTTTTTAAATAAATTTTATTGATTATGTATTTAATTTATTTCCCTAATTAACCTAGATTATGTACTATAATGTATGTACTTTTCTCATAAATTATAAGACAAAATTCAGAAATTCTCTTTTCAATTTCTAGCACCTCTTTTTAGCCTTTTCAATTTACAATAAGTGGTTACATTCTTAGTTTTGAGTTAGAAATAGAATGTTTGGGAGTTGAATGATCCTTCCAAAAGATTATAATAGACTTTTAAGCAACAATAATTTGTCTGCAAGGGAGGAAGATGGAAGAAATAGATAGATGGTGATAGATGGATAATTAAACATTCATGGGAGGCTCTTTTCATGGAGGACCTTGAATGGTTTTTTATTAGAGTTTATAGATAAGAGAAAAGAGAGGTACCCCTTTAGCTAATCTATTAGAAGACTTTATGGGAGGGTCCTTGACTTCTATGTAGTTAGGAGGAGATTTAGTTCCCTGGATTCTCTATATGAAAATAACTTTTTTTCTAGAGTGGGAAAGGAGCTTTGAACCCAGGCTTAAGAAGGGAACTAATGCACTTAACGTTGAGCCAAATGCTCTAGTGTGTCTACATTGAAAGAGTTCCACAGACATGGAGAATGCAAGTATGAACAATGCTTTGAACTTTGTTCAAGTAACACCCTAGGCTATTTTCTTCACAATGGTAGAAACTTTTATAACCTAAGCTAATCAAGGGACTAATCAGTAGGTATATGGAAATAATAAAATAAAGTCATAGGTTGTTCTTGTACCCCTAAAATGAAAGCTAAAATCTTATTTTATTTTTTTTCTTCTTGATGTTTAAGTGTCAATAGTATGGTCATAATTTCTGGTTTAATGGAGATTGCAGATTTTATTTTTAGAATCTTACTTAGGTTTTTCATTATCTTATTGGGTTATAATATTAAGTTGTGAACTTTCTTTATTGAATCTAATGATTTATTAGAAGCCTAATAAAAATACTAGTTCGAATCAAGTTTGAATTTCTTTTAGGTTCAGATTTTCTACAAATAAATGCACTCTTTCTAATGAGAAAATATTCAGAGAAAATTTCTAGTGTTGTTGTTTCCGTTATCTATCTTATGCAATCAAACTTAGGTATGAATCTTAAAAAAGCTTTGAAGCTTTTCTCTTAACTTATCAAACTTAGGTATTTAATTTATTTCCCTAATTAACCTAGATTATGTACTATAATGCATGTACTTTTCTCATAAAATATAAGACAAAATTCAGAAATTCTCTTTTCAATTTCTAGCACCTCTTTTTAGCCTTTTCAATTTACAATAAGTGGTTACATTCTTAGTTTTGAGTTAGAAACAGAATGTTTGGGAGTTGAATGATCCTTCCAAAAGATTATAATAGACTTTTAAGCAACAATAATTTGTCTGCAAGGGAGGAAGATGGAAGAAATTGATAGATGGTGATAGATGGATAGTTAAACATTCATGGGAGGCTCTTTTCATGGAGGACCTTGAATGGTTTTTTATTAGAGTTTATAGATAAGAGAAAAGAGAGGTACCCCTTTAGCTAATCTATTAGAAGACCTTATGGGAGGGTCCTTGACTTCTATGTAGTTAGGAGGAGATTTAGTTCCCTGGATTCTCTATATGAAAAGAACTTGTTTTCTAGAGAGGGAAAGGAGCTTTGAACCCAGGCTTAAGAAGGGAACTAATGCACTTACCGTTGAGCCAAATGCTCTAGTGTGTCTACATTGAAAGAGTTCCACAGACATGGAGAATGCAAGTATGAACAATGCTTTGAACTTTGTTCAAGTAACACCCTAGGCTATTTTCTTCACAATGGTAGAACCTTTTATATCCTAAGCTAATCAAGGGACTAATCAGTAGGTATATGGAAATAATAAAATAAAGTCATAGGTTGTTCTTGTACCCCTAAAATGAAAGCTAAAATCTTATTTTATTTTTTTTCTTCTTGATGTTTAAGTGTCAATAGTATGGTCATAATTTCCTGGTTTAATGGAGATTGCAGATTTTATTTTTAGAATCTTACTTAGGTTTTTCATTATCTTATTGGGTTATAATATTAAGTTGTGAACTTTCTTTATAGAATCTAATGATTTATTAGAAGCCTAATAAAAATACTAGTTCGAATCAAGTTTGAATTTCTTTTAGGTTCAGATTTTCTACAAATAAATGCACTCTTTCTAATGAGAAAATATTCAGAGAAATTTTCTAGTGTTGTTGTTTCCGTAATCTATCTTATGCAATCAAACTTAGGTATGAATCTTAAAAAAGCTTTGAAGCTTTTCTCTTAACTTATCAAACTTAGGAATTTAATTTATTTCCCTAATTAACCTAGATTATGTACTATAATGTATGTACTTTTCTCATAAAGTATAAGACAAAATTCAGAAATTCTCTTTTCAATTTCTAGCACCTCTTTTTAGCCTTTTCAATTTACAATAAGTGGTTACATTCTTAGTTTTGAGTTAGAAATAGAATGTTTGGGAGTTGAATGATCCTTCCAAAAGATTATAATAGACTTTTAAGCAACAATAATTTGTCTGCAAGGGAGGAAGATGGAAGAAATTGATAGATGGTGATAGATGGATAGTTAAACATTCATGGGAGGCTCTTTTCATGGAGGGCCTTGAATGGTTTTTTATTAGAGTTTATAGATAAGAGAAAAGAGAGGTACCCCTTTAGCTAATCTATTAGAAGACTTTATGGGAGGGTCCTTGACTTCTATGTAGTTAGGAGGAGCTTTAGTTCCCTGGATTCTCTATATGAAAAGAACTTTTTTTCTAGAGAGGGAAAGGAGCTTTTAACCCAGGCTTAAGAAGGGAACTAATGCACTTACCGTTGAGCCAAATGCTCTAGTGTGTCTACATTGAAAGAGTTCCACAGACATGGAGAATGCAAGTATGAACAATGCTTTGAACTTTGTTCAAGTAACACCCTAGGCTATTTTCTTCACAATGGTAGAACCTTTTATAACCTAAGCTAATCAAGGGACTAATCAGTAGGTATATGGAAATAATAAAATAAAGTCATAGGTTGTTCTTGTACCCCTAAAATGAAATGTAGAAACAATAATCTGATTACTACTACTGTTAATTAGCTTACAAGTATAAAAAGAGATAAACTATCCTAAGGAAGGAAATAATCCCTAAAAAGCTGTAATTGTCCTAAGAATCAAGAACTATGATTAGTTCCTATTTACGTAAGATTTCCTTAGTAATCTATCCTTAATTCTAGGAATTCCAACACTCCCCCTCAAGCCGGTGTGTAGATGTTTATCAACCCCAACTTGCCAACATGTTCTTCAAACATGTTTTTATTTAAGCTTTTGTCAACATATCCGCAACATGTTGTCCGGTAGGAAGATAGGTAACACTCACTTCGCTTTGAGTGTACTTTCTCTTTATGAAGTGTCGGTCTATCTCAACATGTTTGGTACGATCATGATGCACAGATTGTGAGCTATACCGACAAAGACTTGGTTGTCACAATGCAATGCATAGGTCTATTATAAGGAACCTTTAGTTCTCTCATCAGCCTTTGTATCCAAATTCCTTCACAAATACCATGCGCTAGTGCTCGATACTCGACTTCCATGACCGCTGCGTGCTACCACAGATTGCTTTTTACTCCTCCATGTCACTAGATTACCCCAAACATAGCCGCAATAACCACTGGTTGACTGTCTCATTAATGAGATCCTCGCCTGATCGAGATCGATATACACTTCCACATTTCTGCTGTCATTTTTCTTGAAATATAGGCCCTTGCCAGTGAGTTCCCTTTAGGTATCTAAGTATCCGATATGCAAACTTCTAGGTGTTTCTCCCTTGGGGCATGCATATATTGACTTATGACGCCGACACTAAAAGCAATGTCGGTCGAGTGTGAGCCAAGTAGATAAGTCTCCCTACTAGGCGTTGATACCTCCCCTATCAACTTCTTCTCCATCTTCATCAAGACTAACTTGAGATTAAACTCCATAGGAGTTTCACCGGTTTACACCCCATCAACCCAACTTCTGACAAAGAATTCAAGGACATATTTCCTTTGGGAAATAGAAATACCTTTTGAGACCTTGCTATCTCCATACCTAAAAATATTTAAGATTTCCCAAATCTTTAAGTTCAAATTGCTCCAAGAAACTCTTTCAATCTCCCAATTTCACTTGTATCATCTCCTGTCACTATTATATCGTCCACATAGACAATTAAGATGCAACATTTTCCTTGTTCCAATGCTTGTAGAACATGGTGTGATCTCGCTGTGTCCTTGAGTATACTCCTCGCTCATCATGGCTTTCGCCGTCGACTAAACCGCGCCTTCTTGGAGATTGTTTCACCCATTGCATACAAAGACTTTTTCAACTTACACACTTGGCCCTTTCTTTCTTCAAATCCGGTGGGAAGTCCATGTAAACTTCTTCATTTAACTCTCCATTGAGAAAAGCATTTTTACATCCAATTGAGTCAATTGCCAATTAAGATTGACAAAGAATGGACAAAAGGACTCTAATTGTGTTAAGTTTGGCAACCTGCAAATGTCTCTTCATAATCAAGCCCATAAGTTTGAGTGAATCCCTTAGCCACAAGACGAGCCTTGTATCGGTCAATCGGCCATCGGTTTAAATTTAGTAGTAAAAATCCATTTGCAGCCTACTGGTTTCTTTCCTTTAGGTAGATCCGAAACTTCCCACGTTCCATTATTTTTGAGGGCCTCCATTTCTTCCATCACGGCTTGTCTCCATTCAGCTGACTTAAATGCTTCTTCTATATTTTTTGGAGTTTTAATAGAATCAACATTATTCACAAAGGTTTGATAAGACTTAGACAAGTTTCCATAGGATACAAACCGAGAGATAGGGTGTTGAGTGCGACTCCTCGTGCCTTTCCTCATTGCAATTGGAAGATAGATGGATGGTGATCCTTCCTTTCGTAATGATCCTCGGTTGAAGATGGGAGTGGCACTGCAGATGACGATTCGGGGACGTCGAATACGTCCGGAATAAACTGCGCAGTCGGGCACTGTTGTTGCTTTGCTTTCCTTGATCGTGGACTGCTTGGTGATGGTGTTGTTATCAAGAATTATAGTGCTAGGTTCTTGCGGTATAGGAGGAACAATAACGATGTCTAGGTTGGGTTTAGGCTTAGTGATAGTGGTGGTAGGTCCAGCGGTATGATGAGAAGGGTATTAAGGTTCTCATCTTCATTAAAAGTCTCCCCACGAAGATGAGAAGCTCTAAAGAAAGGTTCGGTTTCAAAGAAGGTGACATCCCGAGAACAAATAGTCGGTGCAAGGTTGGTGAGTAACATTTATATCCTTTTTGAGTGGGGAATACCCAACAAATATACAGTGTGGGCTCGAGGATCAAGTTTGGATTGATTTGGTTGATGATTATGGACAAAGGCTTTGCAAACCGAATATTTTTGGTGGAAGGTTAGGAACATGAAATAGAGGAAAGGATTTGTGAAGAGTGTTTAGAGGTGTTTGGAAGTTTAGGACTTTTGATGGCATTCGACTTATTAGGTAGCAGGCAGTAAGAACAGCTTCGCCCCATAAATATTTTGGGACATTCATGGTGAACATTAAGGCCCGAGCAACATCAAGGAGATGTCGATTTTTCCTCTCGAGATCCCATTCTGTTGGGGGTATTTGGACATGAACTCGGTGAATGATTCCTTGATCTGAAAGGTATGAACTTAGGACAGAATTAAAGTATTCTCTCCCGTTGTCTGTGTGGAGAGTTTGGATGGTAGAGTTGAATTGGGTTCGAACCATTGAGTGAAATTTTTGAAAGGCTTTGGGTGTTTAAGATTTTTCTTTTAAAAGGTAGACCCAACATACCCTAGTGTGATCATCAATAAAAGTAATGAACCACTTAGCACCAGTAATGTTTTTCACTCATTTAGCTCCCCATAAGTCACTGTGTATTAATGAAAAAGGTTTGGATTGAGTGTATGGTTTTAAAGGGTATGGAACACGGGTATGTTTGGACAATTCACAAATATCACACTTTAAGGAATTTATTTTCTTATTTCGAAATAACAGCGGAAGATGCTTTTTTAGGTACAAAAGATTTGGATGTCCTAACCTACGGTGCCATAGCATAATAGTATCCTCTTTTGCAATAGATAGAGCTAATCCCCTTGTGTGTTTGTCTTTATTCCACACATACACCCCATCATCAACCTTAGCGATGCCAATCATCCTCCCGATTTACATTCTGTAATTTACAACCAATTGCGTAAAAAATTCAAGCAAGCATTTTCCCATCTTTAGTAAGTTTACTTATTGAAAGTAAATTACGAGGATAAGTTGGGAACATATAGAACATTATCAAGGGAGAAATTCTCTGTTATTTTTATCGTCCCTATTCCAAATACAGTGTGAGTATGAACCATCAAAAATCCCGATTCGGGACTTGTTATGACAGTGGTGGTGTAAGTTTGGAATAGAGTGAGGTTACTGTCATGTGGTCCAAGCACCCGAATCTAGTATCCAAGAGGATTGGTTATTAGATTCAAGAGCAATATTGAGAGCGATTACCTTGAGTGGCTAAATTCCCATGACCAAGAGAGGTACTAAGAATTTTATGGAGATTTTCGAGTTGAGTCTTGGTTAGCGCACATCCAAAGACCTCATCTGCAGATTGGAAGAAACCAGGCGCTTTTCTTGTCTTTCTGTTTCTTATCGGGATAACCATGGAGTTTAAAACATTTTTCCTTTGTGTGACCAACACGGTTGCAGATGCAGCTACACCATGGTCCATTCAATCCGGACTCATTTCCAAAGACGAGGTTTTTGTGTTTGAGGACCTTTGGACACAAGAGCAAAGCAGATTCAGAGGGTCGATCTCAAGAGATTATCGATTTGGGTTCTCCCATCATGACAAGACGATGTTTCTCTTCTCTTCTTACTTCCTGCAAAAGCTTCAAAGAATGGTTGGGAGAGGTGATCCGCCTAAAATTCTCCCCTGACCTCGTCTAACTCATGCCTCACCCCGGTTAGAAACTCATAGAGACGTTCGTTGTTGAGGTGAGTCATAAACCTAGTGTGTTCTAGGCCTTCCCCCAATCACCCTCATAGTACATATCTAACTCCCGCCACAAGATTTTCAGATTGTTGTAGTAGTGAGTTACCTCAAGTGTCCCTTGTCGAGTGTCTCTCAACTTGAGTTTGATCTCAAAACACGGGAAGCGTTTCCAAGATCGGAGTAGTTCTCTTTGACCGCATCTCACATGTCTTTTGCGATCTTGAAGAGAAGGTAAGTTCGACTTATATGGCCTTCCATCGAATTGATCACCATGCCATAACAATGGAGTTATTGAGTTCCCAAGTAGCATAAGTAGGGTCTCACTTCGTTCGGTCGTGGAAGTTCTCCATTGATGTATCCTAATTTGCCTCGCCACGGATCACCATAAGAACAGATTGAAACCATTGTAGAAAATTCTTCCCATCTAGTCGATGACTAGTGATCATAAGTGAAGAATTAAGATCACTTTGATTGACAGATCGTTAATATTCTCGAGACATTTGTGACATCTCGCTTGAGACAAGGCTTCATTAAGGTCACCCATGGGAAAAAAAAATTGAGGATTTTTAGGAAAATGGAAGAGAACTCGGAGGAATTTTTAGGAAGATGAATGAGAGGATCGAAAAATTCCTAAAGCTCTGATACCATGTAGAAACTTTAGTAACTGATTACTACTACTTAATTAGCTTACAAGTATAAAAAGAGATAAACTATCCTAAGGAAGGAAATAATCCCTAAAAAGTCTGTAATTGTCCTAAGAATCAGTAACTATGATTAGTTCCTATTTACAGAAGATTTCCTTAGTAATCTATCCTTAATTCTAGGAATTCCAACATGAAAGCTAAAATCTTATTTTATTTTTTTTCTTCTTGATGTTTAAGTGTCAATAGTATGGTCATAATTTCCTGGTTTAATGGAGATTGTAGATTTTATTTTTAGAATCTTACTTAGGTTTTTCATTATCTTATTGGGTTATAATATTAAGTTGTGAACTTTCTTTATAGAATCTAATGATTTATTAGAAGCCTAATAAAAATACTAGTTCGAATCAAGTTTGAATTTCTTTTAGGTTCAGATTTTCTACAAATAAATGCACTCTTTCTAATGAGAAAATATTCAGAAAAAATTTCTAGTGTTGTTGTTTCCGTAATCTATCTTATGCAATCAAACTTAGGAATGAATCTTAAAAAAGCTTTGAAGCTTTTCTCTTAACTTATCAAACTTAGGTATTTAATTTATTTCCCTAATTAACCTAGATTATGTACTATAATGTATGCACTTTTCTCATAAAATATAAGACAAAATTCAGAAATTCTCTTTTCAATTTCTAGCACCTCTTTTTAGCCTTTTCAATTTACAATAAGTGGTTACATTCTTAGTTTTGAGTTAGAAATAGAATGTTTGGGAGTTGAATGATCCTTCCAAAAGATTATAATAGACTTTTAAGCAACAATAATTTGTCTGCAAGGGAGGACGATGGAAGAAATTGATAGATGGTGATAGATGGATAGTTAAACATTCATGGGAGGCTCTTTTCATGGAGGACCTTGAATGGTTTTTTATTAGAGTTTATAGATAAGAGAAAAGAGAGGTACCCCTTTAGCTAATCTATTAGAAGACTTTATGGGAGGGTCCTTGACTTCTATGTAGTTAGGAGGAGCTTTAGTTCCTTGGATTCTCTATATGAAAAGAACTTTTTTTCTAGAGAGGGAATGGAGCTTTGAACCCAGGCTTAAGAAGGGAACTAATGCACTTACCGTTGAGCCAAATGCTCTAGTGTGTCTACATTGAAAGAGTTCCACAGACATGGAGAATGCAAGTATGAACAATGCTTTGAACTTTGTTCAAGTAACACCCTAGGCTATTTTCTTCACAATGGTAGAACCTTTTATAACCTAAGCTAATCCAGGGACTAATCAGTAGGTATATGGAAATAATAAAATAAAGTCATAGGTTGTTCTTGTACCCCTAAAATGAAAGCTAAAATCTTATTTTATTTTTTTTCTTCTTGATGTTTAAGTGTCAATAGTATGGTCATAATTTCCTGGTTTAATGGAGATTGCAGATTTTATTTTTAGAATCTTACTTAGGTTTTTCATTATCTTATTGGGTTATAATATTAAGTTGTGAACTTTCTTTATAGAATCTAATGATTTATTAGAAGCCTAATAAAAATACTAGTTCGAATCAAGTTTGAATTTCTTTTAGGTTCAGATTTTCTACAAATAAATGCACTCTTTCTAATGAGAAAATATTCAGAGAAAATTTCTAGTGTTGTTGTTTCCGTAATCTATCTTATGCAATCAAACTTAGGTATGAATCTTAAAAAAGCTTTGAAGCTTTTCTCTTAACTTATCAAACTTAGGTATTTAATTTATTTCCCTAATTAACCTAGATTATGTACTATAATGTATGTACTTTTCTCATAAAATATAAGACAAAAATTCAGAAATTCTCTTTTCAATTTCTAGCACCTCTTTTTAGCCTTTTCAATTTACAATAACTGGTTACATTCTTAGTTTTGAGTTAGAAATAGAATGTTTGGGAGACTTTTAAGCAACAATAATTTGTCTGCAAGGGAGGAAGATGGAAGAAATTGATAGATGGTGATAGATGGATAGTTAAACATTCATGGGAGGCTCTTTTCATGGAGGACCTTGAATGGTTTTTTATTAGAGTTTATAGATAAGAGAAAAGAGAGGTACCCCTTTAGCTAATCTATTAGAAGACTTTATGGGAGGGTCCTTGACTTCTATGTAGTTAGGAGGAGCTTTAGTTCCCTGGATTCTCTATATGAAAAGAACTTTTTTTCTAGAGAGGGAAAGGAGCTTTGAACCCAGGCTTAAGAAGGGAACTAATGCACTTACCGTTGAGCCAAATGCTCTAGTGTGTCTACATTGAAAGAGTTCCACAGACATGGAGAATGCAAGTATGAACAATGCTTTGAACTTTGTTCAAGTAACACCCTAGGCTATTTTCTTCACAATGGTAGAACCTTTTATAACCTAAGCTAATCAAGGGACTAATCAGTAGGTATATGGAAATAATAAAATAAAGTCATAGGTTGTTCTTGTACCCCTAAAATGAAAGCTAAAATCTTATTTTATTTTTTTTCTTCTTGATGTTTAAGTGTCAATAGTATGGTCATAATTTCCTGGTTTAATGGAGATTGCAGATTTTATTTTTAGAATCTTACTTAGGTTTTTCATTATCTTATTGGGTTATAATATTAAGTTGTGAACTTTCTTTATAGAATCTAATTATTTATTAGAAGCCTAATAAAAATACTAGTTCGAATCAAGTTTGAATTTCTTTTAGGTTCAGATTTTCTACAAATAAATGCACTCTTTCTAATGAGAAAATATTCAGAGAAAATTTCTAGTGTTGTTGTTTCCGTAGTCTATCTTATGCAATCAAACTTAGGTATGAATCTTAAAAAAGCTTTGAAGCTTTTCTCTTAACTTATCAAACTTTCTCCTTGTTTTCTCAAGAAATCATATCAGAAAATCACCATCAACCCTAACCTCGATGCTGTCTTACAATATGTTGCTCCAACTCTTCATTACTAGAAATACCTCTATTTGACACCAATGTCAGATGCATATCTAAATAGGGATGTCGGAATATGACCGTTTATAGATCCTCTAAATAGGTAAAAAAAAAATTAGAAAAAAAAAATTAAATATACCCACGATAGACATATTTGTATGACATTTGTACGCGAATTCAAGTAACATAGGTCTTACATCAAACACCTCTTTATAGGGATTAATAGACAGTGTCAATAGATTAGAAGGAGAATTTTCCGAAAGTTATTCAAAGTATTTTTCCATGTCCACCCTTAGACATCAAACACCCCTCCATAAGGGTCAATTGATATTGTGCCAATAGATAGGAAGGAGCATTTTCAAAAGTCATTTAAAGTATTTTGTCATGTCCACCAGCAATTCACCAACATATGTTGCTTGTCGTGGCTGGTACAAGGTCAAGCCTCGTACCATTTTGTTTTAAGAACATGCAAGAAAATTACCTAGCAATGCTAAAGTAAACGGTTTTCTTCTTTAATAAGAAGATTTCATATATTTCAATATTAATGTTACAGTTATTTTATATTTTGCATGTTAGTATCAAAGCATCGAAAATTATACACATTTTATGATACTTAGAAGAATTTATATTTCTTCCACCAAAAAGAAAAAAAGTAATTATATTTCACGTGAATGTTAATTTCTATCAATCCTCAAGTTGTGAAATTAACTTAACAACAGGGTATAACCAAAATATACAAAAATGGCTGTTAAAGAAATTTAATTTTTAAAAAATTGTTTAACAAACACATTAAATATGATTCAATTATTATAAATAAAAAGATCATTAATGAACCAAGTAAAAATTAAAAGATTAATTCAAATAAATATTGCTAATGTAAACCCGTTAAATTATGCTCAAATCTCTTTCATTCATAAATATTAACTTTTTTTATATTTATTCATCAATTTCATAATAACTATAAATCTATTAAACCTTCAAGATGAAAAGTGAAAATCAAGCGAACATTTAAGACGGAAAGAGAAAAAGCCATAACCATTTAGTAGTAAATTCTTTTGGCCCAATGGATTAGAAGTTCAATTGCCCTGACGATCAAATCCTATTTTGGTAATTTTCTAATATATCTCCCGACTAAGTTTGATGTCATGAGTCAAGTGACACCAGCTCAATTAAAGAAAAGATTAAAAAGTTAAATTTTAAAACAATTAAAAAGAATTCTTATAAGGGTCCTTATGTCTTTTAGTATAGTTATATAATTTATACTTAAATAATGTCGGAAAATTACTTAAACGCCATTTTTAGTAAAGGATCGAATATTTTATTATAATCGTGTTTTCATCTTCTTTTTTTATATGAAATGCTTAAATAAAACAATCTAAAACGTAATTTCTAAGGACTGAATCCATGCTTAAAGAATACATATATGCAAATACTTTATCACTACACCTATGATTTAATTATTGAAAATCCTTTTACAAATATTATTTTAATATTAACTTTTTCTTTCACCCATATTGTGGGAATGACAATCTAGTTTATATTAACTTTTTCTTTCACAAGTCAACAAGACACCAATTTAGTAGGTAAATGACTAAAAACATATTCTTTTTACAAAGAAATAAATATTACTATGAAGGTAGTTTTGTCTTTTTATATTTTATATAAAACCTATAAATTTAAGTAAAACCTAGAATATATCTAGAAAAATACCAGATATGACATGATGTGAACATAAGAAATTACAGTCTTCAAAGCCTTAACTTTATCATTTCAACTAAAATCATGTCTTATTTTTACTATTATTAAAGATAACTAAAATTTCTTCTCTTTTCTCCCATCATTTCTTTCCTTTTCTTCTCTTTCTTTTTATTATTTGAGTGTTTTTGGCCAAATCATTATTTGAGTTTATTAGTCGTACTTTTATTGATCTTTTGAAGAAAAAAAAACTTCTCTCTTCCCTTCTGGAGCCTTACCTTCCACCCACTCACTAAAAATTTAGAGCAAGAATGAACTAAAGTACTCAGAAAATTTCAAAAGCTCCTCCGCTCACTAACATTCAAGAAAAACTGTTCCAACAAATGGTTAACATGGATCTTCTCAAGGAAGTTGTTTGGCTTCACTAGTCTTATTGTGGCTCAAAAATAACTGAATTTTACAGGTTTAAAACGAAGGTAGAAGACATTAAAGCAAAATGAATGTGATAGCATATAATGAGGGGACTTACCTTTCAAAGAATGAAACAAAATACTGACACTTGCAAATGATATCTTAAATGTGACTGTAGGAGAGAACTCCTTTAAAGACACGAGGTAGAGGGAATTTGGCTCATAGGGATAGAAAAAACACATTGTTTGATGGCTTATGCTCATAGATATCTAAATGCTATTAAAAGCAAGGTGATCTACAATGTTGCATTTGGAAGAGGCTATTTGTAGTTTCTATGAAAAGCTTGTGGAGCCAAAAGGAGAGAATGTCTCCTTTCTAAAGGTGGCAAATTATACCTGAACCTAAAAACTGGAATGATGATATCCAACTTGATCTAAACCAAATTACCAAAAAAGTTAAACAGTCAAACCAAAATAAACCTATACTTGAAACTAACCGAACTAGAGAGAACCTACATTTGAGTATCTCAAACCCAAAATAACCTGAATCTAAAACAAGCCAACCCACGACCATCTAATACACACTCATAAAGGCCTGAACTGAAACTTAAAAAATAAGACTTGTAATTAAATGACTTGTGTAAGAAAAAATTCCAATGATAAACTTGTTTTTCCTCTTTATTCGGAAGTTAAATTTTGGAAAGGTATTTCTCATTCATTATACAATTATAAATGTATTTTTCAACCTTTTTAAGGTTGAGATATATAACTTTGAAGATTTAAACTCAATCATAACATTAAGTATGATTTAAAACATGCTAAATAGTAATATGAATACCAAGAAGTCTATGCACCAGCTATTATTATCCAAAGACTCATACATACATATGCTATGCAAACTAAGAAACAAGCGTCATTAAAAAATATAATATACTTTTGAGATAATCATATATAGAATAAAGTGTTGAAAGTCATATGTAATGTAATAAATTTAATCATTCTTATTTAAGGAAAATTAGTGATCTAATTACATTAACATTATACTCTATTTTTAACTATTTATTTTACATTTTTAACTTTTAACCGTACAATACTTCAAAAAACTCAACAAAAAAAAACTGTTTCATATTTTATTTTAGTAGAGCACTATTTCAATACTGCTGTAAAAGAAAATGATTATTAATTATTTAGTGTTGAATTTTCAATTTATCCAATAGCACTTTATTCCTAAAATGTCTAGGACTGTCTATATAAAATAGTTTAAAGCAGTCAACCTAGTCAGTAATGTGCATAACTTTAATGTGTATTCTTTAAGCAAAGAGATTAAAAAACCAGGCACCACTACGGGAGTATGGGTCCTTCCAAAATGTTACTAGAGGAAAGGAAAGTTCTTGATATGTTCATAGTAGCATATGCGATTATAAAAAAATTTCTAGAAGATTGGTAACAAGCATGTGATTAGCATGCTTGAGATACAGCTTTCTTGTATTATTTTGTGTTGAAAGTGGTTTTTGACTGTACATAGATTTTGGAAAGTGAATGGATTACTTCAGCTGAATTTATTGATGGGGAAAATTTTCAATATCTTGTGTGTGGAGTCGGTTCCCTTCTATTAACTTGCTTAAACAGTTGGTATTGATTTCATGGATGAAACTTGTAGCTAGGAGTAAAGGCTTGTACGGATAAGGAGAAAACTTAACCAATCCCTCTCTAGATGATCTGTAAATCCACTAGCACATGGCGATTCATCTTAGTTTCTTAAAGATGCATGACATCATAGACCAAGAATTCAATTGGCATGCCAAAAAGAATATAAATTGCAAAAAGGTTTTACAAAGTTTAAATTTTTAACAAAATAAAAAGAAAAGGAAAAAGTTCTGAAAACAACCCTAAAATATTAACTTGATGTGACAATTATTTATATGATGATGATAGATATGGCAAACGATAGATATGCTTCCCAAAAGAAATGTGCTACATGCATTAACAGAAAAAATTAAGAAAACACAACTGAACTAACATTGGTGAATACTTACCCTCTTGAGCACTGAAGATAAAATAGGGTATTAAATGATATGCAGCTTGAACAATTCTGGGAAGATCCCGAGCCTGCATTCAAACACAGAAGATACAGTAAAATAAGTTCAACATTATCAATGACAGAAACATAAAGACTGTGAATTATGTGATAAGGATGATTAATCAGAAAATAAGAACTCACAGCTGAGTGAGATATGACGAGAAACGAAATATTGTTTGTAATAAATGAAGGCACATGCATCAGATAATTTAGATTACCTTAGCAAACAAATTTTTCAAAAAGAAATAAATAAAATAGTTACCATCTATGTAAGGACTTTTCATTTTCCTTAACTCAAACATGTGTATAGGGGTAAGATACTCAAAATATAAGGAGAAACTTTGAAAACATTGAACATATTCGTGTGGGACACTACATCTATCCGACAATCGCCACCGAGTTCGAGCAACATAGGTTACCATAGTTCAAAAACATAAGTTTTGAATAATAAATTGTTCACTTTTATTATTACAAGACATAGACAAGAAAGCCTGTTATCTTTACACATATTCTCTACAAGAATGGTTTTTGTTAGAAAAATAGGGCATGTAAATGCATGAGGAACCATGAGAATAACACATTCATACTTCGAGCCTAATAGCTAATTGAGTGCACATCAGTAAAAGATTCCATGTCCAACTTTATACTGGACAAGGGTCATGTTGTTAACAATAACCATGGTCTGCAGCCATCAAGATGTTGTCCAATCAATCTTTCCGAAAGCAGATAGTACTCTCCCAGTATTTTATGGCTCTGTTGCATGTACCCTTCAATTTACCTTAACACAATGAATAACACTTCGACCTTCCAAACCACAGGAAAACTCATAGAGAATGACATATACCATGTGGTCTACATAGATGACATGTTGGTAAATAAATTAAATATAACAAACATTCAAGTGATGGCCTTTCTAATAACTGAAATGCTCTAATAGACTTACAACATTTGTGTGCACAATTCCAGGTGATACACACACAACGTTAACACCAGCTTCAACAGGTAGCCGTTTGTGGAGGACACTGCTAAACATGACCTGCAAGCAGAGGCACCACTTTCATAAGCCATTGTCGATGTAATATATTTTACTTTACATCTTGCTTATATCCAACTTTTTATTTCTAGATGATCAGTTACTACAACAGGATGAAAAATCACGTATGCTGTAGAAAACGCCAGAGGTTGCATTGAGTTGAAAGACCAACTTACTTGTTAAACTAAGTGATCTCTCTCCATATTTAAATTTAGAAGGGAGAAAAAAATTGTAATTGTATTGTTGCCAAGGAGACATCCCAATTGTTAGCAATTGAAAATTTTAACTAGGAGGTCTCAAATTCAATAGAAGAAGAAAGGGGTTTGCGAATGAGAGAGGATTACCTCTCCTTGGATTTGTGATACAAAGTGACCTCCCAATTTAATTTTACGCTGAATTGAAGTTAAGAATAAATTTGTAATAAGGAGTGTAACTGTACCATTACCTTGACAAAACAGATCATGATCATGATCAGAGCTTGTTTATGTTCATTTATAAAGCTTAACAAACAAGTTCAAAAAAACCTTTTAGGCATGCTTGAAAGACAACAAGTGAACATGGGTAAGCTTAACTGGTTTATGTTCACGAACAAGCTTGATAAAGTGTTTGTGAACAAGCAAAGTAAATGGTCTGACAATAACTTATCATTCATCAAGGTGATTAAATTTTAACTTCCATATCTTAACAAATTATGATTTAACATTTATGTTATTGGAAAGTAGGATAAAAAACATTGAAATTCATTTGTAAATTTTGTGAAACATTATTGCAGAGTTATTTTTTTATGCACAAAAAAAAACACACACAAAAGATAAATCTGGAAACATGAGCAAGAGAAGAAATCCACTCCTTAAATGGAGTTGTCAAATTCAACTGGCAAGCAAGTGGTGCTGTCGATATAAATCCATCCTTAGACCTAATGCACTCACCTTTATTCCAAGGGAATCATAAATGGCTTCACATATAGGACCCATATTATTTTTTAGAAGCTATCTTTAGCAAATGACATTTTTGGAGTCTGTTTTTGAGTTAAAAGTTTTTATAATGTGGCTTCAATTGAGAGCTTGATATGAGCTAATGTTTAGTTAAATGCTCAGTTAACTCAACCAAGCTCAGTCCAAATAATTTGGCTTGAGCTCATTCTTGTTCAGGCCTGTCTAAATTTAGTCGAGCTGAGTATAAGCAAGTGATACTCAACTCAGCTGGGATTGGATCATTTACAGACCTAACTGTAATGATTTTGTCCCCAAGAAACATCCCAATCATTTGCTATTGAAACATTTAACTTGGGGGTCTCAATTTCAACTAGTGGAAAGCTGAATGAGGTTTACAGAAAGAGGGACTGGGATGCAAGAACCAAGGGCAGGGAACGAGAACATGTTTGACAAGGAAATCATTGAAGACTTAGTTACTCTTTCTATGCAATTTCAGTTTTAAGAATGTACAATTCTAGATATTTTATTGTTAAGGGGCAAAGCTGTAAAATAAGTATACTTAAAGCCTGCTAAAGAATGAAGGAAAGGGGTTAGCTTGACAGTTAAACTTACCCATGTAACCCAAGTTTAATCATGTGAAAAGCACAAGGTAAGCTGCCTATTTTGTGTCCACAGGTGAAGCCGAAGATGTGATGTAAAAAACCATAATTCAATGAAAATTTAAAGCCAGCTGGCTGTTAGAAGGAATTGAAGTGACTTCTGATTATACCTGTGCTAGCTTGCTGCTAGTATATCCCAACAGGCTTGAGTATTTTCTTTTCCCAGAAACAGCATTCATGTCTTCTGTATCAACGAAGCCAACATAATGCATCTACAGAAGAGAAACATCAAATACATCATGAAAGAAATAACTTCCACACAATACTGGCGATGAAGATTATGATAACTATCAGTAGTATTATTAGAATAAGGCACTCTACCATACAAAGAAAGCTTAGAAGAAAACTGCACATGAAAATAAAAGTAACAGAAGTGGTCAAATTCAAAATTCCAGCAAGAGCCAAATCAAGCACTCACCAAAACAAAACACAATTTCAAGAACATAATGCTCAACAAAATCACAGTCATTGGAACAAAAGTTACAAAACCAATCTAAAAAACATGAGGTTTAGCAACCGCATATGTAATTGCAGACGCTTACAGAAGTTTCATCTTTGATTCTTCTCATACCAAATGCAATGAACAAAGTGCATAATGTTTAGTGAATTCCCTAACACTACTGCATCACTTACCACCTCCTACATACCCATTCCAATAAGCCAACAAAATGGGGAGTGCATTTCACCAGCAAAAGTAATTGCACATAAAGTGATACAAGAAAGCAATGGTTAGCATCAAGATAGCAGGGCAGCAGAATCTTTGCTGCCAGTCTCCTCATTTTTCCTCTTCTAGAAGCGGGAGTAAAATTCTAGTAAGGGTTATGAGCTGAGTGGAACTTACAACAGAATTGACATTAATGATCCGACTTGGAGATCCTCTAATAAGGGATGGCAAAAGCAATATTGAGAGTAGTGCAGGAGCCAGATGATTGACTTGCATATGTTCCTCAAACTCATCCTTTGAAAACTTCTGGGGTTCTGCATATGGCAAGTTGAAATATAAATCTCCATTTTTTGGGTTCCAAAAATTAATGAAATCCAAAAAAAAATGACGAACCTCCGATTGAAAAAATTCCGGCATTATTAATAAGAACATGCAATGGTGCGAGACGAGCATTCCAGGCATTAGCAAAAGTGACTACAGAATCCAAGGATAGAAGATCAAGTTGCATGACCTCAATGTTCAAAGGGAGCCCATGCCAAGAGGCAGACCATTGATTAATCAACTCATGAGCTGCCTTAGGATTCCTGACAGCCATTACAACATGTGCCCCAGCTTCAGCCAATTGCCTAGCAATTTCCCTCCCGATGCCGCTTGTGGAGCCAGTTACGATGCAGGTGAGGTCGCTCAAGGGCGGCAACTCTAATGGATTGTGCAGGTGACTCGCCGTTATTCTCTGGAAAAGCATCTCGTAGATCACGTACATCCATCCTCTCAACCATTCGATCCAACCCAACCCTTGCTTCCTCTTCGCCATTCCCACTCCCACTCGATGATTTACGATTTTTCTTTTAGTCTTCTCTCTTTTTGTGTGTTCTGAGAGTAGTGCTATACGCTAAGCAAAGAAGATTTTAGCGTGAAATGGGTTACTACACATTTACAGTCATATACTAATTTTATTGGCCGCAGTAAAAGCAAGCGTTTTTACCGGCCTACAAAAAAATAACCTCTTTTTTTTTCTAATCTTTTTACCCAAAAACATTTAAAAATAGTTAATATTCTTACAAACTTATATCAAATTGTCTGTAGTTTTTATTCTGTTAAAATATGTTGTATTTTTATTTTTAGAAATTAATCCTTCTACTTATTAAATTTTATAATTTAGGTTTAACGGTTAAAAATGTTAAAATTATTTTGTTAAATTCAAATTATTATAATGTTATTTTTTAGTTATATGACTACCAAGTAATTTTTTTTTTATTTCAAATTATCACATCAATAAATTTAACAAAAGATTTTCAATAGTTTTAATAAAATTTTGAAATTTGAAAAATAAAATAATTAAATTTTTGAAAATAAAAATATAAGATCTAAATTTTAAATTTATGAAAAATATAAAGACTTATATCATATTTTAACTTTTTTAATTTAAATGCTTTCTCATAAACCTAGGAGAAACTTGGAGAAAAACTTGATTGTCAAAATCTGGAATTTGAAGGAAATAAGAAAAAGAGTGAGAAGAAGGGAAATTTTCCAATTCTGAGAGTTTAGAAAGAGCCCATTACAGCAGCCAAAAGCCTACAGCCTTTGATTTCCAATAAATAATAACTTCCTACATTGTGGGCTACAACTCAATTAATTTAAGACAAGTGTTGTCAATTGGAATTCCTTATCCTCATCCTGCTTTGCGTCTCTATTTTAATTAGGGATAAGTAAAATTCGATTCGATTCGAAAAAATTGAAAAAAAATTTAAATTTTGAATTATTCGTGTAATAACCCATTTTGCCGGGCCCCTACACACTCTAAAAATAAAAATAAAAAAATAAACCCAATGTTTTAAACTGTCCTTTTACAGTCCATAGCCCAATTATTTATCCAATCGACCCATTTACACCCTGGCCCGAACCAATAATTTAACCCAAACAAAACGAGAACCAAAAGACCTAGGGTTTACGAAACCTAGCGCGCCGCTGACTCGCTGCCTCAAATAGAGCCCAAACGTCGCGCCGCAATAGCAAGAACCCAATCGTCGCGCTGACCTTTTCGGCGCGCGCCTTCGTTCGCCTTCGATCGTGCCTTGATCGTCGCGATTCTCCAACAATCACCTGCAAAAGGAAAGAAGAGACAACAGCAAAGATGGAAAGAAATAAAATGAAATATTTCTTTCCTTTTCTAGCTTCATCCTTCGGGTTATAAAAACCCACATTATTTTGTAATGGGGGGGCAAAAATATACTCAGAAATATAGGCAAAGAGATTCACAAAATACAATAAAAGAAACCACAAACAGAGGTTTATTTTTATACTGATTCGTTCTTTTATTTCATTTTAGCAATATTTTATTATACATTTTATGAAAAAATAAAGAAGAGGGGACTTACTGTTTGGAACGGCAGCGTTAAAAAAGGAGTTTTCTAACCTTCCGACCGTCGTCTCGGGCGACGCGTATAACGGCGCGTACAGCGGTGCATCACCGGAGCTGGGACCGTAGTTCTAGGCCGAAGGGAGGGAGAGCATTTCAGAGCTCTCCTTCAATTTTTTTTTAAAAGAATGTTAAAATGTTTTTTTTAAAGCAAATTTTTAGCTTATATAGTAAAAATAAAATGGCGTCGTTTTTGCTTAAGCTGATAAGCATAAAACGACGTCGTTTCAAAGGCAGGATCCGCGCGTTGACCCGACCCGAGGAAAGACCCGCGCGTTTTCATTCAGTGGTCTAATTGCAATTTCAGTCCTCCAGCATTTTTATTATTTTTTAATTTTGTTTAATTTAAATTCTTTTTATTTTTAATTTGGACCCAGAACTCCTATTCTGTTTCAATTGAGTCCACGGGCAGTTTAAAGGCCAACATTGGAACGGTGCCGTTTTGGAAAAAAGGCCTAATTTCCATTTTAACCCCTGTAATTTAACGCGCATTTAAATTTAATCCTTTTTATTTATTTTAATTGCCATTTTAACCCCTGTTTTCTTTGTTTTATTTTATTTTTATCCTTTTTTTTACATTTAATTATTTTATCATATTAAAAGATTCTATATTATTTTTATTAATTTATTAATAGTATAAAATATATATATAATTTTATATGTATTATCTTATATATTAAATTACTAATTTGTATTATTTTATTTAGTTTAAAGTATTATTTAATTTATATATTATTATATTTTTTTTTATTTTTATTATATTATATTTTGTATATTATATATTATTATGTTACATTTATATTATTTCTAAAACTTTATTTTTATAAAATTTATTTATATTATCTAATCTATTTTATTTATATTATTTATTTATAATTAGTGTATTATATATATATATTTTATTTTGCTTAATATTATTTTAATTATATATTATTTTCATATATTAGTTATTATATTATATATTTTAAAATTTTTTTATACATTGTATAGTATTATATTATATCATATTTTTATAAAATATATTTATATTGAAAAACATGTTTCATTTGCATTATTTATATTATATTTTATTTAAAATCATTATATACTACTCCTTTTATTTATGCATTGTTTACATTGTTTATATCATATAAGTATGTAAATTTTATTTATTTTATTTGTTTATTATTAATCTTGCATGAAAATTTTCATATTTATTTAGTAATTTCTATTTTGATATTTAGGGTTTTATGTATATATTTTACTTGCCTATATTCTTTCATTATTTATTTATGATTGTCATTGTATAGTTATTTATTTATTGTTTTATGAATACATTTTTTACAAGATTACCATATTTTATCTAAAAGTTTTTAAAATAAGGCAATGTTTTGGTATTTAGAAATTCGGAAAATAGTGCCCTAACGTACTGGGTTGCGATTTTCTGTTTGGCTAAATAACTAAATACCCTTTTACAAGTTTTGTAAATCATGAGATGATTTTGATTACGAAGGTTCTTAAATATCGTGTCCTAACGTACTGGATGTGATGTTTATATTCCCTCGGAACAAAGAAATCTCAAGTCTTAACTTAAATGGCTCAAAGTTTTTTTAAGAAATCATATTTTTGAATACTTTTAAACTTCAAACATTTGGACATGATTTTATCGATTAGGTACCAATTTTTGGGCGTTATGAGGGTGTTAACCCTTCCTCATACATAACCGACTCCCGAACCCGTTTTCTAGTTTTTATGGACCAAAATTAAATGTTTTAAAATAAAATGTTTTACAAGGTGATCCAATCACACCTAAGTAAAAAGGGATTGGTGGCGACTCCATTTTTGTTTTTAAAGTCGACCCCGTTTTTCAAACTGTAAAAAAATGGTTTCGACAGCTTGGCGACTCCACTGGGGACAATAAGAGAGTCAAGCCGTAAAATTGATAGTTTCATGTCCTTATGTCTGAGTTTAAAAAAATCTGGTTTAAAAATTGTGATCCTTTTTATTTGCATGCGATTCTGTTTGAATAAAATATCTCTGCATTGCATTGCATGACCGTTGTGGTCACACCCTTAAGTGGGAGCGAGAAGCTACTCCTTCGTGAGGTTTTCACCTCCGTGCAGGATAGTGAACCGCTTTCGGAATACATCCGTATCTATGTCTTCGTGAGATTTTCATCTCCGTGCAGCCATAGAGAAATGTATTCCCCTGAATTGAACTCAGTCCGTATGAGCCTATAATGGGTGAGGATCGAGGAATCTGCTGGTTCAGGTACCTCAACTTTAGATCAAAACCGCATATAGTAAACCCTAAGAACCCACCTTAGGTAGAGCTATGCCGAACTTTAGTAGTTACCCGAATAGGTGTGCGTTATTTCACTTGCCTTGTATTTTATTCTGTGGTATTAACTCGTTGTATTTCATTTTTTGTGCATATCATACTTTAAGAGGTATCGATTCACGGTCAGTTTCTAAGTTAGAAAGCTGGTTATGGAGAACGAATTCCTTGATAAAGTGGAAGACAATTCAATCGTTCACATGTAGCAAAGGCAGTTAGAGAAAGAGGGCTATGGATTCGTTTGAGCAAGAGGAAATAGGGGCGAAGACTTGGAATCCTGTCTCCTCAGCCACTTGTGCCTCTTGATGTTGTTCCGACCAAAACAGAATCGAATGCGAAGAAGATTGTACGACACTCTATGGCAAGGCGTGGTGTTGGAACTAATAGGTAGAAGGTAACTATACTCATCAATCACTTCAAAGAGAGTATGGGGAGTACAGATGGGCATTTCTACCATTACAGCGTTTCTCTTTCATATGAAGATGGCCGTCCAGTTGATAGCAAGGGTGTTAGATATCATTTTACGGCAGCATGCTGCAACACAGGGATGTCTACTTGTTCGCCAATCATTCTTTCAAAGTAATCCTGATAATTTTACAGACATTGAAGGAGGTGTCCTTGGCTGTAAGGCTTTCCATTCAAGTTTCAGAGCCACTCAAGGAGGCCTTTCACTAAATATCGATGTATCAACTACCATGATAATTCAACCTGGTCTGGTAGTTGATTTGCAAATCAGAATGCTAGAGATCCTTACTCTCTTGATTGGAACAAGGCAAAACGGGTGCTGAAGAATCTGAGGATAAAAGTTAGTCCGTCTAATCAAGAGTACAAGATTACTGGCTTGAGTGAACAACATTGCAAGGGATTTGATTCGGAGAAGTGAAAGGAATTCATAGTGATCCCTCATTTGATTTATTCAATGGGATGAACCAGAATAGACACCTTTCACCTGTGGTTAAAGTTGAAAAAATGTTTGAACAGATACAATTTAAACTTCTTGGAGCTCTGCAGTTCCTTCTTTGTCTTGAAAAAATTCTGATTTTTATGAGCCATAGAATCTCTCTGAGTATGGCGCTAGCTAGGGTGTATGATCAAAATCTTCTTATGAAGATCAATGCTAAGCTTGGACCGTCTTTTCTTCACCATCGAAATCATAATTTTGAGGTAAAGTCAAATCTGAACAAGATCGAGGGCAGGATTGAAGAGTTAGAATCGGTATTGCATAACTGTGAGTTTTGGATCGAGTTTCTTGAAACAAATAAAGGGCGTTGGAAGGAAGAACTTCACCATTCTCACGGTCGAGTCAGAAGTCGAAATTATCTCACGGGTGAAGCAATAGTCCAGATTCGACTTGGGTAATATAGGCGAATACATTGAGCACGAAGTATGAGCTACGGTCAAATCATGGTCAAGAGTTGGCTTTGTTGTGTAGGAAAGTCAGAACATTGGGACTTAGGGCGAAAGCATATAGTAGTCCGTTTTATGTAAAGGATTTTGTTTTCTAATAAAGTTTTCTACAATGAAGTTGATCAGAATCGATACCTCTTTGCATTCATGCATTTGCATTACATTGCATCATTTGCATTAGACTTTTACAAGAGAATCCTAAGAATCCTAATTAGGTAAATATATTTCAGAGTTAACCTGGAAAACATGGAGCAAAGGTTGGAGAGAATAGAACAAATGCAAAAACAGATGCAGGGGCAATTGACCGAGATTCAGCAAGAAATGCGAGAACAAATGTTAGAGTTCCAAAAGAATGTGATTGGCCAGTTAACCCAGTTACTAGCCGAAAGATTTGAAAAGAGGAGTGGCCCAGCAGTCAATAGTGTGGATGACGAGGAAGACATCGTTTACGTCCCAATAGGTTTTAACCCGATCGACGATCAAGCCAAACCGATTGCTCTGGTAGAAACGAAGAAAAGAGGATGAGGGACCTCAAAAGCCCTGAAAAAGAAGGAAAAGAAAATGAATGATGCCGGTAGGTATAACAAGAGTCATTCAGAGCCGATTCTGATGAAATCACCAAGGAGGGTAGTTACCAAATCGAATCGTTTCCCCAAGGTAAAACTACGAAGGCTCCAATTTACGCCAATCCCCATGACGTATAAGGAGCTATATCAAAGTTTGTTTGATGCACACGTGGTGTCCCCATTTTATTCGAAACCATTGCAACCTCCGTTTCCAAAATGGTATAACGAGAATGCCCAATGTGAGTACCACGCGGGAATAAAGGGCCACTCAATTGAAAACTGCAATACGTTTAAAAAGTTGGTCGAAAGGTTTATTAAAATGAGAGTTGTGAAGTTCGACAATCCATCAAAACCTGATCACTTTAATGAGGAAGTGAATGCAGTGATTGAAGGAGGAGACAAGAAAGTTGCTACTCCTTGAAGAAATCAAAGAGGGAATCAGAGAACGAAGTTTCCAAACCCTTATGTACTTAAGAGTGCTTTGAATAATGGTATTGTGGAGGAGATCCCTGTATTTTTAAGAACTGATCTATAGTAATGTGCAAAACATGCTTGTTGCCTTAAGCCTAGAGGCAATAAGAACCCTTTTGTGAAATATACTTGTGTCCTAAATTTTTATTTCAATAAAATGCATTTTTTTAAAGCAAATATTCTTTTATTTTTTCCATTTCATATTGTATATTCTTTTATCATATTATTTCATTCTTTATTCATGACCATATCATACAAATACTCATCCTTAGAATCATTTATTCTTTGGATTCGTTTGCCTTCGTACCTATGTACCCAGATATCAATAATGTGAGCAACGTTGTTACTGACTCCTTTTTTGAACGAGATATGGGTCTAGGGGATCTCGTGACTTTGAAGATAACAGAGATTGTGACATGTCTTCCGATTTGTTAAAAGCGGTAAAATGCACTTTTACTCTACAAAGGTCATTGGATATTGCGAGCCTAGAAAGGGGTAAAGATCGAAGACTAGCTCACCACCAAAATAAGGCAAGACATCATTGAGTTATTTTCAAGAATTCAAAGATGTTTTCACACAATTATATCAGGACATGCCTTGGCTAATAAGAAGCAAAGCTAAACAAAGAGGATCGCATCGTTGATTCACCATGGAAGGGGATTGCATCACCATACCGCAAATACTGAATTAAAGAAGACAAGATTCATATGCCTACTCCAGTTCTTCACAAATTTTCCATATGTGGGGAATGGATGTGATGGGGGCCAATCTCGTCAAAAGCTTTTAGTCAATATTGACTCATCGACATAGTTATCGTTTACTTCACCAAGAGAGTGGAAGTAGCTTCATATGCCAATGTTACAAGATCGAAGTCATCGAAATCATCAAAAAAAAAGATTAAGATGCTAGCAGAATGCCATAAAGGATCGTGTTTAAATAACTGTACAAAGTCAAAGTTTACAGTTTGTCCAAAGATCACACAGCATATCATAGTGCAACAAAAGTTGCCAAAAAAAAAGTGGCTAAGATTGGTAAAGATTGGCATAAGAAGCTATCACTACTCTCTATGAAACGTTGGCTAGGACCTTTGCTGGGGCAACACATTTCTCATTGGAATAGAAACAGTTTTGCCAATTGAACCTGATTCAAGAAAAGGTTAAAAGTTATCTGTCACGGCCAGAGGATATGAGCTTACAGAAGTTCATCTTAGGGAATTCCACGAGGAAACCTGAGGTTGAAAAAAGATTTTTTCCTCTACAAAACAATTTTAGAGGAAAGCATATGCCAAACTGAGAAGGACTTATGTAGGGCCTGTTCTAGAGGAGCATTGATATTGACCGAGATGGATGGCAAAGACTTGCTCAATCCGGTGAATTTAGGAGATATTTTACCTGAAAGAGGAAAGACCAAGGTGAAAACCCGAAAAGGGCGCCTCAAAAAAAAAGGAGAGGCCAAGGCGAAAACCCGCAAAGGGCGCTTTGAGACCAAAGGGGCTTTGAGTTGAAAACCCAAAAAGGGCGGCTCAAATTTTGATCAAAAGTGGGGCATACAGTAGTCTTGCTATATTTGAATTAACAATGAAGAAGTATGTTACGTCTTGGGGCATTGACAGAGTACTCCGGATCCCCTAAACACATATTGAACTTAAAATGGTCCTCAAGAAGTTGGAACAAAGAAGCTCAGGCTGCGATATCTGGGGCACCTAGCTTCTATCCTACCCATTTTTGGATTCCTTATCTTTGATTGTTTTATTCTTTTGAGATACACCCAAATCAATTTTCTTTTATTTCCTGGGTTATCTTTGATTAAATTATTTTTTCTGAGTTATGCTCCTGAATAATTTCTTTCTCGTTCATTCTCGTGTTCTTTTTCAAGCATTTATATTGAAATAACGATTAATGGACTAATAACACTTTCATAAAAGGAGTTTCGCATATTACTCTAGAAGCTTCTAAAATAATATGAGGAATTTGAAATATGACTATTGTTCGAACTCACCAAGCCTAAGAAATTGGAAACATTGAAAAATGATTGTCTCTTCAAATTCTTATTGGATAGGACAATTTCGTTGGTGACACCATATTGGCAAATGACGAACAAGGTCAATCCAAGTGTAAAAGAGAATCATTGTCGGGATACCCTGCATCCATTCAGATACATACATCTGGTCATTACACCCAGGGAATGGTGTAACAGATTGAAAGTGATTCAAGTTCTGTACCTTTGAGTGGTAACAGAAATATGAAAGAAACCAAATGTCATTCCTCTGAAGTTGCAGTGGGAGATGCCAACTTCATGTCTCAAGATCAAGCGGGTGACTCTCGAAATTACATAGGGGCAGTCGGTTGAGTAGAACATGGTTGATGAACAAAAATGAAGAAACAGATGAGTGATAACACCTAGAATAGGAATCATACTCATAACATTTTTGCATCATAGAAAATCTCATTAGGAGCATTTGATTCATTCCAATCATTGCATCCTAAAAAAGAGTCATCTTCATAATATACATTTATAGCTAGAAGCATTTGATTCATTTTTTGATCATAGCATCTTAGTCATACAGCATGAACACACTAAACCGAGTCTACAAGACCCTCAACGGATGGTGTAGCAATATCGGTGAGATAGAAGATCTTATCTTTCTGAAGTTGTAGGAAGCGGATCGAAGACGTTTTAGTCTTATCTCCCGAAGTTGCAAATGAGTAGACTAAAAATAGAAGATTTCATCTCCCTGAAGTTACAGTGGAGCAAATCGAAAGCGAGAAGATCTTATCTTCCTAAAGTTGTAGGAAGCGGATCGAAGACGTTTTAGTCTTATCTCCACGAGGTTGCGTGAGTAGACTAAAAAATGTAAGATTTTATCTCCCCGAAGTTGCGAAGTGGAGCAAATCGAAAGCGTAAGATCTTATCTTCCTAAAGTTGTAGGAAGCGGATCGAAGACGTTTTAGTCTTATCTCCCTAAAGTTGCAGTGAGTAGACTAAAAATGTAAGATTTTATCTCCCTGAAGTTGCGAAGTGGAGCAAATCAAAAGCGTAAGATCTTATATTTCTAAAGTTGTAGGAAGCGGATCGAAGACGTTTTAGTCTTATCTCCCGAGGTTGCAACGGAGTAGGCTAAAAATGTAAGATTTTATCTCCACAAGTTGCGATGGAGCAAATCAAAGCGAAAGATCTTATCTTCCTAAAGTTGTAGGAAGCAAATCGAAGATGTTTTAGTCTTATCTCCCTAAAGTTGCAGCGGAGTAGACTAAAAACAGAAAATTTCATCTCTCTGAAGTTGTAGTGGAGCAAATCGAAAACAGAAGATCTTATCTTCCTAAAGTTGTAGGAAGCAGATCGAAGATGTTTTAGTCTTATCTCTCTGAGGTTGCAACGGAGTAGACTAAAAACAGAAGATTTTATCTCCCTGAAGTTGCAGTGGAGCAAATCGAAAGCAGAAGATCTTATCTTCCTAAAGTTGTAGGAAGCAGATCGAAGATGTTTTAGTCTTATCTCTCTGAGGTTGCAACGGAGTAGACTAAAAACAGAAGATTTTATCTCCCTGAAGTTGTAGTGGAGAAAATTCGAAAGTAGAAGATCTTATCTTCCTGAAGTTGTAGGAAGCAGACCAAAAACATTTTCAGTATTATCTCCCTGAGGTTGCAGCGGAGTAGACTAAAAACAGAAGATTTTATCTCCCTGAAGTTGCAGTGGAGCAAATCGAAAACAGAAGATCTTATCTCCCTGAAGTCTTAGGAAGCAGATCAAAAACATTTTCAGTCTTATCTCCCTGAAGTTGCAGTGGAGTAGATTGAAGAAAAAAGGTCTCATCTTCCTGAAGTTGCAGGAAGTAGATCAAAAGGACACTTTCAGCTTTATTTCCCTGGGGTTGCAGTGGAGTTAGAAGCCATTTGAAGAAGACCAAGAAGCCAAGGCTCCGCCAAGGCCGGGCAAAATTGGTCCTTTTATAGTCTTTGCTCTATTCTTGTTTCACAATAATGAGCAAAGAGGGGCAGCTGTAATAACCCATTTTGCCCGAGCACCTACACAGTCTAAAAAAAAATAAAAAAAATAAACCCAATGTTTTAAACTGTCCTTTTACAGTCCATAGCCCAATTATTTACCCCATCCTGACCCATTTACACCTTTGGCCCAGAACCAATAATTTAACCCAAACAAAACAGAAACCAAAAGACCTAGGGTTTCTGAAACCCTAGGCGCCGCCAGCTTCGCCCCAGCAAGAGCCCAAATGTCGCGCCGCAATAGCAGGAACCCAATCGTCGTGCCCCCAGCCTTCGCGCCGCAGCTTCGTCCGGCCTTCGATCGTGCCTTGATCGCCGCCAGATTCTCCAACAATCACCTGCAAAAGGAAAGAAGAGACAACAGCAAAGATGGAAAGAAATAAAATGAAATATTTCTTTCCTTTTCTAGCTTCATCCTTCGGGTTATAAAAACCCACATTATTTTGTAATAGGGGGGCAAAAATATACTCAGAAATATAGGCAAAGAGATTCACAAAATACAATAAAAGAAACCACAAACAGAGGTTTATTTTTATACTGATTCGTTCTTTTATTTCATTTTAGCAATATTTTATTATACATTTTATGAAAAAATAAAGAAGAGGGGACTTACTGTTTGGAACAGCGTTAAAAAAGGAGTTTTCTAACCTTCCGACCGTCGTCTCGGGCGACGCGTATAACGGCAGCGTCAGATGGTGCATCACCGAGTGGGGACCGTAGTTCTAGGCGAAGGAGGAGAGCATTTCGAGCTCTCCTTCGGTTTTTTTAAAAGAATGTTAAAATGTTTTTTTAAAGCAAATTTTTAGCTTATATAGTAAAAATAAAATGGCGCTGTTTTTGCTTAAGGTGATAAGCATAAAACGACGTCGTTTCAAAGGCGAGATCCGCGTTGACCCGACCAGGAAAAGATCCGCGTTTTCATTCGATGGGTCTAATTGCAATTTCACTCCTCCAAAGATTTTTATTATTTTTAATTTTGTTTAATTTAAATTCTTTTTATTTTTAATTTGGACCCGAACTCCTATTCTGTTTCAATTGAGTCCACGGGCAGTTTAAAGGCCAACATTGGAACGGTGCCGTTTTGGAAAAAAGGCCTAATTTCCATTTTAACCCCTGTAATTTAACGCACATTTAAATTTAATCCTTTTTATTTATTTTAATTGCCATTTTAACCCCTGTTTTCTTTGTTTTATTTTATTTTTATCCTTTTTTTTTACATTTAATTATTTTATCATATTAAAAGATTCTATATTATTTTTATTAATTTATTAATAGTATAAAAAATATATATAATTTTATATGTATTATCTTATATATTAAATTACTAATTTGTATTATTTTATTTAGTTTAAAGTATTATTTAATTTATATATTATTATATTATTTTTATTTTTATTATATTATATTTTGTATATTATATATTATTATGTTACATTTATATTATTTCTAAAACTTTATTTTTATAAAATTTATTTATATTATCTAATCTATTTTATTTATATTATTTATTTATAATTAGTGTATTATATATATATATATATATTATTTTGCTTAATATTATTTTAATTATATATTATTTTCATTTATTAGTTATTATATTATATATTTTAAATTTTTTTATACATTGTATAGTATTATATTATATCATATTTTTATAAAATATATTTATATTAAAAAAATGTTTCATTTGCATTATTTATATTATATTTTATTTAAAATCATTATATACTACTCCTTTTATTTATGCATTGTTTACATTGTTTATATCATATAAGTATGTAAATTTTATTTATTTTATTTGTTTATTATTAATCTTGCATGAAAATTTTCATATTTATTTAGTAATTTCTATTTTGATATTTAGGGTTTTATGTAAATATTTTACTTGCTTATATTCTTTCATTATTTATTTATGATTGCCATTGTATAGTTATTTATTTATTGTTTTATGAATACATTTTTTACAAGATTACCATATTTTATCTAAAAGTTTTTAAAATAAGGCAATGTTTTGGTATTTAGAAATTCGGGAAATAGTGTCCTAACGTACTGGGTTGCGATTTTCCGTTTGGCTAAATAACTAAATACCTTTTTACAAGTTTTGTAAATCATGAGATGATTTTGATTACGAAGGTTCTTAAATATCGTGTCCTAACGTACTGGATGTGATGTTTATATTCCCTCGGAACAAAGAAATCTCAAGTCTTAACTTAAATGGCTCAAAGTTTTTTTAAGAAATCATATTTTTGAATACTTTTAAACTTCAAACATTTGGACATGATTTTATCGATTAGGTACCAATTTTTGGGCGTTATGAGGGTGTTAACCTTTCCTCATACGTAACCAACTCCCGAACTCGTTTTCTAGTTTTTATGGACCAAAATTAAATGTTTTAAAATAAAATGTTTTACAAGGTGATCCAATCACACCTAAGTAAAAAGGGATTGGTGGCGACTCCGTTTTTGTTTTTAAAGTCGACCCCGTTTTTCAAACTGTAAAAAAATGGTTTCGACAATTCGAATCGAGTTAATCGAATCAACTCGATTTTTTTTTCGAATTTCTAGTTCGAGACGAGTTGAATTTTTGAATTCGAATAACTCGAATAATTCGAATAAACCGAATATAAACTATATTTTTTTAATTTTTTTAATAGGCTTTTACTTAATTACTTTTAAGTCTTTAACCCAATTGCCAATTTCCCCCAAGCCCAAACATTTTATTTTTTCTTACTTCCCCAAGCCTGTCTGCCCCAAAGATTTATTTTCTCAAATCCCAATTCCTCCCCCCAAATCACCCCCGGCAAATTCCATCGTCTAAACCCCCATTTATTTTTCTTCTTCTCTCTGTTTCCATTCCATTCAAAGTTCAAACCCTAAAATATTTTTTTCTCAAAAAACCCTAAAATAAACCATTATTCCTTCTTCTTCTTCTTCTTAAAATAAACCTTCAAATCAAAATCCTTACCTCCAAATCGAGTTGTTGTTCCTTCTGACCGAGGCAGTCTGTTTTCTTCCATTGTAAGCTCGAATTTTTTGCATATTTAAAGTTTGTCTTGAAATATTTTTGAATTATTGAATGATTTTAGCTCTATTTGCACCTGTTTCGCTCTATTGAATGATTTTTGCTCTATTTTTCTTCTCCACTTACCTGTTTGCTGTTGTAGAACGGGGCACATTGGCACAGCACAATCATCATCGGGCTAATTTTTTAAAATGAAATAATTTAACTTATTTTATTTGAGACTTTGAGTGCAGCTGCTGGAATCTCTTGGTAAAGCCATTTTTGGCTTTAAAATAATTAAAAATGATACCTCCCCACTCAAATAAAACCTTTGATTACACTGTTAAAATAATTAAAAATGAAACATTTAATTGCTGTTTGTCTTTTTTTGTTTTGGAAGATGTAAAATTTTTATTATTATTAATAACTAAGCAGGAAGCACAACCTAATATAAATATATAATATTAGTAATAATGTAATATTAATAGAGAAAAAATGTTAGCCAATTAATTTCCCAAAGTAATAAAGTAATATTAGTAATAACATAATATTAATAGAGAAAAAATGCATAAAATGTACTTCTTTTTAAAGAATTTTGCAGCTTGCTAATACAATTCGATAAAATAACATTAAATGATGAATAAAATATTGGATTATCATATTTAAATTATAAATAAAAACTAAAATATTAAATATTAAATACCAGACCTTATAAATAAAATAACACTCCACCAGACTTTTTTAAATACCATGTTAACTAATTTTAAAGTTTAAACTGTAGTTTAATAGACACCTAAATCTTTTAATAATAAATCTTTTTGGCAAGTTAGATATAAAAAAAACTAGGCTTCAATTAATTAATTTATGCTGTTGTACTATTATATTAATTTAGGCTTCAATTAACTAACTTTAAAGTTTAAACTGTGGTTTAATAGACTTTTTTTTTGTTTAATTTATACTATTGTACTATTATATTAATTTAGGCTTCAATTAACTAACTTTAAAGTTTAAACTGTAGTTTAACATACTTTTTTTTTGTTTAATTTATGCTGTTGTACTTGTACTATTATATTAATTTCAATTAACTAACTTTAAAGTTTAAACGATAGCTTAACAAACTTTTTTTTTGTTTAAATTATGCTATTGTACTATTATATTAATTTAGGCTTCAATTAACTAACTTTAAAGTTTAAAATGTAGTTTAACATACTTTTTTTTTGTTTAATTTATGCTGCTGTACTATTATATAAATTAATTTTTAATTTAATTGATTTATTAAGTTTGATTTTAAACCAATTTTTGGTCATAGTTAGTGATTGCAACAAATGTTTACTTGTAGATGAGTGATCCAAAGCGAGATGGTTCAACTCAAAGTTCACAAAATTCTTCCCCAAGTAGAGATGATCAAACAACAACCAAGGAAAATGTTCGAAAATAGATTACTCCAAGGGCAGCTTGTTGGAACCATTTCACCAAATTTGTGACTGAAGAGGGGGAGAAGAGAGCAAGGTGCAATGCATGTGATGTTACTTACACAATGGAATCAACTTCGGGTTCTACAACGAATTTGAATAACCATTTGAAAGCATGCCTAAAAAGACTTAACATTTGTGAAGGTTAGCCAAGAAACAACAGATTTATCAACTTGGGTGTTTGATAAAGATGCTGTTAGAAAAGCATTGGTTCGTATGATAATTATGGATGAACTACCTTTTAAAATTGTAGAGGGAGAGGGTTTCAAATACTTTCTTTCTATAGCATGCCCACGGTTTAGTCTTCCATCTCGTTGGACAATTAGAAGGGATTGTCTTGATTTATTTAACTCCATGAAGAGTGTGATAAAGAATTGTTTTGAAAAAGATATAAGTAGAGTTTGTTTGACAGCGTGACACTTGGACTTCATTGCAGAGGATATCTTATATGGTTTTAACAAAGACATTGGGTGGATGATGAGTGAAGGTTGCAAAAAGGATTATAAATTTTTGCCCAATATCCGCTCATAGAGGTGAAAGCATAGGTCAAGCCATTGAAAAATGTCTTGAGATTGGGGATTGAGAGGGTCTTCACTATTACAGCTTGAATGCATCCGCCAATAGTGTTTCCATTGAATATTTGAGAAAGAAATTGAATCATCGAAATGCTTCAGTTGCAAATGGAAAATTTATTCATATGAGATGTGTTGCACACATTCTTAATCTCATTGTGCAATACGGTATTAAGGATGCTTCTGTGTCTGTGGATCGAGTTAGAGGTGCTGTGAGGTATATAAGAGCATCACCATCGAGGTTGACAAAATTCAACCAACGGGTAAAAGAAGAAATGATAGATAGTAAGGCTCAATTGTGTTTAGATGTGCCTACTAGATGGAACTCAACATATATGATGTTAAAGGTGGCCGAAAAATATGAGCGTGCGTTTGAATCATATGTACGTGATGACCATAATTTTTTCTTGACCTTACAAAATGGAGATGGAGTTCCTACATTTGATGATTGGGAAATTGTTCAAGAGTTATAAAAGTATTAGAGCCTTTTTATCATCTTACATTGAAGGTGTCCGAATCTTTGCATGTTACCTCTCATTCACTTTTTGAAGTATTGACAAATGTGCATTGTCTTTTTGATGGGTGGCAAGATTGTGGAGATCTAGACATAATTTCTATGACTTCCAAAATGAGAGCGAAATATAATAAGTATTGGGGTGAAGGAAACAAGATTAACATGCTAGTTTACTTGGCGGTCATCTTTGATCCGCGATGTAAAATGAGTTTTTTGGACTTTGGGGTCAACTTGCTTTTTCCTAATGTTGCTAATGAAATTATGAAAATGATTGATAAAGATTTGCATTGCTTGTTCAATGAGTATTCTTCTAATGCCGGGAGAATTGAATTGTTTGAAGGTAGATCTAGTTCTTCGACAAATCTTTGCAGTTCAATGGAAATAGATCAGTCAGAAATGAAAACGGGCTTGGCCAAACAAAAATACCTTAAGAAGAAGAAACAAGTTGGATTAGAAAGCAAATCTGAGTTGGATAGATATTTGGGTGAGGATGAAGAAGTAAACAATTCAAGTTCATTTGATTTACTATTGTGGTGGAAAATGAACAGTCCTAGATTCCCTATTCTTGCACAAATGGCTCGAGATATTCTTGCTATTCCTATCTCAACAGTTGCCTCGAAAAGTGCATTTAGCACGGGTGGACGTGTTCTCGATAGTTTTAGAAGTTCTCTAACTCCTCTCATGGTCGAAGCTTTGGTTTGCACACAAGATTGGCTTCGGAAATCTAATGATGCCATCAATCTTGAAGATTATGTTGATGAACTTCAAACCATGGAAGATGGTAATATATAAATTTTAATTTATAAAATAAGCTTTTGTATTCTTTATATTAGTAAGCATTCCCATAATTTAACTAACACTTTTGTTTTTAAATTTGCTAGACTTATCCAAAATACCCGAAGATCAAGAAGGTAACATACTTAGCATTTGTTTATAAAGTTAAATGTTTATTTAATTTATTTTTGCAATTTTTTTTTTATTATTTAACTAACTCATTCAATACTATTACTAGATGTTTCAAGATTATCAACGGTGTTTGAAGCACAAGAAAAAACTTAAACGTTTCTATAATGGTTTTTGAACTGATGTGTTATTGTTATTAGTTTGGTTTGGTTTGTTATTGTTGTTGGTTAATTGGACTTTTGTTGTGTTCTTTTGGTGTAGGTTTCTATTGTATTTTGGACTTTTGCTTATGTTTTTTTATTTATTATAATGTTGTTGTTTATTTCGACTCATGCTATTTACTTGGAATTTTACTTATGTTTTTTATTATAATCTTGTTGTATTATTTTTGTTGTTTATTTGGAATCATGTTGTTTATTTGGGTTGATGTTGTGTTGCTTTTATTTATTCACTTATTTACTTCAAATTTTTGTTGTATGATCATGTTTAAAAACTTTAAAGAAAATTATTTTTTGAAAAATTACATAAAAATAAACAACACTAATTTTTTTTAATTTAACTCGAACAAATATATTCGATTCGATTCGATAAAACTTCAAATAAAGTTAGGATGATAAAATGAGATTCAAAAACTCGATTAACTCGAAAATTTTTTATTCAATTCGATTCGATTCGATCGAATACTCACCCCTAATTCTAACTATTACCTCCTACTCTTACCTCATTTATCTCATTTTACTCTGCGCCTAATTTATTAAAAATATTGTAAAGAAGTATTTTTGAAAAAAAAAATTAAGATTTAAGTCTCAATTATTATCGAGTATTTTAAATATTTTTGTCAAATTATCTTTTTAAATTAAATTAAAAAGTTTGACTTTTCGAAAACCAATTTGGGTGTCTATTATAATTTTGTCCTTGATTTATATTAATTATTGTTAGCTTTTATTTTCAATTGTTCTGATGTAACAAATTTTATTATAAAATCTTTTAATCAAATTTGCATAAATTATTTCAATCTTCTCCAAATATATTTTCAAGTGTTACAAACTCAAAATAAAGTTTTTAAATGACTTAATTTTTCTACAAAATTTTTTTAGAAACCCCAAGTACTTTAAAATGTTTTTAAGCCACATTTTTTGAAGGTTTCCAATCTTGTCTCGAGACATAAGCATGTCTAACTCGAGACAGACCAAAATCAAAGCTAAAAATGATTCAAATTAATCTTGTTTCGAGACAAAATATATTTTGTCTCGAAGACCTGGCAACATTGAAGCAAAGGTAAGCTTCAAGGGAGCCTTGTCTCAAGACATACGATAGATTGTCTTGAGACGTCTTGCTCCAACGGTCATATTTTGTTCTTCTTGTCTCGGGATAAGGGATTTGTATCTCGAAACACACTGTTGCAAGGTTTCATTAAATGCTCGAAATAAATGCTCCCAACAGTTAAAAACTCCCTCCAATGGCTCCAAGCGTCCAAAAATCAATTAGAGGGTATATATTCAAGTCAAGAACACTTGAAGACAGAAGAGAAGAACATCCAAACATAGAAATCAAGAGAAAAGTATCAAATTATTTATTCTTCATTTTCTTTTGTACATATCTTTTAGGTACTCATTGTTAGATCTTTTTTTATCATTATCATTTCAATTTATTGAAAGAGTTAAACACTTGTAAGCACATACCTTTGAGAGACTTTTATTGTTTACATCTTTTCTTATACCTAGAAAAGGCTACTTAAGGTTTTTGGGGTATAAAACCTTGAGTAATTTGTAAAGGATTTTAGTTGAGTCACAAAAACTAGGAAGGGTTCTAGTTAACTTATAAAAACTAGGGAAATGTTTTATCTTAGCCTTATCAAAAAGATAGGGGTTGTAAAGGTTATACATTTTCCTTGAAAGGTAATAATTAAGTATAGTGAATTGGGAAATCCTTTGTTGGTGTATACCAAGGTAGTAGAGGTAGGCAATTGGGGTCGAACCACTATAAATCGATTTGTCCTAGCTTTTCTTCCCTTTCCTTATCATTTAGAAAAGTTTGCAAAGATTTTTTAAAATACCAATTCATCCCCATCTTGATATTTTTGGGCCTAACAACTATAAAAGATAGGGGAGGGATCACTTATGTAACACCCCTTACCCGAGTCCGACACCGAGACCGGATACGAGGCACTACCATGCTTAATCTTACTTAACACTTCGAAACGGGCTATAAAATTTCGTTTAAACTCATCACTTGTACATATTCGGCCTAGGAGGCCCTACACATACTTCCAAGAGGTACCGGAACTATCCCGGGAAATTTTACGAATTCGAGAAACTTCTCAATAAAACAGGGGCCACACGCCCATGTAAAGTGGGACACGCCCGTGTGGGCAGGCCGTGTGGTCACACACGCCCATGTCCCTACCCCGTGTATAAAATCATGAGTATTCTGTTTGTGTCACACGGCCTAGGCACACGCCCGTGTGACTAGCCCGTGGGCGACACTGACTAATTTCGCACGGCCTGGACACGCCCGTGGCCATGGCCCGTGTACTAAAATTTAGCATTCTGACTGATCCACATGGCATATACACACGCCAGTGTGCTTCAGCCGTGGGCAAATTAAACCCCAAATGTAAAGTGCAGACTTCACACGGCTTGGACACACGCCCATGTGCCAACCGTGCCTCCCACATGGTCTTGGCACACGCCCGTGTGTCTACCCATGTGGACAATTATCAGGCTATCTACCAAGCCCTTGCCACTCTACATTGCATACATTCATACATCATCACATAGCTCCACATAGCATCAATACAACTCTTGAATTAAAGACATTTAATTCATACGATGAATTCTTCATCCCAAACACAAGGGAGAAATATTTCCAATGCAATTTCAATCTACTTAAGCCATCATCTATGGCTATTCACAACCAAAACATAACTCACTTATGCCAACACATTTGGCTATATTAACTATGACTTAGTCAACTTTAAAAGAGGTCTCTATACATGCCATGACTCAAAAGAACTTGAAACATCATACCAAGCTTCTACTCGATAGTGTGAAAACATCTCCGGCGGCATCCAACCCGAGCTAGTTAAAAATAACCTATAAGAGATGGGAAAAGAAAATGAGTAAGCAATAATGCTTAGTAAGTTCATCTGCATAAAACTGACAAATACCGATATTCATTGAATATATATATAACCGCAAGGTATTATAATGAGTTTTTCTCATAAACTCATGGTTACTTACTCAACTATTCTTGAAGCTCACTCATTCTATCTCTTACCACATTCTTACCATGCCTCAAGCCAACTGCTCGTGTTGGTCACCCCATGATCATGTAGACAACACATCCAGCATTTTCAATAAGCCACTCATACTACTAAACTCTCGGTGGTTTCGCACTTAGCCCTCCATTGATCTCTAGTAGGGTGGTATCGCACATAGCCCACCAATGATCTCTAGTAGGGTGGTATCGCACATAGCCCACCAATCATTTATACATTCATGGATAGTTATCCACATGTATTTCTCTATTTCAAATGTTCATCAGAGAACGTCCTCACACACTACTATTCTTACTTAACTTTCTACGATACTCGTCCGCATTCACACAATGCATCAATAAATCTATCTCATGCAACTAAGGTGCATTGATTACACATAACCCACTAGGAGTTCATCATATACTGAATTCATCTCAATTCAATTCTAACACACACTTGTGTTTCTCGTGGTGCAACCATATACTTTCTCATTTTCGACATACCCGTTGAATCACTCAAATTGTTAAACAACACTTTTTGAGTTTCATACACCTAATGTCACACTGACATCATACCCCAATAGGGTCCTCGACATGGTCTTATACAAATTCTCACACCGAGGCCATATTCCAATATGGTCTTACACGAGACCTTAACTATCATCATATCATGCTATATACATTTCCCATTGCTCTTACATTCAATTCTCTTGACGTCTCATCAAAAGATATTTCATACATTCATAGAGTAAATATACATTCCATACAACATTGGAATATCAAATTAACTCATACGTAATTACAACATTTGCATATGAACTTACCTCGATGTCGAAAGGGTCGAAAGGGACTTTTTGCCCACATTTCTCTTTTTACCCGTTCTAGGTCTGAATCTCGTTTTCTTTGATCTAGATCAATGGAATTCACTCATTTAATCACTTATAAATCATAATACACCGTAATCTACACTTAGGCAAAAATGACTAATTTGCCCTTATACTTTGGCAAAAGTACAATTTTGCCCCTAGGCTCGTAAATAAATTTTCATCACAATATCTTATTAAACAAGCCTAGCTGAACATTTCATCCTCTTACAACTATCCACCATTCAAACTATTTCATGCCATAATGAAGAAATTACAACCTTTGCATTTTAATCCCAAATAGGTGTTTTCACAACATCACCTTTCACAAAAGTTGTTTATCATCATCCTATCATTCATTTTCTTCCATAAAAACTCATCAAACAACATAAAATCTATCATGGTAAGTCCCTAAACTTTCAACCATATTGCAAACTAGTCCTCTCATTAGCTAGCTTAAGCTTTGAGGACTCCAAAAATACAAAAATTATCAAAAATAACCATCAAAATGACTTACTTGTAGAGAAAATGAGTTGCTGAAATTTCAAGCCTTCAAAGCCCTCCCATGGTTGATATTTTCGGTTGGAGAAGAAGACCAAATAAAAAGATGATAACTTTTGCTTATATCATCTTATTTTATTCATTTTCTCCAACTAATATCACCAACTTTTAATCATAATAAATGCACTTGTCCCCTATGCATCCTATGGCCGGCCAACTCACTTAAAAAGGCCAAATTGCACATTTGGGACCTCCAATTTATAATTCATAGTTATTTGGCACCTTTAGCAAATAGAACTTTCGCACTTTATGCGATTTAGTCCTTTTTCGCGATTAAGCAAGAAATCGTTAAAATTAAAGCACCAAAATTTTCATGCACCTCAAAAACATGTTATAACACATAAATTAACATGAAAATATTTTTCTCTAACCTCGGATTAGTGATCCCGATATCACTGTTCCGACTAGCCCCCTAATCGGGCTGTTATAATTCTCCCCCCTTAGGGATTTTCGTCCGCGAAAAATCTTATCAGGAGGAGTTGCTACCAACATTCTTAAAACGTTTCCATCAACTCTTCAAAATCACAAATCCACTTATCCTCAAGTTTCTCTTGCCAACGACCTTTAAGCTATAATACACAAGGTCGAAGCGTAACTTGAGACCTAGGTTATTCTTCCCCTATATCATATAATCAGTAATCCACCAATTTGGAACTCTGTACATATCCAAATGATCATTCGGATCTTTAACGGTTGATCCACTACAATTTGAATGACATTCCCCTTCTTGGGAACTTTGTCAAACCAAATTTGAAATCTATAAAGTTTTATCTCACTTTCCCATTAAAGCATTCACCAACTGTAATAGTCTTGACTTGTACGCTTTGAAAACTTAGCTTTTAGTGATCAACTACTTCTGACCATAAACTCAATCATATCGTGAAATGTACTCTATTGTCAAAACATTTATGCACATAACTATACTTTCTTATTCTTGCATTAGTAGATATGCTACTACTGAATATCATACCAAAACTTCTGTATAAGTTCTGGATTCATCATCATTCAAATTCTATCTCGAGGAAACATCAACAACGGAAATCTTATCCAACCTAGATTTTATCATCTTAAATAAACTCATTCATAGCTTATTTAAAATACCATTTACTAAATCACTTCTGAACTCCTTTGTTTTGAAAGGAAGACTCACTATAGTCATTAACCTCGTTGAAACTAGGATGTTACCAACTAAGGTCAACCAAGTTACTAACTCGCATTGCTTAACATGGATCTTTCATCCAGACATCTGTACTATGTCTACTATCTGAGAAGTATTACAATAACTATACACACCTTTGTAATGGTTCAAGCCGTTTCCACTATTTCATTTTCAAAATATTCTGCAGTATAAGATACTCTAACTCATCAAAATTCAGAAAATGCATATCAAATTTTCCATGGATCATTTCATAACATCTAACTCACTACACATACATAATAGTGATCGTCTCAGGATCACCAATCTGGCAACTTTTTTTCTCGATTCAGACTGAACTCAGTACTAGAACTTTGAATTAATAGTTCCTTCTATAGCTTTCAACTCGACAATCACGGTTTGAACATTTCAATGAGCATACCTTTGTATCATGCTCCCTACTCACGTACACACAGAATTTTATTCTCCTTATTGATTCATGCGTAAATATACACAAAACTTGAATCATATTTCAATACATTAATCTACTCTTTTCTCCACATTGAGAACATATTTCAAGCACACTCTCATCTGAGTTTATCTTGCTATGCTAATCTAAAACCTTTACCATCGTCATATCTCACGATAGCAGGGACATCTCGATCGAATTCATTAACTCTATTCGGCTTACCCGAAAACCCATCACACAACGTGAAACTTGTGATTTCACTCCTTATACTAGAATCATCTCCAACTTCCCCCTCAAAGCACCCAAATAGGGTTACGAGGAGATAAAGGAATGTCGATTTCAATTAACTAAATCGACAACTATTTAGTCTGATTTTTTTTCCAGTCAGCTAACATTCTCACATAATCATAATTTATGAGAAGAACAACTACATCAGTCCTGAAAGGCAACAAATATTTATACATAATACCCAAGGAGATCATTATAACCCATCCACGACATTAACTAACCATGTACAGATCACAGGCTTCAAGCCAACTTACTCATACTTGCCCTTTATTTAGCACATACCGTGCCACACATCGTACTCGTTTCTTCTTGACTCGTTCACGGGTGCCTGTATTCGCCCATTCACATGGCTTTAGTACAATTCTCATTTTTACCTCTAGACTCATCTATCTGTCCCATTGATCACTAGGGATAATCGAATATGCATATTCATCGTCATTCATGTAGGTACAAAACTAAAGCCACATCCTCGAGGTGGTCTTATATGGAGTCACCTCTAAATGCCAATGCCATATCCCGGATAAGTTCTTATATGGACTTCTACATCAAGTATCGATGCCATATTCCAAATATGGTCTTATACGGAATCATAACTTGGTGCTGAGGCCATGTCTCAAACATGGTCTTATACAGGACCTTATCTATTTCATATCTCAATGGTAGCTTTTTCATTATAGTCCTTTAGGACTTCAACCTCATGTTTAACAACAATTACTCTATTTATTAGAGTATCATGTATCAATGTGATACAAAGCATTCTCAATTATGCTAACGTAAATATTGCATTAATCACATACAAACTTACTCAACTTGAATCTCATAACATCTCATCATAATTCAACAGTGGTAAGGGGGTGAGGTTGTAGAGTCCCTTAACCTAACTCTCGTGACTATATACATATGATTTAATATTCATCATCAATGAAATATAATCATAGTCACACAACTCGCTCCAAGTGAGTTTTCACGTTTATCATGCTACAATTGTTTCTATCACTCATACTTTCGAACAGTGACTTCACTTACTCAAGTTCCACCTTAATGTCTACTCGATTACTCAACATTAAACTCTAATTTCTCTTACCATTGCTTATCAATTTAGAGAATGTCTTACGAATTTTGAGTACGTCGTTTACCTGATTTCCATAGTCCAACTATGGTCTTACTCGTATCACAACGTCATAGCCCAACTATTTTTTTACATGTCATCACGATGCCATAGCCTCGCTATGGTCTTACACGAAATCTCATATCAATACCAATGTCATATCCTCGATACGGTCTTACATCAAACTCATGTCGATGCCGATGCCATATCCCAGATATGGTCTTGCACGGAATCTAATATCAATATCGACGCCATATCCCAGATATGGTCTTACATAATTTCATGCCGAAGCCAGGTCCCGGACGTGGTCTTACACGGAATCATTATTTGATGTCGACGCCATATCCCAAATATGGTTTTACACGGGATCACGTATCGTTGCCAATGCCATGCCTCAGACATGGTCTTATATGGGATCACATGTATTGCCATGGTCAAACCATGGTCTTATTCATTAATTTACCATTAAATGACTGTACTCATCTCCTGCATCCTACTTAGTCAACTTCTCAGTTTAACTTCCACACTATAATATGTGTGGCTTCATAACAGAGTCATAAAACAAAACATCATGTATTCTCTACTTTAACAGTCACATGTGAGATTTAACCATGTAGACATATTTATCATACATCATTCAAGCAGTTGTACATACACACATATCCCATTCTCTGGATAAATTACTCGTTATATGCACTTAACCCAATAGGTTGGGTACACAACACCGTACACATATCAAACCAATATAGGTAAGCTTATCACTTCATAACTCTCATTCCTCAACCTGGAGTTATATCATTCCATACTTTATCATACACATGTCATAAACTTCTATTCATATTTCTCTAAATTTCAACAGTGCATAAGTACATTTCAATTACCTCATTGCCACTTACAACCTTATTGAAATTAGCTCGGTTGGAAATCATTTTTGTCTTATCGAGATAATTTCGTTAGAGACGAGAGATATCACACTATCTTGGTCCACATATGGCATGTATAGCTAGACTCTTACTCACGCTAGGTTAGTCCGAGAACCGACTAAACCATAGCTCTGATACCACTAAATGTAACACCCTTTTACCCGAGTCGACATTTGAGACCGAGACCGCATACGAGGCATTACCATGCTTAATCTTACTTAACACTTCGAAACGGGCTATAAAATTTTGTTTAAACTCATCACTTGTACATATTCGGCCTAGGAGACCCTACACATACTTCTGAGAGGTACCGAAACTATCCCGAGAAATTTTACAAATTCGAGAAACTTCTCAATAAAATAGGGGTCACACGCCCATGTGAAGTGGGACACGCCCGTGTGGGCAGGCCGTGTGGTCACACACGCCCATGTCCTTACCCCGTATATAAAATCATGAGTATTCTGTTTGTGTCACACGGCCTAGGCACGCACCCGTGTGACTAGCCCGTGGCGACATCGACTAATTTCAGACGCGGCCGACACGGCCGGCCAGCCATGGCCCGTGTACTAAAACTTAGCATTCTGACTTATCCACACGGCATATACACACGCCCGTCTGCTTCAGTCGTGGGCAAATTAAACCCCAAATGTAAAGTGCAAACTTCACACGGCTTGGACACACGCCCATGTGCCAGCCGTGCCTCCCACATGGTCTTGACACACGCCTGTGTGTCTACCCATATTGACAATTATCAGGCTATCTACCAAGCCCTTGCCACTCTACATTGCATACATTCATACATCATCACATAGCTCCACATAGCATCAATACAACTCTTGAATTAAAGACATTTAATTCATACAATGAATTCTTCATCCCAAACACAAGAGAGAACTATTTCCAATGCAATTTCAATCTACTTAAGCCATCATCTATGGCTATTCACAACCAAAACATAACTCACTTATGCCAACACATTTGGCTATATTAACTATGACTTAGTCAACTTTAAAAGAGGTCCCTATACATGCCATGACTCAAAAGAACTTGAAACATCATACCAAGCTTCTACTTGATAGTGTGAAAACATCTCCGGCGACATCCAACCCGAGCTAGTTAAAAATAACCTATAAGAGATGGGAAAAGAAAATGAGTAAGCAATAATGCTTAGTAAGTTCATCTGCATAAAACTGACAAATACCGATATTCATTGAATATATATATAACCGCAAGGTATTATAATGAGTTTTTCTCATAAACTCATGGTTACTTACTCAACTATTCTTGAAGCTCACTCATTCTATCTCTTACCACATTCCTATCATGCCTCAAGCTAACTGCTCGTGTTAATTAGCATACATTCCGGTACTGGTCACCCCATGATCATGTAGAACAACGCATCCAGCATTTTCAATAAGCCACTCATACTACTAAACTCTCGGTGGTTTCGCACTTAGCCCTCCATTGATCTCTAGTAGGGTGGTATCGCACATAGCCCACCAATCATTTATACATTCATGGATAGTTATCCACATGTATTTCTCTATTTCAAATGTTCATCAGAGAACGTCCTCACACACTACTATTCTTACTTAACTTTCTACGATACTCGTCCGCATTCACACAATGCATCAATAAATCTATCTCATGCATCTAAGGTGCATTGATTACACATAACCCACTAGGAGTTCATCATATACTGAATTCATCTCAATTCAATTCTAACACACACTTGTGTTTCTCGTGGTGCAACCACATACTTTCTCATTTTCGACATACCCGTTGAATCACTCAAATTGTTAAACAACACTTTTTGAGTTTCATACACCTAATGTCACACTGACATCATACCCTAATAGGGTCTTACATGCATTAACATATCGATGCCATGTCCCCGACATGGTCTTATACAAATTCTCACACCAGGCCATATTCCAATATGGTCTTACACGGGACCTTAACTATCATCATATCATGTTATATACATTTCCCATTGCTCTTAGATTCAATTCTCTTAACGTCTCATCAAAAGATATTTCATAAATTCATATAGTAAATATACATTCCATACAACATTGGAATATCAAATTAACTCATACGTAATTACAACATTTGCATATGAACTTACCTCGATGTCGAAAGGGTCGAAATGGACTTTTTGCCCACATTTCTCTTTTTACCCGTTCTAGGTCCGAATCTAGTTTTCTTTGATTTAGATCAATGGAATTCACTCATTTAATCACTTATAAATCATAATACACTGTAATCTACACTTAGGCAAAAATGACTAATTTGCCCTTATACTTTGGCAAAAGTACGATTTTGCCCCTAGGCTCGTAAATAAATTTTCATCACAATATCTTATTAAACAAGCCTAGCTGAACATTTCATCCTCTTACAACTATCCACCATTCAAACTATTTCATGCCATAATGAGCAAATTACAACCTTTGCATTTTAATCCCAAATAGGTGTTTTCACAACATCACCTTTCACAAAAGTTGTTTATCATCATCCTATCATTCATTTTCTTCCATAAAAACTCATCAAACAACATAAAATCTATCATGGTAAGTCCCTAGACTTTCAACCATATTGCAAACTAGTCCTCTCATTAGCTAGCTTAAGCTTTGAGGACTCCAAAAATACAAAAATTATCAAAAATAACCATCAAAATGACTTACTTGTAGAGAAAATGAGCCGTTAAAATTTCAAGCCTTCAAAGCCCTCCCATGGTTGATATTTTCTGTTGGAGAAGAAGACCAAATAAAAAGATGATAACTTTTGCTTATATCATCTTATTTTATTCATTTTCTCCAACTAATATCACCAACTTTTAATCATAATAAATGCACTTGTCCCCTATGCATCCTATGGCCGGCCAACTCACTTAACAAGGCCAAATTGCACATTTGGGACCTCCAATTTAAAATTCATAGCTATTTGGCACCTTTAGCAAATAAAATAGAACTTTCGCACTTTATGCGATTTACTCATTTTTCACTATTAAGGAAGAAATCGCTAAAATTAAAGCATCAAAATTTTCATACACCCTCATAAACATGTTATAACACATAAATTAACATGAAAATATTTTTCTCTAACCTCGGATTAGTGATCCTGAGATCACTGTTCCGACTAGCCCCCTAATCGGGCTGTTACAACTTACACCGGTATAAAAGTAAAATGGTTTTACTTCATTCTTTAACTTTTTTATACATTTAATATTTTAATAATTCGATTAGATTGAGAATTGAATCAATTTGAAGATAATCGGGGAAAAAGGCAAAATTGTTGATTAGTCCTTAAAGAGTGTTCGTTTATTGTTTTGTTAGGTAAGTTCATATGGTATGATTGTATTTAAATTGTTATATATTTAAATTATGAATTTGTGTGTTTTATAGTAATTTGAATTGTTGCAATTTGGTACAAAAGGTGATTTATGGATTAAATCGCAAAGAAATGATAAATTGAGTATGATGAATTGAAATTTGATATATTTAATGAATTTATTGTTTATTATGACTGATTGAATCATATTGGTATGAATTTGATTAATTATCAAGATAGAGAACTAAATTGAAAATAGTATAACTTGGTGAAATTGGCTTGGAATCGAGATGAATCATGATATGCCATGTATGAAATGATATATTGATTGATGAATTGATGATATTGAAATCGATAAAATGGGAATTGAACTTAAAATGAAATTAGATTATTGGGTACCCTATTAATTGTTCAGGTAAAGTCATGCCATAGAATAGTTTGAGTACGGGTTATTTCGGCTATATGTCGATGAGCCGCTGGACGCATTTTTCTTTCGTACGTCCCGACGAGTGTTGGGGACAATTATTGTTTTGGTTAAACTGACGAGCGTTGGGCACAATTTATTTATTTCGGGCATTTTGATGAGGCACTGGGTGCCAAATAGGTGTTTTAGTTGGATCTGTATATCCGTTTGAGTCTGAGTCATGTTAATAGGGGTATAAAATGTAAAGTTGATAATGGTATATCAGTTGAATTGATATTGTGAAATAATGCTTAAAAGAAGAGTTATAAAATATGAATTTTGTTAGTATACGAAAGATTATGTAAATCAGATATACAAGTCTAAAGGACTGATATGAGAACGTGACAAATTAATCAATTCGCTTTGGAAGTTGATATGAAATTGACATTGGATAGATTAAATGTTGATTGATTATATGAATGATACTGAAATGTTTATTATAAGTGAATTGGAATGTTATATGTTTAAATTACTATATGATACGATATATGTTGAACTCACCTTGTTGATATATGGTTGACTTGTTTAGGCAAACTTGTCAAGCTAGTAGTTTATCGTATTAGATAGTAAATCGAGGTAAGTTGTTGTTTAATGTCTATGACTTATTAAGCATTCAATATGCTTACCCCGTTGTTTTCCCTTTCCCTGTAGATTGTTGACTTGTAGAACGTGTCAAGTGAATCATCGAGAAGCTCACACTTTCCCATTGTTAATTCGATAGTCTTTCAAATGCTCTAAAGTTCGATTATATGGTATGTACATAGGTGTTTATATGTGTTAGCTTAGAATGTTAATTTAGTTTGAATCTTATCTAATGTTTTATTTTGAAAAAGCTAATGCACATGTGTAACTATGTTTGCTTTGGTAACATGTTGTGACATTTTGGTAAGGCACTCAAATGGTATATTGAGCATGGAATGGTGTAATGTCCCTCACCCGATCCAATCGTCGGACCCGAGCTACAAGATGCTACAGCAATTAATGGAATGAACACATTCATAATCAGCTTTAAACTTAAAAGAAATAGCAAACATTTCGTACATTCATGTTTCAAATCATTCACAATCAAGACCAAGTATCAAACGAGCTTACGAAAGCTCTTAAATCAACCCAAGAAAAAATAAGGACTTATTTGAAAACTTAAAAGAAATATGGAAAATCTGCAAACAGGGGTGACATGGCCATGTACCTAAGCCGTGTGAAAAACTATAGTCGTGTGGAGAATGAGTCACACGGCCGTGTGACAGGCATGTAAATCGCTTAGGTCGTGTGTACCAAAATGCAAAAAATCAACAAAAATCACACAGTCGTGTACTTAAGCTGTGTAACAAGTAGAGACTGTGTGCAAACTAAGACTACATCTACAGAAACTCACACGGGCGTGTAGCCAGCCTGTGTGACATGCGGGAACCATGTAAATCATAAAATAACTTACCTTAGTGGTCATACGGCTATGTCACCAGCCCGTGTGGAGACATACGACCGTGTGTCGGACTATGTGCAGCAAAATGTGCCTTTAGATGCAAGATACTTATTTCAACCATTCCAAAACTTGTACCAATGCTACTTACCAATATTGCACCTTTTCAAAACATGCCAAAGCACACCTAAACCATTGCCTTAAACAACTAACTAATATGCCTCAATGGCACCATTTCACAACAAAAGCTTTTGAACCTATTGCACATAATTTGGTACCAAAATTTAGCACTATGAATACACCAATTCAACATCCCAAAATATAACATTCAAACCTTTCAAATACTAACCAAAATGCTAAACATCCACAATTCAAACTTCCATTTCAATCTAACCAATTTAAACCTCATTCATGCTACCACATTAAAGAATATTCAACTACCATACCATTTCCATATTAAAGAGTCATCACTTAACCATTTAAGCATATTCAAAGCACCACATAACATATATATTTACAAAGTTTGATTGACCTCAAAATTCACATCAAAGAGACCAAAACAAAAGCCCTAAATATCCTATAAACATCTATTCAACTACACCTATTTGTATGCCACTTATAACCGAGCTAGAACGTCAAAAGTCTACCAAGTCATTAGGAGGATAGTGTGAGCTCTGATGTGATCCAACCGGTTGCGCAGTTTCTGACAATCTACAAGAAAGAAAACAGAACAAAAGTAAGCATACTTAATACTTAGTAAGTTCATACATAAAAAAATTTACACAAGTTACCCGACATTAACATAATTCAAGAATTGAATATATCTATGTAAATACAAGACATGGTATTCCTTAACAACCTAGCAATTTCACCATTCATCAAGGTTGGTTCACCTTCACAAATTAAGCATAGAACATAATCCATGCTATTGTATCATAAACATATTAAGCATACTTGTTTCATGTAACAACATTCATATCATAATTAGATCATTCTTCCATTTCCATACCATAAAATCTATTTTCACCCGAAGAACTATAGCGAAATAACCACAGATACTCGGGATAGAGTTGCTCAAACGAGCTATGAATACAAGTGCTTACACAAGCTATAAAAATGGGCATGCTCACACGAGCTGTGGGTTGGGAAGATAAATTTACTTGATGTTGCTCACACGAGCTGTGAAGGATCCGCAACACATGCTGGACCTTAGCCATCGGTAAAACATCCAAGACCAGCACCCGATACCTTATACACCCTAATGACATGTCATTTGTATCCTAGTCGTTCACTAAGTTCGTATGGGCTTCAATTCATATTCATGTTATTTCAGCCCTTTGACCATCATCATATACATATAATTCAACTATATACATTCCCATATTCAATCACAGTCATCAACTATATCTTACTTTACAATTTAGTCCTCCTAATACTCAAAATCATTATTCCATAACAATTCAACTACAAGTTATATACATACCATACTATAATGACAAGTATAAATCAGAATAAGTATTATACGAACTTACCTAACCAAAAACAACAACAAATACAACGCTAAGGACTATTTTGCAAGTTTTCCTTTTCCGTGGTTATTTTCTAGTTTTTTTAATTTTTGATCTATATAATAATTCATTTCAAAATTTCAATTCCAAATACCTTAAAACCCATTATACTATGCATATGACAACTTAATTCCATTTTTTTACAGTTTCTCTAAAATTTTGTAGTTTATTCAAGTTAGCCCCTAAAATCGAAACAACTATAACTTACACATTTAAACCCTAATTTTCAATCTGATTTCACTCTTATACTTAAGCAACTCTCAAATGCCTATTTTTACAGAAATTTCATGCCAATTTCAGTATTTTTCTATTTTAGTCTCTAAACTCAAAATTAACTATTATCACTTTGAAAATTAGTCATATTTCATAAAAAAGCTTCAAACTCTACCATTTAACATCCAAAAAGCTTCAAAAACAACAATTTTAACTTTTAAAATCTTTGAAATTTTTACAATTTAGTACCCGTGTTAGCTAGATTAAGCTACAACGATCTCAAAAACATAAAGTTTACGATAAACGGGCTCAAAATCAACTTATATGCAAGGGTCGAATGATTAAGAATGCTTGAAGCTTTTTTCTTTCTTCTTCAATGGTGGTTTTTCCATGGGGAATAAATAAATGAGGAAGATGGTGATGTTTTTCTTTTCTTATTTTATGTTTAATTAACCTTAACATTTATTTTAACTAAAATTTTAACATAAAAATATTTAAAACTAAGCGCCAACCGTCCTTAATAATTAAAAATGGGTAAATTTCCACATAAATCCCTAAACAAACACTAATTAAACCTTTTAACTAATGAAAGTCTATAGCGATTAACTTTTACAATTTTTATGATTTAGTCATTGTACCCTAATTAACCATCCAATCACCAAATTACCAAACCAAAAATTAATGTGATGCTATAATAGACTCGTAAATATTAATAAATAATATTTACTGATTTGATCATCGGAAAACGAGGTTTCGAAACCACTATTTTTGGTACAACTGAAAATGAGCTATTAAAAATGGTATGGTAAAATGATGAATTTAAATGGCTATAAAACATGGGTTAGTATATTGAATTGGATCCAAATGGTGGCTTATTGAATTGTTGTTAATCAAATGGTTAAATGAATTTTTTGGTATATGTTTGGATGGTTTTGTGCAGGTACAAGTTTGGTAAATAAGCACCAAATGTACAATTGTTTTGGTTGGCTTGAAATAGGTACCAAAATGTGGATTTTGAAAATTTTGCTCTAGGTATCGATGCCTTAGAAAGGGTATTAATACTTTAGCAAATTTTCTTAAATTTATTAAACATCGAACCTTAAAATGGTATTGTTAGAGTTATGTGACCCAAATTCTTGTTAAAATAAAATACAAGTGGCAAGAAAGAGGGATCTACAGGGCAAAGGCCGAGGTTTAGACTTTGATTAGAATAAGGTGTTTTAACCTTACTGCATTACTTCTATTAGAATTTGATTAGAATAAGGTTTTTAAACCTATAAATAGACGTATTCGACTCTCCTATTGTATTATTCGAATTCGACATAGTGAATTTTCTTCTCTTCTGTCCGTGGTTTTCTCCGAAAGGGTTTTCACGTAAAATTCTGTGTGTTCTATTTTTATTTTTTTCTTTGCAATACATTGCCATTATCGACGTTCTATTTTTTCATAAATTGGTATCAGAGCTTTCCGGGTTGCTTATATTGATCACGATAATGGCGTCACTGAAGTATGAAATTTCACTGTTGGATCGTAACACCAGATTCACGTTGTGGCAGATAAAGATATAGGCAGTTCTTGCACAGATGGATTTGGAGGATGCCCTGCTATAGATAGATAAGATACCTCCGACGTTGACGAAGGAAGAAAAGAAGCATAAAGATCAAAAAATTTTGACGCAATTACATCTGCATTTGCCTAACAAAATTCTGCAGGATGTGATGAAGGAAAAGACCGCCGCTGCATTATGGGCAAAACTGTAGTAGCTATGCATGTCGAAAACCTTGACTAGTAAGTTACATATGAAGCAATGTCTTTATATTCATCATTTGGAGGAAGATGCATCTGTGCATGAACACTTAACTATGTTTAAAGAAATTATCTCAGCTTTGGAGGTCATGGAGGTTCGGTATGATAAAAAAATTTAGGGTTGATTCTATTTTTCTCGTTGCCCCCGTCTTATTCAACCTTTAGAGACACGATTTTGTACAGCCGCGAATCTCTCACAGTTGATGAGGTCTATGCTTATTTGACCTTGTATGATAAGATGAAACATCTTATGGTTGAATCCAACTCTCAGGGAGAGAGTCTCATTGTTCGTGAGAAACAAGAATGAAATATCGATGATGATCGTGGGAGGACAAATTATCGAAATCCTCATAGTAAATTTAAGGGTAGATCGAGATTTTTAAACAGCGGTAAAATCTGTAACTTCTGTAAAAAGAAAGGGCACATTAAATCCGAGTGCTATAAGTTGCAGAACAAGATCAAAAGGGAGGCTGCAAATTAAAAGGGAAAACAACCAAAAATTTTTGGTAAAGCTGATGTTGTAGAAAACTACAGCGATGGTGAACTTCTAGTTACTTCTGCTAACAATTCTAAAGTGAGCGATGAGTGGATTCTTGATTCTGGCTATACCTTCCATATGAGTCTCAATCGAGATTGATTTACAACTTATGAAACAGTGTCTAAAGGTGTTATTCTGATTGCAAATAATGCTTCATGTAAAATCACAGGTGTTGGCACGATAAAAATCAATATGTTCGATGGAGTCGTCAGAAAACTTAGTGGCGTTTGACATGTACCAGAGTTAAAGAGGAATTTGATTTTGTTAAGTACTCTTGGTTCAAAAGGGTACAAATATTCAGCTAAAATTGGGGTTCTAAAGATCTGCAAGGGTTCGCTCGTTGTAATGAAAGGGCAGAGAAATACTTCCAAGTTATATATTTTGCAGGGTTCTACTATTATTGGTGATGCAGCCGTCGCTTCCACTTCCTTGTCAGATGATAATGTTACTAGATTTTGGCATATGCGTCTAGGGCATATGAGTGAGAACGACATGGCAGAATTAAGCAAAAGAGGACTTCTTAATAGGCAAGAAATTTACAAACTGAAGTTCTGTGAGTACTGCGTTTTTGAGAAATAAAAAAGAGTTCGATTCACTAGAGGAATCCATAACACAAAGGGAACATTGGATTATATTCATTCTGATCTTTGGGGACCATCTAGAGTGCTTTCGAGAGGTGGAGCTAATTATATGCTAACTCTTATTGATGATTTTTTTAGAAAAGTTTGGGCGTGCTTCCTGAAGTAGAAAAGTGATGTGTTTTCCGAAATAAAGTCTTGGAGAACTATGGTTGAAAATTAGACAGTAAAGTAGATAAAACACCTCCGCACAGATAATGGCTTGGACTTTGTTCTAATGAGTTTAACGAATTCTGCAAATCAGAAGGGATTATAAGGCACTTGATAGTTCGCCATACTCTATAGCAGAACGGTGTTGTAGAACGAATGAACAGAACGATCATGGAGAAGGTTCAATGTATGTTGCCAAATGCTAATTTTTTGAAGTTATTTTAGGCTGAAACAGCCTCTACTGCATATTTTTTATCAACCGATCTCCATCCGTTGCCATTGAGAAAAAGACTCCACAAAAGGTATGGTCTGGTAATCTTGCTGATTATTCTGATTTGAAAATTTTTAGGTGTCTTGTGTATGCTCATGTTGATAATGGGAAATTGGAACCGAGGTCCATTAAATGTGTTTTTTTTGTGCTATAAATGGTATAAGTTATGGTATCCTGAAAATAGAAAAATTGTGATTAGCAAATATGTTATTTTTATGAAACTGTTATACTACCTAACTTATCTCTTAAAAACTCTTCCAATAAAGAATAGCAAAAGTAGGTGGAGTTTTAGATTGATCCCGAATCTACAACAAAGTCGAATCTTCAAGTTAGTACAGAAATTTAGAATAGAGTCACTTCTTCACCACAATATTCTTTTGTGAAAAACAAAGCTAGAAGATAAATTAAACATCCAAAGAGGTATGCCGAGGCTAATCTAGTTGCTTATGCTTTAAATGTGGCTGAAGATATAGATGCAAATTAAGAGCCATCTACTTATTCTAAGACAGTTAGCTATGAAGACTCAGAAAAAGTGGATGTTTGACATGTAAGAAGAGATGGAATTGCTCCATAAAAATAGAACATGGGATCTTGTGAAGCTTTCTAAAGGTAAAAGGGTTGTTCATTGTAAATGGGTGTTCAAAAGGAAAAAAAAGGGACTCTAGGAGTTGAAGAACCTAGATATAAAGCAATGCTTATTGCAAAAGGTTACAGTCAGATTCCAGGTATAGACTTCACATACTTGTTTTCTCTAGTTGTGAAGTATAGTTCGATTCAAGCCTTGCTTGGTATTGTGGTCATGTATGATTTGGTGTTCAAATAATTAGATGTAAAAACAATGTTCTTGCATGAAGAACTTGAGGAGGATATTTACATGCAACAACCAGAGTGCTTTACAGTTACAAAAAAAGAGAACTATGTTTGTTTGTTGAAAAAGTCCATTTATGGCTTGAAATAGTTACTAAGGCAGTGGTACAAGAGGTTTGATTCTTTTATGACTACTCATGATTTCAAAAGAAGCAACTTTGACAGTTGTGTTTATTTTAAGAAAAACAATGATGATTCTTCTGTGTATCTACTCCTCTATGTTGATGACATGTTAATAGCAATGAAAGATAAAGGAGAGATAAGAAAGGTCAAAACCCAGCTTAGTGAAGAAATTTAGATGAATGATTTGGGAGCAGCAAAGAAGATACTTGGTATGGAGACTCTCAGATATAGAAAAGCAAGTAAATTGCACCTAAGTCAGAAAGGGTACATTGAGAAAGTTCTTTGCAGGTTCAATATGCAGAGTGCTAAGCCTGTTAGTACTCCTTTAGTAGCCCGTTTCAGACTTTCATCGTCTTTGTCTCCACAATCAGATGATGACATTAACTACATGTCACATGTTCCATAATCTAGTACAGTGGGATCTCTCATGTATGTTATGGTTTGCTCACGTCCAGAGTTATCATATGCAGTCAGTGCAGTTAATAGATACATGGCAAATCCCAGTAAAGAACACTGGAAAACAACTCAATGGATTTTGAGATACTTACGAGGTACTACTAATGTTTGCTTACAGTTTGGAATAAATAGAGATGGAGTCATTGGGTATGTTGATGCTGATTTTGCTGAAGACCTTGATAAAAGAAGATCTCTCACAGGTTATGTCTTTACAATTGAGTGTTGTGCAATCAGTTGGAAAGCCACTTTGTAAACTACTGTCACTTTGTCTACCACTAAAGCTGAGTACATGGCGATTACTGAGGCTTGTAAAGAAGCTATTTGGTTAAATGGGCTCTTTAGTGAACTCAATGAAGACCTTCCAATCAGTACAGTATTTTGTGACAGTCAAATCACCATCTTTCTTACGCAGGATCAAATGTTTCATGAAAGAACAAAGCACATTGATGTTCGGTATCATTTTGTTTGTGATATTATTGCTCATGGTGATATTGTTGTGAGTAAAATTAATACTCATGATAATCTTGTAGATATGATGACTAAGACACTTCCTATAACCAAGTTTGAGCATTGCTTATACTTGGTTGGTGTTCATTGTTAAAGATAAACCCTTAAGGGATTTCATGGAAGAGGTGGAGATCTTGTTCGTTGAGAGTTCATGATGAAGAACTTGTTTGTTGAGAATTCATATCAATGTGGAGATTGTTAGAGTTGTGTGACCCAAATTCTTGTTAAAATAAAATACAAGTGGCAAGATAGAGGATCTACGAGGGCGAAGGTCGAGGTTTAGACTTTGATTAAAATAAGGTGTTTTAACCTTACTACATTACTTCTATTATACTTTGATTAGAATAAGGTTTTTAAACCTATAAATAAACGTATTCGTCTCTCCTCTTGTATTATTTGAATTCAACATAGTGAATTTTCTTCTCCTCTACCCGTGGTTTTTTCCCGAAAGGGTTTTCACGTAAAATTCTGTGTGTTCTATTTTTCTTTTCTTTTTTCTTTGCGATACTTTGCCATTATCGATGTTCTATTTTTTCACAAGTATTGATACATAGGTAAGGTATCGATACCTTGGAAAAGGTAGATACTTTGTGACAGGTATCGATACATTTGTCTTTAATTCAATTTTTTGAAACATCGAAGCTCGAAATGGTATCGCTACCTAATCTGAAATTTTAAAAAGTTTGCAGTTGGGTTCATGCTCGGGTCAACAAATGAGCTTTCGTAAGCTTGATTAAGGCTCGAATTTGATTACGTATTATATTGTAAATGTGTTTATGACATGTTTGTATATTTGAATGATTATTTTATTGTATTATTGATTGTAGTTGCTCTGGCAATGAATTTGACATCTTGTTGCTCGGACCTAGTGATCAGGTCAAGTAAGGGGTGTTACAATGATAGATATATTAGATCGATTCAAAATTTTACATGCATGATAAGTACAAATATATTGATAAATTCAACGATTGAATTGTTAAAATATTAAACATATAGAAAGTTATAGAAGGGTGTAAAGCTACTTTACTTTTACATCGGTGTAAGTGGATCCCTTCCCTAAAAGATAAATATGATTTATATATTCAAACTAAAATTTACAAATAATTTATATTAATTATTTAAAATTTATATTTCATATATTACAATATTAACAATGGGTTACCATAAATTATTTTATTATGCTTATACTATACTCTAAGTTAAATATTTCTTAATAACAAAATAATAATAAATTGGCATCGTAGTAATAATAACACATGAAAATAATGATACTTCACATTTGAGTCAATTATAATTTTTATTATAATTTAAGCTTATATATTTCATATATCATAATACTAATGAATTTGAGTTTATAAATCACATTTGAGTTTATAAATACTGATAGCCACACTAATCTAGCAACGGGCAGTATCGAATCACATGAGATCCCGTTTCCAACACATTACCATATCTAGGGCAACTCCTATCGCTTGTCATATGTCTCCTCACCCGCTCACCATTTGTCAATGATTTTTTTCCACAAAAGCTAAAGGAAAATCCGAACCCTCTGAGGTGTCTTCACTTTCCAAATCATATTCCAAACCGCAGTAGAAACCATGTCATAAAGAGCATGCATATTCTTATAAGTTTAACTATGGAAAAATCATCTTTCCTCATCCATTTCCATGCTAAACGATCTTGACATGCATTAGGAGAAGGAGGCAAGACAGTTGTGATCTGAGTTACGATATGATCTGGCACAAGATAACTCAAACGAGACCAATCCCAACTTCCACTTTCCGTAACCAGCTCACAAACACGTAGTGTATCATCCGGTTTTTCAGCACCTTTATAAAATATACGAAAGGGCCCTAATTTCCGAATCTACACATCATTAGAAAAATTTGTAAGCCGACCATCCCTAATAGACCAATAAACATTAGCAATTACTTCATGTTAGACCTTCATCAGTGATATCCAAAGAAATGACCAACTACTTTTGACAATGGACCTTGGTAGCAAACCATGTACATTGTATTTATTCCTCAACACTTTGACCCAAAGAGCATCTGTTTTTGAAAGCAATTGAAACCCAAACTTCAACAAAAAAAAATTATTCTGATCAGCTAACCTCTTCAATCCTGGCCCTCCAACATCAAGAAGGCAACAACAATCATCCCTCGATACTAATGCGGGTTTTTTAGAATCTGAATTAAATCCCCAAAGGAAAATTTGGGTAATCTTGATGCGAGTCTCAAGACCCAATTTCAGACCCATGGATGTGATGAGCCCACACTACCTCAATGCCCAACAACAATGTCAAAGGCAAGATTTGATCAAAGACAAGATTCGAGGATAAATCTTTTCAAGGAAAGGGGGAATGATACATGCATGGATGGGGTGAAATTTATTAAATTCCATTCACCGAAGCTGCCAATTTTCAAGTTTGGGAAATCAGCAGACTTGCGACAACTTTTTGGATGGGATTTAGGTATCTTTAGGTTGAGATGTATTCATGGTGTTCGAAGATCTATCTCTTAGCTTCGAAACACACTTTAAATCACTCGATTTTGAGTTTGGGAGCTCAAGTTATGATCGTTTTAGTGAAGATTACGCGAGCATAATTTCTGGACGGGATTATGACAGGAATTACGAGTTTCAGGCTTTTAATTCGAGTTTAACTCATATTGGGTTTGGGTTTTAGGCTTAATTTTTATTATATATGAGCCCAATATTGTATTTATTAGCTCTTATTATTTTATTATTTTATTATTCCAAATTTTTAATAATTATTAAATAGTTATTTAGGAATTTTATGTTAACAAGAAAGTTTAGTTTAAAGCTACTACTTGTTTAGATTAATTAGAGTTCTAGTATACTTTAGAGTTTTATTTAGATTTATTTAACTAGCCTATATATAGGCCTTTACATTGTACACAAATCAGACAATTGTTTTCATTAATAAAGTTTTCAACTCTGGGAGTTTGTTTCTTGTGCAAGATTTCTTTCTTGTGATTTTTAGTAGTTTTCTTCTCTGGAAATTCTTTTTTCACCTTTCAATTTGCCAATGATTATTTTTTAGAGGGTTGATTAAAGCCATTAATTGAGTTTGCTGGGATTTATATCTCAAATGGTTCAATTGGACATTTATCCTTCTATCCATCATATCCATCGGTTTATCGTTCCATCTTTCACTTTACTTTAACCTATATTTTCACTATTTAGTTATTATTTTGAATATTTATCATTTTTTTTGTTAAGTTTTCTTATTGTTATTACTTCCTTTGTTATTTTCTAAATTTATTTGGTTTTTTTCTTTCAAGTCACGTCCAAATCTTTTCTTATTGAGTCAAACAACTTGAATTTGATTCTTCTTCTGCTTCTTCCACTCCAATTCTATATCAAATCTGCTTGATTTCCTTACAAACAAATACAGGGATACAAACCGAATTCATGAAGTAGTTAGGAATATCCAAGAGGACAACCCTTACCAACGTTAAACGACCTGCTAATGACAATTTCCTTGCCTCCCAACCAGACAATTTCTTTCTTACTTTATCCACCACGAATGAAAAAGTGCTTGTTGCAACTCTAGTATGGAATAAAGGCATTCCAAAATAGTTGTCCAAATCATCCACAGTCAGCACAAATAGCATTAGCCAGAGCCCTAGGCGTATTAGGGGAAAAAAAAGATCTGTAATTTGTTTTTATTAATTTTTTTGACCTAAGTAGTAACAAAAAGTATCAAAAACACTATTAACAACTCCTGTCTGAATCTTACTAGCCTCGCAGAACAAAATTAATAATGAAACGTTGTATCTTACTGATTTATAAATCTAAATATTTTTAAATTTTACAACATTGTTAATAATTATCAAAAATTTATAAAAAAAATTATCCGTAATATTAACTTAAAATTTATGTTGATTAACCATAATATTAATTTATAATTTTCATGAATAAATTATTAAGTATTTTTTTATTTAATTACATTTTTGTTAAAAGTATTTTATTTAATCACATTATTAATCATAATATTAACTTAAAATTTATGTTGATTAACTATAATACTAATTTACTCATTACTCACTATTAATTTAATCATTTTTTTCATATTTAAATATGTAATTTATCATTAATTGATTATGATGCATATTTTATTAATTCTACCTATTGATATTTCAAATAATAAAAATAAAATTTTAGATGTTATAATCATTTTTTAATTATTTGCATTTAAGTACCTATATTCAAATAAATTATAGTATTAAGCATATTCAAATACCCTATATTACAGTAATAAAATATTTATCCTAAATTTTAATTTTAAACATGGCACGTAAATGGAAAATTTGCGGAAACTTTTTTAATTATAAAAACAATTTAATTATACAAATCAAAACGACACATGTTAATTAATAATTTAAATAAATAATCTATTGCTTAAATGTAGAGATTTACCAAATCTTCAATTTCAAATTAGTCCTTTCATTATAAAATTTTACCATATTTTTTTATTTTAATTGTTTAAAAACTTTGCCTTTTGAAAATAAAAATATTTAAATCAATGTAATATTCTATGAAATCAATTAACTTAATTTTCGTTATTTTCCTAAAATATGTTATTAATCCAAACAATCATCCAATTCTCATTAAAAAAATATTTATTTTTAAGTAATAAAAAGGTTTACCTACCTCACCACATTATACATCTGCACTCATATTAACCCTGTATTAAAGTTTGTATATTTGCATTATAGATCCCTTTTAATTTTTACATAGTCTAAATAGATATTATGAGATCCTAAAATTTAGCATGTGACCATATATTGTTAGTCAATTAAGCAATTCAATTTAAAGAAAGAGAATATTACATTATATGTTTTGAATTTTGTTTGATAAACTTAATAGTCAACATATGTTAATTAAGGTAATAAAAACGAATAATGTAAAATATTACAAATAGGTAATAAAATTTTCTATCACTCAATTAAGTCTATATTAGCTAAAAAAATTAGGTTTAGGGTTAAAATATGGTTACTAGAACAAAATCAGTATATTTACTTGCCTTTTCAACATCTTTGGATTGTTATTTTTGAAGCAATTAAGAGCAAATTTGAATGGAGGATAACCAGAGGATAAAGATTTTCAAATAAAAAATTGTACAATCACGATCTGTATAGGGTCAGTTTAACATTATTTCTAAAAGCACTTGTGGGACAAAAATTATTTTTGAGATAAAAATATTGTTAAATTAGATGCTTTTGAGTTTTTCAAAAATACTTTTGGGATAAAAAATACTTTGCAAAAATATTTTTTTAGCCAAAAGCATAAATAAAAAATATTAACTTTTGCTCAAAAGTGTTTTTTGGCCCAAAAGTACTTAAAGAAATGATACTAAACTAAGGGCTCCTTTGGTTTAGCTGTTAACATCAGTGTGGTGCAGTTGGGGCTACCAAACTCACTGATATGCTGTTTGGTTCAACAGCACAGTCCAGTGAAAATTGATTTCAGCCATACTGATATGCTGAAAAGTGGCTGGGGGTTTCAGCAGCAATTAAATCCAGTGGGATAGTAGGTATTTTTAAGAGACAAAAATACCCATACTTTTAGTTATTATTTTACCATTTCATCCTTGAAACTTAAATTAATTTCTTTCCCAACCTTATTTGTTTTCAGATTTGGGAACGAAACAACCATTTTCTTTTTCATATTTGAGAAGTAAAACACTGATTTCTCCCCTCTTTTTTGCTTTGTTCTTGGTTGTGGCTGCTTTTTGAAGGTATTTTCATTAATTTCTTGTTATCTCTAGTTCTGGCTTCTTCTACTCTTCTTTGTCGCAGTTGTTATTATTATTACTATTATTTTTATTATGATTTGTTAGTCCTTTTGACTATTGATGTTAATGGCAGTAGATTATGTGAAAAGGTTATCAATGAAACTAAATAGTCTCACAATTGATGAATTTCTTAAAACTATTGAGTTCCGACCTCTAAGGGCATTGCGAGTTACATCACTATATGATATCCAAGATGAAATGAAATGTTATGATTTTCATTGCTGAAGAGTTTGTTTTGGGGCATGGATAGAAAAAGTAACAGAACGTGTAGTTGCTTTCTAATTTCCTATACTAGACTAGAGGTGAATGTTATCTGTTGAAATTAATTCATGATCACCCTACATATGCTCACCTCTGTAGCAATGCTGCCATTTCTATTTTTGGCGCAAAGTCTCTTTGTTTCTTCTTGATGCTTTCTGTATGTAATTTCTTTTCATTCTTTCATTTCTTTACCCTTTTTTATGTTTCCTTTTGCTTCCATTATAAATTAAAATGCAATTTTGAAACTTTAAGGAATACTCGTGTTGTCTGTTGCAGGGCTGGAAATCAATAAGAGACCTTTGAAACGCCCCTTTTTTGATTTTGAGAAACTATCGATATCTGAATCATCCCAAAGAGGTATTTCTTTTCCTGATTAAATTCAAGGGTCATTCTTAATTTGCATGCTCCATAATTTAGAAATTTCTAAAACTGAGGCAATGATGTTGTTTATTATTAGAGGAGTTGAAGAGTAGTCATGTTTGTGGTGAATCACATGGGCAGTAGTCATGTTTGTGGTGAGTGAGTTGGAAGTGGTTTACTTATTGGTATCACTATTTCTTCATAACTACATCTTTCTACTGATGATATATTTTCTAAAGTTTATGTCATACTTGGCTTATATCTTATAATCCATCAATACTTCAACATGTTCTCTGGGCTAGTTTGGAGCTAAATGAACTGAGGTAACTAGATTGGTGAGATTTCTATTAATGGACTTTGTTAGTTACTTTTCTTAAAACATAATGCAAAAGGAATATCAATAGAGGGACAGGGGTGAGGAACTAAACTTGATTCTTATTTTACCTAGAGTCATTAATTTAGAGTTTGCACTGTGATTTACTTGTTATTGTTTACCATGGATTTTTGAGAATTTTTTCTTTACTGTTAATCTTATGGCTTTCATCTTTTTTGTGATGTGTCATTCTTAATTTTTTATGAAACTATATATTATATCTAATTATATATTTATGGTTTTATGTCGGTTGACATTTAAAATCAAAATAATAATAATAGATGGTAAAGACACAAAAATTTGTGGAGGGAGAAAGTACCTTAGCAACAAAAGCTGTTTGGGATGATGAGCTGACGTTGATATTTTGTGAACTTTGTGTGAATGAAGTCAATGCTGGTAATAGACCGACAACTCATCTAAACTCAAAAGGATGAGAAAATGTCGTTGCTCTTTTTCAAGCAAAAACACAAAAAAATTATGGAAAACCTCAATTGAAAAATAAGTGGGATACATTAAAAAAGGAATGAAGGTTATGGAGGGAGTTGCTTAAGGAATCTATAGGTATTGGATGGTGTCCATCTAAAAAGACGGTCGATGCTACCGAAGAATGGTGGGCTGAAAAAATACAGGTTAGTGTTAACTCTATCATTATTTTAATGCACAAAGTTTATTGAAATTAATAATTTACAAATATAAAAATCTGAGTATAACATTTAACATTTAACATGTTATGTAGGAAAATCCGGATTTTAAAGGATTTAAGAAGAAAGGAATTGAACCACGATTGAATGATTTAATGTGGCAAATGTTTGGTGGCATTGTAGCCACTGGAGAGAATGCATGGGCACCTTCGTCTGGTGTTCTTCCAAGTGGGGTTCCTATGGGAGATGATACACCTAATGAGGGATTTGGTGATTCAGATGAAAATAGTAATGAGAATGAAGGTATCCCTCCTAATGAGGTACCATCAAATCCTTCTCATGAAACTCCTAATCGAAGAAAGGAAACACTTGGGGTTGTACACGGTAAAGGAAAAAAATCAAGTTCAAGTAGAAAATCATCAAGAAATTCATTAGCTACTCATATTGAGAAATTGTGTGAGAGTATGGCTAGTCCAAGGAAGTCAGTGAATGAAATTATTTTTCCTCACTCTCAATATACTATTTCAAATGCAATGGATGCTTTGAGTGATTTGGGAGATGAAATTCCAAAAAAAGATGAACTGTACTATTTTGCCATCAAAATGTTCCAAATACTGGTGAAACGAGAAGTGTTTTTGAACTTAGATCCAGATGTTAGGGTTTGGTGGCTTCGACGTGAGTATGCTGAACAAAATCCAATTGCATCATTTTCATCCTTGGTAGCAACATCCTCATTTCCCTTCCAACCATACCATCCACCACCTCCACCATAAGCTCTTTAGAATTATTATTGTAATATAACTATACTACTTTTTTATATGTAAAACTAATGTATGATCTACTTTTTATATGCAAAACTAATGTATGATCTACTTTTTATATGTGAACCTAATGTATGATCTACTTTTTATATGCAAAACTAATGTATGATCTACTTTTTATATGTAAACCTAATGTATGATCTACTTTTTATATGTAAAACTAATGTATGATATTTTTTTATGTTTGGTATTTTTATGCTATGCTTTTATTCAATTTTTTGTGTTGTATAGAATGTCACAAGTTATTAATTTATTTTCATTTGATTACTTTTTCAGGTTATGGATGAATTTAACAATATGTATAATAGTTTTTATATGAATTATGATACCCCTGATTTAAGTGAATAAGCTCAACGAAGAATAGCCACAATTGTTACACAAGTTGAGCACAACAATTATCATGAAGAGGAAGAACAAGTGTTAAGCAGTGTATTGGTACACCATGAAACTTATTTCACTAAGCAACCGTGTATGGATTCAAATTATACAGGTCAAATGTGGGTGGACGAAGTATTAAATGGGCATGATGATCGTTGCATGAATAGTTTTAGGATGCCAAAAAATACATTTCACAACTTGTTGCATGATTTGCAAACAAATTATGGCTTAAAGCATGGGAAGGTATCTGCGATGGAGAAGTTAGCGTTATCATTGTATATTCTTGGAAATAGAGAATCAAATTCAAATGCAGCAGAGCGATTTCAACGATCTGGGGAAACTGTTAGTCGAATTCTTACTGATATGTTACATATATTTGCTCGAATAGGAATAGACACGATTAAACCCACTGAAGGTCAATTCGAGGAAGTACCAAACCATATTCGACATGATACAAGATATTGGCCTCACTTTAAGGTAAAATTTACACAATCTTTATATTTTTAAAATATAAATTATTTCTAACTTTTATCTCATTACTTGTATTTATTTTAAAGGATTGTATTGGGGCCATAGATGGAACACACATAAAAGCATGCATTTCGCCTTCTTGTCAAATACCTTATATCAGACGGAAAGGTGAACCAACTCAAAATATTATGGCAGTTTGTGACTTCAACATGTGCTTTATTTTTGCATTTCCTGGTTGGGAAGGAACATCACATGACAGTAGAATTTTTTTGCAAGCACTTAGAAAACAAGAGTTAAAGTTTCCACACCCTCCACTAGGTTGAACTTTAATTTTTTAATTAATCTTTACATAAAAACAATATTAAAATTTTTAATTTATTTTTAAACTTGATATTATCTTTTACTTTTTTGTAGGAAAATATTATCTTGTGGATTCAGGATATCCGCAAATGGCAGGTTTTCTAGGTCCATATAGGGGGGAACGATATCATTTACCTGACTTTCATCGAGGTAATCATCGAGCGTCCCGGAAAAAGAAATCTTTAATCATGCCCATTCTTCGTTACGCTCTGTGATTGAACGAACATTTGGAGTGTGGAAAAAAAAATGGCCAATATTAAGAGATATTCCAAGCTATTCATTCGACAAGCAAGTTTTAATAGTTATTGCAACAATGGTTTTGCATAATTACATTCGAAGACATGCTTGGTCAAATGATGAGGATTTTCGACAATTTGAGAATATATCCAACATGCCAATCTCTTCAGGCCATTTTGATAGAGGTGAATCGAGTTCTTCTAACAGTGAAAGTGACCTTGAAATTGCAATGTTAAGGGAAACCATTGCAAATAGTTTAATGAATCAATATTTCTAAAAAACAATTTTGTATCATAACCTAATTTCTAGTAATAATGAAACTTGTTATGTCTTATGTTACTATATTTTTTATTTATTAAAAATCATTCGTTTAGATACTTCAAAATTTGATCCAAGTATAATGTTACTATTTACGAAAATAATATTTATCATTGTTATAAAAGAATATTTAACTATAAAAAATTAAAAATAATTTTCATTTTATCTAATAAATAATTTAAATTGATTATATAATTCATTAAAATATTTATAATAAAATATTAGAAGATACATTTTAATATTTTATTAAATGAATTTATAAATTCACATATTTTAATAATTTTATATAAGTAAAATAATTTAAAAACTTCTATTATATATCAATTCTAATCGATGTCCTTAATAGTCATTTTTATTTTCACCTCACACTACAAACAAGCGTTTGAATCCAAACACACACTCCACCGCTGTTTCTAATCTCACTGCTATAGTGTCTAATCTCACCGCTACAATAACTAATCTCACCGCCACCGCTGTTTTTAACCTCACCAGAGGTAAACACACCGCCCATCCAAACTAAGCCTAAGCCTTTTAAGTACAAATACCCTTGACATATTTTAACTTTTGTGAACCTTACAAAACTTGTTAAAAAATTGTAAGAAATAATTTAATTACATTAAATTTATACTATTCACATGTAAAAAACTATAATTATTATATATAAGTATCAATAATAAATATAAATTAAAAAGATATACAATTCATGGTTTATAACGATACCATAAAAATCTAAAAATTCAAATAAAATCAGTTATATATATAGTTTTTATTTAAATTTTTATGAATTTTTAATTATTTATTTAATTATTATTGATTTGATGGTCGAAGCGATCGAACTGATTAAATCGAGAATTGGTGATCTAACTAGTTTAAGCATCAGTTCAATTATTAAAACACCGAATATGACACTCTGAGATTATATCACATCGTCATCTAAAAATTTTATATTTTTCAAATTCAGAGTGTCACGTCATCAAACTTTTGGATTTTTCAAGTTCGGGGATCAAAATAGATCTAGTTGTCCAGTTTAAGTGCTAAAGTGAACAAAAAAAAAATACAAGTATCAAAATGAACCTAATTGTCAAATTCAAGAACCAATGTGAACCTACTTGCTAAGTTTAGAGGCCAATAGTTACATTATACTCATTTTTTTTCATAATCATTATCAAGATGAGTTTAAATGAGTAAAGTGGATAAAAAAATTTGTGGGGCGAAAAGTTACATTATGTGGTTATCAGTATAAATTTGTAATCTTATCTGGAATAGTCCTGATCATGGGTTAGGTTAGATTCGAGAATTTTAGGTTTATTTTTTAGGCACAGGTTCAACTTGAAAAATAAATCTAAAATTTTACTCAAGTTTAACTCAGATTAAAAATACTAAACCCGAGCTCGAGTTAGCCCAAATGACAGCAAAACAACTATTTCCAACCTATACTTTTGTTCAGACTCACGCATTTCCACTTTTCAAGCTGGGTTCGGGCCTCGACGGATGGCCACCATCATCAGGTCTACGTGGGAATAAGGGTTGAATTTGTTTTTTCAAACCTCCGGAAAACAACCCACCGCAAAGGCGCTTTAGAATCAACCCTTGGAAAAAATGGCGTCTTCTTCTCCATCATCATCATCGGCTGTTAAAAGACTATCAAATCTCAGCAACCATCTTTGCCCAACTAACTCAAACCCTTTAGTCAAAGTATCTGCTCAAGTGTCCCAGGCTCTGTCCACTGGTCTCCCGGTTGTTGCTCTCGAGTCCACCATCATTTCCCATGGTAACTTTTCCTTTCATTTCTTTTTCCTATTGGGATCTTTAATTGATTATAAATAACAACTTTAATTGTTTGTAGGAATGCCGTATCCGCAGAATTTGGAAACAGCCAAGGAGGTGGAGGCGATTGTGAGGGACAATGGAGCTGTTCCTGCTACCATCGCCATTCTTGATGGCGTACCATGCATAGGTCTTTATTCTTAAACTTGTTCCTTGTTATATTATAAGCCCTTTTTACGTCTAAACCTTAATGTTAGTTAATATTGATGTTTCAGTGTTTACCACTTCATTACCCAGGAAAGTTGACACATAGCAGTAGCATATATAACCATTGTTTTGATTCATAGTTTGTTGTTTAATACTTGGGACCATAAGCCACCCTTACTCCATCTTCCTATACATTTAGAATGTGTAATAATGAAAAGAGAATTATAATAATTTCTGGTTAGTCAACAAGCTAAGCTTATCTTTCAATGTTTTTATCTCTTCCATATGTTGCTGCCATCACTGCATTTTCCCCACCAGATTGGGTTTCTACCTCTTCGTCTTAACCTAGCCCTTAGCCAGATATCTATGAGAAATTTTAATTTTTTTTTTCTTAAATAGGCTTTGGGATTCTAGTGTTGCTTCTTTCTCTTGCCTCTAGGTTTGAATTTGGAACAACTGGAAAGGCTTGCCCGAATGGGAAAAAGTGCTCAAAAGACAGCTCGAAGGGACATTGCATATGTTGTGAGTATCATGTGAAATAGCTGGTTTTTGCATGACCAACTCTGCTCTTCTTTGTCATAGATCTACTAAGGTGAAAGAGTTATAGGATTTGTTACATTGAAGATGACATTATGATACTAATGAAAAAGGTTTACTTACCAGAGACAAAGGATTAATTATTTATGAAAATTATTTTGAATAACTTCTCCTCTCCTGAACAACATACAGTTGCATGCCGTTTATGTTAGACATTGTTCAGATAGAAGAAAATCATTGAGCATCTTCTTAATAATTAATTAAACTTATTGTTTCTATGAAGATTTTGTATTTCACAATATCTTCTATCGGATCACATTTAGCTTGCTGCAGGACTCTTTGTTCATCTCTGATTCTATCTCTAATGACAATAAACTTATTAGATGTATGATTCGACTTTTGTATTATTATTTTTGAGATTGAGTGGTTATAGGGTGTTAATTTTTCCACCGAACTTTCAAATTTGGTGCAAATTATAAAGGAATAACTAATAAACACAGAGATCAATGTACAAAACTGCTGGCAGAGCTATTGATTTGTTTATATTCTTCTAAGTAACTTTTTCTTGAATATTTTCACTTCAATATCTACTTCAAATTCTTCTTGTAATAAGTACAAGAATAAAACCATAAATGACACTGGCCTATAAAAATTGAATGAGTTTCTGGTTCCTATTTTTTTTCTGATATATTGCACCTCAAATTTTGTGTGGTAACGAATGTCCATTTTCAGGTGGCCACCAAGAGGAATGGTGCAACAACTGTTTCTGCAACTATGTTTTTCGCTGCCATGGTGTCTACCAGATTTGAATCATCTTTCCACTTTTCATCTTCTTCGCTGTAATTGTTACCCTTGGTAGTGTCTCCGCTGACACATTCATCACTTGCAGGTTGGTATACCTGTTTTTGTTACTGGGGGAGTTGGGGGAGTACATAGGCATGGCGAGCATAGTAAGTTGTACTTCCACATCTGCAATAGTCCTACAAATTGTTTGTCTCTGATAGTGTTTAAAATTTTGTGACCAATGAACCATACGTTTTTTTTTTTCATGAGCATGTGGACTGATACCAAAAATTGCACGAATATTCTATGCTTTTACTAATTGTAATTTTCTGCTTCTTATGTTTCAAAACGCAGCAATGGATATATCCTCTGACCTCACGGAGCTTGGAAGGACACCAGTAGCAGTCGTTTCTGCTGGTGTAAAATCTATATTAGATATTCCAAGGACACTGGAATATTTGGTACTTAATCACTTTCTATACAAAAGATTTTCGAAGATCCCAGCTTCAGACTGAATTATCAATCAGTATTGTTTAATTTAACATTGCAAGTTTTGTTGTTAAAACAGGAAACTCAGGGAGTTTGTGTTGCTGCTTACAAGACCAATGAATTTCCAGCTTTTTTTACTGAAACAAGTGGCTGCAAGGTATAACTAGTCAACACATAGAACATTAGCATTTCTTGAAGCACCATTGGTGTTCTCTCAACAGTATGATACTATTCTGATAATTATTGTGGGTTTCTTCTGTTGTTTTTATAGTAGCACCGAAAATTTATATCTTTGATTTCTTCTGCAATTAAAATTTGAAAATTTATATATTTGATTTCTTCTGTAATTAAATTTTGCAAAGAGGACGGCCTCATGATTGTTGGCATGTTGCATTGAGTTTGCATTTCTATCGTTATTACATAAGATTGTATCTGTAGTTATCTTATGGTGACCTTTACATTAGATATTCCAAACTGAGATCAGTGAAAAATGTGACCTGCTTATTAATCTTATTTATCTTTGGAATGTTTTTCATCTCTTTTCCTTCTTCCCCCTTTCTTTTTCTTGGTAAAGGAGAAGTGGCTTTGGTTTGGAGTATTATAGCATTTTGGAAGGTTTCTAGTTTGTTGTGGAGACGTCATTGTTCTGGTTGAAACTTTGGGTAATAGCGTCTAATTGAGAAGTTGTGCTGCTGATGTGTGCACAGAGAAATATTGTTACAATGTTAATTTTATATATTTTCAATAATTTATGTGCAAACTTTGCATGCTTTGTTCGAAGGAAAGTAAATAGTGTTTTTGTTCTTAATTGGTGGTGATAATCTAGGTGCCTTGTCGGTTAGATAGCCCAGAAGAATGTGCGCTGTTAATTGGTAAGTTACAAAGTTCATTTGATCTCTTCTTTTTTATTTTCAAGGGTTATTGATGATCTCTTTTTTACTTCAAATTTTTCTTAATTACAGATGCAAACAGGAAGCTTAATCTTGGAAATGGAGTACTGATTGCAGTTCCCATCGCAAAAGAATACTCAGCTTCTGGAAGCTTAATAGAGTCTGCAATACAACAAGCTCTTACAGAAGCCAGGTGAAAACTGTTTTTATGCTCATTAAACATCCGGTTTTCTTTACTTCCTTTCCAATTTTTTTTTTTTTTTGACCATCCTCTTTACCTTCAGGGAAAACAACATAACAGGGAATGCTGAGACTCCATTCTTGCTCGCTAGGGTTAATGAAATAACTGGAGGAGCATCACTTGCTTCAAGTATCCTTAAGAGATAAATTATATTTATATTTGTTTAAATACTTTCTGTCATGTGGCTTACGAACAGCAGTAGGTCAACTTAGAGAATACATACATAGTTGTTATCATTATATGTTGTTCTTCAGCTGATATCTTGAGCAGTGAATATTCTTCAACTTATACTGTATTGGTTTTCTTAACTAAGCTCTAGACATTGCGCTTGTGAAAAACAATGCTGCTATCGGTGCTAAGATATCTGTAGCCCTGGCCCAGCTCCTCAAATAACTTGGCATAAAGGTGAGGAATATGTTGTTTAGTACACTATATTTACTAGAAAAGGAGTTGCTAGAAACAAACCTCAGTGAACAATTTGTTTGGGAAAAGAGTTTTATATATAGGGTTATTATCCTATCCACTACTAATGGAGTGTTTTTAACTGCACGAGTAGGGTTAGGAATCGGACAAATGTCCATATACTATATCTAAAAGAAAAAAGAAAAATAATCAAAAGAAAGACGTGTTGGGTTCCTAACCCTGCTTTTAGTGTTAAAAGAACTCCAGTGGCAATGGATAGGATGCTAATCCTTGGATGTCTATGTTTCAGGGATGGGTTAGCTGAACTGTTTTCTGCAGATCATGTTATTACTTTAGTGTTTGCAATGATGGATAGGATACTAATCCTTGGATGTTCATGCTTTATAATGGGTGAAGTTCTTTTGGTGGCTACTTAGTCATGAATCTGATTTCCACATTCAATGCATATATTATATTATAGTAAAAACATTCAATATATCATATAAGTAGTTGAAACCTTTATCAGCTCCCTCAATGACGATACCAGATGTTCTTTGGTTGTGATTGGAAGTTTAGTAATAATATAGAAGATAAATACTAGTTGTTCAACCGGTTATTGTTTTGAATTTATTATGAACAGAAAGTTTGTTGGGAGAGGAAAAAGAAATTAGAAGCATGCAAAGGCATTGTTTTGGGAGAGATTCCTTCAACCTTTTTAACTGATGGATGATGTTTATGAATGCGTTTCTTTCAGCATTTCGAAACGCTCCCATCTTGCTTGTCTTTACGTTCACTTCCAACTCTCTCACATGATTTCCATATTGTATTTTATTAAATTACCTCCTCTACTATTAAATCAATTAATTTGGTCATTGTACTATTACAAACCTCAATAATAATAAAATAAAACTATTTTAAAAAATTTACAACATTATTTGAAAATGCAAAAAGAAAAAGTTAATACATTTTTTTCAAAGTTTCGAGAAAATTCAAAAAAAAAATTCCAAAAAATTCAGAAAAATAGAAGCATTTAATATTTAAGAGTTTTCCAAAATTTTGAAAAAAAAAATACAAAAAATTCTGTAAAAGATTTTTTTTGTAAATCTTTCTACATCACTTATAGATTTTAATAATTTTAACAGAATATGTCATAAATTGTTTTTTTATGGAATTTTCCCCGCACCAATCAGAAAAAAATTTGACATATATTCCTTAAAAATATCTTTTCTTTTAATTATTTTTGAAATTTCAAAGTTTTTTTATAATATATTTTTTATTTTTATAGTTAATTTTTAGAAAATTTTAGAAAATTCAATTTTTTTGAATTTTTATAATTTTGAAAATAATTGGATTTTTTATAAATGTTTTTTACTCTTGAATTTTTCTGAAACTTTAGAGCTTGTTATAAGGTTTCTTTTTAATTTGTATATAACTTTTAAGATTTTATGAAAATTTTAATTTATTATTATATTTTATGACTTTTGGATTTTTATAATTTTTACATTTTTTAAATATTTTATATTTTTTTTTCTAAAATTCAACCAATCATGAACATCGTATTCAATTATCCTTGTTTGCTTACTTTAAAATAGTATAAAAAATTAAACTTGTTTGTTCACTTTACTTTAAAATAGTATAAAAGATTAAATTGATTAATTAATTTTTTATTAAATTGCTCTTTTTTCTAGAGTGGCCTTCACTCTCCAGTAATACAAGGACATTCGGAATACTTATGCCTAACAAAATTTATTAAAGATTTCATTACAGTATAAATAAAAATAAGTACTTACAAATCGAGTCATAATTCATAAAAAAGTTATGAAAAATATTTTAATTCCTTAGGAGATTATAATAATTTAAGAAAATACAACTAGATCCAATTTAACCCATTTCTCTCATTTTTTTTTGTTTTTAATTTATGAAAAAATTATTCATTGTATGTTAAATTAAAGAGAAAAATTGATTATTTATATTAAAAATTTCATTCATTTATATTATTAAAAACTAAAATGAATAATGGAATAATCATAAAGTAACATGACAATATCAATTTTTTTGAGTAGGGGGAGAGTGACCCATGGTGCTCTTTTTACCCTCATTTTACCAACAACTTTTTTTAAGGTTATAGTGACGGCTTTTTACGTGTCAGTAAATGTGGTTTTTGTTATAGTGTTATTTCAGGGATGAAGCCGAAGATTTGAGTGAGAAAAATGCAAGATGAGAAAGTGTTAAAGAAGAGTAGTAGGGCATAATTAGATATGGAAAACAACCACAAATCTTATTAATTATTATTTAACACATAAAGTTGACATCTCTCAGATTCTCAGACTGTGAAATCATCATCATCGTCTCAGCAGCTCTTCTCCTCAAACAGATGGCGGAACAACGAAGCCTGAAACAACAACTTGGTTAAAAATGAAATAATCACAAATATATGAAATGAAAAGAAGAAGAAGAAGAAAATGGAAGGATGTTAAAGGTATGTAAAGTAGGTACTTCCGCATTTCATTCCAGGTTGAAGTGTCAATCCACAGGATTTAGCAACAAACACAACTTTTTCCATGTTCACAAGCTTCTCAACATCTGGTGTCACGTACTTGCACATGCATGGAATATCCAGACTTGTTATCACATCACAGCAAGCCTTGGATGGAGTCGTTTCCGGCCCTGATCCTTCTACGTATTGCCCGCATTGGGATATGAGCCTTGGGATGCTCGTCTCGCACTGCCCCCATGCCCAATGGCTTCCAACCATCATCAACACTGCCAACCTCAACCACCACGCCATTTCCTTCCTACTCTTTTTTTACTGCCTTTGCCTCTCTCGCTGCTTTGGTGTATCTATCATTTATATTGAGATTTTAGAGGATAGCTTTGGTAATTTCCACTTCAATGCTTTTCACATATATCCAACTGTCCATAAAGGAGTGGACCAGTGGGGTTAGTCATTTCTTCTTTTCCATTTTCGGTTACACTTCTAAAATTTCTTTTTCTCAATTAAATCAGTTACATTGAATTATAAAATTATTAAAAATCAATTTTTTTTTACAAAATAATAAATATTATTTTGATAGTATTTATCACTTTTTTATATTTTATCTATACAAATACATATACATGATTGGAATTATTAGATTTGTATAAAAAATAATATCATAATTTTCATTATCTCAATTTTAGTGTTTCATTTATTTTTCATATTAATTTTTTTATAAATTTATTACATAAATTCTTTATATACATCATTGTGTCATAATCTAATTTTTTTTACAATATCTAGAACTACCAAGAGACAAAGACAGGGGCAAGCAGTGGTCTTGCTCCCCATGGTAAATTTCCTATAGAGGTCTTTTAAATTTTATCAAATCATAAGTTAGTATAATGATAAAATTATACTTTGGTCTTCCAAAAATTTATTATTCATTTCTAACCCCTTTAAAGTAATTTTTTAGCTTTGCCCCTGGAACTATCCATAACCCCTCCCCAACTTGTAAATAGAAGGATAAAACGCGCTTGAACTCACGTCCTCCTACACTGACAACCAGAGGCAGAGCTAAGAAATTTGGTTTGTGGGGTCAATTTTTTAAATAGTTAAAATGTTTATAAAAGTCATATAAACTAATGCATGATTTTTTTTTTCTTGTTATTCTTCTTCTATTTCGCTAGTAGATTTTCTTTTAAAATATATTTTCATTCTTGTTAAACATTTAAAACGAATATACCTAAGCCTTAAAAACATAAAGGTTTCCATGAAGCCAACATACCACTAATAATTTTCTTTCATAAAAATAAACATCACTTAAGTATTTTTTGATGTCATAAGAATGCAATATATCAAATTTTCAGACACAAGATTTACAGTAATTACACTACCAACAACAATTTCTAAATAAAAATGCTAAATTTCCTATTAATCCTAATTTCTTCAAGGATTTGTATTAGTCAACCTCTAAAAATTATTATTCAATCACGATGTTAGGAATCTCATACAAAATCATTCAATAAAAAAATAAATCTTATATAAAAACCCTAATCTATCATAAGAAAAGCGATAATCCTAATTTTCTAGAGACTAATCAATAAATCAAGAAAAGAAAAGAAGAGTTATTACCAAATATTGAGAGACCAACCTATCTTGTATAAATTCTAGAGAATAAGGGTGGGTTTGGATGGGCGGTGCGTTTACCTGCAGTTAGTGTAAAAATAGCGATAGCGGTGAGATTAGATACTGTAGCGATACTGTAGCGTGAGACAAAAAGTAAGCTAAACGCACTGCACCGCACTCAATCGCCCATCCAAACCCACCCTAAGAGAATCAGTTTCGGGGCAGTAGGGGTATTATGGAGAAAAGAATGGATTTGAAGGTGAGTACACCACCCAACTTCGAGATTATCACGAAAATACCTCTGTATATATTATCGTTGTTTTAGAGTTTGTTTCTTGTTATTGTCGCCTCTCCCTCCCTCTTATACCGCATTAGCCCTTTTTTTCATTTTAATTTTGGAATTACATATGAATAATATTTTTTTTTATATTTATTTCATGTAAAATAATTCCATCAATCACCGATTACAAGAAAATAAATCACTTTTTAAGAAATTAATTTTCGTTTTCTGAAAAAATAACCCAGATTTTTATATAAAAATATACTTGAATCACTCCTAATATTACTTATAATAAATTTTTAATTTTAATTTTTAAAAATATTTAAAATATTAATATAAATATTATTAGTATTATACTTTTTGATATAAAGTCAAAATAATGCATTCGAACTCACGTGCTTCTACATTGACCAAAATATTGATGCCAACCGAGCTAAAGCTCAATCAACTTTTAATGTTATTAAACTTACATATTTATATTTAATAACATAATTAATATAATTTATTATTTTAATAAATAATTTAATATTGTAATTTTATTTTAATAATAAATTTTAGATTTATAATTGTTAGGGATCAACCCGATTACGCAAGGAACAAGTAAAAATAGCAAAAGAAATTGAGAAATTGAACACACAAATTTAATGTGGAAAAACTCTTCCAAAGAGGATAAAAAATATTTATAGGCTAAATTCATAGGTCAAATAATCTAGACTAATCAAAGTTTAATTGAAACAAATAAACAGAGTTTAATTGAAAGATTATTTCTTAAATTTGACTGAAATAAGAGTCATACTTAACAATAATAATTTTATATTTAAACAATATTCCTATATATTTATTGAAAAATATTTATATTACTCTTTTAATAATAAATATATTAAAAATTATAATTTTTAATAATAAAATATAAATATTTTATTTGTATAAATCATGCTTAACTTCATTTATCCTTTCCAATTCTCATAGGGCGCTATACACTCACACATATATATATATATATAGATATAAAAAAAGGGACGAAAATATATATAAAAACATTGAGCTCTAGGTTGGTTCTTTGAGTTCTAAAATACTTTTTTTTTTCTTTTTTTTTTAAATATTGATTACGAAAATTAAGATAAAAATTAGGGGAACAATTAAGGAATGATTTATATAAAATAAAATAAGTAATCAAAATCCACCATTCTTCCTTCCGTTTTATGCATGTTTGGAAGCTTATAAAAAGATTCCTGCAACGATGATGAAACACAACAAAAAGAATTATAAATCAAATCATTGACATTTAAGGTTTTTAACCTTATTTTCCCATTTTTATTATTTTTTAACTACTTTATATCTTTTAATTCTATTTTGCACAATTTATTTTAATATAATTTATTCTCTAATTTCTAAGGAATAATTCACTAAAGATTTGAAGAATAAATTGATAAAAGAGTGATCAAAGCACGGTTGACATGTACAAGACATTGTACAACGAGCAGCTTAAAATTAATGAAAACAATTGTTTAAGAGCTTGAAATGAACAAGAATATTACGAATATTTATCAAAAAAGATTTAATTGATTCAACCAATCAATGAGTTAAACAATATACAATATCGTATACACTATTTACGCTATGTTATTTTATATTATTTATGAAAATGTATTATTTTAAAAAAATTATTATGTTATAATTAATACAGACAACTAATCGTGCATTGCCCAGGCTAAGAAGCTAGTATATGTAATATGTGTAACTTCAAATTAAGTTTTATTTAGGCATTAATTATTAATTTATCTATATAAGATATTAGTTATCATAAAATATCATCTTACTATTAAATAAATTTCAATTGTTAAATTTGATAAGTTCGATGGCATCACAAATTTCAATCTGTGGCAAGTTCAAATGACGACAATTCTGATTCATGGTGATCTTGAGAAGGTCTTTATAGAGAAGAACCTGTAGACATGGATAAATCAGAATGTGATAGGTTAGATAAAAAGGCTTTATCCACTAGTCAATTATGTCTAACAAATAATGTGTTGCAAGAGGTTTTGATGGAGAAAATGACATTCACCTTATGGAAAATGTTAGAAACCCTCTACGCGACTAAGTCTCTGGCTAACCGATGAATGCTGAAACAATGGTTGTACACGTTCCGCATGAACGAAGGTGAGCACCTTAGAGATTACATTAGTTAATTTATTACCCTTTTGAATGATTTAAAGAACGTTGGGGTTCAGATTGACAATGAAGATTAGACTATGCTATTATTGTGCTCTTTACCCCCTTCATATAAGTTTTTCAGGGAGACCTTGATTTATGATAGAGATAGTCTCTCATTCGAGGATGTAAAGGGTCATTTGTTGAGTAAAGACAAACTCAACAATGAGTTTGGTTTGGATAGCAAATCAGATAGGCAAGCCTTTGTTTTGGTAATATCAAGGAAGCGATACAAGAGATGTCACTATTGTAAGAAGTTAGGTCATGTCAAGGCAGATTGTTACAAATTGTGAAATAAAAGGGTTGCTGAGAGCAACGAGGAAGATTTAGCTGGTGCTAATTTGACCAATGACAAGAGTGATGATTTCTTATTGGTGTCAACAAGTGAAAGCTCCAAGCTTACATCCGAGTGGATCCTGGATTCGAGGTGTTTTTCCACATGCGTCCCAATAGGGATTGGTTCTCCACATACAATTCAATTGAAGGTGAAGTTATGCGTATGGGGAATGGTTCACCTAGTAAGGTAATCGGTATTGTAACTGTTCAGATCAGGATGCACGATGGGACAATTAGGACACTGTCAGATGTCAGGCATGTGCTTAACTTAAAGAAAAATCTCATCTCCTTGGGAAATTTGGATTCAAAAGGTTATAGAATTAACATCAAGTCAAGCGACATTAAGGTATCCCGTGGGGCTCTCGTTTTGATGAAAGGTAAAAATATTGATAGTCTTTATGTTCTGGAAGGATCAACGATGACCGATAAAATAGGACGTCCCTCGTCTATTAAAGAGTCAAAGTCTACTTGTTTGAAGCGTAGACAACTCGGTCATAGGAGTGAAAAAAGTATGACCGTTTCGTATAAGAGGGTTTCTCTTTTGGGTGCAGGTTTTGAAAAGATAGGGCACTGCGTTCATGGAAATTAGACCCGACTCAGTTTTGATTTGGCAATGCACAAGTCGAAGACTAGAAGACATCCAGCTTCAAAGCACAACTTTGACTAGGTTAATATCATAGTTTAAAATAAGCCCATGGTGGGCTTTGGTAAAGAAGACATCATGGAAATACGAGTCAAGGTGGAGATTTGTGGAGTTATGTCTCGTATTTTTCGATTTTTCTTCTCTCAGTTAAATTCTGTTTTTAGTTTCCCACTTAAACTCTAATTAATGTAAGTTATTTTAATATTAGTTTTCCACTTAAATTTTGATTAGTGTAGATTATTTTAATATTATTTGACCTACAAATTTAGCCTATAAATAGGTCATTTTCGCCCTAGAAAAATAACCCATTACACATTTAGGTATTAACTTTTACAAGCTTTCAAAGAATTTTGTGCTTATGTTTTGAGAGTTCTTATTTCGAGTTTCGGGGTTTAGTTTTATCTCCATATTTGTACTCTTTGTTTTTGCTGTTTTAATGAAATTATCTTTACCTGTGATTTTTTATCCTCTTTAGAGGAGTTTTTCTACGTAAAATATTTGTGTTCTATCTTTTCAATTTTCTTCGTTATTTTACTTTTTCGTTACTTAATCGGAATTATCCCATCACAGGTTTATTTCATCATAACTCTTAATCTATAATTGTCTCAATCGAACTAATACTGAAGCGATAAATATTAAGTGAAATTAAATGGTTGATATATATATATATTAATTTTAAAATTTAAGGATGAATTTAGTAGTTTAAAGTTAGTTTGGTGTGATTATACGTGGCATGTGTAGCATTAGCTGTTAAGATAGGGTGGTTGTTGTAGGAATGGCATGGCCGTTCACCACTAGTATTAGCTGCATATGAAAAATTTCTATTCAAAGAATGTTCACTCTCCATTTTTCAAACACTAATTCCTATGTTTTCTGTTTCTTATTTGGAAAATTTTCAGTATCCGATATTTGATTCAAAATATGCAACCAATAAAATGAAAATAAAAAAATTGTTAAATACTGATTTTGTTTTCAAACTTGATTATTATTTGAGTAAATTAAAGCGATAGTTATCCAATTATAAAAAAAAATTCATTTTAAGTACTCAAAATAAAATTTTTTGTAATTTAAGCACCTACGTTACATAATTCGGTTATTTTGGTTACTCCTGTTAAAACATAAGCGGCAAGTTGATGTGATAGTTAAAAGAATCAGTATAATAATAAGTTTAGCCCCCAACTTTTACATATTATATCGATCTAGTCATAATTTTAAAAAGTTAACCTTCAAAATTTACAAAGGTTCACAATTTGATCCTAATTCTAAAAAAATCAAAGAAATATATAAAAATCCATAAAAATTTTCAAAAAATTATATAATAATAAATTTAAAAATAAAAAATCATTATTGAAAAAAATAATATATAAATTTTAAAAATATATAAAAATACAAAAATATTTTTAAAAAATAAATTTTAATTTTTTGGGCTAAGGAAATTAAGGATGTTTTTGAGATTGGGGCTTAAGGCTCTAGATATGGATGGTAAACCTAGTTTGTTCTATCAGAAATATTGAGATATTGTGGACAATGACATCATTTCCTCTTGTCTTTTTTTTCTCAACTCCGGTGTCCTGCTCAGATAACTCAATAAAACCGTTACAACCCTAATCCCCTAGGGAAACTCTCAAACCAGTCCAATTGATTTTAGGCCCATTAGCATGTTTAATTTTGCTTACAAAATTATCTTAAAAGTCCTTGTTAATCGCCTCGAAAAAGTTATGCCATTGCTTGTATCAAATACCTTTGTTCAATGTTGCCTTATCTTTGATAACATAATTCTCACAAGCGAAATCTTACACACCATCAAAAGAAAGACAAGTGGAAAAGGCTCTTTTGTCGCTTTCAAAATTGATATGAGTAAAGCCTTTGTCAAGTTCAACATTAAATTTCTTTATTGTTGTCCTTAGGAAATGAGCTTCGACCAAAGAAGGATTAATTTAATTCACCAATGTATTTCCACGGTTTCTTATCATGTTCTCCTCAATGACTCCCTCTCAAGAGGTTTTAACTCTTCCATAGGTCTACGACTAGGGAGCCCTCTTTCACCCTATCTCTTTGTCTTTTGTATCAACATCCTCTCTCTTATGCTGCAAAAAGCTTATTGAAATGGGTCAATCCTAGGAGTCAAAATCTCGAAGAATGCTCTCTCTATCAATCATCTTTTTGTCGATGAATGTTTTATTTTCTTCAGTTCCACTGTACAAGCTTGTAGATCCCTCAAAGCTTTGCTAAAAAAGTTCTGCTTTCTATTGAGTCTTCAAATTATTTTCAACAAATCAGAGCTTTTTCTAAGTCCCTCTACAAAGTCACAAGCTATGAAGCATGGACACAGACACGCAATAAGGGTACGACATGATACAGACACGGCAACACGGTAATTTTTAAAAAATGAGGACACGGATACGGCAAAATATGGCAATAAAAAAAAATTTATATATATTTTTATGTTAAAATACTTAATATCTAACCTAATATTTTAAATCAATTTACAAATAGCTCAAAACTCTGCTTCTCCTTTCTCTGTTCATTGTCACTGTGTGGGAACCATGTCCGAATTTTTTTTTTGACATATTCCAGCGTGTCCCATACGTATTCGGGCGTGTTCGACGAGTGTCCGTGTCGAACACACATACGACACCGATACGAGGAGAGATGAGCCGTGTCCGTGCTTCCTAGGTCACAAGTTAAAAGAAGGTACAATGGCATTTTCAATGTTAAAAAGGACGACCGTCCGGGCAAATATTTAGGACTGGAACTGGGAAAACTTTACAGGATAAAGGAGTTCAACAATTTAATTGACAAAATGAATTCCAAGCTCGCTTCATGGAAGTTGAAGTGTCTTTCAGCAGGTGGTAGACTCACCCTCATCAAGTCTATCTTGACATTGCTTCCTCTTTACTCCTTTTTGCTTTCAAAACTCTATGCCCCAATGTTAGAGGGAGGATTGGGAATTAGAAAGACTAAACTTTTTAACGAAGCTCTCCTTTCGAAAATCACTTGGCGTATTATGACAGATCAAAATTGTCTTCTTTCGAGAGCTTTAAAAGGAAAATATTGCAATCATTGCCCCTTTGAATATGTGTAGCCGAAATCTTCAGATTCATGGGCTTGGAAAGTATTCTTCAAAGAAGGGACATTTGCATCCAAGGGAAAGATATCCAACTCAGGGATGGTAGAAGCTGCTGGATCTGTAATAACACAAATTATCCTCTTATGGACACCATTAAGCCTCTTGATTCAGGCATTGTAGCCAGCTCATGTCTCCACCCTCTTGACAATTACTGGAATTAGAGCATCTGACCTTCTTAGTAGAACCCTCTCCATTCGAGGCGGTGAAGATAAAATTATCTGGAAACTTGATTAGAATGGTCTCTTTTCTATCAAGAATGCTTATTCCCATTTGTATCATTCGAATTTTAGTAACCCTTCTCCTCCACATATGCAAAAAGCTTGAGCTAATTTCTGGAGACTCAAACTTCCCTATAAGTTAATCATTTTCTTATGGAAAATTTGTCGTAACTACCTTCCTACAAAAGATCTTCTTTCGAGGAGACTTTCTCTGAAAGACAATCTTTGTTCTTTCTGCAAACCTCATAGGGAATTGACCAAGCACCTCTTCCTCAATTGTACTTTTGCTAGGGCTGTTTAGTTTGGATCTCCTCTTACAATACACTCGGATCAGTTGCAAGTTTCCTCCATCTCCAGCTGGTTACTCCAATGGCTCCATACTAACAATATTTTCAATCATGACTCAAGGAGATTTTACTCTATTTTTTCCTCTATTCTCTGGATTATTTGGAAATCAAGGATCGGAATCATTTTCAGAATAGCTGATCCCAGTCTTGTGAGTGCACTTATTAGAATTTGTGACCTCCACAAGTTGGTCCTGAGTGCTTTCCCCCTTGATCCAACCCAGGCTCCTTTGCATAGGACCAGAGCTTCTCTTATCACTGGAGATCCTTGTTCGGATTGGACACTCTCTTTAAGCGTTGTCCATGATCTCTAGAACAATATGACTGGTGGAGTTGCAATTGCTCAAGACTCTGGAGCCTCCTAAATCTTATCCATCAAAAATTTTAAATTTGCAAGCAAACTCTAAGCTAGAATATTATCTTGCGCTCAATCCTCTTATCTCTAAGATCTCTTGTAGGCTTCTTGGCAATGACAAAAAATAGACCAATATTATTCTTGGATGGAAACTTTAACCAACACTTAAGGATGTCGAACATCTCCTTCAACTTGTCACCATCCAACAACAACCAACAAGTGGGTGATAGCTTAACAAAGTAGCACTCATGCGCCTCAAAAGCCTTTATTAGCTTCTCATGGCCTTAATTATTCTTGCTTCTGTACCAAAAAAGGATTGCACTCCGGCCTAAAGAGTTTGTTAAAATGCTTAAATATTCATTTCAGTTAGGCATCTCTTATAGGAGACAACATTCGATTTTTCCGATTGATTTTTAACTTAATCAACTAAAATATATTTAAACTGATCGAACCGATTTATATTTGAAAAGCCGACCTAACCAAACTGACTTTAAATCGATTCGACTTAACATTGGCTCAAAGTTTAAAGATATCATAAAAAAATTTAAATTTATTATTATAAATATTAAAAGATAGGGTTATTGAGTTTGAACAAAGCCAAACAAGCTCTGTGCTTCCATTAAAATCGAAGATAACTGAAACCAATTGGGAAAAAAGAAGTGTGTTTTTGTATTCTCTCAATGCTGAATAGTGGATGCAACATAACTCTAATATCAAAATCTAAAATAAAAATTACACTAAAATAACATTAAAATATGTGCAATTTAACAAACACATAAATCTAAAATAGTAGTAAAATTAATTTTAAAACAAAATTTATATAGTATTCAAATAATAACAACAAAATAGTAATAATATAATAACGAAATGATAGCTGTCGAAACTATTTTTTGAAATCGGTCGACTTTTTATTTAAAAACGAAAATGGGAGTCGCCACCGATCCTTTTTTATGAGGTGTGATCGGATCACCTCGAAACTTGATCTTTCTAATAAAAGGTTTAATTTATTAAAATAATGATTTTCGATCTACAAAAATCCAGAAATGGGTTCGGGAGTCGATTACGTACGAGGAAGGATTAGCACCCTCGTAATGCTCAAAATTGGAACCTAATTAATTAATTAATATCTTAATGTCGAAAGTTGAAAACTCGAAAAAAATTTAAAATACGATCCCTCTTTGTATTATATTATTTTACTAAAAAATTTCTTAAGTAAATCGAAAAGTATATTAAAGACCTTCTCATCTCGAGGCAACAAAATGTCATATCCCGTAAGTTAGGACACGACACTTCGAATCTTGAGAATGAGTTTGCCTTTATTTTTTTTTATATTTGAAATCTCACGTGTTTTAATTTTAAAAGGATATTCGGTTATTTAGACCTAACGAGAGAAAATCGAAACCCCGTAAGTTAGGGCACGACTTTCTCGAGTTTTCAAATACAAAAAATTTACCTTATTTTGAAAACTTTCCTTTTTTGAATAATATCAAACGTAATATTCAAATGATGTGTATTTCTCTTATTCGGGATATAATATAAAACGGCCTATTGTGGGTAAATATGTTTAAACGCGATTTTTTGACGTGGTTTTAACGAAATGAGATAAAATGGTGATGTAGAAAACGAAATGATGATATATGAATGAAATGTCGCATTAATAAATGATAATAATGAATATACTAATAAAAACAATTTACGAGAATCACATAATATACACTATTTTAACATTAATATGAACAATCAAAAAATGAATAAAATAAATACTAATAATGATAATAACAACAAAGTATGCACACAAAGGACAATGCCTATAAAAAATAATAAAGACAAAGAAATAAATAAATAAATACATAAAAAAATATAAGGGAAAATAGTTTATAAAATATTGAAAATGAAGAACCAAATTAAAATATAAATGAAGTTAAAGGTACAATTTGTAATAAAATATATAAATAAATAATAATAATAATAATACTAGATAAAATAATAATAATAGTGAAAAGAAGAAAAAACATAAAAATAAAAATAAAAGGAAAAAAACAAACAAATGTATAAATATAAATAAATAAATAAATACAAAGAAAAATAAAGTATAAAAGATTAAAAGTAAGGGACTAAATCAGAATCTAAGCAAAATTTAAAGTAAAAATCATAATAAAATAAATAAATTAAATAATATAAGGGACTAAAATTAAATGCGCGAGAAAGGGCAGGGACCAACTGGGAAATTATTCCCAGGCCCACAAAGCGCATCGTTTCAATTTGGACTGAAATGAAACAAAGCCAAAAACGCAGGGTAAAATTGAAAAGAAAAAAAAAGAAACAGGATTAAATTGAAGCAGGGCAGAAAAGCGGAAGGGCCGACAGCGTAAATAACCCATACGCTAAAAAACACGCGGATCCTAGCTGCTTTTGGGTCGGGTCATCGGGTCACCCTTCAAAACGACGTCGTTTAGACGTCTAAAATTCGGCCAAAAACAGCACCGTTTTGCGATTCCTATTTAAGTAAAAAAACAAATTTAGATTTTCATTTCAGCCCTTATTTTTTAAAAAAATTGAAACTTTTCTCTTTTTTTTTTTCTCTCCAAAACCCTCTACCCATTTTGGTCATCGGCGCCATTGTGGCCACCGGTCATCGGCGACGATGACTGTCGCCTCCGGTGGCCGAAGCCCCACAAAAATGGGCTTTTCAGCCTCTTTTCGACCAGATCTGAAGGCCCAGCCTTCCGTTCGCGACAAAAAGCAAATTAAAAGGGAACTTTTCGGCCCTTTCACCTAGCCGACGTGCCTTCCGCAACCGTCGAAGCCGGGGCCAAACCCTAAGGGGTTTTGGAGCTTTCAACGTCGGTGAAGCCCCCAGCGGCGAAGGAAGGCGAAGCGACTCAGGTAATTTATTTATTTATTTATTTATTATTTTCAAAAATAAAAAAAGAAAAGAAAAAAAGAGGATCACCTTTTGATTTTTGAATATGATTTCTATTTCAAAATCCCTGTTCTTTTTGTATATTTCTCCGTGTAAAAATTACAGGCTATTTTCATGGCTTTTATAGCCGAATAATACATTTGACTTCATTTGCCACTATTTATGCTACTGTTTCTGCGTTTTTTGGTCCCTTTTTCTGCAGGCTCGGCACTCGGTCAGCGGAAGAGAGAAGGTGGTCTTTTGCTTCTTTGGTGAAACAGTGGCAGCAAAGGTGTCAGGCCTTGAGACGAGGTGTGCTGGCGTGGTACGAGGGCAGCGGTGCCAAAAACCTTAGGGTTTTTGGCTTTCTGAAAATTTTAAGTGTTTTGGGTCTGTCGCGCTTTGTATTTTTTTTGGGTTAGGGGTTTTTTGCGTTTTGGGCTAATAAAATTTGGACTTGGACTGTTTAATATATATATTTTTTATTTTTGGTTTGTTGGTTTTTTGGTTTTGTTTGGCCCGGGCAAATTTGGGCCTCTACAGCTGCCCCTCTTTGCTCATTGTCGTGTAACGGGAATGGAGTAAAGACCTTAAGGAGGACCAATTTTGCCTGGTCTTGCCGAATCTCGACTTCTTTCGTGTTTCTCTTTTCCAAGCAGCCTCGTTCTAACCCACTGCAACTTCAGGGGTATAAGATTTGCTATCTTCAATCTGCTCCACTGCAACTTTAGGGAGATGAGATTTGTAGCTTCAATTTGCTCCGCTGTAACTTCAAGGAGATGAGACTCGTATCTTCAATCTATTCCACTGCAACTTCAGGGAGATGAGACTCGTATCTTCAATATACTCCACTACAACTTCAGGGAAATAAGATTTGTAACTTCAATCTACTCCACTGTAACTTCAGTGAGATAAGATTTCTAACTTTAATCTACTCCACTGTAACTTAAGGGAGATAAGATTTGTAACTTCAATCTGCTCTACTACAACTTCAGGGAGATGAGGTTTATAGCTTTAATCTGCTCTACTGCAAATTCAAAGAGATAAGATTTGCTATCTTCAATCTGCTCCACTGCAACTTCAGGGAGATAAGACTTGTAACTTTAACCTGCTCCACTGCAACTTCAGGGGTATAGGATTCGTGGCTTTAATCTGCTCCACTGCAACTTCAGGGAGATAAGATTCGCCATGATAACTTCAATTCGTCCCACTGCAACTTCAGGGGTATAGGATTTGCGGCTTTAATCTAATCTACTGCAACTTCAAGGAGATAAGATTCGCCATGATAACTTCAATCCGTCCCACTGCAACTTCAGGGGTATAAGATTTGCGGCTTTAATCTGCTCCACTGCAACTTCAGGGAGATAAGATTCGCCATGATAACTTTAATCTGTCCCACTGCAACTTTAGGGGTATAGGATTTGCGGCTTTAATCTGCTCCACTGCAACGTCAGGGAGATAAGATTCGCCATGATAACTTCAATCCGTCCCACTGCAACTTCAGGGGTATAGGACTTGTCACTTCAATTTACTCCACTACAACTTCAGGGAGATAAGATTAGTAGTTTCAATTTGCTCCACTGCAACTTCAGAGAGATAAGATTTGTAATTTGTAGCTTTAATCTGTTCCACTGCAACTTCAGGGAATTAAGATTTGCTATCTTCAGTCTGCTCCACTACAACTTCAGGGAGACTTGTGACTTTAACCTACTTCACTGCAACTTTAGGGAGATAAGGTTCATAGCTTTAATCTACTCTACTATAACTTTAGAGAGATAAGATTTGCTATATGCGATCTACTCCACTGCAATTTCAGGGAGATAAGATCTGTAACTTCAATCTACTCCACTGCAACTTCAGGAGTATAGGATTTATGTTTTCTCTGATCTTGTTGCACCATTCTCTGGGGAACATGACCTATAGAATCCATTTCATAGGCCTATTTATGGCTAGTGATTAGGATGTCATGGTCTAGATGTGTATAAATGATGTTTGCATGAATGTAGAATGTCATTTTTTCGAGAATGATCCCTTTTTAATGCTTAGGTTGTCATTGCTCGCTACTCATCAAGGTTCTATCACTGACGCATTACCCTGCCTACTTGTTCAGCTGGAATCTTTGACAGAAAACCCGAGGAAATGATGACAATTTAAACTATCCGTTCCCAAACCTTTCCAACTCTTAGATTTGGTTAATTCTGACTAGTGGTCCTGTTTCAGGTCCTTGTACTATTTAGAAAATCTTTCAAAGTAATATGCAGAAATCCTTTTACTTGAATATTATTAGTCCATTAATCGTTATTTTAATGAAAAATGCTTGGAAAAGATTGTAACAATGGACAAGATTGAAATTTATTAGGAGCAGAGCTCGAAATGAATAGATTAATCAAAGATAGCAAACGCTGCTAAAATTCAAAATGAGTAAGATGAAAATAGGTGCCCAAAATATCGCAGCATGAGCTTCTCTGCACACTTTTCGAGGATCATTTTGAGCTTGATATGTGTCTAGGAGATCTAGAGTACTTTTTTGATGCCCCAAGATGTAAATTTTATCCTCATTGTTATTTCTGAGAGGACAAGACTACCACATGCCCCATCTTCGATCACACTTTGAGTTGCCCTTTTCTGGGTTTTCAACTCAAAACCTCTTTGGTCTCAAGGCGCCCTTTGCGGGTTTTTGCCTTGGCCTCTCCAATTTTTTTCTTTTTTTAGGTGAAGTATTTTTTGACTGAATCCGAATTCATAGGATTAGGCAGGTTTTTGCCATCCATCTCGGTCAAATCAGCACTCCTCCAAAAAAGGCATTCTTTACCACATAAGGTCATTCCCAATTTGGCATCCATTTCCCTCTGAAATCCTTTTGTATGGGCAGGATCTTTTTCAATACTAGGTCTCCCTCAAGGAATTCTCTAGGGCGAACCTTTTTATCATAAGCTCGCATCATTCGCTTTTGGTATATATGACCATGACGGATAGCTTTCAGCCTCTTCTCTTCAATCAAGTTCAGCTGATCATATCGAGATTAGATCCATTCTGCTTCATCTAACTTGAGTTTTGAAAAAACTCAGAGAGAAGGAATCTCAACCTCAATAGGCAGAATCGCCTCCATTCCATAAACCAAAGAGAAAGGTGTTGCCCTGGTAGAGGTCCTGACAGACGTTCGATAAGATAGAGGGAAAATGGTAATTTCTAATGCCAATCTTTATAAGTCTCTGTCATTTTCCCCATTATCTTCTTAATGTTTTTATTGGCTGCCTCAACCACACCGTTCATTTTTGGGCGATATGGTGACGAGTTGTGGTGTTTGATATTGAATTGACTGCAGACTTCTGATATCGTGTTGTTGTTCAAATTCAATGCATTGTCAGATATGATCATTTCTGGCATTCCATATCGACGTATGATCTATTTCTTCAAGAATTTACTGACTGCTAACTTCGTGACATTGGCATAAGAAATTGCTTCTACCCACTTGGTGAAGTAGTTGATAACCACAAAGATGAATCGATGCCCATTGGAAGCTTTTGGTGAAATCGACCCAATGGCATCCATGCTCCACGTAGAGAAAGGCCATGGAGAAGTCATTAACATAAAGAGGTGAATGAGGCACATGAATTTTGTCTCCATAAATTTAACTCTTATGGCATTTCTTGGCATAACTGATACAATCCCCTTCTATGGTGGACCAATAATACTTGAATCTCATAATTTGTCTAGCCATTGTAAAACCATTAGTATGCGTTCCGCAGACGCCCTCGTGGACTTCTTTCAAAATCTTCTTGGCTTTAATGGTGTCCACACATCTTAGTAGCACCCGATCCTTTCTTCTTTTATACAGGATCTCCCCATCTAAGGCATAGTCATTGGCCAGTCTTGTAACAGTCCGGTTTACACCCTAGTCGGAACAGTGGTTTTGGGACCACAAATCTGAGTCCGTATAATATTTTAATATTATTTTCTGTGCCATTGATATGTGATTAAGCATGTGGTAAATTTCCGTAAGCTAATTTGTCTGTTCGTGTGTTTAATTTGACAAAAGGACTGAAATACATTAAATGTGAAAGTTGCTTGCTATTTATTAAAGTATCAATGTGTTGTGGCTTTGTAAAGGTGGAGGCCTTATATGGCAATTAAGCCAATTCTATGTTAGTGGACGGTAATAAATGTAGTTACATGCATATTTTATATAATTATAAGTTTATAATATATGTTATTAATATATTATTTTTATAAGTTATAATATATGAAACAAAACATTAAAAAGAAAGAAAAAGAAAGCCATAGTGCTTATCTTCCACCGAAAACACAAAAAGAAAAGAAAATAGAAAGAAACTAGGTATTCGGCATTCATCAAGCAAAATTAAGGTAAATTTTGACTTTGGTTTTTGATAATTTCTACGTTTTTGCAATCATTGCTTTGAGAGCTACAAAACCCATGTATTAAATTTGTGAATTGATGATGTTTGTGTGATATGCCATTGATGATAAGTCAAGCTTTTTGATGATTTATGGTGTTAAATGAAAGATTTGAGCTAGAAGAACATACTTTGTTCTTGAATTTTTTATGAATTTAGCTAATTGAGGCTAAATGGAGAAAATATTATTTTGGAGGACTAATTTGTGAATTTGATGAAACATATGGACTTATATAGTCCCTAGGGAGATTCGGCTATGCATGGGTGTGAACGAATTATGTGAATTTGATGTTTTGTGAAAAATAGACTAAATTGATAAATTGTGCAATTATGAGGGCTAATTTGCAAAAGACCCTAAATGTGTGTTTTTGGATTGAATTGAATGAATTAGTGAATAAAAGGGTTAATTCTGAACATGTTTAGATCAAGAACCGAAGAAAACGGGCTTAGATCACGGGAAAGTGAAAGTAACCGAGTAGCCGTTTCCATTTCCGTAGAATCGAATCCGAGGTAAGTCATATTGCAAATAAATGTAATTGTATTGAATTGAGTTTATTTACATGACTATCAATGATAATGACCGCTATGAGATGCTATGTATATGAATTCAGGATAAGGTCGATATAGTGATAAGTCCGAGAAGTCCGTATGAATTTAGGAATACAAAGGTATCCGCTCGCTTTTTAACGTGTAAGACCATGCGCGGGACGATGGCATCGATATCGATTACGTGTAAGACCTGTCTAGGACAGTGGCATCGATATCTGATTACGTGTAAGACCCTGTCTAGGACAGTGGCATCGATATCTGATTACGTGTAAGACCACGTCTGGGACGTTGGCATCGATATGAGGTTTATGTGTAAGACCACGTCTGGGACGTTGGCATCGGTATGAGGTTTACGTGTAAGACCATGTCTGGGACATCGGCATCGTATTGATTCGTGTAAAACCCTGTCTGGGACAGTGGCATCAATGTCTGAGTGCATGTAAGACCTCGTCTGGGACGTTGGCATTGTACGACCATTCCGAGCTTTCTGAGTATCCTACTAGATTCCTTACGGTTCAACATGCAAGTCTGTGATACGAATTGCAAATCCGAACTTTGATAAAATTAATGAATGAACATCCATTTCAGGTACGTTGCTTATACACTAATTGTGTATATAAGGTAAGTATCCGTGTGATTATATCATGATGTTATGTATATGGAATTTATAATACGATATGTAAAGTCTTGACTATATGAACTATATGTATATATGGTAAGTTATGAATAAGCATATGAGCTTGAGAAAGAATGAAGTGATTTTTGTCATGAGAACCATATTGATCATCTTATTAATTCTGTTATGTGCAATTCATGCTAAGTTTGTTTGTATATTGACTTACTAAGCTTTTGGAAAGCTTACTTTGTGTGTGTGTTTTCTCCGTTTTATAGGTCGTTAAAGCTACTGAAGGCTCGGGACCGTCACGGATCGTCATCACACTATTAAACTCTTTTTGGTACATTATGAAAATGTTTATATCTAGATATGGCATGTATAGGCTAGTATTTTGGTATAAGTTGATGTATAGACTTGGTCATGAGATGTGACTAATTATTGGTTCATATTTTGCCTTGATGAATGTGGTATGTGTAGTTGTTTTGGTATGGATTGATGCTCATGAAATTGTCAAGTTTTTTGGTAGGTAAATGAATGAAATATGCTTTAGTCATATATATGTTTTATCTTGAAAGTTGACTTGAATGAAATGAGTAATGAATGTATAGAATGAATGGTCAATTTAGTTTGTTTTTGGCTGCCTTATATGCATGATATGTGATGGTAATTGTTGATTGTAGGTATGTACTAAATGGTGGCTTTTAATCTTGCAAATGACCTATAATGTCACACGGCACGGGCACACCGGCGTGCTCAGTGACCGTGGGGTAAAGTCGATGCTTAGCTAGCTTAAGAGCATACTGCCACGGCACACCTGACGTGCGTGCAGTGGCGCGTGTGGTTTTGACAGGATTGCACACGACCACGGCACACGGGCATGTTCGGTGGCCGTGGAGCATAAGTCAGATTCGACCACGGCCAAGGCACACGGGCATGCTTGGTGGCCATGGATGTGAGGTCAGATTCGACCACGGGCAGGACACACGGGGGTGTCTAGCAGCCATGGAGGGCACACGGTTTCCTCCCACGGGCGTGTATCCCCTGTACTTTAGAAAAGTTTTAATTTTCCATGAAATTTTGTAAGTGATTTGATTTAGTCCCGGCCCGGTTTATAAGCATGTTTAAGGTCTCGATGACCGTATTAAGGGACACTATGCTTGAGAATAATGAATATATGTATGAATTTCTGTAAATTGTTTCCGATCTGCTCGGTAACGCTCCTAACCCTAATCTGGCGACAGACACGGGATAGGGGTGTTACAAGTCTCTTCAGCGTCTTTTATCATTCTCGGTCGCCTGATCAGGATATTCACGATTCTTTACATATCGTAGTATATCGTGGTACCAAGGGTGATCATCTTTTCCCTCTTCCTCGATGTTGTAACAATGAGTCAGAGCCTCATAAACACTCATCTGGATAGGTTTTACATCCTCTTGTTTGTTTATTTTGACCATAGAAGCTAAAGTAGCCAGGGCGTCAGCCATCTGATATTTATCTCGCGGAAGGTAGCAGAAGGTAATGTCATTAAACTCATTAATTAACTCCAAGACCAGCCTTCTACACTCGATCAATTTGGGATCTCTTGTCTCCCATTCACCCTTGAGTTTATAGATCACTAATGCAGAATCCCCATATACCTCCAGTACTTTGATCTAATGTTCTATGGCTGCACGAATACCCATGATGCATGCTTCGTATTCTGCCATATTATTTGTGCAATCAAAATCCAATTTACTAGTAAAGGGATAATGATCTCCGTTTGAGGATATTAGGATTGCCCCGATTCTGTTACTCACAGCGTTTGAGGCTCCGTTGAAGTTTAGTTTCCAAAGATGACCTTCTTGAGAGTCTTCTTCAGTGGTTGCAACATACATTAGATTTTCATTCGGGAAATCAAAGTTTAAAGGCTCGTAATATTCTAGAGCTCTACTGGCCAGAAAATCTACTATTGCGCTCCCTTTCATAGCCTTCTGATTCACATAGACTATATCAAATTTGAAAAGCAGAATTTGCCACCGGACCATTCTTCCATTCAAAGCAGTCGACTCCATCATGTATTTTAGAGGGTTCAGTTTTGAGATGAGCCAAGTTGTGTGGTACAACATGTACTGTCTCAGTCTTCGGGTTGTCCAGATCAAGGCGCAACACAACTTCTTGATTGGCGAATATCTTGTCTCACATTCAGTGAATTTCTTACTGAGATAGTATATTGCTCTTTCTTTTCTTCCTGACTCATCATGTTGACCAAGCACGCATCCCATGGGATTCCCGAATACTACCAAGTACAACATCAGCGGCTTATCTGGGCTGAGAGGCATCAGCACTGGGGCATTGGACAAGTAATGTTTAACCTTGTCAAACATACTCCTCATCCCATACACATGAATTGTGTTTCTTAAGGAGAAGGAATATGGGGTTGCATTTCTCGGTCAGTTGTGAAATGAACCGGGCGATGTAATTTAACCTCCCCAAGAAACCTGGAACTTTTTTGGGTACGCCGCAGAGGTAACTCCTGTATAGCCTTGACTTTATCCGCGTCGATCTCGATCCCCTTTTCACTGACCACAAACCCTAGCAATTTTCTGGACCTAGCCCTGAAGGTACATTTTGCTAGATTGAGCTTTAACTGGAATTTTCTCAACCTCAAGAACAATTTTCTCAGGACTTGTACGTGCTCTTTTTCTGTTCGAAATTTTGAAATCATATCGTCGACTTAAACCTCGATTTCTTTGTGCATCATATCATGAAACAAAGTTACCATGGCTCTTTGATACATCACTCCCGCATTTTTCAGTCCGAATGGCATCACCTTATAGCAAAATTTTCCTCACATGGTTACGAATGTGGTCTTCTCTATGTCTTCATTATGCATCTTTATCTGGTTGTATCTTGAGAAACCATCCATGAAGGAGAACAGTGAGTAACTTGCCGTGTTGTCCACTAAGGTGTCGATATGAGGCAATGGGAAATTATCCTTCGGGTTGGCTTTGTTTAAATCCCTGTAGTCTATGCACATTCATACTTTCTCATATTTTTTAGGGACGGGGACGATATTAGCTACCCATTCTGAGTATTTAACCACTTGTAAGGAACCAGCATCAAATTGCTTCTTGACCTCCTCTTTTATTTTCAGCAAAACGTCTGGCCTCATCCTTCGGAGCTTCTGTTGAATTGGCTTACACTCTTTCTTTATGGGGAGTTGGTGTACCACGATATCAGTACTTAACCCGGGCATGTCTTGATATGACCATGCGAAGACATCCTTGAATTCTTGGAGTAACTCAATGAGGTCTCGCTTTGTCTCTGCGGTGATACAAGCTCTGATCTTCACCTCTCACAATTTCTACTGATTCTTTGTAAAGCAGGATTTGTTTCTCATCTTGTTCTACCATCCTTAACAAATCAGGAGATAGGTTACAATCTTGATCATCTCCAAAGTCCCGAGGTTCCTCTAGACACATATCTTGCTTAAAAGGAGATTCTGAGTCAATAGCAGCGTCGCTCATATCATTGATATCTAGAGACTTGTTATAGGAACGAAGGAAAACCCAAAGAACAAATGAATCTAAGAATAGTTATCAGTGTGGTATGAGTCATGAATGAAATGGAAAGAACAAAAGAATGTTTGCCAAAATGAGACACAAAGATGCATTTTATTAAAATAAAAATAATGAACATGTGCCTTTTTTTACAAAAGGATTCCTATTGCTCCCAGGCTTAGAGCAGTAGGTGTGAATATTAATCCGAAATAGTCCTAAAAACTACTGGAATCTCCTCCACAATCCATTTGTTCAGAACATTTCCAGGGATGTAGGAATAAAATTTCTGATAGTTTTTTTTTAGTTCATTCTTCAAAGGCACAAACATCTTTCCCTTCCGAACCTTCGATATCTTCAAAAAATTCCGACTCTTTATTATCCATCAGGCTCTGTACTAGAGTTCTGAACTCGACGCACTTTTGGATTTTATGAAATTTATTGCATGCAATGAAATATAATGGAAAAGATGCATGCAAAAAGGCATTGATTCTAGTTCAATTCTATTAGAACAACTTTACTAGAAAACAAGTTTCCTTACATAAAGCGGATACATATACGAGCTTGTTTTCACACTCAAAACCTTAACTTTCCCAAAAAACAAAGCTAATTATTGGCCTCAATCCAACTCCGATTCGGATTTCAGACTTTGAAGAGCTGGGGTCTGCAAGTGGTCAGCCACTTCTTGTACTCGGACCAAAGCTTCGCTTCTAACGTGGTCCATATCTCTAACTTGCCCCTCTCATAGGCTGTCACATTTCTCTTGTTGCCTTTTCTTGGACCATATTCGCGCGACCGCGTTGTCTTCTACTTTATCAAGAAACTCATTTTCTATGACAAGCTCTCTATTTAGCAACCGAACGTAAATCAACACCCTTTTCTATGATGAAAATGCAATGCAATCTTAGTAAAAACAAAACGAAACAAGTCAATATACTTCATACAAAGCTAGAATTTAAAGCAAGCAGGAAATAATAAATAGAGTACCTATTCGGGTGACCACTTGGGGTTTGGTGTGGTTCTACTTAGGGTAGGTTCCTAGGTCTCATTATATGCGGTTTGGTTCTAAAGTAAGGGTACCTGAACCGGTAGATTCCTCAATCCTCACCCGTTATAGGCTCATACGGACCGAGTTCAGTTCGGGGGAATACATTTCCCTATGGCTATACGAAGATGAAAATCTCACGAAGACATAGGTACGGATGTATCCCGAAAGCGATCCACTATCCTATACGGAGGTGAAGACCTCACGAAGGAATAGTTTCTCGCTCCCACTTAAGAAAGGAAAAATCGAACGGTTATGCAAATGCAATATTCAGAAAACACACAAAAAGAAATTTTTGAACTAATAAAATAGATATACTAGATCATTATACAACCCGAGATATCAAAACATGAATGATGAAATGCAACAAATGGATCGTAAATTTAAACCAAATTTTCAATTTTCGACAAAAAGACCAAAAGTAATCAACTCACGGCTTGATCCTCTTATTTGTCCCCAGTGGAGTCGCCAAGCTGTCGAAACCATTTTTTGAAATCGGTCGACTTTTTATTTAAAAACGAAAATGGGAGTCGCCACCGATCCTTTTTTATGAGGTGTGATCGGATCAGCTCGAAAGTTGATCTTTCTAATAAAAGGTTTAATTTATTAAAACAATGATTTTCGGTCTACAAAAATCCAGAAATGGGTTCGAGAGTCGGTTACGTACGAGGAAGGATTAGCACCCTCGTAACGCCCAAAATTGGTACCTAATTAATTAATTAATATCTTAATGTCAAAAGTTGAAAACTCGAAAAGAATTTAAAATACGATCCCTCTTTGTATTATATTATTTTACTAAAAAAGTTCTTAAATAAATCGAAAAGTATATTAAAGACCTTCTCATCTCGCACTACACCAAAACAGGCTTTTAGCGGCGTTTTTAGTGGCGTTCTAAAGAAAAATGCCACTAATATTACACATTAGCGGCGTTTGAAGGAAAACGCCGCAAAAAAATGAGCAATAGCGGCGTTTATTTCAAAAACGCCGCTAAAAAGGATAAATAGCGACGTTTTTTCCTCAAACGCCGCTATAAATCAGAGCATTAGCGGCGCTTTTAAAAAAATGCCGCTAAAGGTATGAGAATTAGCGGCGCTTTTGGAAAAACGCCGCAAAAGGTATGAGCATTAGCGGCGCTTTTGAAAAAACGCCGCTAAAGGTATGAGCATTAGCGGCGCTTTTGAAAAAACGCCGCTAAAGGTATGAGCATTAGCGGCGCTTTTAGAAAAACGCCGCTAAAGGTATGAGCATTAGCGGCGCTTTTGAAAAAATGCCGCTAAAAGTATGAGCATTAGCGGCGCTTTTAAGAAAACGCCGCTAAAGGTATGAGCATTAGCGGCGTTTTATTTCGAATCAAACACTACGCCGTTTTAATTACAATGTAAAAATGGGATAAAACTAGCGGCGTTTAAACGCCGCTAAAGGCTGACTTATAGTGGCGTTTGTTATAAAAGCGCCGCTAATGGTGATATTTAGCGGCGTTTGTTAAAAAAAACGCCACAAACTATTTTTTATTTCAAAGCAAAAACTAAACGCCACAAACTATTTTTTATTTCAAAGCAAAAACTAAGGGTGGCATTTATTCAATCTATTTCAAAACAAAAAAAAGCGTTGTTTTGATCATTGTATAATAATTCAAATTTAATTTACGTTTAGTGTTTAAATTTTTTGCCTTAGTGTTAAGCTTTAGCATTTAGGGTATAAGGTGTGGGTCGTATGGTTTAGGGGTTAATGTTTATAGTTTAGTGTTTTAGTGGTTTAGAGTTTTTGATTTAAGGTTTAGTATTTATGGTTACAGGGTTTATATGTTTGTAAAGGTTTATGATTTAAGGTTTTATGGTTTACGATGTTTAGGGTTTAGAAAAGGTTTATGGTTTATGGTTTTGGGGTTTATAATGTTTTAAGGTTTAAAGTTTGGGGTTATGTGTTTAGATCATTATAGGGTTTAGGGGTTTAAGGCTTACGGTTTAGGGTTTATAGTCAAGAGTTAAGGATTGATAGTTCATGAGCTATGATTTAGGGTTTAGGGTTTAGGGTTTAAGGTTTAAGGTATATGTATACATTACCCCAATGTTTATTTCTTTAAAATAGGTTCAAATTTTTATCTTTAATTTATATATGAAATAATTTATTATATAATTGTAAAATATATAATATGAATTATAATATTAAAATTATTATATAGTTTGGGGTTTGAGATTATGTGTTAGAGATTAGGGTTTGAAGTTTGGATTCGGGGTTATATATATACTGGGATTTGGGGTTAAGTGTTTTAATTTATATATTAAATAATTTATTATATAACCGTAAAAGAGATCTCTTTTATGAAATTTTTTATATAAAAATTATTTTATTATTATTAACATAATACTATTATTTAAAATAATTTTAAAGATTTATGGGTATATGACTGATATATTTTAAATTTATAAATATTTAAAATAAGTAATTGGATTAATTAATAATAGTATAAAAATGATATTAAAAATTACCGGCGTTTTATACAAAAACGCCACAAAACCCATCAATAGATTCGAAGACGGCGTCGTTTGAAAATTTGTTGTATGAATTAGTGGCGTTTGTGAATAAAAATATATTGATGTATTTATATATTGCATACATAAAAATTTATAATTATTCAATATAAAAATATATTGATGTATTTATATTTTAAAATAATGTTTATGCATGATTAAATCAAAATTAAAGTTTCAACTATATATTTAAACCACGATTAAAATTTCACATCTAGAATTACACATTAAACCAAAATTCATATATAATTCAGAGATGTAGGTGTATACATATAATTAAATGCCATTTATATAAAAATCTAAACAACTAATGCAGACTATACTTCAAAAAATAATGTTGATGTAAAAAGAAAGAAAAAAGAAATTCGTAAAAGAGTTTGGTAATGGTAATTAAATTTTTAAAATTTAATAAGAAAAAATTAAAATCTTAAAAACTTAAAAATTTAATATTTAAAATTTTTGTTAAAAAGTTCAATACTCAAAATATAATAAAAATAAAAATTAAAAAAAATGGTAATCTCAACACAAAAATTTTGAAAAAAAAATATAGGTTAAAAATAGAAAAAAAATAAAATTGCATAATAGTGGCGCCACAAAAAACGGAGCTATAGCGGCGTTTTTGTAAAAAACGCCACAAAAAACAGATCTATAAACGCCACAAAAAACGGAGCTATAGTGGCATTTTTGTAAAAAATGCCACAAATAATTACAAACTTTTATACATAAAACGGTGCCGTTTTTTTCCCTGCTAAACAACTAAATCCACTATCCTATAACCCCAATTTTTTCCCCAAACTCAAACTTAGAATTTCCCAAATTTTCCCCATCGTTCCCAATCTGTTTCCCTCCCCAAACTCAAAATTCCTTAATCCCAAATTTCCCCTATCGTTTCCCAATTAGTTTCCCTCCCCAAACCCAAAATTCTTTAATCCCAAATTTCCCAGTAAGAAGCTTATTTTGCTTTTTATTTTCGCGGTTTCATGGTTATTCTCGCCGAATAGAAGTTTCCGTATTTTCTCCCTTTATCAACACAATTTTCTTCAAGGTAACACTTTCTTTTAATCACTACTTTTTTTTTGTGTATTATCTAAATTGGGTATTTTTCATTCTATGCATATATTGATTTCTATGCTTCAATTTTTTTTCTTTTGCTGTTTTTGGCTATCATTTGATATAATCCAAATTGGGTTTCCTTCATTTAATCGATCCATGTTTGTTTCTGGGTTTATATTGATTTCAATAAAAGCTTGAGTCTTTAAATGATTTAGCTAATGTGTGTGCAAGTTTTGGTTCAATGAAAGCTTCTATTTTTTAATCCTAAATTTTGTTATTGATTGTTTACATTGGTATTTGATTTAATCCCTTTAAATTGCTTTCCAGCGTTAGTTTAACTTCATCTTTGGTCCCTTTAAATTGCCTTTTGCTTTAATTTCATTTCTCTCTAGCGTTGAACTCTGTATGGTCGTTTTATATTGGTTTCTAAATTTCCAAACGTATTAAAAGATCAATGTTTTTTTTAAGAATCTTAGATTTTTAATGTTGTTTGGAAATCAACTATATCATTGGAGTTCACGGGATCGGAATACCAATAGGAAAACTTGATATGTATGTTGCGGCTGTTGGTCTCAACCCACAAAGAGTATGGTCTATCTTTCTTTTTCTTTTTGTGTTTTTGCAAGCATTTGCATGCCTGCCACTTATAATTTGGCTTATACTTTTTTATTTGTACTTAACACCAATTAGTTAGGCCTGTATCAACCATTTGCCACCATTTTCATACATGTGTTTTGGTATTGACCGTATTTGACATATTTAGCCATCAATTGTAGTTCTCTCTTATATGCATGTGAACTTATATTTGTGGCTAAGTGGACAATAGTTATGAACTTGCACCTATATATGTTGTTGTTGCATGGATCAAAATCTTAGAATGACTCTCTTGATGGCATGTTGGCTACTATGTAATTAAAGCAATATAATATCTATATTCAGTCCATCAGAAATAAAGTTAGATAAGTGTGTGCCTATATATATATATCTAAGGTATTTGTATCTTTTTATGTTATGCCATCATTTAGAGACAGCAAATGCATGTTGTGTAACCCCCCTATATGTAAATTTATTATGAGCAAGTGGTGAAAAAATGGCAACTAAATTCCTTCATAGTTTTTAGTGAAAATGACTCTCTTGAACGTCTGAATTTTCCTTTGTTTTGCTGCATTGAATGTCTGATCGGGTGGTTTTTGTGTGCTTGAATATGAAGTTTTGTTTTGGATGATCATGTTATCTATCAGAGTGGTGGTGTTTAGGCATATGGCTGTATTATGTTTATTAATGCTCATTTGTTTATAAATTTACAATTAATTATTAAATCTTGCAAATTATAGTGTGTTCCTTTTTGTATAAAATAATGTGTAAAATCTTAAATACGTGTATAAATGGGCTAACCCGCAGAGTTGTTGTCTACTTGTCTGTATTGGGAGTGATTAGTAGCGGACCCAATCAGATTACGATAACAATTGTTGAAGGAAATGAAACTGCACGGAAACTTCTTCGCCTGTGGATTTATACGGCTGGGTAGTGGCTTTATCTTTTCATCTGAGGTGAGTTGATTGAGTTGAAATTATTTCAACTGATTTTAGTTTCTAAACTGATTTTTCTACATGCTGGACCCTTGTTATAGATACGTACTTCTGGTATGTCAATTTTTGTAGCATTGGTTTGAACTTAAGTTGTATAAAATCTTGCTGGTACTGTTTGCTGGGTAGTTTTAAAGGTGCAACTTTTAAAGGTGGGTAGTTTGTCGGCATCGTTTGATGCCAATGACCCACAAAGGGAGGGTCCGCTTTGTCGTGCTCTGGGTCTATGAATACTAATCAATATACATATATAAAAAGATATCTATTTACATTATTGTAAATTTAAATTGGTTTTATATAATCCTATAAATTTCTATAGATTTATATTTATTAAATTAAATCATCGGATTTTATGTCTATTTAAAAAGTCGAGCAAACTAACAATGTCTAACTATTTATTTAAAATATAAAAACAACAACCGATCAAGATATTGAAAAAAAAAAACATTGAGTTGGTTAAAAAATGTATATGTGTACAATTTATATTAATAAATGCAAAGACAAATATAAATGATCCTATAAATTTATATAAAATTAATAGAAATGGAAGGATAATGTATGAAAATGATAAGCAAGGAAGAATTAGAGAAGTAAGAGTGTTGAAAGGTTGAATAATTGTGGTGGGATCAAATAAAGAGCTATGAGTGTAGGTTTTGGCTCTTTTTTTAACTAATGAAGCTAGCATTCTTCATGCTACTCATCTGCCTTTCTCCTTTTTCTTTAATGCCAACTTTCATTGCCATCTTTTTAGGTTGATAGCTAAATAATCTGTCAACTAAGAAGGCTATGGAAAAATTGTAAATTTCAACTGAAACTCGTTTTACAGCATATCATCAAGGTAAGCTCTTACTCCATTAAGTCAACCGCTTCCAACCTGTTATTTTTTTGTATACAATTACTGTGTAGAATTGTTATCTTGTATCCACAATGTCCAATATTCGATTCTCTTTGAAAACTTGAAAAAATATTTATTATCCTATCCACTATTAATGAAGTAAAAAAAAAATTTACTAGTGATTCAAAATAATGTCACCTGTTATTATATATCGTATTATTTATTAATTATCTTAAGTATTTTCTGCTTCAATTTTTGGTTAAATTTTTTTTTCTGCTTCAGTTTTTGATTAAAACAGTGCTTTTATAAAACATTTTTTTGTACCAAAAACACTTTGAAAAACTCAAAAGTATCATATTTAGTAATACTTTTGTTTTGTTATTTATCATGGTTCTGTAATGTAATCAATGTTTTATTTTTACAATTGAATATAAAAATGCCTTTCAATTGTTGATAATTAATATTGTTTGTCCCCTTCATTTTCTTTTCCAGGTTGTACCTTCAATAGCTATTGCATTCGTGACATATGAGGTGGTGAAGACATTTTAGGAGTTGAAATCAGAAAATCAGACTAAACCGGTACCAATGCTACTCAATGTTTTTAGGGATGTGTGCTATTGTTGTATATCCTATACATCTAAGTGTCCAGTTCGTCTTTTGTTTAAATTTTTGAACTCCTCGGTTAGGCTAAAAAGGATTCGAAAATAAAATACAAGTACATGATTCCATCATATTAAATATTTTTAAAAATATACAACACATTATTACTCTATATAAATAAATTTTTTATATTTCCAGTTTCCATATAAGAACAGACCACTTTGATCAAAGTTTTATCCTTTGATTTTTCCAATATGAAATTTGAGGTTTGAGTCAAATTGCGAGACCAAAAAAGAATATTTTAATTCTGTGTTTTTCTTAAGTGGTTTTATAACTTCTATCATTAATCTCACTTTGTTTTTGTTTGTGTTCTAATGTTTTAATGGTTTCAGGTGCTGGTACCCCTGCTAGTCCCCGTACTTTTAAGAAGGTAAGATTTTTATGCTAATTTAAATTCATTTGTGATTATAAATTTGGAGAATAAAATATATACGGTGAAATTAGTTTTTGATTGTTATTAGTTAACTTTCTTTTATGGAAATCTGTTGTTGTTATCATGTATTGTCGCTATATATTGCCCAAAAAGAAGTGATTATTTATCTAGAGAGTGATTTTTGTGAAGAAGAAAACACTACTTATGTGTATTGCAGGAAAAATGCCTAGAAGACGATTACGAGATTTAAACATTGTCCACACTACTCCAAATTTAGAAGAAGCAAATAGTGAACAACAAACAGTTGTTGGATCTTCTAGTCTCACTTGGACATAGATGACGAGCCCGAGAATTTGAAAGTAATGTTAAGTTTATTTTACATGCATGTTGAATTTTATTATTGATTCATTTTTCAATTTTAATATAATAATATATCATTTTTCAGCTGAAGGTGGTGGGACGCGCAGAGGTCGGGGACGTACATTACTTAAAGATTTATACGACTTAGAGCCTACCGATCGTGTTAAAGTAAGGAGAAACAATCATGGCCACTTATTGAATCAAGCTCGATCATTAGCGTGCTATTTGGGCATTATAGCACGAAATGCCAATATGTTCCCCATTAACTACTTAATCATGGCATCACATGCCCGATGCCAACAAAAATCGAGCTCGATAATATTAAGGTAACAAAACGTGAATGTAATTTATAATACTTTAATTTAACTTTCATTTATATTAACTTTTAAACTTTTTTTTCTTCAGGGTAGATTTACTTTAGAGGTCTCCGATGACTATGTTAAGAAGACATTGGGTAAAAAATGAAGAGATAATAAAAGCACGCTAAAAAAACAATATTTTAAGAAAGACATAAGCCTCGCGAAAAATTGCGAAATGTCCCACGGGAATGTTGAGGTACCAATGGGAAGATCAAGTTAGATTCTGGAATTCAAAGAAAGGAGAGGTATTACGTGCTTGTAAAGTCTTATAAAATTTTCGGTTTATCGTATTTACTATATACATAATTCAAATTCCATTATTTAGGACCGTGAGCGAGTTGGAACAAGCAAAGCGAGACAAAGAACAAAAATTTACGCATACGGTAGGTTCCGTAAGTTTTGCTTGTGTAGCCGAGGCGAGGTATTATAATTTATTATTTCTTTCAAATATTTAATGACTTTATACTACTAAATTATATTTTTCTCGCTATAATGTAGGAAGCTTCGTCTGTCAAAAGTTGGGCGCCTTGACTTTTTGACATTACGCATAGGAAGAAGGACGGGTCTCCGATGACATCCGGTTTGCAAAAATTTTGGTATATTTACTTAATAATTGATTTATTATAAATATTTATAATGTTTAATTATAGTACTTTAATTCATCGTTTGTAGTTTTAATTTTATAATTTTAAGTTATGTTGCATTCCTTTTTATTATATATTTCGTTTCTAACTCTTTCGTTGATTTATTAGGATAAACTAAAGGAGAAGAAGGCGGAGTATGAAACGGTTGCTTCGAGTGATAGTTCTCGTTAATCTCGAGGAGATTGATAATGTAATTATTAATGCGATGTTTTGGGTCCCGAAAGGCACGATCGCTTCGATTGATAGTTCCATTAATCTTGAGTATATTTATAACAAAATTATCACTAATGTTTTGGGTCTTAAAAGGTATGGTCGTTCGATGTCAAGGAGTCAAGTTACCCCGACCCAATATTTTGATCCGGCTCCCAAAGCAGCACATGCCTTCCGGGACTCAATCTCGTCTTGAAGTTCGAGAGACTAAAAGACCAGATAGCTCAGATGGAAGCGAGCACAGCTGAGCAAATTTCTCAACTTAGAGCGGAGGCAGTAGCGATGGAGGCAGAGCAAATTTCTCAACTTAGAGCGGAGGCAGTAGCGAGGGAGGCAGAGCATGTTGCTCAACTTAGAGCGGAGGCAGCAGTGAGGGAGGCAGAGCAGAACATAAAGTATGAAGAACTCCAGCTACAGCTTCAGACTATGATGAAGATGTTCCAGCAGTCGCAGAGGCCGCCATCATAGACATTTGTTTTCTTGTTGTAAGATGATTTTTAACATTATTACATTTAACATTATTGTAAGAATTGTTTGAATTATACTTCATTTATTAATGTATATCATATATATCTTTTATTAAATTTGAAGTATCGTTTAGATTTAATGCTTTTAATGAGATTTAAATGTTTTATTTCCTGTATTGAGTTGAAATTATATGCATTTGCTACTGTTTTTGGTTTGTTTTAATGCAGGGAGGGTAGGATATTGGAGAAAATGAGCATTGCAAATCTGTGCAAATTAGCGGCGTTTGTGTTAAAAGCGCCGCTAAAAGTCCATACCTTTAGCGGCATTTTTTTAAGAAGCGCCGCTAAAAGTCCATACATTTTGCGGTGTTTTTTCAAGAAACGCCGCTAAAGGTATGGACCTTTAGCGACATTTTTTCAAGAAGCGCCGCTACAAGTCCATATATTTTGCGGCGTTTTTTCAAGAAACGCCGCTAAAGGTATGGACCTTTAGCGGCGTTTTTTCAAGAAGCGCCGCTAAAAGTCCATACCTTTTGCGGCGTTTTTTTTAAAAGCGCCGCTAAAAGCCCATGCCTTTTGCGGCATTTTTTTGAAAAGCGCCGCTAAAAGCCCCTACCTTTTGCGGCGTTTTTTCTAAAAGCGCCGCGAAAAGCCCCTACCTTTAGCGGCGTTTTTTTGAAAAGCGCCGCTAAAATCCCCTACCTTTTGCGGCATTTTTTTGAAAAGCGCCGCTAAAGACTTTTAGCGGCGTTTTTTCACAAAAAATGCCACTAAATTTTTCGGCGTTTTCTTTAGCGGCGTTTTTTGCGGCGCTTTCGAAAGCGCCACAAATACTATTAGTGGCGCTTAAAAACGCCGCTAAAAGCCAAAAAAACGCCACTAAAAGTCTGTTTTGGTGTAGTGTCGAGGCAATAAAATGTCATATCCAGTAAGTTAGGACACGACACTTCAAATTCTTGAGAATGAGTTTGCCTTTATTTTTTTTATATATTTGAAATCTCACGTGTTTTAATTTTAAAAGGATATTCGATTATTTAGACCCAACGAGAGAAAATTGAAACCCCGTAAGTTAGGGCACGACTTTCTCGAGTTTCCAAATACAAAAAAATTGTCTTATTTTGAAAACTTTCCTTTTTTGAATAATATCAAACGTAATATGTAACACCCAAACCCGGCCCAGACGTTATGGCCAAATCTGGAGTGTCACATCAAAGCATCGTTCAAAAACTGAGTTTGTCGTTAAAAGTTCATTTCTATGTTTAAATCCTTTTGTTCGAGTTTAGCAAATCATCTCGTCAAAAACGTTTACTTAATGTCTAGCATTGATACTAGCGGAAGCCCCTAAAGTTTGAAATATAAAAGCGTCTATTTTTAAGTGTTTTTGAAAATAGTTGTTAATTTTGAAAATTCGTGTTTAGCAGGTTTAAATAAGGAAATCTAAAGCCCATTTAAAAATTTAATCCCTCAAAGGCCTTATAACAGAATTAAAACCCAAAATATAAAATTCAAATAAAAAGTCCACAGTAGAGCATCAGCGGTCGTGTGGCCACCTCCGAGTCTCTCGTGGCTCCAAATCGCCTAAGGTTGGGATTACCTGTACAGTTAGACAGAAGGGTGAGTTTGTGAAAACTCAGTGTGTAATCCCTTATAATACAAACAATGAGATATACGGTATGCGAGAAATGCATCGGGCCTGAGCCCATCACAAACACAAGATCGTCGTGGGCCTTAGCCCATAATGAAAACCGATTGGACCTAAGCCCATTACAGAATCGATGATCGATGCAGATATGCAAACGTAAATCCACTCAATCCATCCAATACACCACCCGTACCAACCAACACACCATGTGGGGATAAAATCGACCCACCTAGCCAACACACCAAGCTTAGCACCTGCCAGTGGCACTAAGTCAACAGAACGGCTCGGCGCCATAGACAGAACGGCTAAAAGCCATAAATATCGTAGAAAGGCCGGAAGCCTTGTACGCGAAACGACAACGGGCGTATACACTTCCTCCGTAAATAATGTCCCAACCCCATGCAATATGTCGTGTATATCATGCTCAATCATCACAGTGTGTATGCACGACCATGCTCATGCTCGATGATACCATTTAAACATATATTAAAAGCATATCGATCCACACGACCACGATCAAGTTAGTTAAAACACGAACATACGATCACACATCCAATCATCAAATTCATAATCTAAGTCAGTCATTTACCCACAAGGGCAAAACTGTCATTTTGTCTTATAAGGGTATTTCGATAATTTTACAAATATTAGGGTCTCGGTACTTATTATGACCTCTTAGAGGGTCTATCGTCACTTCGAGCGACTCAGATAACTTACACGGCCAGAATAGTGTATATGGGCCCAAAACCCGCTATTGGGCCCACACGCTCGTGTGACCCATTTAGTCTAGATTCACATACGGCATCACGAGCCTCATAAAACCAACTTATCAATGATCACTTACCGAGGATTTTACCCGTGTGGGCCCATAAGCCCATTGGGCCCACACGACCCATTTCGACCCATCGAGGCCCATAACGGCCCCAGTCCACGAAAATGCACGTGGTGGCCTCTACAATCTGCTACCCACGATTTGGGCCTCGGTTCGCCCCACGTGCGTTCGCACGCTCGTGAGGCCTCGAATGCCGAGGTTCCGGTATTTCAGCTTATCGACTTTTGCCGACTCACAGATAGACAAGGGTGTGAATACACACCTTTATCCCGCATTTGACAGTCATGAAATTGGGCGTGCGGTTACACACCCTTTTCGGCTTTTAAGCCGCTTATCATTTACGGAAAACAGTTACACACCTAATTACGTAGAGTACTAAAAATCCACGAGCGCTAGAACCTTGACTAGGTCGATCGACTGTGATTTGCTTACTTGTTCCAGAGCTCGGTGCAGCCACCCTTCTGCATCCTGGCGGAAAATCCCGAACAGCCGACACCTTACGCCGCTTAAACTTGGGAGTAGAGGCTACGCGCTCAAACTCAGCCGGTACCTTTGCCATCACTTTATTACCAGCACCCTCTTCACCCATCGGAAGTTCTAGAACCCGAAAGAACATACACATAGGAGGAAGGAGAAGAATCGGTAATAAGGGATCGCACCAATTGGCTTAAACAGTAAAAGAGAGAACTGAAAGGAACCGAGAGACTTACCGATTAACAGAGATTACTTGCCAAATCAAAAACAGGAATGGAGAGAGTACGGAATGTAAGAGCAGAGGATCCCTTAAACCAAGACTAAACCGTCAGGGGTTTGAGAGGGGAACAAAAAAGTAGATTTAACCAGAAGTGAAGAGTATAATCGCTTACCAAACAACAAGGTATTCGGCCTAGGTATTAAAAAGGAAGATGGTGATAGAGCAATTGAAAAGAATGAATAAAGAAGGGAAGAAGGATGAATTCGGTCACAATGGCTACAGGATGGAGAGAGGAAGAGGGCGCATAAGCAACCAAAGAGGAGAATGAAAAGAATCAGTTCACAAAAGCCAGTGAGAAAAGGGAGGTAGGAAGAGCAGTAAGCAAACCAAAATACAAAAGCCAAAACCCGAATGGATGAAAAAGAGGAGTAAGATAATTTCGGGTCCCAAAGAAAAGTGACCAAAACGTGATCAATAAGCACATCAAAGACCAATTTCCCGGAAAACCAGTCCCCTAGCTGAATGCAAAAAGTGTCTTCACTTACCTGTTCGGCACCTAAAAGCCTATGACCGAATTTGCATAATGGGGAAATCCCTTTTTTGGACAACTACTATCACTCCCCTCAACCTCCCATAATCCCCTCCTACAATCTCTCAACCTACCAATTTGCATCACTTTCAAACTCCTCCAACACTAACCTTTATCCATATCCCTTGAATCTCTCCCCCAAGACCAATTCCACAACCCCCTCAGCAGAATTCCACTACAACATAAACACTAGGCGTCACAGATGCAAAATAAATACCCATCATAATACTATGCCAACACTCGAACCCCTGACCACATACACACTCCTAACGCCACCTTGCCACTAGACCACATGCTTCCTTGTGTCTTTTTTTTTACACAATAATTTAAAAGGCCTACATCCAAGCATCCAGGGTTTTTTATCCACTTAAAACCAAAATTTTTGCTAAATCCCAGGTTTGAACCCAGGACTTTTCCAACTCCTCTCAGGACCCTTAACCACTTGAGCAGACAGTTATTGAGTCATTTCCTAACTCACATAAACTTTTATGCACAGTTTCCTAACTGTTCCCTTGCTCAAAGCCCAATACTTCTAGGCCCAAATTCCGGGGCGTTACATAATATTCAAACGATCTGTATTTCTCTTATTCGGGATATAATATAAAATGGCCTATTGTGGGTAAATATGTTTAAACGCGATTTTTTGACGTGGTTTTAACGAAATGAGATAAAATAGTGATGTAGAAAACGGAACGATGATATATGAATGAAATGTCGCATTAATAAATGACAATAATGAATATACTAATAAAAATAATATACGAGAATCACATAATATACACTATTTTAACATTAATATGAACAATCAAAAAATAAATAAAATAAATAATAATGATAATAACAACAAAGTATGCACCCAAAGGACAATGCCTATAAAAAATAATAAAGACAAATAAATAAATACATAAATACATAAATAAATATAAGGGAAAACAGTTTATAAAATATTGAAAATGAAGAACCAAATTAAAATATAAATGAAGTTAAAGGTACAATTTGTAATAAAATATATAAATAAATAATAATAATAATAGATAAAATAATAATAATAGTGAAAAAAAGAAAAAAAACATAAAAATAAAAATAAAAGAAAAAAACAAACAAATGTATAAATATAAATAAAAAAATAAATACAAAGAAAAATAAAGTATAAAAGATTAAAAGTAAGAGACTAAATCAGAATCTAAGCAAAATTTAAAGTAAAAACCATAATAAAATAAATAAATTAAATAATATAAGGGACTAAAATTAAATGCGCGAGAAAGGGCAGGGACCAACTGGGAAATTATTCCCAGGCCCACAAAGCGCATCGTTTCAATTTAGACTGAAATGAAACAAAGCCAAAAACGCAGGGTAAAATTGAAAAGAAAAAAAAGAAACAGGATTAAATTGAAACAGAGCAGAAAAGCAGAAGGGCCGACAGCGTAAATAACCCATACACTAGAAAACACGCGGATCCTAGCTGCTTTCGGGTTGGGTCATCGGGTCACCCTTCAAAACGACGTCGTTTAGACGTCTAAAATTCGGCCCAAAACGGCGCCGTTTTGCGATTCCTATTTAAGTAAAAAAAAACTTTAGATTTTCATTTTAGCCCATATTTTAAAAAAAAACTGAAACTTTTCTTTTTTTTCTCTCCAAAACCCTCTCCCCTTTTTGGTCATCGGCGTCGTTGTGGCCACCGGTCATCGGCGACGGTGACCGTCGCCTCCAGTGGCCGGAGCCCCACAAAAACGGGCTTTTCAGCCTCTTTTCGACCAGATCTGAAGGCCCAGCCTTCCGTTTGCGACAAAAAGCAAAATAAAAGGGAACTTTCCGGCCCTTTCACCTAGCCGACGTACCTTCCGCAACCGTTGAAGCCGGGGCCAAACCCTAAGGGGTTTTGGAGCTTTCAACGTCGGTGAAGCCCCCAGCGACGAAGGAAGGCGAAGCGAATCAAGTAATTTATTTATTTATTTATTATTTTCAAAAATAAAAAAAATAAATAAAAAAAAAGAGGATCACCTTTTGATTTTTGAATATGATTTCTATTTCAAAATCCCTATTCTTTTTGTATATTTCTCCGTGTAAAAATTACAGGCTATTTTCATGGCTTTTGTAGCCGAATAATACATTTGACTTTATTTGCCACTGTTTATGCTAATGTTTCTCTGCTTTGTTTCTGCGTTTTTTGGTCCCTTTTTTGCAGGCTCGGCGCTCGCCAGCGAAGGAGAGAAGGTGGTCTTTTGCTTCTTTGGTGAAACGGCGGCAGCAAAGGTGTCAGCCCTCGGTACGAGGTGTGCTGATGTGGTACGAGGGCACGGCGTCAGAAACCCTTTCTGAGAATTTTAAGTGTTTTGGGCCTGTCAGGCCTTGTATTTTTTGGGTTAGGGTTTTTTTTGGATTTAGGGCTTGTAAAATTTGGACTTGGACTATTTAATATTATTTTTATTTTTGGTTTGTTGTTTTTTTTTTTTTTTGTCTGGCCCGGGCAAATTTGGGCCTCTACAATAACAAAACAATAAAAAAATGACAAAACAGTAAAAAAATAGCAACAATTTTTTTTTTCAAATTTAGGCCGGGCCAAGCATTTGCTTATTGGGTTATATTTATTCTTTGAAGAAAAACATAATGTGCCTATATATATTTTTATTTTCACTATTCTAATTTGTTACTTTGAGACTTAGGCTCTGTTTGTTTCACTGAAAATGACTTTCGGAAAATGATTTACTTTTCTGGAAAAGCTAATATTTTCTGATGTTTGGATGAATCTGTGTAAAATATTTTCTGTTATTTGGTAGATTTCTTAAAAATATTTCATAAAAGTTGTTTTCAATTAAACAAACATATATTTGAGATTTTCTTATTTTTTCATTGTTTAATTGAATTTATTTTTATTTATAATTTTATATTTTACATTGTTTTTGCATATATTAAAAATATTATGTTAAATTCAGATTCATTACAACGTCATTTTTTAATTACATGACTACTAAGTGAGTATTTTTTATTTAAAAATGTGACATCAACAAAATTGACAAAAAAAATTTAACGATGTCAACAATTGGACTTAATTTTCAAATTTGAAAAAGTAAAGGAACTAAATTCTTGAAAATAAAAATACAAAGACTAAATTACAAATCTGTGAAGTGTACATAGACTTATGGCATATTTTAACCTTTATACTACAAAACATTTATTATTAATATATTTATAATTGTAATAAATATTTATTATTAAAATATTAATATTGAATATTTTCAATAATATGTGAATAATATTATTTAAAATTATTATTAAAATAAAATTGAAATATTAAATAATTTATTTAAATAATAAATTATATTTATTATATTAATAATTTATTATAAGACTAAATATAAATAATTAAATATGTACGTTTAATAATATTGAAAAATATAATATTTTAAATATTTTTAAAAATAAAAATAAAAATTATTATCAATATAATAATATTAAGCTTGATTTAAGTTAATTTTTATAAAAAAAAATTATCTATAGATGAGCTCTTTTCCGGAAAATGACATACGTTTTTCAAAAGGGTAAGTCATTTTACAGGAAAAAAGGCTTATTTTACCTTGACCTGTAAGTTATTTTCCGTTGACTAAACTATTTTCTGTGAAACAAACGCAGGAAAATGCATAAAAGAATTTTCGTAAAATCTTTTTTTTTTAGAGACCGTAAAACCTTTTACATGTAAACAAACGGACTCTTATTGTATCTTAGAAGAAAATATCAAAGGACATTGTTTGTTTAGGAAATGTGGGTTTTGTTTTTAAATGATTATTATTTTGAATTGGGCTTTTAGTTAATTGGTTAGACATTTAGTTGGGGTTTTTCAAATTGTACTATCCTTAGTACAAAATCAAAATCCACAATCGAAAAAATCATTGAAACTACAAAAATTGACATCGATTAAATTGATGGGATCATATTTTTCAATTTAAACTGATTACCTTTCCCTAATGGCCTAATCTCTTCTCAAGTATTTATGGCTTTTTTTTTTTTTTTTCATTCACTATTATAGTTTTTATTTTGTAACTTGAGACAGTGACATTCTAAAATTGTGAAAAATAAAAAAAAATAATGTCAAGAATGGTATCATCATTCAATAATTTGAAAATTGTATAGAAATTCTTCTAAAAATTCAAATATATATAAACACTTCAAAAATTTTAAAAAATTAAACTTCAATATATAAAACCCCTAACCTAAAAACACCTGAATACAAAAGCTTTGGACCCAAAAAGACTTGTATATGATAAAATCGAAAAACTTTGAACCCGAATTTAATATTAAAAATAAATTAATCAAATTGTAATTAAATATTTTTGAAAAAGTCTTCAGTTTGTCGGGATTGCAACAAGAAAATATATCAAACCGTTTTGTAAAGAAAGTGAAGCAGAGAAATAGATCGACACGCTATTTTTATTAGCATAGTTTGGATCAACAATCCTACTCTACAGGGACGGGCTTAATAAATGATTTTGTTCAACAATGATTCTGGAACACTTATGCACTTAAGCCTAATCTATCCTTACCTCCGATACTAAATTCAATTGTTATAATCACTCACCCAAAATTCTTACTTAATTACAAATCAAAATAAGTAATACAAGTTGATTAAACTTATTTGTAGATTTTGATCCACCGGTCTTCAAACAAAGACAGGTAAGTCTTGTTTCAAGTTTAAATTGATTTTTATCCATAGATTACATCCCTTTAATATTTCAAAATATTGCTTTAGCGTCAAGGAATTTAAAAATACTCCATTTCCCTTCAAAATTCCATCAACACATAAGAGCATTCTTTGTAGCACGAATCAACAATCATTTGTTATCCAAATGCATTTCAAGAAATGTGCGGAACCTTCGACTTTGAGGTATAAAATAACTACTCAGCTATAATTTTTTTTTTTTTAGTTACTAACGTTTTCAAAATGATTTGTTGGTCACTTTGTTGTTAAATTGTTAAAGGAAGGCTAATGTGGTATTTTTTTATTGACACCATAATACATTTAGCATTTAGTTATTTACATATTCTTTCAATTTGGTCTTAATTCTAAAAACAAAATTAATAAATTTAACCCTTAATAAAATGCACATTCTATCAATTTAATTTTGATTATAAAAAATAAAAAATATTAAAACCTATTTTTTGATAAAAAAATCTAAAATTACAGGAGGGATTGTAGCTCTTACATAGATTCATAATTTAACTCTACTTTTGTTTAGACGATTAAATCATTAGTGAAATTACTGAATATTTAATGCTAAAAAATTATTTCAATGCTTTTTAAAAGTAATTAAGAACAAGAATGCTAAAAAAAAAAAATCAAATTTCAAGAGACATTAATGATTAAATAAATAAAAAAATTATAGTGGAGTGGTAAAAATAGAAAAACATTGGTAACTAACTAAAAAAACTGTATGTGTAAATTACCCAATTTTTTTTAAAAAATTTAAAAGTTTTTAATAAATTGTCTGTAATTACATATATTTAGACCATAACAATATATCAAACACAAACCCATAAAATAACCCAAATTTCTCATAAAATGAAATGATATGACTGAAAAATGAATAGAGAAATGTAGTTTACTAATTCATTTTCATATTAGTTGAGTTACAAAAAAGTAACCATAACACTTCCCATCTTTTAGATACCTTACCCAAATACCAAATTTTAAATGCAAAGCACATACTTCCTTTAAAAGGAAATACTAGTACAATTTACCCTCATTTAGGGAAAAAAGAAGAAGATCAATGGCCTATAATTGGATAATTAAGCACTTTAACTAGAGAGCAACATAGATATAGTTAGGAATCTAAGGGCATTTGGGGCCTCCTCTCTTGGTCTTCCAATTATTGTAGCAAGGGCAAGATTGTTTGTTGCCGTAAGTGCCTGGAGGCACACACAAGCACTTGGCACAACACTTTTGGCAGAAGAACATGCATGGTTTCTTGTATGCTGTAGCTGAGCATCTCTGTGTGCATCTTGGACCACACTCTGGGTTGTTTTATAGACGAAGATATATTATTGTGTGTGGGTGAGAAAGGGTCCAAAACCATGTGCAAGTATGTAAGAAAGATCCGTTGTTGGAAATTATGTATCTTGTTTGGATTTTAGACGCGGAGATTTCATATCTTAACATTTGCAACTCTTTTGAAACTTATACCAAATTAGATAATTAGAACTGTTTTTAACTCACCTTGAGGACGAAGGCTCCCTTGGGTGGCACCATACTGCATTTTACATTGCAAAACCAATTAATACAAAAGGTTAAAGACAAAACAAAGAGTTTGAGGTTTGATCATTTTGCAGTACCATTCCATTTCCATGGTTGCCTTGTCTTTGTTTTTGAGAAGGGCTTGATGCCTAAACAAAAATAGAGATGCCAAAAAATCAAACCATAGCTTAAAATGAAAGTACAATTTTGGCATATATTTGTCTATTGCCTAAAATTTATGGGTGTTTACTTTTGTTAGTACTAATAAGAAAATTATTATACCATATATATATATATATATATATATATTATTAAAACAAAAGTGAAGTGAAAAAGAGCTTATTTAAGACTAAATTATGAAATTATAATAAGTTTAATTTATATATGTCAAACAGATTGTGTGCCAATTTCCCATATAGTAAGAGGATTAAAATGAAAAACGAGGTGAGTAATAGTAGCATACCTGGATTTCTCCAAGTAAAACAAGTACTAAGAGAAAACATAACATAAGAATGACAAGTGATTTAGCCATTTGAAGATGCTGAAAGCTATGAAAATGGGGAAAGAAAAAAACCAGTAAAAAGAAGAAGAAGAAGAGAGATTGATGATTAGAAAAGTAGGGAAGGTGAGGGTATTTATAGGATGGTACCATGCTTACTTGCTACTTGTTACTTGCCTTTTTCCACTAAATTCATTTCATATGGATCACACAGTTTCCACCCTCCAAATAAAAGAAATTGGTTTAATGGCAGTTTTGTTAGGTAATAATAATAATACAAAGAATGGTTAATTCACTCTACGAATTTAATTGTTAAGTTCAAGAATTAAAATAGATTGAATTATTAAGTTTAGAGTAAAAAATTATATTATACCTTAATTATATTATATATACTAGGTTATAGTACACCTCTCGTGTATGTGGAAAAATATTATGTAAAATATATATTCATAAAAAAAATATATTAAAATTAAATGAAGTTTTAATTGAAATGATGAAGTCGAGGTTTTAGGATGTTGGACAATGTTTCTAGAATCGGGTCGATGGTCAAACCATTCTAACTATCAATTCTCGGATTGGCTAGTTCAAATCAAATAAATTATTAAAAAAATATATAAAATCATGTTCAGCCATTTGTTTTTTAGCTTAGTTTAACAAGTTCGTAGGTCAATATGGTTTTTTGCCTCTCTTTAGATCATACCTTGACCAATTTCTAGTTCAATTGGTCCAATTGGAGATCCTACCTGTTTCTGAAACTAATGGTGGTGCCTTGGGTTCAAAACCCTTAGTTATCATTTATGGATTTATTTTGAGTTTTAAACAGAATGATTTTTTTAATAATTTTTCAACAAAATTAATATTTGATTGATTCGTGACATTAACAAAATCAATAGCTTATATAGTGTATAAATTAATTCTGACCTATGTAAGCCTAAATAATGTTTTACATGATCAGATCGAGTTCAAATATTTTCTCATATTTTATGATAAATCGGACTTGAACACTTGTATATTTGTTAATATGAGATTGGATCTTATCTCTATGGGTCTGCAATCATCAAAGACACCTATAATTTGAAAGGGTAACATAGTCGATGGAATCAAGAAACAAAATAGGGATTAAATGAAAAAGTAAAAGCATTAGAGGAGAGAGTGAAAAAATAGAAATAAAGTAAGAGGCCGTCATTTTTCATTATAATGCATAAAATTAATCATTCTAAATTAGAAGAGAGAAAACGAGAGCGGATTCTATAGTAATTGAAATTATTCAAATTTTTAAAAAATTTCATCTACTCCCTCTTATTTTTCACTCTACCAAGAATTTTTCGTTAAAATTTCAAAATTTCCTTCCACGCATACTTATGGAATATATATATTTTCTATCATTCTAATTTATTACCCTTCAATTTTTTATCTTTCCAATTTTCTTTGAAAGTTTTAATATTCAATAATTATGTTAGAATGGAAGTAGGAAAATGAAAACATCTCCCAACATTAAAAATTTCCATTCTCAAGACATTTGACATTAAAACTTTAGTTAAAAACGAAGTTAGCTCCTACATACAATTAGCGCCAGTTTAATATTATTTTTCAGAAGTACTTTTGGAACAAAAAAATACTTTTGAGATAAAAGTATTGTTAAATAAAATATTTTTGAGCTTTTCAAAAGTGTTTTTGGGATAAAAAATGCTTTGCAAAAATTTTTTTTTTTTTTTTTTTTTTTTTTTCCAACAGCAAAGCAAAAAATTTAACTTTTACTCAAAAATGTTTTTTAAGCCAAAAGTGCTTCTGAAAAATAATATTAAACTTGTCCTTAATCTATTCAATTTACAGCAAAAGGAAAGGAGGATAGGAGAGGCCCAGCAGCATGTGGCGAAACACATGCACATCTCCGTCTGATTTGGACCCCTCCACATGCTTTAACCGACAGCAACACGAAGCATGAGAAACAGGACAGTGGACACCAGAGCATGAACCACAGTCTCTCATTTTCCTCAAAACTCATGCCCCAATTTATCTTACCCTCACTGAAACAAAACGCTTTTAGATGTTGATATTCAACCTACCATTTCATGCCCATGTTCTCCCTCCTTGCTACTTGCTGCCAATGTCTACCACTCTTAATTGTCATTATTTTCAAATGTAACAACTTTACCAACAGTAGCAAATACCTAATGCAACTCATTCGACTTCAGAAAAAAGCTCAGGCTAGAATTTCCGGTGGGAGGGAGTATTCTGTATTCAGAATTGTCTCACCACTTGAAGTTAAGAAGGTCCAAAGCATTCATCAGTAAACAAGCAATTTCAGTGGTTAGTTCATCAATCATCATATCATAGTCATGATTATTTTCCTGAATAATTTCTTAGTTTAGCAAAATATATTTCTGTCCATAATTCACATACCAGCGCTATTATTACTGAAGGAGACATAGCCTCTTTTTTCATGACTTTGAAGTAAATGGCTAATAATTACATCATTTAAAACATAAAGGACTCAAATTTAAATTGCAGGCGACAAAAAATGCAGAGATATAAATGTTTGTATTCGACAAAACATAAATGAAAAGGTCCAAATGAGACACGACATTCGCTTCTAAAAGTTGTGTAGTTTTGAAAAGTAAATAAAATATTGTGAAATTTTGGGCAACTATAGTAAGAAAATATAAGACAGGAAGGAGAAATATAAGACATAAAAATGACAGGATAGTTTTTCTTTATTTGAATTTTATAAGTTTGTAGGACTTCAAACATCAAGACATTTGTCAATAACCAAAGGAGTAAGAGGTTAAAAATCTCCATGTTGGCATCAGGATCAGAGTTTAATCGTGCGTAACTCATCTTTTTTAAAAGTTGTAATCTACTTGACAAATTCTTTTTTGGAAATTTTGGAAGTTGCATGGATATCCATCCACTTTATTATAAGATTTACAATTATACCTTTGTCATATCATTCTTAAAGGGAGAATTTGATGAGACTCGTGTTCTCTAGGAGTTTAGCCTTACCTCGCATCACCACATCACATAAGGTGAGCTCATGCAATTCCCAAAGGAAATATATGGAGAAGAGCTTTTACTAGCACTCGTCAATCCATCACTTTCCTAGGCTTGACGTCGTTTTGTTTAGTCCTCACATCGACTCCAACAATGCTCCTATCTAACAACTCGCCGCTCCGCCCTTTACATTTATGGAGTAGATTGCTTGATTGTTGAAACACAAGCCTATTCGACCTCCCTCTATAAATACCCTTTTTCCAAAGATCAAGGGACAAAACATGAGAAAAATGAGATAAACGATATGGCTTTCAATATGCTCAAATACAACCTTTAAACCATTATTCATAGTGGTTGTTTGCACCACTTACAATATGAACCACCGCCATTGTCTACCTCAGCACCTTGTGTAACTTAATTTTTATAGCAATCAACATCGTTTATAAGAACCAAACAAAAAGCTATGTCTTTATTCTCTAAAAGCTATTATCATCGAGACCAAGAAGACCAAACCATACATTATCAACACCATGGTGGATTCGAAAATTGAGATCAAAATGATGTTGTAAAAGTTTACCATCCCTCATTTTTACAATTTTAATGATGGAATGATGATCATGCTTTTCCACTTCCTTTCACCACCTTAGCAAATCATCAAAATGAACAATATTGGCAAGAATCAAGAATGGAAGACGATTCTCAATCTACTATCTAATAATATAAGGAGTTGCAAGCTCAAAATGAGTTGGCTCAACCCTGAGAGTGTGCCCGAGAAGGTGCTTAGAGGGACAAGGAGCAACTAAGAAAGGAAGAAGAATAATAATATTCTCGGAGTCAAAGATGGTCCTGTTGGATCCGGTGCTCTAAGTGTAGTATTTTCGTCTATGTACACTTTTACTTTTTTCGAATAGATTGGTTAATAAAATAATTAATGAATTACATTAATACCCTTTATATATTGTCCTCACGTGAATTTTGCATGTAAAGTAAAATAGAAGCAAATATTAGCTCTCTGATCGTCTAATGTTTAACTAATACTAAGCACTATTATGAGGGGGAATCGCAATATGGAAAGACAACTTATATTAGTAGACGAACCTAAACATGTTCTTAGTCTAATCAGAAATGAGCAAATCGAATGAAAGATTAATATGTCATCTATCAAGTCCAATCAGGGAGATGTCTTGTCTTAGGCATCGGAGTTGATGACTCCAAGAAGATAGAGACATAGATTGTTGGGAAAAATCTGGTTCAAAAATAGTTTTCTTGCACAACGAAAAATAAAAATTTTGAAAACCGACCTGGTTTGTGATATTTTTAGCAATAAATCCTAGATCGAAATTCGGATAGACGGATCCTTATCGTTCTTGGCTTTCAACTAAACAATCTTCTTTGTTATTCTTGTACCACGAATTGCTTTGAGTGTAGGCTCGAATGATTCGAATCAAACATAGAACTAGAAATAATTTTCTTTTCTTTGGGGTGAAAACAAAAATTCTCTTCTCAAATAGAAATCAGCAGAATCGTTATAATGAAAAATATATTTAATTATTAGAGAATAAAAATCTCTCTATTTTCGGGTAGAATAACGATATCTGAAAGTTGTGACAATAGCTCTACCGGTGCCATCTATTTATAGGGAGAGAAGGTAGAACACTTGTTGAATTGTAGAAGTTTATTTCAACTAGAAAAATGAAATCCTAGTTCAACTAGGATGTAGGGGGCGGCAACCCTAGTTAATGATACTATGGTTTGCCATCCCCCTTGTTATATAAGTGGCTTTTGGGCCTCTTCCATATCAAGTCCAATTACAAGTACTTTCGTAATTTTTAACCTAATACTTTATAATTTGATCCAACCCAATATTTGTTTTTCTATTTCCCAATAAATAAACTTTAATATATTTTATTTTCTCAACCCAATTCTAATTCTGTTAAAATCATGATGACTTTACCATAAAAGAATCTATGAGAAAATATATTTAATATTTCTGCATTCAACAGTTCATTATGACCAAATGATTTATTTCCATTTTCAAACTTCATTTAATTCAAAAAACATAAATTCATTTTTCAGGTCATTTTCAGTGTTCAATTTTCATTTTTATTTTGGAGAAAACCACATTCATTCCCAAATGATTTCATTTCTTCATTTGCATTTTCATTTTGGAGAAAACTTGAATCATTTCCAAATATTTCCTATTTCTCCATTTCATCATTTCTGCTTATTTGATTCAACATGCAATTCATTTTGGTTTCAACGAGCTAGCAGAGGGACCAATTGGACATATGTGGTTAGGACTCAAATGATTTATAATTAAGTTTCAAATTTTTGCCTATTAATTGTAAACTCATTTAGTCACAAATTCATTCCACTATAGTATTGTGACTGAGCCTCCCTAATGACATACCATTACAAAAGCAACTCGATTAGTGCTCATCCAATGACCTTTTCATAAATGTGTTACCCTCATAGGATATCCTCAATTTCTTTGGGATAAATCTACTCTCCTAATATGATTTTATTTTATCTCATGGTAACCATTATATTTTCCTTCATGAATAGTCAATTACTACCAAATAGTAATTAAGTCATTCATCACAAAGATGAATGACCAGTGGCCACATTTACTTTTCATCTATCATGTAACGTCAATAAGAGGATATCATTTACCCATGTATCGAGCTAATAATTCCACTATTGTGAATGACGCTACATACTGTAGAAGTTGTATACCCAACGCACTAGCTTTCGGTTCCTTATCTATTCGAACTCAGGCTTTTACTTACATCAAAGTGTATGAGTCACACATACATAGTTTGTCATCCACTCAGGATTTAGGTATGTCACATTATGAATGTCACAAGTGAATAAATCCATAAAAGTATTCATGATCTATTCTTCTTGGATCTAATCTGATGTACTATCAGTCCTGTTAGTCACATCTATGTCTATATCTTTTGGGAGTCATCCACTCCGATGCCCAAGACAAAACATCTCCCAAATTGGACTTGATAGACGACATGTTAATCTTTCAAACGGTTTGCTCATTTCCAATTAAACTAAGGACATGTTTAGGTTTGTCTATTAATATAACCTGTCTTTCTGTATTATGAACTGACCATGTAATACTGCTTAGTATTAGTTAATCATTAGACAACCAGTGAGCAACATTTGCTTCTATTTTTCTTTGCGTGCAAAAGCCATATAAGGACAATTATACAAAGTATTAATGTAATTCATGAATAATTTTATTAACCAATCTGTTAAAAAAAATACTAGTGTACTTAGACAAAAATATTACACTTAGGGCACCAGATCCAACATAAATATGATTGACTGGACTGACATTACACGGACTGGACTAAGGAGAATGGATCCTAAATCCGTTTATGGATTTATTCACTTATGACGTTCATAGTGTGGCATACCTTAATCTTGAGTGGATGACGAACTATGTATGTGTGACTTGTATACTTTGATGTAAATAAAAGCCTGGGTTCAAATATATAAGGAACCAAAAGCTGGTACGTTGGGTATACAACTTCTACAGTATGTAGCATCATTCACAATAGTGGAATTAATAGCCCGAGACATGGGTAAATGATATCCTCTTATTGACATTACATGATAGATGAAAAGTAAACGTGGTCATGGGTCATTCGTCTTTGTGATGAATGACTTGATTACTATTTGGTAGTAATTGACTATTTATGAAGGAAAATGTAATGGTTACCATGAGATAAAATAAGATCATATCGGGAGATCAGATTTATCCCAAAGAGATTAATGATATCCTATGAGGGTAACACACTTATGACAAGGTCATTGGACGAGCACTGATCGAGTTGCTTTCGTAATGGTATTTCATTAGGGAGGCTCACTCGCGATACTATATTGGAATGACTTTGCGACTAAATGAGTTTATAATTAATAGGAGAAAAGCTTAAACTTAATTATAAATCATTTGAGCCCGGTCCCTCAGCTAGCTTATTGAAACTGGAAATAAATTGCATGTTGAATCAAATGAATAAAAATGAATAGAAATGATACAGTTAGAGAAATGGGTAACATTAGAAAATGAATGTGGTTTTCTCTAAATGGAAATGACCTAAAAAATTAATTTATGATTTTTCAAATTATTATTTAATTAATTAAATAATTGAAGTTCGAAAGTAGAATTAAATCAATTGGTCATAATGAATCCGTTGAATGTAGAAATATTAAATATATTTTCTCATAGATTCTTTTACGGTAAAGTTGTCATGATTTTAACGGAATTAAAATTGGGTTGAGAAAATTATTTAATTAAGAAATTAATTTATTTATTTAAATCAATTTAAGATGTTTATTTTGAAAATAGAAAAACATGTGATACATGAAGGGATTAAGTGAAATTTATTAAAATTTCATTCGCCGAATATGTCAATTTTCAAGTTTGGAAAATCATTTAACTTTCAATGAGTTTTTGAATGGGATCTAGGCATTTTTGGGTTGAGATGTTTCATAGCGTTCCAAGATCTATCTCTTAGCTTCGGAACGTACTTTGAACCACTCAATTTAATGAAGACTGCGCGAGCAGAATTTTTGGACGGGATTATTACGGAAATTATGAATTTCGGGCTTTTAATTCGAGTTTAAATCATATTGGGTTCAATTTTTTAGGCGTAATTCTTATTATATATGCCCCCAATATTGTATTTATTAGGTTTTATTATTTATTTACTATTAATTTTGGATATTTTTTAAGTACTTTAAGTTATTTAGGAGTTTTATGTTTCTTAGTCAAACAAGAAAGTTTAGTTTAAAACTACTTATTTAGATTAATTAGAGTTTTAGTATAGTTGAAAGTTTTATTTAGATGTACTTAGCTAACCTATATAAATATCTCTTCATTATTCATTAGGGGCACAATTGTTTTCATTAATAAAGTTTTTAACTCTGGAAGTTAGTTTCTTTGTGCAAGATTTCTTTCTTGTGATTTTTAAAAGTAATTTTCTTCTCGATTTTCTTTAAGGAGATGTGAGAATTCATTCTTCATCCTTCAATTTGCCAAGGAATTATTTATTGGAGGGTTGATTAGAGCCATTAATTGGATTTGTTGGGGCTTATATCTCACAAGGTTCAATTGGACAGTTATCCATCTATCCATCATATCCATCGGTTTTGTAACACCCCTTACCCATCTCCGTTGTCGGATTAGGGTTACAGGATGCTATCACGCATAATAGAATAGAAGCTATATCAATGTAAAATTTCTCAAAACGACCAGTGGTCATCAAAATTATAATAAAAAATATTATAATTAATATATTATCGAGGTTAAAACGAACACACGAAAACTTTAAAACAATTTAAAAGGAAGCATGGACTCATTTGAAACAATTTAGAAGAAGAAGGAAAAAATACAAAATAGGGGTCACATGGCTGTATGACAGGCTGAGGCCGTGTGAAGCTATAGAACATGTCGTGTAGGTAGAGTCACACGGCCGTGTCTCCAGACCGCGGCTATGTGATATAAACCCCAACAAAGTAAAATTTTTATTTAAAGTAAAAAAACATAGATTATAAAGTTAATTTAAATGATTTTATGTTTTGGAAATGAATTAAAAGTTTAAGTATATCAGTAAAAGAAATTGTGTGAATAAAAATTGACTTTAATTAAATTATTTTATGTAAGGTAAGATTGAATTCAATTGAATACTTACTAAAGTATTTACATAGGTTAACGTGTTTGCTTTAAAACGCGTAGGTAAAAGACAAAGGTAGATATGAATCGAGGATTGCAACGCCAATTTGGATCACATTACTCCACAAGCTCCAAGGACAAGTTTTGGCATATAAATTTTGGATTTTAGAATGACATGTATTTAAGTTTAAATATGGTATTTGTATGTGAGTATTAGTGGAAATACTTGAATTATTTTTTAAAATTATATTAGCTTAGTGACTTGGTTAATTTAGTAACTCGGTGACTAAATGTGACACTTATTGCTCAGGTTATTTGTAACACCCCTTACCCGTATTCAATGCCGGAATAGGGTACGAGGCATTACCAAAACACATACACTTGTAAACGTATTAAACTGAGTCATAAAATTTCATCCAAATTATACAAAATGAACTGCTAAATATTAAAGGCCAACACTTTACGCCAAACCAATTATGACATATACAAATGACTAAGTCCCTATACATGCCATAAACTTAAGAGGTTTGTATTCACTTTTACCCCACGATGATAGCTTGATAGTGTGATTACATCTCCGGCGATCTCTAACTCGAGTTAGCATACAACCCTATAAGATATGGGAAACAAAGGGAAGTAAGCTACAAAGCTTAGTAAGTAAGTGTAAATAATAAGAAATGGATTTAACATGTTTACAAAATAACACAATCATATCTACATTCAAATTCACTATTTATTCAAGTTCGGAGCAAGCTGTCTATTCGAGTCACAGTCACTAAATTATTTTTATCTAGAGCTACAAAACTCCAAATTAAGATACGTAAATTTTCCCTGAAACTAAACTCAAATATCTTCATACCATAAAATTTCCAGAATTTTTAGTTTAGCCAATAAATACATTTTATTCAATAAATATTCCCCTTTTTCGTTGTTCGACAGCTCTAACACCTCTTCACTAAAATTAAAATTCCTCATAATATAGAGTTTGGATAACCTTCCCGTTTGTCTCTATCGAAAGTAGACTCATCAAGAATTCTGAGAATATAAATTACACACCATAACCATTTTTATACAATTTTTAATGATTTTTCCAATGCAGAATAGGGGATCACGTAATCATTCTGAACCAGTCTTACAAAAATTTAAATATCTCAAAATATACAAATATTTTGCTTGCTATGTTTCTTTTATATGAAAATAGACTCAATAATATTTAAATCAATATCTCATCAAACATATAATTCAATTTCTACGATTTATGGTGATTTTTCAAAGTCACGTAACTGCTGCTATTTCAATCTATTTTACTGAAAATTTTACTCTCCCATGTTTTCTTTATATTACTTCCATATATGCACACATAACACCGAACATATTCAAAACTAACCATACAAATGAATAATCATCACCAATATTTACGAGTACTCATAATGGCATTTACACCATATCAGCCTTACCACAATTTCAATCACATATCACATATCAAACACATTATGCACATACACGCAAAGTCACATGCACCCTTGCTCACACGTACATTTGCCACATTTCTCAATTGGTCACATTCACTCCTGCACTTATCCATCACTTAGTCGTATTCAATTACACTTAGTCGTTACATAATCACATGTATTTTCACTTAGTCAATTTCCCGTTGAACTCATCGGAATAATAACAGATACACGGGGCTGCATATAGTACCACCCTTGTAGAAGCTATATGGTACACATAGTAGCCTGCACTTAGTACTACACATGTGACCAAAACCATCCCCTTACACTTAGTGGCCTGCACTTAGTACCACACATGTGATCGAAGCTATCGGTACGCATAGTAGCCTACACTTAGTACTACACATGCGACCTATCCGTCTGGTACACGTAGTAGCCTACACTTAGTACTACACACGTGACCTAAAACCATCTCGTAGCTCTCTTGTACACATAGTGGCCTACACTTAGTACCACACATGTGACCTAGCTAACTCATTCGTATCTTTTCTATTCCGAAGGTTCAACCGGGAATTCTCACTTTTCAACATTTTACCAATTCCTCCATAATCAATCACAATTCATAATTTACATCAAATAATTATTCCATATTCAACTATATCTCATATAATATAACAAAATATTAACACATAAATAAAAATAATGTATTATTTGCATACAAACTTACCTCGAAAGCAAAATCGGTGAAAATGACTTATTCGTCAATTTCTCGTTCTAGTTCCAAACCTCGTTTTCCTTGATCTATAACAACATATTTCACTTATTTAATTAATTTACTATTCAAAACAGTCCTTAACTCAATTTTTTACAAAATTACAATTTTGCCCCTAAACTTTTACATATTTACACTTTTGCCTCAATACTCGAAAATTAAACTTCAGCCCTTATTCTTATGTTTTATAACATGCTGATCATTTTTCCCTTCTATGGAAACATCAAATTCTTACTCTAACATACACTTTTGAACATTAGGTATTTTCTGGATTATGTCGTTTTACTCGTTTTCACTTAAAATCGCTTAGTAAAAGTTGTTTAACATAATTTCAAGCTTCATATTCTACCATAAAACATCAAAATAAACACTTTTCACCTATGGGTAATTTTCCAAAGATGAAACCTAGCATGAATTATTGGTAGCATAAGCTAAATCGAACTGCCAGGACTCCAAAACCGTAAATAACTTGAAAAACGGGGCTAGAACGGACTTAACATGAGCTTCGAAAGTTGAGAAAACCCTAGCCATGTCTTCTCTTGGTAAATTTCATCCATATCGAGAAGATGGACAAATTTGGCATTTTAATTTTGTTTTTAATTCATTTAATTTACAAAAAGACCAAAATGCCCTTACAAAAAAATATCTTATCTAACATATACCATATCCATTTTTGTCCAACAATTTAACCAATGGGATAATTACCATTTAAGAACCTCTACTTTAAAATTTCATAGCAATTTGACACATCTAACTTCTAGAACTCAAGTTTTGCACTTTTTACAATTTAGTCCTTTTGACTAAATTGAGTGGCCAAACGTCAAAATTTTCGAACGAAATTTTCACGAAATCGTTCCGTGAAATTTTAGACCATAAAAATATAATAAAAATAAATTTTCTTACGTCGTATTTGTGGTCCCGAAACCACTGTTCCGACTAGGCCCTAATTCGGGATGTTACATTTCTCCCCCCCTTTTTAGGATTTTTGTCCTCGAAAATCTTACCAGAAGAGTGGTTTAGTATCTTTCTCTTAATTTCCAACTGAACTTAAAACTAGAGCTTCGGTTAATAATACTTTCAATTGCTTTAACTTTGTTAGTATACCAAGACCATTCAAACTTTCACAAATGTGATAACTTTTCCAATCAGAACAACTTTAACTTATAATAACATCATCCGGTTAGAATAATCCAATAGACATATCTCTGTATTATGCTTTCTAGAATATAATTTCCGTATATATAAAACAAAACCATAATCAGTAGAAACATAATAATAATCTCACATAAATTTTTACCATCGACTTCATTCCAACATATTTAAATAGAATTCCGAAGAGATAAAGAAATACCAATCATAAACCGACCAGACCAACAGGGCATTCGTCTAACATCATAGTTATCTTCTCACAACGTAGACACTCCATCAGAAACTGAACAATCACACACATATCTCTGAGGATAAAAGAATATATAGAATGCACAGAAAATATCATCATATTCATTTCAACTGGAACTGTCACACATACAGACATCTTTACTACTCAAATATCATTTCTTTGACTAATTCTGTCATCATGAACCCCGTATTATTCCACTCACTAACGAAAATCAATTCGGGAAAAAATTTCAGCAAACACATACTTTAGACATCATATCTGAATAATTCGATTAGCCGAGACTAACTTCTCATTTATCCGTGTCATTGCATAATCTGTATAATCTTTAAAACATTCTGATATCCTTCCAAAATTGTTTCCAGTTTCCAAACTATTCTTATCTTTATATGCATTACTAAGTATTTCACCACTAAACTCTTTAGTTTCACATTTATGGACTTATTCCACATGGTTCTCGTGAATTTTCGTTATAAAACAACACTGGTAAGGGGGTGAGGTCGTAAAACTTCTGACTTAACTCTCATAAATACGTACATATGACTTTGTATTCATCACCAACACCATATAATCACAATTACATAATTCACTTCAAGCTAATTAACATACATAGTCATGTTACACGAACTTTTTCGATTATCTTATTCAAACAAGTGTACATAAACACACATTCTGTCAATTTGAGTAAATTTACTTATCGTGCTCACTTAATCAAATATGTTGGGTACATAACATCATATGCATGCCAAACAAACATGGATGGGCTTATCACCATATAAACTTTCATTTCATTCCACTTTTCACATTTCTCAACTTGTGGTTATCTCATTTCGTACATTAACACATATATATCGTGAACTTCTATTCATACCTTTCCAAATTTCGACACATCATAAGCACATCTCAATCATTTCAATATCATTATCAGCATTATCGAAAAATAGCTCGGTTGGAAGTCATCTCTGTCTTAACAAAATATTAGTCCAAGAATCGACTAAACCATAGCTCTAATACCACTAAATGTAACACCCCTTACCCGTATTCAACGCCGGAATAGGGTACGAGGCATTACCAAAACACATACACTTGTAAACGTATTAAACTGAGTCATAAAATTTCATCCAAATTATACAAAATGAACTGCTAAATATTAAAGGCCAACACTTTAGGCCAAACCAATTATGACATATACAAATGACTAAGTCCCTATACATGCCATAAACTTAAGAGGTTTGTATTCACTTTTACCCCACGATGATAGCTTGATAGTGTGATTACATCTCCGGCGATCTCCAACTCGAGTTAGCATACAACCCTATAAGATATGGAAAACGAAGGGAAGTAAGCTACAAAGCTTAGTAAGTAAGTATGTAAATAATAAGAAATGGATTTAACATGTTTACAAAATAACACAATCATATCTACATTCAAATTCACTATTTATTCAAGTTCGGAGCAAGCTGTCTATTCGAGTCACAGTCACTAAATTATTTTTATCTGGAGCTAAAAAACTCCAAATTAAGATCCGTAAATTTTCCCTGAAACTAAACTCACATATCTTCATACCATAAAATTTCCAGAATTTTTGGTTTAGCCAATCAATACATTTTATTCAATAAAGATTCCCCTATTTTGCTGTTCGACAGCTCTAACACCTCTTCACTAAAATTAAAATTCCTCATTATATAAAGTTTGGATAAACTTCCCGTTTGTCTCTATCGAAATTAGACTCATCAAGGATTCTGAGAATATAAATTACACACCATAACCATTTTTATACAATTTTTAATGATTTTTCCAATGCAGAATAGGGGATCACGTAATCATTCTGAACCAGTCTTACAAAAATTTAAATATCTCAAAATATACAAATCTTTTGATTGCTATGTTTCTTTTATATGAAAATAGACTCAATAATATTTAAATAAATATCTCATCCAACATATAATTCAATTTCTACGACTTATGGTGATTTTTCAAAGTCACGTAACTGCTGCTGTTTCAATCTATTTTACTGAAAATTTTACTCTCCCATGTTTTCTTTATATTACTTCCATATATGCACACATAACACCGAACATATTCAAAACTAACCATACAAATGAATAATCATCACCAATATTTACGAGTACTCATAATGGCATTTACACCATATTAGCCTTACCACAATTTCAATCACGTATCACATATCAAACACATTATGCACATACACACAAAGTCACACGCACCCTTGCTCACACGTACATTTGCCACATTTCTCAATTGGTCACATTCACTCCTGCACTTATCCATCACTTAGTCGTATTCAATTACACTTAGTCGTTACATAATCACATGTATTTTCACTTAGTCAATTTCCCGTTGAATTCATCGAAATAATAACAGATACACGGTGGCCTGCACATAGCACCACCCTTGTAGCCGAAGCTATATGGTATACATAGTAGCCTGCACTTAGTACTACACATGTGACCAAAACCATTACTTACACATAGTGGCCTGCACTTAGTACCACACATGTGATTGAAGCTATCGGGTACGCATAGTAGCCTGCACTTAGTACTACACATGCGACCTATCCGTCTAGTACACGTAGTAGCCTACACTTAGTACTACACACGTGACCTAAAACCATCTCGTAGCTCTCTTGTACACATAGTGGCCTACACTTAGTACCACACATGTGACCTAGCTAACTCATTCGTATCTTTTCTATTCCGAAGGTTCAACCGGGAATTCTCACTTTTCAACATTTTACCAATTCCTCCATAATCAATCACAATTCATAATTTACATCAAATAATTACTCCATATTCAACTATATCTCATATAATATAACAAAATATTAACACATAAATAAAAATAGTGTATTATTTACATACAAACTTACCTCAAAAGCAAAATCGGTGAAAATGACTTATTCGTTAATTTTTCGTTCTAGTTCCAAACCTCGTTTTCCTTGATCTATAACAACATATTTCACTTATTTAATTAATTTACTATTCAAAACAGTCCTTAACTCAATTTTTGCAAAATTACAATTTTGCCCCTAAACTTTTACATATTTACACTTTTGCCCCAATACTCGGAAATTAAACTTCAGCCCTTATTCTTATGTTTTATAACATGCTGATCATTTTCCCCTTCTATGGCAACATCAAATTCTTACTCTAACATACACTTTTATACATTAGGTGTTTTTACCGATTATGTCGTTTTACTCGTTTTCACTTAAAATCGCTTAGTAAAAGTTGTTTAACATAATTTCAAGCTTCATATTCTACCATAAAACATCAAAATAAACACTTTTCACCTATGGGTAATTTTCCAAATATGAACCCTAGCATGAACTATTGGTAGCATAAGTTAAATCGAGCTGCCGGGACTCCAAAACCGTAAATAACTTGAAAACAGGGCTAGAACGGACTTACCATGAGCTTCGAAAGTTGAGAAAACCCTAGCCATGTCTTCTCTTGGTAAATTTCGTCCATATGGAGAAGATGGACAAATTTGGCATTTTAATTTTGTTTTTAATTCATTTAATTTACAAAAGGACCAAAATGCCCTTATAAAAAAATATCTTATCTAACATATACCATATCCATTTTTGTCCAAAATTTTAACCAATGGGCTAATTACCATTTAATAACCTCTACTTTAAAATTTCATAGCAATTTGACACCTCTAACTTCTAGAACTCAAGTTTTGTACTTTTTACAATTTAGTCCTTTTGACTAAATTGAGTAGCCAAACGTCAAAATTTTCGAACGAAATTTTCACGAAATAGTTCCATGAAATTGTAGACCATAAAAATATAATAAAAATAAATTTTCTTACGTCGGATTTGTGGTCCCGAAACCACTGTTCCGACTAGGCCCTGATTCGGGATGTTACATTATTGGTTTAACTCGAGTGAAGGGTGTTATAGTTATCTTGGTGGAACCCGGTAGCCTTCTTCTTAGATTTTCATCTCCATCGCTTGCCTACGCATTTGGTAGCCTTCCATAACTTATTCAAGTTAGTCCTTACAATTTAGATGGAAGACCGCAGTTTGCAAGGATTGCTTTACTTCACCAAGAGGCAAAGCTAGAGGGTGCTGATATCGAACACATTTTGAACAATTACACTAGTAACCTTTGTCTTGACAATGAAAAGTATATTCTCTTCCTTCTTCGATTCGTGAGGGAATTTTCATTCCTTATAAAGTGGAATTTGCCTGTGAGTGACACTTGTGATGCAAGGCCTCCATTGGATGAGGAATACACAATCAAAAAATTTGATAGGCTGCTACTGGGTTGTTCGATGGACTTGGAGAAATTAATCACCATGAGGAACATTTACCTTCACTGTTTGATGGGTAGAAGTCTTAATAGGCACATTTTATTTTTAGGGGGAAGTCAATTCATTCACGAGAAGTCTTCGAAGTGTTACTTACCAAGTAATTGACCAAACCCCTAACAATCGTCGACATTAGGCTCGAGGTGTTTGTACCCAGTTTTATTTACCTCAAACCCTTAAACTCAAATATTATATCAACAATTGGCACAGTAGGTGTGGACTCACTCCTGACCTTTAAAATCAAAACTGACAACTTATCCAAAAAACTAGCCCAACGACCCAAATTTTCCTAATTCCCAATATTTCCCAAACTTCTAAAACAACCAAACTTTCCAAAATTACCAAATCCAACTCAGAAAAAATTTATTAAACACCACAACAATTGTACAATCCTCAATACAATTACTCTCCATGATACAACAATGAATATCTTAGTTATTCTTTGTTGGTCCATGATTACCAGAATCTAAATATCGATCCCCAAGGAGAGATATAACTCTAATAATAGCTTTGCAACGTACAAGAATAGTTCCAAAAGTAGCAAGAATTTAAACAACACTTGTCTGAGCGGGACCACCAACAAAAGCTCCTCCACAGATAGCGTATAGAGGAACTAACAGTAGCCCAACTAGTACCTTGCAGGCAAGGATAAAACTAGGACAAGGATGATATATCGATAATGTCCATCTAGGAGCAAGTAGAGACAAGACTAGCTCGCCAATATAGGGACAAATAGTACATTCCACAGTAGGTGGATAGGCAAAGAAATGACTTAGAGAACAAGGTAGAGAAGTTAAGAAAGGCTCCCAATGATATGGAAACAACTCAACCGACAGGGGTGACTTAGGCGCTAAATTTCAACAACCTATTGACACTTGAAATAGTGAACGACTCGATTTTCAGTGGTTTTAGAAAATGCGATTTCAGAACCTCATTTTTGTAAATCAAGTTTTAAATATGAAATGGGAATATTTACGGAGTTAATATGAAAATATAATAAGGACTAGTTAAGTAATTTAACCGAGAAAATAGTTAATTAAAGTTCAAGGACTAAATTGTAAAAGTCCAATCGCTATTGAGTTTTAATTAAGAAAATGTTTGAGGACCTAGATAGCAATTATTTAAGGGGACTAAATGGTTATTTAACCATTTTTTTATAAATAGTGTATGACAATAGTGTATCCCCTTAGTTTTAATATGATGATTAAAATGTATAATTAATGTCTTAATTAACTAATTAACCAAAGTTAATTAAAGTTAATTGAGGTATATATATTAAGTTTAGTGGAAAGAAAGATGAAGTCATTCTCATCATATTTCTTCATCGTTTTCCATAAAATAAATAAATAAAAATCACCATTGATAAAGCTTGCATTCGACTATGATTTCAAGTAAGTCCTTAGGTTGGTTTTCTTTGATTTTTATAGATTTATGATCATGAGAGCTTGATTTAGCTAGCCCATGTATCAATTTGTTCAATTGTTAAGTTTTAACAAGTTGTCATTATAGAGAAATTGATGAATTAGGCTTGAATTTGATAGTTGATAAGCTTAGATTGTAAAAAGGACTAAATTAGAATTTGAATTAAACTTGGTAGATAGCTTTGTAACATTATGGACTAAATTGAATAAATGGAAAATATGTCATGAAACTATGCTATGAATAGAAAGTATAGGGTCCCTAATGAAAAAAAATGTGAAATCGAATTTTGATCCGATATTAGATATCGAAAAATATGCATATCCCGAGTATATAAACTAAATTGAATAAAATACAAAATATGTTTGGCTTTGTATTTGAATGTTAGTTGGATGTAAACTGGTATTGTTTCTATTATTGAATTATCGAACGTAGCTAAAAACGACGTCGGGCCGTTGCAAGAGAAAGGAAAAGCGAAAGTAGTTAACGAGTAATAAGAGAATTTAGTTTGTACTTTTATTATTCGAGTTCATTATATGTATACATATGTATGTTGATTACATGATTATCTATCAAGGTAAGCTTATATTTTCGTATGAAATTGTATGGAATGATATTGAATGTTGAGAAATTTGACTGAACTGAATATAGTATGAACTATGTTATGTGAAATTGGACATATATGAATTGTTAATGGAAATTGGAATGGAATTATGATATTGAATATGAATTGATATGTGAATTGGTTATAAAGTGTAATTAGATTATTGGTACCTTTTTAACTATTTGGGCAGAGTCAGGTATAGTTGGCATGCCAATTAGGGTCTATAGTTTATGAGGAGATTTATGGAGATTTGATGTAGATTTATGCCTACGGGCCTCGCACTTTCATGCCTTGGTGTGTTGGTTGGATATTGGTGTGTTGGAGGGATATGATTTGATGCCTTCGGTCCATGCTCTATTGAGTCACTGGTGTGTTGGATGGTTATGCTCCTACGAGCTATTGGTGTGTTGGTTGGTTACATGGTGTGTTGGATGGGTCTCATATACTTGATTGTTGATTCCGAGTTTGGTTAATAGGGGTTATAAAGTATGAACTCGATAAATGATATTGAATTGAAATGATATTATGAAATGGTACCATAGGTACATTTATGTAAAATGTGTATATAGTGAAAACCATCATTGTCGGACCACCCGGGATGGTAGAACAAGCAGTTGGTGATACATGAACAATGAAAGAAAATTAAGAAGAAAACTACTTCTATAAATCAGAAGAAAGAAATCTTGTGCAAAGAAACTAACTCCTAGAGTTGAAAACTTTATTAATAAAAACAATTGTATCCTTCATGAACAATGAAGAAGCCTTTATATAAGTTAGCTAAGTACATTCAAATAAAACTCTCAACTATACTGAAACTCTAATTAATTAATCTAAATAAGAATTAGTTTTAAACTAGACTCTCTTGTTTGACTAAGAAACATAAAACTCCTAAATAACTTAAAGTACCTAAAAAATACCAAAATTCAAAATAAATAAGTAATAAAATGATAATACCAAATATGTAACGACCCGTTTTCAGTGAAATCAGAACAGCGGTTTCGGGACCACAAATCTGAGGTCAGAAGAAAATTTATTTTAATATTATTTTATGGTCTACAGTATGATAGAAATATCGTATGAAAATTTTGTTAAGAAATTTTACCGTTTACATGTCTAACTTGATAAAAAAGACTAAATTGCATAAAGTGTGAAAATTGAATTCTAGTAGTTAAAAGTATTAAATAGTTATGGAATTTAAAATTGGAGGTCCTTATATAGCAAATAGACCATTTAGAGTAGTTAGTAGATAAGAATGATTATTCATCATTGAAAATTTAATAAATTAGTAAGGTTAATTTTGGAAAGTTAATAAAATAATGATGATAAATGAATTAAATAATTATTATTATCATTCATTCTCATCATCTTTCATCAAAAATATGGAAACCCTAGCCATGGAAGCTTGAGTTTTAGCAAGCTTATTTTGCTAATTTGGGTAAGTATTCTTGTCCCGTTTTTAATGATTTTTATGTTTCCAAGATCGTAATAGCTTAATCTAGCTATCTCGGGGATTAATTTACAAAATCGTTAAAGTATTAGGGTTTTGCCATGGATAAGTATAGTTGAATTTTTGAAGTTTTATGATAGAAACTAAAAGGTTGTTGTTAGATAAACAACTTTTGTAAAGAGAATTTTGATAAAATTATCAATTAAGGACTAAATTGAAATGATGAAAAATTTATGGAAAAATTTTGAAATTTGTGAAATACATGGGCTGCTATTGATATGTATGAAAATTGGCTAGGCTTGAATAAGGATTAAATTGTATGAATTTCATTTTTCGAGCCTAGGGACTAAATTGTAATTAATTAAAAGTATAAGGGCAAAATAGTAATTTTTCCAAAGATGTGTGTTGGATTAAATTGAATATGAATCATATTAAATTGAGTTAAATTCATTCGTATAGATCCGGATAGACCTAATACGGAGTTAGATCGAGGCAAAGAAAAAGTATCGGACTAGTAGCCTTAGTATCTACGAAAACTTATCGAGGTAAGTTCGTGTAACTAAATTGTATAATTATATGTTTTAAAATTGAATGTTGTTGTGTGTGATTTGTACAAATTGACATGTGTAATTATGATCACATATCCGATAATTATCGAGTCCCGTTTGAACCTTAGAAATTTGAATGATACAAATGACATGTCATTAGGGTTCCCGATATGATTGTGATCCTGCATGTGTTGCGGACACACCACAGCTCTCTTGAGCTTCCTGATACTTGGCTCTCATGAGCTTCCCGATATTTGGCTCGCAAGAGCTTCCCGATATACAGCTCGTATGAGCTTCCCGTTACTTAGCTCACATGAGCTTCCCGTTATATGGCTCGGAAGAGCTTCGTGTTTACATGCTTGTATAAGCATACAAGTACATGAATTGACGGATTACAGATTTGTACACATCGTGTGTACTACCCGTGTATCCAACTATATTTTAAATGGTTCAACGGGCAAAGTTCTGATATGAAACAATATGAGTTCGAAATGAATAATTACGGGTATATACTTGAATTACATGGAAATGATATTACATGATATATTGAAATATGAGATGGATGATACATGTATGTGAATCTTACCTAGTGATTATGTACATCCATGTTTATTGGTTATGGAATGTGTTACATGGCTAACATGTTGAGGATATGTGTTTAGGCTTTTGGCCAAATTAGTTTGGTTATATTAGCATGCTTACCTTAAATGTGATTAAATGGTAAGTTAAATTCTATATTATACGAACTTACTAAGCTTAAAATCTTACTCTGTGTTATTTTTCCATGTTTTATAGTAATTCGGAAGCTCATTTGGGTTGGAAGCTGGTCGGAGCTGAATCACACTATCCATCGACTCTTTTGGTATAATTAGTAAATTAATTTTGGTTATAATGGCATGTATAGGTTAATTTGGCCAATAATGGCATATAAATGTTTTGTTGGAACTAGCCATTTGAATGGCTTGTGATGGATAAATTTTGATGTGTATGTAAGTGGCTTTATCATGTTTGATGTGTGTTTGAAATGGTTGAATGATGGAAATCTTATAGGTATATTGATGGTTGGGTTGAATAGGTATATTTGGTAAATTATGCATATATGTATTTGGTTATGTAGGTGAAATTGGTTATTTGATTGATATGAGTTATGTTGTCATTTAAAGAGCCTAAGGGCATATTGTTGGTATGTGATAGTATTACATGTTTAAGTGTTGATTTTGGCTTGATTTGAATGCCTTGTTAGGCCTTGTTGATGTCCAAAATGTTGATTTAGGTTGATGACAAATTGGGTGAGAAATATGGCTAGGAAAATAGCCTATTTTTGTCCACATGGGTAGGTAACACGGCCGTGTGTCCCCTGTATATTTAATTTGCACAAAACAGAATGCTCACACGGCCTAGCACACGGGCGTGTGGCTTGGCCGTGTGACCCAAATCAGAGAGTTACACAAGGTATGGACACAGGTTGGGACACGGCCGTGTGCCCCTATTTCGAATACCCACACGGCTTGAGACAAGGGCGTGTCTCTTGACCGTGTGAGTCACACGACCTGGCCACACGGGCATGTGTCCCCTACACCTTTGAAAAATTTTAATGTTTTCCGAAAAATTCTTTGAGTACCCGATTTAGTCCCAACTTATTTCTGATGTGTATTATGAGCCTCGAGGACTCATATAAAGGACAATATAATTGATTTTGATTGGTTTCCGACATGAATGTTATATGATATGAGATGTCTGAATATTTGGTCTGTAAACTCCGGTAATACTCAGTAACCCTGTTCCGGTAACGAATATTGATAAACCGTAAAAGTAACATATTTTAAGCCCACATTTGATATGCTTTTGGATGATTTAAGCCCCAATTTATGTAAAAAGGTGCTCTTAATCCTTTCTTTTCATGTCTTATACTCAGGAAAGCACCCGATGACGAAAAGAACGAGAAACGGGCTTAAAACGGACCAAATTGGGCCAAGCCACGAAATCAGCACGGCCTGGACTTCAAGCCACATGGCCGTGCCACCATTCCTACTAGAACACGGCCTTACCACGACTTACACGGCCGTGCCTCATTCAACAGTGTCGAAAACGGCCTGAAGACGATTCACACGCAGGCGTGTGCCATGGCCGTGTCCTGCCATGAAAGAGGAATTTTACTCGGATTTGGATGCTTGGAGGCAAAGAAACACATTCCTAAGTCTACTTAAACTCCCAAATAGGAATTGCACTCAAATTAGGATACTTGAAGGCCAAGTAAAGCATCTTAAAGCCTATATAAACACCCCTGGTAGCAACTTAGAGGGGGAGTTCGGCAGAAGCCTTCTTCCAGGGCTTTTGTCAGGGCACCGTGCTAGGCTAGAGAAGGCAGATTTGTGGGGATTCACTCAGGGATAGCCAGTTGATCCATCTCAAGAAGCCGGAATTCTACTCAAGACGGAGGATCTCCTCTTCAATTCCTTCAGGGGGTTTTAGGGATTTCTTATGTTTTGTTTTATCTTTTCTCTTGAGATATTTTTCTTTATTGTTATGAACTAAACCCTTCGGATACAGAAGAGATGAAACCTATGATGAATCTTGTTATTTGATTATTTGAATTATATGATAAATACTTAGTTTGTTCTTAATTATGTGAGCTTAATCCAAATTTAATGTGCTTAGGTGGAGGAGGAATAGACCCTGCCTAAGAGTAGATCCAACATAATTAAGCGGAGTTGACCGCACGCCTAGAGATAGGGTGACGAGATTTTGCCGGATTAGGGTGAAACCTAATATGGGAATCCATAGATCGATTTCTCGCTATTCTAGGGGTTATTATAAGAGAACGAGAGTTCCACTAATTAACCTAGGGTTAGGCGTTATTCGCCTCGAGAGAGGTTTAATATACGTTAGGAGTCTTACGGATCAAACTAAGTAAATAAATCATATGGTTAAAGGTTAGATAACAAGTGAAGTCTAGGTGGATTCTTCCTAGGGTATCGTCTAAATCAACTGAGTTTTTCCCAAGTTATTTTCTAAATTCATTCTTCTTTGTCTTAGAGTCTTTAGTTTAGTAGTTAATTAATTTAGATTAATAACAACTTCACTTATTTTAGGCTAAATAATAAAAAGAAAGTTAGTATTAGTACTTTTAGTTCCTTTGGGTTCGATAATCCGGTCTTGCCTAAACTATACTACTGTTCGATAGGTGCACTTGCCTTTAATCGTTGTCAGAGTTAGTTTCCAGGTTCGATCATTCTTTTATAAATTTTAAAACTCTGATTTACAGCGATCAAATATGGGTTAGGGGTGTTACAGAATAAATAAAATATTGGTCTCATATGTAATAAAAACGAAGTCTAAAAATCAAACCCAATATTATTTAAACTCGAATTAAAAGCCCGAAACTCGTAATTTTTGTAATAATCCCGTTCAGAAATTTTGTTCGCGCAATCTTTACTAAAACGGTCATAACTTGAGCTCCCAAACTCGAAATCAAGTGATTCAAAGTGCCTTTTGAAGATAAGAGATAGATTTCGAACTCTATGAAGACATCTTAACCCGAAAATGCATGGATCCCATCCAAAAACTCGTCGCAAGTCAACTGGTTTTCCAAACTTGAAAAATTGGCACCTTCGGTGAATGGAATTTAATAAATTTCATCCTATCCGTGCATGTATCGGTTGGTAAAATTCATCATTGTCGGACAACCTGGGATGACAAAGTTAAGTAAGGAATTATGAAATACTAATATGGTCAAATGGTAAAAATTGTAATGGAAATGAACTTATATTTTTATAGTTGAAAGTTTAGCATGGCATATTTATATTGAGTTGGTGAATGTAACATAGTATGATTGGTATATATGTATATACATGTCATGAAAAGGTTGAAACTTGAATTATGCTTGATTTCATTTGTATTATGTTAATGCTTTTATTTTTATGACTTGAATTATGAATGTACTATCGAACTTTATCACTCAACATACGGTTTGTTTATTTCGTGCGCAGGTATAAGTGAATCTTAAAGTTTCGAGAAGTAATTCAAATTTCAATCAGCAGCCCTCAACTCAACCATTGTAAATACCCAATTTTGCCCGGGCTCTTGAAAACCAAAACAGAAAAAAACAAAAATAAAAATGTCCAAATAAACAGTCCATCTTTACAGCCTTTAAACTCAGACCGCGATCCGCGCTTAGCCACCGTCGCGATCTTCGACCTGCACAAAAAAGGAAAAAACAGCAGTGAAACAAGGCAAAAACGAAGCCAAATATTCTCATTCCTTTTTTATTTTTTATTTCTAAGGCTATAAAAGCCTCGCAAAACCTGTAAAAAGGGGGGGATACAAAAAAACAAACACGATTCACAGAGAGATACATAGACAGAAAAAATACCACAACTTCAGAAATAGTATACAGATTTTCTTTTTTGCAAAGGTGGTTTTTATATATATTTTTCATTCGGTTTTATTTTTTTTTATATACTCATGCATATACAAACATTAAAAAAAAAGGATTTACCTTTCAAGGACGCTGAAAAGGTGAGATTACGACTTCCGACCACCATACGCGGTGGCGCGTATAGAGGCGCGTACGACAGCCCTCCGTCTGAGCCTGGCCGAAGGCCAAAGGCCTGAGAGCATTTGGGGAAAGGGGGTTCTGTTTTTTTTTTTTTATGATTAAAACTATTTTTTTTTTAGGTTTTTTTATATATATAGGAAGAAAAGAACGGCGTCGTTTTGACTAAGGGATCCGCGTGTTGACCCGACCCGCTTCATCAGGATCTGCGCGTTTTTATTAAGGGCTTAATTTCCATTTCAGTCCTCCCGCATTTTTATAATTTTTAATTCTGTTTAATTTAAATTCTTTTTATTTTTAATTTGGCCCCAAAACTTATATTCTGTTTCAATCGAATCCACGGGTAATTTAAAAGCTAAAATCGACGACGCCGCTTTTAAAAAGAGGCATAATTGCCACATTGGTCCCCGAGATTTAACGCATACGCCCAATTTAATCTTTTATTTAATTTGTTTTAATTGCCATTTTAACCCCTGTTTTTTTTATTATATTTTGTTTTTATCTTTTTATTTTTTTATATATTTAATTATTTTTCCATATTTCTATATTATTTTTATATGTTCATTAATTTACTAATAGTGTGAAATTCATATATATGTATATTTTATATGTATTATCTTTATATATATATTTAATATATTATTTTGCTAGGTTTAATAATTTATATATTATTTTAGTATTTATATATTATTTATATTATATTTTTAAGTATTATATTATATATTAGTTTTAAAATTTTGTTTTGTATAAAGTTTATTACAATATATAATCTATCTTATTTATATTGTTTATCACATATATAATTTTTATGATTAGTATATTATGTATATAAATGCTTTTACTTAAAATTATTATATATTATTTACCAATTATTTTATGTATAATCTTTATATATTTTTATTAATTATTTTATATTATCTTATTATCTATTATGATTTTTATTAATTATTATATACATTTATTTGTATCTTTATATTCGTTTATTATTGCTTTAGCATGTTTTTATTAATTTATTCATGTTATATTATTTATTGATTATTTATTGTTAATATAATTTGTAGAATTGATATATATATATATATATTACAATGTCTTACTCGTATCATTTTCTAATACCTTTTACATTAAAGATTTTTTTAAATATTTTTAACGGTGATATGTGATATTTGGAGTCTTCGAGAAGAATCGTGCCCTAACTTATTGGGTTGTGATTTTTCTCGTAAAACTCAAGATATTAGATATCCTTCCATTTTCAAAATTGAAGCTTATCAGTTTTAAATAAAAAATCTTATTCTTGGGAATTCAAAACGTTGTATCCTAACTTATTGGGTGTGATGTTTTGTATCTCGAGGTAAGAATTTTCTAGAATAAAGATGTACCTAGCTTTGAAGTCATGAGATACTGTATCCTAACTTACTGGGTGTGGTATTCTTATTTCTTTAAGATAGGTAGTCTTGGTTTAAACTTTTTAAATTTCAAATATTTGGACATGATTTTATTGATTAGGTACCAATTTTTGGGCGTTACGAGGGTGCTAACCCTTCCTCGTACGTAACCGACTCCCGAACTCGTTTTCTTGTTTTTCGTAGACCAAAATCAAATGTTTTAAAATGAAACGTTTTACAAGATGATCCAATCACACCTAAGTAAAAAAGGATTGGTGGCGACTCCCATTTTCATTTTCAAAAGTCGATCGTCATTTTCAAAACCCGATTTAAAAATGGTTTCGACAACCATGTTTGTATAGTTTCTTTATGTTTGAATATATGACATGTACCTAGGGTTTGGAGTCGGTTTTGTATCAAAATGGTCTTTTTGAATTCTGAATTGGCAATGTAGTTTGAGTTTAATGTTTATAACTTGTTAAATGCATATATGAGTTTGGCATAAGTATTTGAAAATGGTTAAATGGTCGAAAATTTGCAATAGAGCATATGTTGAGTTGGTTTTAAGTTGAACCATTAGTTAGGTGATTTTGAATGAAAACGTTGATGAAATGGACTTATTTAAGTCAATTAAAAGCATGTATTTTTTTTTAAATGGTGGAAATAAACAATGGTCAATTGTACTGGTTGTATGTGAATTGGTATTTTATAATTTTTTGGAAACAGTGAGTGGCGTTGTGATGTCAAGCTCTCAACGTCGCCACAAGAGCAAGTTAGTGAGTTATGTCGAGACCTGGAACCCCCGAAGTTGTGATGTCAATCCGATAGTTTGGAATTTTTACATTTTAGTTCATATTCGACCTCGAGTTATCAAAAGAGCTTTCGTAAGCTTGTACAAAACCCGAAAATGATTGTAAAACATATTGTGAATGTGTAATATACTTATCAACATGTATAAATGGTTAAATGGTGTTGTAATCAGGCGTAATTGTTCCAACAACGAATGTAACATCTCGTAACTTAGACCGACGATCAGATCGGGTATGGGATGTTTAAGATAGTCTCTATCTTCTTTTCCAACAACTTTAATTTATTGGAAGAAATGTATTATGGTAACGAAGACCCGAAAGAACATGTTGAGCAATATAATGATTATACGGAGATTCTAGGTGTCTCGAATGCATTGTAGTGTAGTCTCTTCCCAATCAACTTAAAAAGTCATGCTAAGAGTTGGTACTCCTCACTTCCTACAAGATCCATTTACAATTTTAGCGAGCTAAAAGACCTTTTTGCAAGACACTTCCTAGCTAACAAAGATGTAGGGAAGACCAAAACTAGCTTGCTAGGGATCAAGCATGAAAACAGAGAATCTATCAGGGCCTTTACTCGGTGATTCAGCACAACAACGGTGGAGTGTCGATGTCTGACAGGCAATTGGGATGCACAAGCTTACATTACAGGCTTGTGACACAACTACCTCAAATATATCTTACCAACGAAAAGCCGAACTCACTTAGCATGTGTACGATAAGACAAACAGGTTTGCAAAACCAGAGGATGTTGAACAAGCTCACAAAACCTATTTTCTCTCACAAACAAAAGTTTCGACGACAACTGAAGGGGTTAGCAAGGAGGTAAAGACTAAAATAGGCGAACCCTTGCACTCGACGTAAACAAAGGGGTTGTTTTCTCCTTTCTTGTCTCGGCAGCGCAGAGTTGAAAGGCATTTGCCAAACGAGCCCAGAAGATAATTGCATTTTGACGGTAACCAAAACCAGCAAACTAGAGCCCCTTCATAACAAGTTTGAAAACTACACTCTGCTAAACTCTTCTACAGCATAAATCTTGCACTAGGTAGAAAAGGAAGGTATTCTAGAGCCTCCTCTTCCAATGAGGCCAATGTTCTCACTGGTGCAAATTTCACGGGGAGGTAGAGCACAAAATAGATGATTTTGTATGCCTGAGAGATGCAATGAAGGAAGCAGTTCAACGTGGTCATTTGAACCACTTTATAAGGCAAAAATTAAAGCTGTGGGGTACCTCACGAGATAAAGATGATAAGGCAGAAAGGAAAAAGCTAGCTAGAGGAATAATTCGCATGATAACAGGGGTTACTGATTGGATGGCAAATGAAAACTTCTTCACACAGCGTCATGTCAATGAGCGCAACAATCAAAAGGTCTTGGCAAACTGAGAACTAGAAGGTAAATTTTGACAACTGCGATTTGGTCACGGTACTAGATGAGGTGGGTAATGAACCTTTGGTGGTAACTGTGATTGAATTGAAGGCGGAATTTTTTTTTCTCTGGATCAAGACGGATTAAGCAAGTTTCAGGTCGGGGTCAGATCGAGCAAAAATTCGCCCCGTCCCGTCTCCATCTCTATTCATCTCGAGTCCATCTACTCATTCGGCTCTCTGTCCTAGAATGGGTGAATCGAGCTTCCTCGACACAACCCGCTCTTATTCTTTTTCACTTTCGTTGATACCATGCAACAGCAATGGTGCGGTGAACTTGAATAGATTATATAAAAATAAAACTCTCAGATCAGATCACCGTTGATTTGCCAACTTACGATGAGGTGACCGGCTCTTGTAAATATTCTGGAAAATCGGTTCTTCAGAGGGGACAATGGGTGTAGTACCGCTGGCTCTCCCTAATCTTTGCCCATCCAACAAGTTTTTCGCTCAAAGCCCAAGGCCAGATTCAATAGAGCTGCTCTATCACCCCCTACTTCTCTTCCTATGCAAAGATTTACTCCAACAGACTGGTGATTAATATCTGCACGAAAAGTGTTCGACAAAATGCATGAGAGGAACCCGGTTACATGGGCTTGCTTGATCTTGGGGTACAACCAAAATGGAATGCCTAATGAGGCGTGTGAGGTTTGTGAAGAGATAATTTCTATGGGTGTATAGCCTCTCGTGATGCCTTCGACAGTGTTCTTCGAGCTCGGATCATGTGGTCTTCGATATGGTTTGCAAATTCACAGGTTGACTTCGAAATCTCAATATTTGTTTGGTATAATTGTTTGTGATATGCTGATATCGTTGCATGGGAATTGTTTAGGGTCCATTGCCAATGTACGTTGCATTTATAATACTAACAGCAACAAACATATTTTTCTAATTTATATATTTTATTTGTATAATTAAAAAAATTATTATGAAATAATCCATACAATTATTTGAGTTCTGTGTTTTCTTTTAGATGCTAGTATGGATTTATAATCATAAACTTGGTGTCACATTCCTGGAAGTATCGTTATCAATGCTAGATTATTGGTACTTTTTTTTCATAAAATGGGGTTTTTAATAAAAAAAATACCGATTTTGATAAAACATTCAAATTATTTTGATTTCCCCAGAAGTTATGGAACACCAAGTTCTTTTACTATATATATTTTTTGAAGTATAATTCATTATTACCTTCAACTTAAAAAAAGAAAAAGAAAAAAAGTTCATGGTGTTTGTTCTTTTGGGAGTTATCTTGTCAAAGAATATTTTGCCTGTGCAATGCTTGTAAATTCATCATATATCCTAGAATCATCTAGTTGCATAGTTTACTCTTCTTTGGGATTCTTGTATCATGAATTTCTTATTGTGGATCTGATCATTGATACATTTCTTAATTGCTTTTTTGATAGAGAATTATTATTGCTCGAGTCAACTTGATGATGAGAAGAATGTTGCTTTTGAATCCCTTTTAATTTCTTTTCCATATTTTACCATTGAGCCATTTAGTTCAGGAGAATTCCCACTTGCTTTGTTTCGTTCCAGGTCTGGAATCTTATAGTTTTACTTATTGATATTTCAAGTCAAAGGCTTAACTACAAACTGTTCATGATCGATTAAGCTAAAATTAGATCCTGATAAATCTCTTTTGTAGTAACTAGTAGTGGAGGTATTAAGGTTAAACATAATTTCCTTTCTTCTTTATTAAGTACTTTGTTGCATAGCTTGGATTAATTTGTTTAGTACTCTTCTTTTTCTATGAACACATTGCTTGGCTGCTTACTTTATTAAGTATCTTGAGATGGTGTGATTAATGATAGAAAATAGTAGAGGGACTTGCATGTGAATAATTTTATGAAAGAAAATTGACATTTCTATGGAACTTGAAGGATTTAAGTTTGAAGTGACCATGAAATTAAAAGAGTGTAAAGGTGGTGAAATGTGGCATTATTTTGCAGGTAATAACATGACAAACACGTGGGGATTTGTTCTTATATATGTAATAATACCAGCTATTTATTATTACTGTTCAAGATCTTGTATCTGTTGTTTAGTTAGTTTAACTAGCCTTAGGATCAAATGAAGAAATTTAATCGTTGAATTATTTGTATCTGATTATTATGCTCTGATCAGTAGAACGCTTAGCAAATTCATGGGATCTTTCTATTTTTTCATAAACTGATGTGCAGTTAGATCATGATGTATCTATTCAGATCTTATGTTTTACTGGGGGTACTATGATAGGCTTCCTTTGTTAACAATTATGTTGGAAATACGTCTTTTGCTCAAAGTGCCGGAACAGAGGAAGATAACAGACATCTTTCTTCTCACACCCTCGGATGGTTACACTTCATTTATGGTTATTACCCAATATCCATGTCCTCACATCCATAGGCGGTTATCACCCAATGTAATTTCGTTGTTCTCACACAAACGGGCGATTACACCCCATGGACGATATGCTTATCTATATTTGCCTATACATGCATATTTATGTACCTCTAAGAGAGGAAACTCATGACGGGTTCCCATAAATGGTTATACCTCCTTACGTATAGGTATATTCATATAATGTATATTGGCAGAAAAAAAAAACCCACGAAGGACTTCCACAGATGGATTTATTGTCCACATTTGCATCATATTTATAATTCTACATGTTACATTTGTAATTCTACTTTCATCACGTAACCTCGAGCCGATTTGGTCGACGGTCGTGATTCGAAATGACACTCATCACATAAGTTCGAGCTGAGTAAATTTGACCGGCAGCTGTGATTTGACATGATTTTCAAATCAAATTTTACAAATAACTTATTCAAATTAAATCCTTATGTACATGCGAAAGTCCTTGTACAATTAACAACTAATATAAATACTTTACAACCTCAAGTGATATATGATGTGAAGCTCCCAAATTTAGGCCTTATACTTCTTGCCAAATTCATTACCTACCCATTTAAACCAATAACACATTACGCTCGAAGTACTTAGTAAGTAGCCATGGATAAATCTACTTATCCTTTACTTTATTAGTGCCGAGCCCATCTTAAACTTTTTATATCAATACTTCAAAGCCACATTTTAGCACTATTAACGGATTCATCAAGTTAATGACTTTTAGGGCTCAACTTACATTTTCATACTTCATTAACTGATAACTATGAAATTCACATTTAATACTTTCATAAATGATTCATATAGTATTTAATCCTTTATGTCTTACCTTCTGAATACTTTCATATATATATATATATATATATATATTCGCACATATTCTTTACACATCACATTTTTATTTCCATTACTTTTACCAAGGCATGCATGATTATCAATTTCCTTATTATCAATAAGGACAAATTCATTAGGCCACTTACCTTTAGAGCATATTATCATATTAATTTCTTATTAGCTTACTTCTTTATTTACTTTCTTTTCATCTCGTTTAGTTAGAAGACATTTAATTTATGATAATTTGTCTTGATTTTAGTCATTTATCGTCACATCTAAAGTTCATTAACAACATTTAATTCATTTTTTGTCCATAATAAATTCTAGTGAAACATAACTTGGATACTTGGGAATCACACTCAAACTCCTCACATTTAGATGTGCATCAAATCTCAACACCATGCATATACATATGCATATAAAGGGCCAAAGAGTGCACCAAAGTGTTGTGTCGAAAAGGCACCATATCATATCGTCGTGTCGTATCATATTGTCATTTCAAGGTGCACAACCTAATCCCTATAGACATGCTAATTGCATCTTCTATTGTACTAAATCTACTTGGACACTTTACAATTATAATTAACATATATTCATCAAGGCCATTAAAACACACATGTATAGATATAGATATAGATATATCATATAAGGGTACTTTAAGTGTTGTCACATACTTATGATCAAATCCATTTTAATAAAGGTGTTATGAACATGTTCATTTTCATATGTAAGCACCATAGGTGCTTTGCATTTACAAACACATTTCACATTTCTTTAGGCTTTAAACACATGTCCATTTCATATAATAGTTCCAATTTATATAGAGTCATTCTTTTTATTTATCATTCACATAATAAATTTCATGTTTTTAACAAGGTATCGACTAAAAGCAAGAATTATCGACTCTAATGGCAATCACTCATATTCTCACATCAATACTATAATTCATGCTTATTAAAGCACACTTATTAATATTTCTATGCATCCAAAGTTCTATAACACCTCATGAAACCAATATATAGCACAACTTAATGATAATTAATTACATCACTTTTAAGCCATGGAATTTACATATATTCACAATTTAATTATTCAATTTTTATCACATAGATATTACCTAATTCATAAAATTTAGCATAAGATTAATAAGAGTATCCAATGTTAGATGCTCTACAATATAAAACTATGCTTCCATAAACTTGAATCCTACCCCATCACCTTAGGATGAAAATGAGGGGAATGATGGTGGAATCCATACAAGATGGTTGATTTCCATGTGATTTCAACAAAACTCAATGTTAGGTGTTGAAATTCTTGAAAAATCATGAAAAATGAAAAAAGAAGAATGAGGAGGAGAAGGAGGAGGAGGAGAGAACCTCTTAAGGGAAGAAGGCTGGTCGGCAGTAGAAAGGGAGAGATGATGGGTGGTTCATTGTTCCTTTTTCCTTTCCTTTAAAAAACACACAAATGGGCCCATATACAAAAATTTCAAGCCCAAACTCACTAATTGAAGCCTAATTTTCATATACCATAATCCAATGGTCCCAATAAATTTCATATATCAAATATATCATCCATATAACATTTTCATCATAAAATACTTGAAAAATGACCAAATTACTTTTTTATGACAAAATTATCATTTTGCTCCTCTTGGCTATTTGTACAGTATCTTCTTAATAATAGACAATTATCAATCTCAAATCTCATAATTCGTTTATAATATTTAAATGTAAATCCATGTATTTTTTTTCCTTTTCTCTCAGTAAAATTGAGAAATTTACAATTTAGTCTATATACTTCCTAATCTTTTCAATTTAGTCCGAAAAGTTATTATCACCATACCAATTCATATTCCTATTTATTCTCATGTCAAATAGGAAATAAAAACTATTATTTCCTTTTTGGCTAAATTTGCATTTTAATTCTTAAACTTTTCAAAATTTGCAATTTAGTCATCTTTTCACATTTCCACTTCCATAATTCTTTTCATAATTCCTATGTCCAAAATCACTTTACTTTCATAAAAATTACTTTATCCAACAACTTTTCAAATTTTCTCGAAAATTAACTATATCCATTATCGGAATAGTGTTATGTGTCTAGTAGAAAATTTTGGGATGTTACACTTAGGGAGCTTTATAAGTCTTTAGTTGATAATTTTGGTTAGTTGTTATGTTATGGTCATAGTTTGGACATATAATAACTTATCTGATGAACTTTTAAAGCTTAATTTGTTTTTATATAAGCATGCAATTAAATATTAATTATAAATTGTGTGCCACACTTTTTGATACGGCTTCAATGCTACGTTTCTATTTGTTTGAGTTGCTTTAGAAATGGACATGGCATCTTGCATCCGGCTTCGTCGTTCTGGTTGGGTATGGGCTATCACACTAAGAAATGACCAAATCATATGTGCATATGTTTTTCTTGAATTTGATAAGTTTAGTCTTCGTAGAATCAATGACCAAAAACAAGAACTTTGTTTCCAATGCTTTGTTCTAACAAGCTTTTTTACCACATTCCCCATTGATCGGATTTTGAACTTCAATATTAATGGTCTTTGTAGCAGGATTGCAGACACTCAGCTTCAATATGCTATTCACTATCATCAATTTTATTGGGACATTTAAGATATTTGAAACTTCCCCTACATAGAAGTTGTGCACTTCAAAGCTCCATAAGAATCACATTCTTCTTCCACGTCATAAAATCTTTTTTTTGGAATTGATGGGAATAAGAAACAAAATGAGAAAAGAAAAGAGAGAAAGAGAAAAAAGAAAAAAAAAGAAAGGAAATAACTTTTAAAAAAAGAAAAGATAATGAAAGATGTTATATCCTTACCTCAATTTGGACTGGGTTGGACTCCTCATTGGGCCATCCAAGACCTACTATGTAACGCCCTGAATTTGGGCCTAGTAGGATTGGGCCTTGTGCGTGAGAGCCGCTAGGAGACTGCTCATAAAAGTTTATGTGTGCGAGAAAATTTCATAAATTAAGTGTAGCTTTAGTGGCTAAGTATTTGGGCATATTTGGGAGTGCTTGAGAAGCCTGGGTTCAAGTCTGGGTGTTTGCAAAATTTTAATTTGGGCTCTTAAGTGAACTTGGATGTTAGCTTATAGGACTTATAATAATTAGTGTTTGTTTTATGACACAAGAAGAGTGGGTGATCTAGTGGCAAGGTGGCGCTATATGTGTGGCAAGGAGTCTGAGGTTCGAGGCTTGGCGTGCGCAATTGTATGTTTATTTTGCTGCTTGAGCTGGGGAGGTGTTGGAACTGGACTGGAACTCTGTGGTTGAATTGGTCATAAGAATTTGGAGCCGATTGGGGAGGGAGTTTTGTTTAGGCAAATTCGGCTAGGGAGTGCATTTTTGGCAATTGCTTTCTTTTATGCCGATTTGTTTTATTTTCTCTCTTCTATCTATAGTGCCAAAGATTGCCATTGACCTTTTTGGTGTTTTTCCCGTTTCGGTTTTCTTTATTCTCTTCTCTCTGTTTCCTATTCTTCTTAATGTGAGCCGAATTCAACCTCTCTTTCTCTACCTTCATTCTTTTTCCCTTCTCTATCGACCAAACGTTTCGACCTACAAGCGTTCTGACGAATCATTTCTCTAGCCTCTAAAATGCCGAATTTGTTCTTCTCTGGTGGGTTGATTGAGTTCAATTTATCGGGTTGGCCGATTGTTAGGGGTAAGTGGTTATGTGCCTTCAAATACTGGCCGAATGTCTAGTTCTCTTGTTGGCCGTGTGTTTTCCTTAGGATAGTAATTGTTTAACCTTTGTTATTGATATTGATGCTTAATAGATAATGTTGTGGTACAGATAAACCACAAGGAGGTGATATCGATTCATAATCAAACGGCTTGGGAAGTATAAGCCGATTCAGTCAAGGTTCTACGCTCGTGGGCTACTGCGTTTCTCTACATCAAGGTGTGTACACACACTATTCGCGTTGTAGAACGGCAAATGTCGAAATGCCGAAAAGCCGATGATACGACAACGACTACTACACGGGCGCACGGACACTCGTGTAGAGGAGTCGACACATTGACAAAGGCCGCCATGAGCGATCTCGTGGACTTGGCCGTTAATAGGCCAAATGGGCCGATTTGGGTCGAGTGGGCCCGCGTGGGTAAATTTTGCTGTTAAGTGAGAAATCGATAGACTTGTCATTTCGCTGTTAAGTGAGAATTCGATAGACTTGTCATGTCGCGCACATGACTTAGGTAGTTCTGGGCCTCGCTGGGCCAAAATGAGCTGTGTGGGCCCAATGGAAACGTGGGCCCCACACGGAGAAAATTTACGGTAAGTGACTATTAGTGAACCGGGTTATGGTGTACACATAGCCGTATCTGATTTTTGGGCTGAATGGGCCACCCAAGCCTGTGGGCCCACTTAGGGCGAGTAATGGGCCTTAAGCCCATTTACACCGTTGTGTATGTTTGGGTTACTTAAGTCGCTCGAGGCGACAGTGGACTTTCTGTTGGGTCGTTAAGCTCCGAATTTCAAAATTATCAAAATACCTCCGATTTGCAAAATTACTGAAATACTCTCGATTTGTGAAATTACCGAAATACCCCCGATTTGTAAAATTACCGAAATACCCCTAATTTGTGAAATTACCAAAATACCCCCGATTTGTAAAATTACCAAAATATCCTTGATTTGTGAAATTATTGAAATACCCCTGATTTGTAAAATTACTGAAATACCCCCGATTTGTGAAATTACTGAAATACCCTCGATTTGTGAAATTACCAAAATACCCTGATTTATAAAATTACCGAAATACCCTCGATTTGTAAAATTACCTAAATACCCTGTAGGGTAGAATTACCGAAATACCCCTGAAGGGTAGAAATTATCGAAATACCCTCGATTTGTGAAATTACCGAAATACCCCCGATTTGTAAAATTATCTAAATACCCTATAGGGTAGAATTATCGAAATACCTCTGAAAGGTAGAAATTATCGAAATACCCCTGATTTGTAAAATTACCGAAATACCCTCAATTTGTGAAATTACCAAAATACCTTTGATTTGTGAAATTACCGAAATACCCTCGATTTGTGAAATTACCGAAATACCCCCGATTTGTAAAATTACCGAAATACCCTCATAGGGTAAAATGACTGTTTTGCCCTTGTGGGTAAATGATTGACTTAGACTATGAATTTGACTAATTTGACTGTGATTGTATGACTGTGTTTTAACTGACTTGACCGTGGTCGTGATCGATATATGCTTTTAATATGTGTTTAAATGACTTTCACCGAGCATGGCCATTTTGCATACACGATGTAATGATTGAGCATGACATACACGACATATTGCATGAGGTTGGGACATTGATACGGAGGAAGTTACGATAGGGTCGTGCGGGTCGCATGAGACGCATCGTGGATCCAGTATTGATCTGTTAAGTCGCGCGGGTCGCGCATGAGACGATCGTGGACCGACGACGACGGCTTAAAGCCGCGTAATCGATTATGGCTCTGTGCTAACCTAAATATAGCTCGTGCCATCTTGATTATGGCTTTGTGCCAATCGTATTTACCCGTGGCTATGTGCTTAACATATATATTGATGATTACGTAGTCGATCATAATTACCCGTGGTCGTGTGTCGATTATATTACCGCGCGATGGCTATGTGCCAAACTTATCACGATTACCGATAGCTTTGTACCATCCTCGATTATGGCTCTGTGCCATCCTCGATTATGGTTTATAACCATTACATTTATGGCTTTTAGTCGTTACATTAATCGCGCCGTTGCCGCGATATTTATGGCTTTTAGCCGCTTCGTCCACTGCGCCAGGCGTTCTCGTTGACTTAGTGCATAACCGGTGCTAAGCTTGGTGTGTTAGCCGGGTGGGTCAATTTTATCCCCAGAGTGTAGGGTTGGTGCAGGTGGTGTGTTGGTTGGATCGGGGTGGGATGCATCCTCATCTTGTTGCATATCTGCTTTATGAGATCTGCCATCGCATCGGGCTTAGGCCACTTGTTCTGTATTGGTTTGAGTGGGCCCAATTGATTCTATTATGGGTTGTGACCCAAATGATATTGTAGTGGGTGTTGGCCCACATATGCTCTGAATGGGTATCTGCATCGTTATCGCAGTTATAGGGCTTTGGCCCGCATCGCTTTCGGTTTACTTTTACAGATCTTGATCGTTACTCTAGTAAAGGGATTACACACTGAGTTTTCGTAAACTCACCCCGTTTTTATATCTGTCGCGTAATCCCAAAGATTAGGAGGACCAGGTCTTTGCGTGGGACTCAGAGGTGACCACACGACTGCGACTGTTATGCTTTGGACTTTACATATGGTTTAAATTCTGTTTTGGGTTTTAATTTCTGTAATAAGGCCTCTTTGGATTTAATTTTGAATTTGGGATTTTGATACGTTTTATATATGTTAGGCGTAGATGAGTTTTCAACCCAATTACTATTGTTTTTTTAAAATATACGTTTTAAACTTCTTCACCTTAAATTAGCTTCCGCAACTAAAAGAGATTTTTAACGAAGTTAATAACGTTTTAAAAGTGATTAACTTTTCAATGAACCACGTTTTAAAATTGAACGAACACAAACTGAGACTTTAGTTTGTAAATATTAATGAGGGTTTTCAATGAAAACATGGTTTTCGAAAAACACTTTAATGTGACACGCCAGATTCGGGCCTAACTTCTGGGTTGGGTTTGGGGTGTTACATACTAAGTGGCATAATTGGCTAGGATCTATCAATCTCCTATGACCCTTAAAACCCTAATACCTTAAATATTCATCTTTGAGTCCTTTTACCTTTTCGGCTCTCGACCTTAGAAGGGTACCTTCCTTGTATTCACTTTTATTGATATTGTATTTATTGAAACTAGCATAAGTGACGCGACTTCTTGGAGATGAGTTCATTTTGAGAGTTAGAGTTTTGGGAAAATCGAGAAGGGATGTTGGATCCAATAAAAAACTCAAAAGAAACAAGAGAGGATTGAATGGCAAAAAAACCTCGAGAAACAAAAGGCATATTTATATGATAAAGTGGTGAGACAAGGCGGCAAAGGCAATAGATCCACAACAAAAGGCAAGGAATGGGCGGTCAAAGTTGAGTCGACTCCCTCCGTCGACTTGGATGAGCAAAAGAGCAAGCAACAACACAAGTATTGAGCTAGAAGCAATAATGCAAAGTAGAGTAGGCCACATGGTCGAAATGATTCAATCAAATCAATGCCAACACCATTTTGGAACTAGGGATGTGATTTGAAGATTGTTAACAACATGAACGTCCCCATGATTTTAGTAAATGTCCCTATGGATATTCTTATCCCTGCCCTCCTAACATGTATAAGTTCTCATCTTCATTTGTAGTTCCACCATCATGATTGTGCAGCGGAATCCATAGGGTAGATGGAGAAGATTAGATGGAAAAAAGTACAAGGGTGGTAAGTAAGTTGGCCAATAATACATATAACTTACTTTGATCCTCACGTCTCCCAAGCTATTCACATGCAAATTGAAATAAGACAAAATAGATAGAAGTAATGGTCTTTTACTTCTCATGAATGACAAGTACATGTAAGTGTGAACAAAATTCAACTTTGAGTGTTTACGATACAATTTCTAATCACATCGTGATTTTATATGGAGTTGGTTGTAGAATAATGATTGGCTTCATGGGAACCAGAAGTACTCAACCTCTTTCATAACTAGTTGACATAGAATTAATCATAAGATTGTTTTGCCCAATTTTAATGGCCTAGATTGAATATAAGAATAAATATCATGGTTTCATGTAAGCAATTAAATTTTATGTTATTTTACATGCCAGTACTTTTAATCGAGATTGGTTGGGTTTACTTGTAGCTTTGCACCCTAAGTGCTTAAGCATGCGGGTTCTTCATTGGCATAATGAGCATGAGTTCCAAATCTTAATGCAACCACAATTACTCTTTGAAATTATTATTTTTCCCTTGTTCATGTTCAATACTTTATTTTATTTTTGTGATATGTGCCTTGTATTTCTAGCTAAATAGACGGTGATGTCACGATGAGAAACTTCCCAATGTTGCGACGACGGACGACATTGTGACGACATGAATAGGAACATTGCAACATGGCGACGTGTTCCCCACATAATTCAAGTTTCTTCGCCCAATTAAACTCTACTATCTTTTCCTAGTTAAAATCTTATTACTTCAGGGATATTTTAATCTGATTAGACCTCTAATTTTAGCCTATAAAAAGGCCATTGTATCCTTGTTTTGATAGGCCAATTAAGAGGCAATAAAAGATGTAGTACTATAGAGCTTTTCTTTTAGGGGCGACAAGATGTAGTCATAGATGAGTTTTGGTGAGAGTTTTTATGGTAACTATAGGGAGAATTTTGTACCCCTTTTGAGAGATCTATATGAAAGTTAGGGTTTTGTTTTCGGGTTTGCTTTATGAGAGTTAGGGTTTTGTTTTTGGGTTTTGGGTTTGTACCTTTAGTCCTTTTAGGTTTATTTTCTCTATATTGTACTCTCGTTTGTTTACTCATTTTGTGAAAAGCCAAAGCCTCATTTTTCCGTGGTTTTTATCCTCTTCAGAAGAATTTTCCACGTAAAATGTGTGTTCGATCTTCTCTACCTTTTTTATTTCTTTGTTTATACGGGTTGATCCCTAACCAACTAGTATCAGAGCTTGATTCAAATTTTGCAATCGACCCATTTAGGGATGGCGACAACAAATTTTGATATAAAGAAGTTTGATGGAATCACTGATTTTATATTGTAGCAATTTCGGATAAAGCAGAGTGTTTAAAAAAAGGTTGGTCGCAAAGGGTGACAGCCGATAAAATCACTGATTTCCTTAATGTTTTCTCTCCTGTTGTGAAGCACACATTCGTTCGTGTATCACTGGCCCTGGTTGCATTATACAACCTTGATTTGAAGACTAGGAGTCTTTCAGTTTCCAAGTTTGAGAATGGTTTGGGCTTGGTTGACATTCTGCAAAGATTTAGTTTGACCCGTGACGAGCCTTGGAGAAAAAATGTATGGTAAATACAATTCAATGTGGAGATTTATGGGGTGTGCCTCATATTTTTGGTTGAACAGACGATAACGTCATGACGAGAAGCTTCCTGACATTGCAACGACGGACGGCGTCGTGACAACGCGAATGGGGATGTTGCGACGTGGCGATGTTTTCCCCACATAAATCGGGTTTCTTCTCCCAGTTAAACTCTGATTACTTCAGAGATATTTTAGTCCAATTAGACCTCTAATCTTATCCTATAAAAGGGGCAATTGTATCATTGTTTTGATAGGCCAATTAAGAGGCAATAAAAGATGTAGTATTACAGGACTTTTCTTTTGGGGGCGATAAGATGTAGTCGCAAATGAATTTTTGTGAGAGTTCTTGTTGTAACTTTGGAGATAATTTTGTACCCTTTTTTAGAGAACTCTATGAAAGTTAGGGTTTTATTTTTGGGTTTGTTTTATGAGAGTTAAGGTTTTATTTTTGGGGTTTTAGGTTTGTACATTTAGTACACTTAGGTTTATTTTCTCCATATTGTACTCTTGTTTGTTTACTTATTTAGTGAAAAGCTAAAACCTATTTTTGCCCGTGGTTTTTATCCTATTCGGAGGAGTTTTCCATGTAAAATGTGTGTTCGATATTCTCTACCTTTTCTATTTCATTGTTTATACGACTCGATCCCCAACAATTTTTATTTTTTTCTATGACATAAACTCTATTTTGATCGAGTTTTTCTTATTTTCAATTTATCTCTACATTTTATTTATGTTTTTTATTGTTGATGATGTGTTAAGAGTAATTGGTGAATACCTTTTAGATTTTTGCACATTAGATATTGTCTTCAAGCTTTACTTAGTCGAAAATGCAGAACGAATATTATTTAAACCTAAGGTTTATATGAGATTACTATCTAAGGTTTGGCATTTGAGGACATTAGAGGTTGTTTCTAATAAAGCATGTGTTGGAACTTTTCAATGTTACCTTTTATTTGAATTTTACTCATTTATATTGAATTTGCTGTTATTTTCCTCTATTTTGAATTTCATTGTTTCTGCAAATAAGTCTCTCATGCATCTCTAGCCACATTTTATGTATAAATATGGTTGCTGCCATTGAGTAAAACCATCTTTACTTGTCACTGTCACTTGCATTTATATGGTGTTAGGGACCTATTAAGCTCTAGCAAAGTCGATCCATTACAAGTGACTCACCTTACTAAAGTTCAAAACAAATAATAATAAAATAAAATAAGTACATAAATGATGTCATTCAGACTTTATTACTTCATTAGGAGAAAGTTTTGGATACTTTCAGATTCTTATATTTGTTAGTTCAATTTCTATTTGTATATTTGAAATCTTATTTTATATAAAAAAAGTGTTCTTTAAGTAGTTCGATGCCATGTGGTAATGGGAAAAATGTGTGGATTGGGGTGTTGGCTACCATCTATTTTAGTTTTTCCTTTGTAATTGCTAAATCTATGTGAAGGTATAATGAGATTTGAAAATGGTTCTAATGGCCAATATCTAGACCATAAATTTTTCTCTGTTATACATATCAAGTTTTAATGCAACATGGAGAATCAGTATGGTAATAATTAAACCATGTCTGCCTTTCAAGCCTTTATGGTTCAATTGTGATTTAATTGTTTGTGGAGGATGAAGATGGGGCTTGCTAAGGCTTGTGGCTAGTTCAATTTTTACTGATCCAAATTATCATTGATTATTTTTAACTTGCTATTGGTTTTGGTTTTTTTTACTATTTAATGCTATTTGATATAATTTTAATTTGTTCCGTTTCTTCAAATCTATTTCAATTTATCTAATGTTAAGTGTAAAATTAGATAACCTGACTATGAGGAAACTTGCTCATGCAGCCTGATTAAAGGCCTAACGAACACAAATAATGGACATCTCTATTTTTACACTCGCAAATGGTTACACCTCATGGGCGATTAGCACCCGAGGTCTCTATTCTCATCTCTCGATAGTTACACCCCACGAACAATAAGCACTCGATATGTTTATCTATTATTGCCTATGCTTGAATGTCTATATGTATTTTGGAAAGAGAACCCATAAGGGCTTTCCATGAGTGATTATACCCCTAGCATATAAGTATATTCATATAATGCATATTGTTAGAGAAAGGGAACCCATGAGGGACTCCCACGGATAGTCACCTCCACCATCTACATTTATGTCATATCTATAATTCTGCATATCATACCTATGATTCTACATCCATCACATAAATCCAAGCCGAGTAGACTTGGCCGAAGGTCGTGATTCGACGCGGTAGGACGATACTCTCCACATAATTTTGTTGGGAAATGTGCCCATATTGTAGTAAGCATGTAACTGTTTTCTATTTATTTGAATGATAAATAAATAAAGTTAATTTCACATTTCACTATTATGTCTTTGGTATTTATGTCTTATATTTTGTATACATAGCAAAATTGAGACAAGCAAATATTAGCTCATTGATTGTCTAAAGTTCAAACTGAAGATAAGTGACATTGTAAAGAATGTTTACATTGCAAGAAAAATAGCTTACTTCGGTAGATAATCTAAATGAGTCTGTAATCCCGTAAAAGAATCAAAATGAGCATTTGATTCAAATATTGAGAAGGATTATTATGTTGTCTATAATTCCAATTGGAGAGATGGCTAGTCTTGGCTATCGGATGAGTTGACTCCACGAGTAGAGACATAAATGTATTCATTGGTAGAATGATACATTGGACTGGACTCAAGATGAATTAATTTTGAATCCGTTTGCGAATTAATTCACTTGTGACGTTCATGGTGTGATTACCTAAATCCTGAGTTAGTCACTGACCATGCGTATGCAACTCATGTGCTTTGATATAAGTGGAGGCTTATGCTCTAAAGATGATCGAGCCCATGGATGGTATGTTGGGTACATGACTTGTGTATGGCATGGCTTTACTAGCAACAATGGAATTCATAGCTCAATTAAAAAGTTAATGATATCTTCTCATTGGCATTGTATGGATTGATAAATATGGAACGTGGCCACGGGTTGCTTGTTCTCAAATGAGCAATTTATCACAGTCATTTGTTGATAGTGATCATATTAATCATTAAGAAGACACAATGGTGACAATAAGATAAAATATGATTGTATTGGGTGAACGGATTTAACTCAAAGTAATTAAGGCTATCATATGAGGGTAACACACACATGACGAGGTCATTGGACAGAGCAGTTGGATGAATTGCTTTTGTAAAGAGTATATGATAAGGAATATTCAATAATGGTACTTCTCGTGGACTGACTCCATAATTAAGTAATTGCGAATTATCAGAACGATGCTTTCAGACATAATTGCAATCACTAGAGCCTAATTGTATATGTCCGATTGGTCCCTCCGCTAGCCCAACAAAAGCTCGATCGAACTGCATTTAAATCAGAAGTAAATTCTACGACTTTGGGAATAATTTAATTGAGTCGATTTATTCGATGTGAAATTAAATTAAGTTGTCGTGAGAGTTGCTCAACTAGAGAATTTCATTAAAGAATTTTCTTGAAAATTTAATTTGGAAAATTTAAGTGATTTTTGAAAAAATTAATTTTGATCAAGTAAAATTAAATTAATCAAATCAATTAAAATTAATATGATATTTTTGGAAGTTAATTTTCAAGTCAGACAATTGGCCCAATGGATAATTGAACTTGAAAATTGGATTTGAGATCGTAAATTGGGACCGGGAGCCCAAAACCGAGACCAAGACCCAAAAACTGGATGAACCAGGCCTGGTATGTGAAACTGGACTGACGGTCCAACCGGTGGCTAAACCGGACCGGTCGGGTCATCATTGACCCGGACTGAACCAGCACGGTTGCCGTAAGGGTGTGACACCTGTATCACCGTACACGCCATATCGGTCGCAAAATGCCAGCCGCCCTGGCCCGAGCGACGATGGTTGGTCATTGGTGGTTGAGTAGTGGAAGAGTTACACTCCTACTAGGACTCTACCAGAAAATTTTATTTCAGACTAATTATTCCAAAAATATTGTTATTTTAATAGTTTAATATTAAATTAAATTTAATACTTATCTTAATAGCATTTTATTAATTTAATATTAAATTTAATTTAATATTTATCTACATTCTATTATTTTAATAAGATTTCATATTAAATTTAATCTAATATTTATCTTGATAAATATTATATTAATTTAATATTAAAGTGATTAAATTTAATCATAGTTTAACTCTCTAAACTCTCTCGATATAAAGAGAGCATTAGGTCATTATTTACACACACTTGAATTCAAGAGAAAGTTGTAGAGAGAAAATTATCTGAAGAGATTATTTTAGAAAACTTTTAGAGATATTTTTCTGATTTACAACTTGACCCAAAAGTTTAGAGAAATTACAAAATTACCCCACTGGTAATTTTTGTGAAAAAAATTCTGATTCGAAGCGAGCCCACACTCGGTAGACGTGAGCTTGAGGATAACGGATTAGACTACTCGGTCGAAGTACTCGTCCTAGACGAATTGAAAAGGTACAATTTTGAGTAAGTGTTTATTACTTTAGATATCACAACTAAGATCTTGTTTTGGAAAAAAAAAATTAAAACTTTGGTTTTTCCCTTTATTTTCCGTTGCATTTTCCAAACCCGTTTTTCCAACAAATTTTGGGTTGCGAGGGCCAACTGTAGTGCGATTGACCAACGATTTCTTACTGTAAACCTCCCTCTATGTGTTTGGGAGTAGGATCTATCGTAAGTCTTTGGCCACATGTGGAAGCAATACCACTATCTTTTTGTAAGTCTCCCCCGTGCATCTGGGAGCAGGGTTAGTTTATTACTTTTCATAAGCCTCCCCCCATGTGTCTAGGAGCATGGCCACTTTACTACTTTCCATAAGCCTCCCCCATACGTCTGGGAGCAGGCTCACTTTCTTAGCTTTCGTAAGCCTCCCCCTTACATCTGGGAGCAGGGTCACTTTATTACTTTCCGTAAGCCTCCTCCCATGCGTCTAGGAACAAGTTCATTTTATTACTTTTCATAAGTCTCCCCCCATGAGTCTGGGAGCAGGACCACTTTATTACTTACCGTAAGCCTCCCATGTGTCTGGGAGTAGAACATTCAGGCCCCTCCGTGAACCTTTTGGGCTCTAAACGAAAATGAGGCATATCATCTTAATGACAATTAAAATTTGGTTAAGAAATATATCTTATAACTTTGAGCATACACATTCAACAATTATTTTCTAGTTCAACAGTTATTTTTCAGAACTAATTATAATACCAATTTCCATAAGCAGTTTTTCAATATTACTTGTCAAAAACTCAGGTTAAAAGTTACATTCACCAATTGGCATTATGCATTTCTTACGTCTAACAGATAGTACAGATTTTTTACATTTTATATTACGCAATGGATAGTATACATTTCTTACGTTTTATGCCACCAATGGATAATATGCTTTTCTTACGTTTCATATTACCACCAAATGGGTCACATCTTTTACATTTTATTGCCAACGAATGGCTTGAACTTCCTCTATTTTACATTTCCAATAATCGCATTTGCGGTATACATACGACACGTCTTGATTGCATAAATCCAGATCCTCTAATTGACAATTGCACCACTCGAGTATAAATTATACTTTTTTGGATTGTCGAGCCAATGTGCATACCACCCACTAAATTAGAAAGTGAAATTTATATGGGTCAACTATGAATAGAAATACCATCCACAAACACATTATTAAAAAGGGTGCACATGAATTTTAATAGACTCACAAGGCATTGTATATTCCTGGATCATTGGGCCTATAATTGTATCCTCCATCTCGTTATTTTATTTGCTACAACTACACCCATAAGGGGTAGCCTATAGATATTCTTAAGGTATGGTCACTTTATAACCTACCTCTCGATTGGGGACTATTGTTATATCCCTACCTCAATTTGGATCCGGTTGGACCTTCCATTTGGCCACCAAAGCCTATTGAGTGGCATAATTGGTAGGATCCATCAATCTCCTATAAAGACTCAAATGTATCAATATTGTAGTGGGACTACTCTCCTCTCTTCTCCTCTCCCCAAAACCTTAGTACTCTGACATTCATCTTGAGTCCTACTTTTCTAGCTCTCAACCCTTGATAACAAGCTGAATTTGTATGTTTAATGCACGCAATTTCATTAATTTTTGCTACTGAGTTTGTAATTTTTGGTTAATTTTAGCAAGTACACAGTTGGAGTATCGAAATTTGAGTTAACAAGCAAATTGGGCTAAATTGGAGCACAAGCAATAAAAGGGGGCCGAATTGAAAATTTTGAGAAATTTATGGCTGATCAGATTTTCTATTTGACTTTGTAAAAGGTAGATTAAGAAAAAAACTAATATAATATCTTATATAAAATTTGATTTTATGTGGTTGATTGTTAGATGAATCAGGCTAAAATTAGCATATGAGATGTATATAAATACCTTGTACGGTGGCTTTGGAAAATAAATTGAAAATTAAATAAAAACCATTTATTTATTTTCTATTTCAAGTGTCTTTTAGCAGTACAAGCATTCTTCCATTCTTTTTCCATTTATTTACTTTGGTTCAATTGCCCTTTAAGTCCCCTCTTTCCTCCACCTATCACCATTACACTTAAACCCATTCTTATATTCCATCAAGCATGATTAGTCTCATGCTCAACTAAATTCCTTTTAGCTTTAGCCCGATTATCATTTCGATAAAAAAATCGTGAGACTTTGGTTCAATTTCAACTCAAAGTGCACGTTGGGTGGGAGTTGTATTGGCGTACAGTTGGTAAATCGAGTCGGTTGCCTACCGTATTCGAGTTTCCGCGAACAAATTGGCGTGTTTAATTGGAAAAAGCTAGTTAGATTCCGTCAAGGGAGATAGTGATAGAATTTAAATGACCCACGCGGTTGAGGCCGTGAATTCGAGTTGGGTTTTTCTAGATCGCAAGGCTATCGGGATCTTAAATTGCGGACGCGTGTTACGTGGTTAGATAATCGGAAAGAGTTGGTTTGCAGGTCGTACCGGAACCAACTACACAAGGAAAAGTTGGCGGTTGTGGCGTCTTTAATCGCTATAACCAACTTATCGTTTGGAAAGGAAAATCTACTTTTAAGGAACGATTCGATTTCAGAGTGTACCGAGACTGAGGCTAGGCATTAGTATATTTGATTCACCGATTTGATTTAATTTCCTTAATTTTATTTTGCAATCATAAATATGTTTTTATTTTATTTTATTTTTGTTTATTTTATTTTTTTTAACAACTAAATTCCCCATTTTTATTAATTTTACAGCTCTGCATGCACAGGTCGTGGGCACGACAGCTGCCTAGACTCAGAAATCTGGTCACGTAAACAGGAAAATTAAGAATCTCAATCCCTGTGGACTCTATACTACTATTTAATTAAGTTAGAACATATGAAGTTATATTTGGTGGTTTCAACGCCCACCAACACTAGAAAGGTGAACCGACCTTCCTCGGCATTGCCCCTATTCTCTCCCTCCACTTCCGTTGTTACCTTGTATCAACAAAAAAGTAAAAAACATGTTTTTAAAGTTTATATGATGTGATAATTTTTTATTGGTTGAATTTTTTTTTAATGAATATAGTGGTTTGAGGTTAAATAGACAATGAAATAGTAGTTTGAGTACCACTTTTGACAAAACAAAAAAAAAAAAGTTAAAAAAGTTAAGTACTAACTTATGAAAAATGATAGAGTTTAACTACAAGTTTAACCCTAAAAATAATTGACTTTAAATTTTCAAATCAAAATCAAACATTAAACTTATTAAAACAGAAGGATAAATAAAATTTCTTTCCATTTAAATAAAAGCATCCCCTCCCTAAATGTATGCTTAATTGTGTAGTGCTCAATCTTCTTCCGAAGAGTTATGCAATCATTAACTAGAATAGATTAAGAATAGTTAATACTATTAAGAGATAATAATGGTGACATCAAATTGGATCTAATTTTCTTAATGCTAGTATCTCTCGCAAGAATCGACCCATCTTGAGCACTATGATGTTAGTGGGAACTAACCACCCATTTGCAAGTGATCTTTGATAATAGCTTTAGCTCCTGTAACCTCAAGATTACCCAAAAAGGAACCATTAATTGACTTTAAATCAATCCAAAGACAATGATTAACATGGGTTTAGAGAGAAAAGCATAAAATTCCATCTTAAAATTGTTCATTCCAATTGGTCTTCTTGCTCACCCAATCTTGGCAGTTGCACCCAAAATCTATACAAATCTCACCTCATTTGACCAATCAATAAACTATGAAGTTCTAAGTTTTGTGTACAATTGTAATTGGGAAAATATTCCCACGGAAAATAATTTTTTTCTTAAAAACCCATTTTTTTATTAATTAAAATCATTTCACGTTATGCTATTTTTTTCTCCATCTGATTTGCACTTAATATCTCTCTTTCGTTTAGGGGTTTGCATAATTTTGTTTTAACCGACTGAATCGAATTATTTCAATTAATCGATCAGCTACATAATGTAATTCGATCGGTGATCAATTAAGAGTTTTTTGAAATTTTGATTAACCGTTACTTCAATTTGAAATTAGATAATTAACCGAATTAATTGATTAATTAAAATTATTAATAACAAAATATTATAGGTCCAATATATTAGATAAGCCCAAAATATAAAAAATTAAAGAATAAGCTTTAAATTAATTTGATTTATAAAAATTATTAAAATGAGCTTAAATAAATAAATAAATAAAAAGTGATCAAACTCAAAACAAAGTCTAAGTGGTGGCTTTTTGACACTAGACCATTTTCTATTTTTCTTTCACTTTTTCGAAATTTTTTTCATTTCATGAATTAAGTCTCAAAATTTTTGAGTTTTAATGTAGTGTTTGTTATAACAATTTAAAATTAATATTGATAATTGATATTGTGTTTATATGTATTTAACATATAAAAATTGAATTTAACTACTCAAAATTATTAACATTTGGATTGGATTAACAATTAAAACTTGAAGAGCCTACTTCCTTCCCAACTCCACCGCACCTCTCTTTCTCTCGTCTCTTGAAAGAGACTCCATTTCTTCTCATTTACTCCCCCACAAAAGAGAAAATAGATATATTTGATTTCTCTTTCTCTCTCTCTTTTGTTCGTGTTCCTAAACCCATTGCAACCTTTAATTCAAAGCCAGGCTTAAAATCATTTCTTCGTGCTTTCTCTTTAAAACCCCTCCAAAATCTTGTACTCTTCAATTTAAATCAACATTCCCATCTGGATTTTCTTCCTTTTTCTCACCCTTTTAGTCTCCTCAAGTATTCTAGTTTTTCGAATACCATAAAAAGTGGGGGCAGAAACTAAGAAAAAGAAGCAAAAATGAGAAAATGGAGTTTGTGGGCAAATCCGTGAAGAAGGAGTTCAAAGGATTTGGTCTTCACTCGGGCACTGTTAAGTCCTTTGATTCCTCATCCGGGTTTTTCGAGATCGTTTACGAGGACGGCGATTCGGAGGAACTCGACTTCCATCAAGTTGCTTCTCTTGTCATGGACGACGGTTCTAACCCAGCCTTTGAGCCGAGATCCGACCCTGAGTTAGAGGTTCTCCGTGAGAAGCCGAGGGTCGGAAGGCCCAGGAAACGACGCCGTGTTGAGAGGAAAGCTCGTGTTTGTCCAGGTAATGCAAAGAAAGAAACCCTAGCGAGTAATGCTAATGTGAGTTTGGATACAAATGCTGATTTAAATGAAGGGCTTTCTGGGAACTTGAAGGATAATAATAGTATTGATGGGAATTTGAGTGGAACTTTAGATGAGAAGGGAATTGGGTCTCTCATGGATTTGAATTTAAATAGTAATGGGGATATTGAAATGAAAAATGGGTTTGACTTGAATTCTTCTGGGTTTGATTTGAATCTTAATGATACCTGTTGTAGTAATAATTATTTAAATGATAATGGAATTTCTTGTTCTGAGGGAGAGAATGTGAAGAAGAGAGGGTGTATTGATTTGAATTTGGATGCGAGTTGCGATGTGGATGATAATATCAATCTTAATTGCAAAACCCAAGGGAAGGAATGCAGTTTTGATTTGAATTTAGGGGCTGATGAGGAGACTGACAAAGATGCTATTGATGGTAACTGTGTATGGCAAATGGAAGTGAGAGAATCTGGCACTTGTGCTGACTTACTTAAAGAAACACTGATAATAGTGCAAAATGATGCAGCGGAGGATGTTTCTAGAAAGGAATTGAAGATTCATTCAGGTTTAGGGTCTGTTGAAGGAATCCTTGAGAAGGGCACCGTTGTGGATCCAAATGTTATCAATGCTGATGATTGTCGTGGAGTTGGATTAGAGGGTGTCCCTGAGTTTGGTACTGCAGTAACTGATGGGTGCCGAGTTGATATTGGAAGTTCATTCAAACAAGCTAGTGGTCCGAGAAAGAGAATAAAGCTTGCGAAGGGCTTGGATTCTTCAACAGAAAGGGTGTTAAGAAGAAGTGCTCGTAGAGTGTCTTCTAGAAATCATGTTTCAAGCACACCACCACCTGCAACAACATGTGATGTTGCCGGTTTGGCAATATCTCCTTCAGTTAGTGCGGTAACAGAGGAGAAGCCAGTTAGGTCAAGTCGTAAAGTGTCTGAAGAGCATGTTGTTCTTCCTCCAAAACTGCGACTGCCACCATCTTCTGAGAATTTGAATTTGGATGGGATTTCCGTACTTGATATTTTTTCTATTTATGCTTTTTTGAGATCATTTAGTACTTTATTGTTTTTAAGTCCCTTTGAGTTGGAGGATTTTGTGGCTGCACTGAAGTGCCAGTCTCCCAGCTCATTATTTGATTGTATTCATGTTTCCATTTTGCAAACTCTGAAAAAGCATTTGGTGTACCTATCTAGTGAAGGTTCTGAGTCTGCTTCTGAATGTTTAAGGTATTTTTATCCTTTCCATTTCTTTTCCCTCTCTTGCCCTTGCCTTTTAAACATTGTTTTTTGTTTGCCAGTTATCAGTGTTCAATATTTCTTGTTGATCTGATAATGTAGGAGTCTTAATTGGGGTTTCTTGGACTCTATTACATGGCCCATTTTCATGGTCGAGTATCTACTCATTCATGGTTCGGGGTTGGATTATGGTTTTGATCTTACTAGTTTGAAACTATTCAGATGTGACTATTATAAACAACCTCCATCTGTTAAGGTTGAAATACTCAGGTGTTTGTGTGATGATATGATTGAGGTGGAAGCTGTAAGGTCTGAGGTTAATAGAAGGTCTTTGGCATCTGAGACTGACATGGATTTTGGTCGAGATATGAACAATGGGATTTGCAAGAAGAGAAAAGCCACTAAGGACGTGTCAGGTGGATCAGGCTTTAGTGAGGAGATAGTTGATGACACTACTGACCGGAATAGCGATGATTGCTGCCTTTGTAAGATGGATGGGAGTTTAATATGCTGTGATGGCTGTCCTGCTGCTTACCATTCTAAGTGTGTAGGTGTTGTGAATGCTCTTTTGCCAGAAGGTGACTGGTACTGCCCTGAATGTGCAATTGAAAGAGAGAAGCCTTGGGTGAAACCTCGTAAATCACTTAGAGGAGCAGAGCTTTTGGGCATTGATCCTCATGGTCGATTATATTATAACAGCTCTGGTTTCTTGTTAGTGTAAGTTTGTTTTACTCAACCTGTAGAAATAGATCATTAGATAAAGATTTCTAGTACTACCTTATTGTTGTTATTGTTGATGAGTCATGAATGCATGTCTATATTTTGAGTAGGAAGTTCTCTCCTGGCTTAATGATGAGAAGAGTGCACAAAATCTCGTCTCTAATTTTTTTTGACCTATCATTTCCCTCCAAATTCTTATTTTATCAGAAACTGTTTAGCAGTTATTAGTAACTATTATTAACTCTATTGTAAGGCAATAACTTGAATGAATTTTTATTTTTATGTTTTTAGGTTGATCCTTCAACTATGGAATCTTCTTGTCATTATCAACATAAGGGTCTAGTTAGTTATGATATGTGATATGGATGCATCACTGACACGGCCTTTAGTAGCCATCCCCAACAATTATGACATTTCATGTTGCCTTGGCATATAGAAGAATCATTTTATTTGACTTGATTATGCTCTCTTTGGGAATTGCTGGTGTAAATATAAAATCTGCTGATTGATGGTTAGCATGCTTCTATATTTTAATCATCATTCTTTATGAATGATATTGTTACACAGTTTTTCACCCAAAATTTTGTTACATATTTCTGTTTGAATTATAATACCACACCTTATATATAATATTTTTCAAAAATATATACATACGCGCACTTATATGCATATATAAATATACTAGAGAGGTTGCTGAAAATAAAAAAGGAAAACCTAGCTTCTTATCCTAGATTATAAACTTTTATGAATCACAAGACCGGAAGAAGGCAACTAGAAGAGTTTGTGACTTATAGCAATATAATTTGTGAACAACAAATGCTAGATTTTACATATGCACATGTCCAAAAAACAGTTACCAGTTAGAGTTTCATGTTGTTCATGATGAAATATATTTCTTTCTAATAAACTAATTTGATGGGGGAGTTTTTTATCGGGTCTTAATAGAATTTGAGATGCTTTGGTCTATTGCTCCAAATGATTTGGTTTCTGCCTCTGTTGTGTCCATTTCTGAATGTGTTGTCATTTAATTTCCCCAATCTTTGTTTATCTCAGACTGCATTGTGTCTTAAGCAGGATCCAATCATTTATTTCCTTCATCTAATAAAATATGGGGACAAAAATTTACTTATGTCAGGGTAAATGACTTGCTGTTTGTTGTTACTTTTGTTGTTACTGATATTGTATTGTTAAACTTGCAGATTAGATTCATTTGATGCTGAATGCCCATCGAATTACTACCATAGAGATGACCTCATCTTTGTACTTGATGTGCTAAAATCTTCATTCCAGTATGGTGATATAATAGAAGCAATTTGCAAGCAGTGGGATGTAGCTGTAGGCTCAAATGATGCTAGTAATAACTTTGATTCTCTGAATTCTGCTTGTTCAGGGACACATAGAAAGGTGAAAATTCCTACTGTTAGCTCATCCCTGCCACTTGTGTCTTCTGCAGGAATATGTGTGATAAGGAACGAGATTGCTGATGGCGGAAAACCTGAAGAGAAGGAAGTTGCTGATATTTCTGGTCATCGTGATATTGAGGTTGCAGAGTCCACTAACATGTTGGATTTGGTGACTGGAACAGAAATCCCGTATATGAGTTCTGAAGGGTCAGCTGAGACAATGCAAATGGGTTCGGTCTTTCTTAACTTTCAGAAACAGGGATCTGTTGAGGTCTCAAACCAATCTGAGATTCCAGGAAAGTGCTCAACTCTTGAAGATAGTTCTTTAATATCTAATGATTTAGATGCCAGGCAAGAAAGCAAGACAAAGTTAGCATCTCAACAATCTCCACGTGTTCTAAATGCAAAAAGAGGTGATGCTTCACAATTGCAGCCTGGGACTGGCTACATAAACCACTATAGTTTTGCCCAAACTGCCTCATTAGTTGTAGAAGAGTTATTGCATAAGCCATCAGAAAAGACTAATGATGATTCCCTCAAATCGCTGGAGGAGATAATTGGAATTCAGATGAAGGTTATTTTGAAGAAATCTAACAGGTTTCATTGGCCGGATATTCATAATCTATACGTAGATGCTCGCAAAGAAAATTGTGGATGGTGCTTCTCCTGCAGATATCCTGTGGATGATACAGACTGCTTGTTTAGAATTACTTCGGGTTGTGTTCCGGAAGTTTCAAAAAGTGAGATGGTGGACCTTCAGTCAAGATGGAATAAAAAGGGCCATGTTATAGATGTCATATATCATATATTTTCCATTGAAAACCGCTTGAGTGGACTTCTTTCGGGTCCATGGCTGAATACGCAATACATGAAGATCTGGCATAAAAGCATTCTCAACGCATCTGGTATTGCATCTGTTAAGCATTTATTGCTAACAGTAAGTATTTTCTGCAAAACTTAGAAGCTTTTTCACTATGGGTTTTAGGGCTTCAACATAGCAGATTATATATGGCTCTAAGATCTAACTGAACCTATAACCCTTCTGTCTTTTATGTTACTGCTAAGTCTAACTTAACCTCTTTCAAACTTCCATGCGCTTGCACACGCATAACGCTGATTGTTGCAAAATGAAAATTTTTTCAGAACTGTTATTTCGTGGAAGCAATGGTTAGGTCAGTTTGTGTTTCTTTTTGGCTTCTGTGGACAGTTTTTTCATTACGATCATTGATATTTTAGCGTTAAATTGGGTTGCCTTAGGTTGGGCTGGACATTTGGGTTTCCACAAACTTTTTCATATCATTATGCGAAAGTAAATATTTATCAGGTTCAAATAATTTTGGAGTTTGGGCTAGGATCAAGTTTGATTCGTCGAATTTTTCTGTGAATTCTTAACTGGTTCACTCAGTGTTTTAGAAGGTTAGATGAGTTAGTTTGGTTATGCTAAGCTTTTACCACCTCAGCTTCTCATTGCTTGCTTAAGCTAGATACTAGTCATCTATCAACTATAATCGCTTCAAGCATATACCTTTGGTCGATGATGTAGGTTATACTACTTGGAGCATATTCTCTATATTTTCTGATATTATTAATCTCATAATGGCTGTACAGTTAGAGGCAAATCTGCATCATCTTGCTCTTTCAACAGACTGGATGAAACATGTGGATTCTGCTGTCATTATGGGTTCAGCTTCTTATGTTGTGATTGCTTCAAGTCGTGGATCTGCAAAGCATGGTATTGCAAGAAAAAGGGGCAGCTGCAATGATAACGAGAGTAACCCTACTTCTAATCCTGCTGTAGGGCCAAGTATTTGTTGGTGGAGAGGTGGTAGGGTTTCTCGTCAGTTGTTCAATTGGAAGGTTTTACCCTGCTCTTTGGTTTCTAAGGCTGCTAGGCAAGGTCTGCACTTTTCCTTTTTTCTTCTATGTTTTCTGGTTGGTATTGTTACTTAAAAAATGAATAATGATTCTGAATTTCTTTAAAGTTGAAATTCTGCAGGTGGAGGCAAAAAGATACCTGGCATACTCTATCCCGAGAATTCTGATTTTGCAAAGAGAAGCAGATCTATTGCATGGCGGGCTGCTGTTGAGTCATCAACTAGTATAGAACAACTCGCTTTCCAGGTATGACTTCTAATTGTCCTCATGTCTTATTTGTAGTAGAGAGTACTGGCTTGAAAAGTGGATGGAATGTTGATGCCAATCATCCTGCTTTGTATGTTGATTGAATTGTAAAGAAATGATAGGCTAACTTCCATCTTGATGCAATTTTACTATTATTTTGTAATTAATGCCAATTAACTCGGTAGTTCTAGGCGCAATATCCTGTGGCTTAATTTCTTTCTTTTTCATTCAAATATTAATTTCTTTCTCACGAGCCCATATGGAAAAAGACTATATATAGCTATATATAAACCCATGATGCTATATGGAAAAAGACTGTATATATCTTTGGAAAATTTCGAATGGGCAATATGTAAATTAAAATTTATTTATAATAATTTAATGCATTTAATGAATTATTAAAACTTTCCCATTAAAAGAAAAGAAGTGTTCATTTCCTTGTTTTATTTTATTTAAAAAAAAATCTTGTTTAAAATCTTTGATAGGGAAAAATGGTTTGAAGATAGAATTTTGGTAGAAGGGGATTTCTCGGGCTTCTTTGTCGGTTTTCTTGGGGAATTTTGGTAAAAGAGGGGAACTTCGGGTCTTTGTTTTTGTTAACAGTTGCTGCATTTAACTTTTAATTGGAGCTATATGATGATTTTTGGTTGTTTTGGGAGGAAGAGAATGGTGGTTGATGTTCCATTTTAGATGTATATTAGAGAGCAAAAGCTTCAAGTGAAGAGGGAAAGAACAAAAATGATGTGTTTACTGGCAGTGTTTTCTGCAAAGATGAGATGCAGTAGACGGAGGAATCAGGATTTGGGGCTTTTGAGAGGTGAACATAAGGAGAATGTTGGCTGGATTGAAGAGAGAAATAGCCCCAAAGGCAATTTTGTAAAGAATTTGCCTTGTTACTTTCCCATATGTGAGAATAAAATTCCTATAATTCGTGATAATGCGAAACCCATGGGAAAGTTAAATTTCAAGGAATATACCTCACCAAATTTGGGTGCCTGCTTCGCTGCAATTAGAATCTGAAAAGTTACACATAACTGGAATTAACTGGCAGGGAAAGGTCTGGTTATTCGAGAAATTTTTAGTTTTTCCTTGGGGTCCAATAGGATCCAACTTTAGATGTTGTCTTGGTGTGAAATACCTTATATTTGCTGATTTTTAACCAAAAATACCGGATTAGGCTTGATTTTTTGAAATTTACCGGAATAAGCTGGTTTTGGAGAGTGTGAAAACGCGTCCAGCTGGACATGCTTTCCTGCTTAGTCAGCAAAGCGCGTCCAGCTTGAAGCGTTTTCCCTATTTTCTCTCACTGACCGGTTTAGGGTTTTTGTTTAGGTTTTTTTTAGATTTTTTAATTTTTAACATTTTTTTATATTCTTTAGGATTTTTTTATAATTTTTATATTTGTTAAAAAATTATAAATTTTGGATTTTTATAAATATTTTGAATTTTAAAAATTATTTTGAAATTTTAAAAATTACCTGTGTAATTTTTTTTAATTTTTGTTGAGAGACCAATTTGTTCATTTTCAAAATTGACAAGGGCCAAAAGGGTATTTACACTAATCTGTTATTCGAATTGTAAAATTCAACTTGATTAGAACTCGAAACTTGAATTACTTATTCGAGTTAACTCGAATAATTCGAAACTCTTTTTATTTTTTGAATCAAATTGAGTTTTGCTCACCCCTAAAGGAAGTAAAAACATGCATATATCTGAAAATATTATCCTGGGAATCCCGGGATATCTGACAAATTCCGGGGTGAGGGGCAATTTTGGAGGGGGTTGACAATGGGAGAGTTTGGGACCTAGAATTTCGTCCAGCTTGACGTGCTTTGCTGACTCAGCAGAAAAGCGCGTCCAGCTGGAAGCGTTTTTATGCAAAATCCGCTGAAAACGCATCCAGCTTTTTCACACTCTCTCCAAAATCGGCCTAATCCGGTAATTTTGGTTAAAAATCAGCATACATGGCTAATTCACCCGTTGTCTTGTGTATTTCCACCTTATCTTGGACATGCTAGATATGCGTGCAAAGCAAATGCTATTTAGTTCTAGTATCTGTGTATTGTTTTTATTTGATTTTTGTTAACTGCGGTTCCATCATTAAGCCATATGTCTCAAATGGACGCAAGGCAGTTTATAATAGTTTACAATTGACCCTACAAGATGCAGTTTATAATATGTTCAAAGTACTCATGAACTGGTGAATCTTTTGAATGCTGGCTTATTTTTCATATGTTCTATTTTCAGGTAAGAGAACTTGGTTCAAACATTAGGTGGGATGACGTTGAAAACACACATGCTCTCCCTACCTTACCTAAAGACTTTAAGAAATCAATTAGACTATTCAAGAAATGTGTTGTGCGCCGAAAATCCATAGAGACAGATGTGGTGAAGTATCTTCTTGATTTTGGGAAGAGGAGAATCATCCCTGAAATTGTCAAAAGATATGGGACTGTTGTTGAAGAATCTTCAAGTGAAAGAAAGAAATATTGGTTGAATGAATCTTATGTGCCTTTGCATCTTGTGAAAAGTTTTGAAGAGAGGAGAATTGCCCGGAATTCTAATAAGATGGTTTCTGATAAAACTTCTGAGATCAGTAGGATGGCAAAGAAGTCATCAAAGAAAAAGGGGTTCTCCTATCTCTTCTCTAAAGCTGAAAGGGCCGAGTATTATCAGTGTGGGCACTGTAACAAAGATGTCCTCATCAGGTAGAAACAATCATTCTATTACTTTTTGAGTGATCTGTTATTTCTAATAGTTTTTAGTTCCATGGTATTGGAAGAATTAACAGAATTGTTATTTCTAAGAATTCCTATCATTTGAGATGTCAGTACTTTATTTTCAAAATTTGCTAATAACTAAGACTGAAAATAGAAAGGAACTTAAAAACTAGGTTGTGCCAGTTTTTAGAGCATAATAACAGAATTGACTTTTTGAAATTTTTTCCCTTGGTGGTGATAAATCTTATACAAGATAATAACAAACTCTTATTTAAGCACTAATAAGAGAAGTGGCTAGCAAAGAGAAGTGATAAACCCTTCACGGAGAAGTGATTGAAAACTTTAAAGTTAAGTGATGAAGTTTTTTTATGAACTAGAGACTAGTTTTTGGTTTAAATAGATGTTCAAGCATACGCATTTTCGTAGTTAATGGCCTTATACTTAATGGGTCGTTGTTCCTCAACTATTTCATTTAATTAACTATGTTTATTGTTTTTGTTTTGTTTTCTTTTTTTATTATCAAATTGGCAGGGAAGCTGTCAGCTGTCAGTATTGTAAGGGTAAGTGGTGCTCTTCTATATTAAAGCGTATTCGATTTGTTTTTGTTTTTACAAAGTGATGCTCTGCTTGCTTGATGGTATTGCTTTAATGAGCTTCTAACTCCACCGGTGCATTTCTTTACATATATTTCACATTTCTAATTAGGTTGATATAATTTCAGGGTTTTTTCATAAGAGGCATGTTAGAAAGTCTGCTGGTGCTATCATTGCTAACTGCGCGTATACATGTCATCGCTGCTTAGGTGACAAGTCAAATGTCAATGTTAAAAAAGGGGGAAATATCATGAAAAGTAAGGGCGACACAAAGGGGCAGAAGACAATCACAAAAACTGCAAGGAAATTGCCACAAAAAGGTAATAGGGCCAATGAAAAATCACTGGCAGTTCGAATGTCACTGCGTTCACGGAAGGATAAAAAGGGTGCTGCTGCTGTGCCACTGCGCCGATCACCTAGGAAAATAAAATACATTTCTTTGCAAAAGAAAAAGCCTGGTAGGTGCAAGAAAGGCAAAAAGAAGTCAAAGAAGGAAGCAACTAAGAAGATAAAGGAAATTACTTGGCAGAGGAAGAGGACAAGGGCTTACCATAGTTACTGGCTTAATGGTCTTCAGTTGTCTAGTAAGCCAAATGATGAGCGGGTGATGCAATTTCAAAGAAAAATGGTTTTTGATCCTTCCGAGCATAAGATTGTCTCCCCTGATCCACCCAGATGTTTTCTTTGTTGTGAATCAGGATATGCATCTAATTCAAACTATATTGCATGTGAAATTTGTGAAGGTAATTAATTTTCAGCATTTTTATATCAGTTCACTGTAGGCGACTGCCTATTATTATAGACATCGACTACTGATGCTTGAAAAATTTTCATCCTTTATACTTTTTCATAATATTCCTGTCAATTAATTTATGCAGAATGGTTTCATGGAGATGCTTATGGGCTTAATTCAGAGAACAAAAGCAAGATTATTGGATTTAGGTGTCATGTCTGCCGTAAGACAATCCCTCCTGTCTGTCCGAATATGATGGCCACAAGAGTTGATGAAATCTCTATTGGCTGAGTTGCACAATGGTGTTAGTACTTGGGACTGAATCTTCTGAAGAACATGGCGCCCTCTCCCTATGTCATGTTAATTAAAAAACAGTCTCCCAAGTGAAACTCGTCAAGGTTCATTGGCAAACGGGTGCTTGCATAAGGAGTAATTATTTACCAATTTGGTTACAAGTCAGAGTCCCATCATGGATTATAAATTGGGACTACTTGATGAGAATCAGAGTATAGATGCATGACAAATTTTAACATTGATTTGAAACCATATACACTAACATTAACATCTGATGAGAAAGTTAGGTTTGCAAGATAGTAGAACCAATACAGGACATGATGCTCCTGCAATTGTGGCGGATGAGGCAAAGTGGCATTCCCGTGGTGGTCTGCAGTATTTGATCGAAGGATACCTTAGATCATGACAGGTACCTGGATGTTCTGGAGATCACCAAACCAGTTGGAAGTCAGGTTGCAGATGGAGCTTCTCCTGAGTTTCATCCAGATAAGTTAGCATATCTGTTGAATTGTTAGATGATGGGGCAAAAACAACCAGGGTAGATTTACAGTCTAACATTTAATTGGTGTAACAAGACCTGGATTAAGTGGTAGGGCCTTGGATTTGTTTGTAGGACTAGAGTTACATGTAAATTTTCTGATGTAGAAATCATGGAATACTTTTAAACGGCGCATAGGAATGATTCATTTCCAAACAGAAAAGTTAAAAGTTTATTAAAGTGGTGATCCATAGAAAGATAGGTATCAAACATGTTTTCTTGTTTTCATTATTAAAAACAAATTTTTATTTTAATCTATCAAATGCATTTTTCAATTTTCAAAAAAAAAAAAAAAACCTGGATAAAACATTTGCAGCGAAAAGAAAAAGGAAGGGGGAGAGCGGGTCTACTTGGCGCAATCCTCTTTTCGGATTAAACCATTCCGAATTTGGCACCATTGATGAGGATAGGAATGGTGACACCCACATTTCAGAAAAACCTTTTTTTTTTTTTTTTGAAGAGTTTGATAAAAATAAAAAACTCCACTTTGTCATAGGCCTTTTTGCTAAATCAAGTTTCATTGCAAAGGCTTCTTTTTTGTCTCTTTTCTTTTTAAAGAATTAAGCATAGGTAAAATATGCCGATTTTTTTTATTTGACATTTTAGGCCGTTATTTTTTTAAATTATAGGTTATTTTTGGAGAAAGAACTTGATGCGTTTTCCTGCCATCTATATAGAAAGTATGCCTAGTTGGACGCGTTTTCCACCAATGATCATTTAATTAAATGTTAGCAACATTAAAAAAATTTTAAGGGCCCAACGATATTTATATTTCTATGAATACCAGATCATTTTTCATTCTTTTCACTCAAATCTAATTCTTTCAATTCTTTTTAAACTCTCAACTCTCAATTTTCTCAAGTTTTGTTCTAAATTTTTTGATATGCTTGTTTAAAAATATTATAGTTTTATTTAATTATTTTGTATATTATTCATTTCGATTAAATTTTCACGAATGACAATCTTTTTAATTCGTTTCGAAGACAAGTACATTTTCACCGCTCAAGCAACAATGGTGGAAAGTGCGCCCAGCTAGGCGTGCTTTCTTGCTACGTCAGCAGAGAAGTTCGCCCAGCTGGACGAGTTTTCACTAACATTTTGATAAAGCCTAAAAAAAAGTACCTAACCTCGACAATTTTTTGGTAGATTTGAAGCACGTTTTGAAGATATTCGATGAAAAACGCTGGTCCTGCAACGCGTATTTGACTGTGAGATTTTTTCCTCTACAATACAATCTCACCCTTCTCTCGCGCCTATAAAAGGGGGCTCCCTCTCTGTACTCTACAATCCCCAAAACATCATCTCTCTCACCCTCTATCCCTCCATTTTATAATATTCCTCTCTCCGTTTTCTTCCCAGCTTCAGTGTTAAAAATTTCCGTCGCTAATATAATTTTCGATTCAAGGTAGTCTTGAGTCGGTGATGCAAGATTGCGCTCCGAGATGCACACATTTTATATATCCTGCCAAGATGGGACCATTACCTCTGAAACCTATCTTGTGGATGTCTGGTTTCGGGATACTTTGCTTTTGTACGATCACGGGTGGAAGTCTATGTAGAGGTCTAAATCGAATATCGTTATGTGGTCATGGATCGGAGTATAATGGGGGAGCCAGTTGATGGTCGTTACACGGCCACGAGCTCAAACTTTTCGGATATTCGGAAATGTTGCCTTACAAATACCATACATAAGTTTGAGGGTATAATCATAAGAAAAAACTGTGGGTTTCCCACTATAATCGGTGTAATTCTTTTCTTCATTTCCACGTAGTTGGTATCTTTAACCTTCCTTCTTATCTGAAGGCCGACATCATCGTGGACGCAAGAGGTCTCTCCGGCGGGCAGCTGCTTTGTTGTTGGAGTAAAGCTGATGCTCCTTTCGGGACGAAAATGATTACCGTTATTAAACAACACATTAATAACTACAACGGCTGTCGCACCGACCCGAGTTTGACCTCTACTCCGACGAAACATCCGTTCTCCACCTAAGAGCCCTCTTGTGTCTACTTCGGTGTCAGCTTTCGAATAAGAATGAAAGGTCAAATATACTGGCTGTCTAGAAATAGAGAAAAAAAATTACTTTGATTTCACTGGAAAGACTTTCGTCTTTCGGTATGATTATGACATCAATCTTATGTACAATATATATAAGGCATCATTTGCGGGCATTCAATAAGCTTGAACTCGTGATCGCATAACGACCGTCAACTGGCCCCCGATTATACTCGAACTCGTAATCGCATCACGGCCGCCGATTGGGACCTCCACTTAGACTTCGATCTGTGACCATATCAAGCACTGCCACCTCGAAACCCGACTTCCATAAGGATGAGTTTTTGAGATAATGATTCTATCCCAGGATGACATATGAAATGTATGTGTTATGAGCCGTGTTATCACATCCCCGGCCCCTCAAATCTACCTATAAACTTTCGCAGTTTCACTCTTAAAACCCTAACCCTAAAAAAATATTAAGAGAGAGTGAAATTGTGCCGAGGAAACCACCTATTTCCCCAAATTTAAAAAAAAAACAATCTAAAAGACTAAATAAAAATAATCGACATCTATACCTTATTTAGCCTTGAACTTATGATATGCAATAATAATATTATCCTGTATTTCTATAAAGGTTGATCGGGACAAATGGATAATGTCCCTTAACAATAGTTTCATTCCAACCTTAAAATAATCTTATAACTAAAATTGCACAGTCCAGAAGGGGAAAAATGAGCAACTTCATCCCACCCCTTATTAAAAAAATGTTAGTGTCATTTATGCCCTTTGGTAATTTTCCATTAGTAAAGAAGACCTTTACCAAATTGAAAACATCTTCCAATATTTATGATAAAAAATAAAAATATCAAAATGATTTTTTAAATTTTATTTTTCATGCTTATATTATAGAAAAACAATTTTTTTCTTGTTTACAATTGTTGTTAAGAAAATTCTAAAAGATTCTTTTAACTATAACTTAGGAATCAAATTAGCTATTAACCCTTTGAATTAACTATTCATTTTTATGAGATTAGATATGATTTTTATTTTCCATTATTTGAAAATTAAAGAATGCTTTTGATAGACAAAAATAAAAATTTGTTTTTAATAATGAAAATAAGAAAACATCTTTGATACCTATTTTTTCTACAATATAAAAATGAAAAATGTATTTATATAAATTCAAATCATGGTATCAAATTTAATATTTTAAAAATTGTTAAAAAGAATTATCATTACTTTTATATATTATAGCATTTATATAGGTTTAAATCATGTAAATTTATTTAAAGTTAAAAATCCCTCAATTTTCTTCATTTTCAATTTTACAGAACTTTTGAAGTAAAAACAATGAAAACAATTTTTTTTTTCTAATGTTCATTTTATTTTTCATAATTTTATTTTAAAGTTTCCACTAAACATGTTTTTTTTTCTTAAAATATTTTTTATTTTCCAAAAAAAAAAAAAAAAATCAAAGACAACCTCTATTGCATATAACCAAAAAGAGCCTTAATCGATTTAATCAATAACTTTAACTAAGAACTTCCTTTAAATTAGATTACCAAAGATTTTTTAAATAAAAAATTTACTCTTGTATGGAAGGCTAAATAGTCGTATAAAAATACTGAATTTGATATTGCAAGGTTTCTGATTATTAATATGAAGTCAGCATTGTTTCAATGGAAGTAGAATAAATTAAGCAAAGCAATGGTTGCATCGACCACTGCTTTTGCTTATGACTCAGGCTCACATAAACTTTCACTTTTCTATTTGGAAATGAATCAATCCTATGTGCCGTTTAAAAATATTCCATGATTTCTACATCAGAAAATTTACATGTAACTCTAGTCCTACAAACAAATCCAAGGCCCTACCACTTAATCCAGGTCTTGTTACACCAATTAAATGTTAGACTGTAAACCTACCCTAAGTTGTTTTTGCCCTATCATCTAACAATTCAACAGATATGCTAACTTATCTGGATGAAACTCAGAAAAAGCTCCATCTGCGACCCGACTTTCAACTGGTTTTGCGAACTCCAGAACATCCAGGTAGCTGTCATGATCTAAGGTATCCTTCAATCGAATACTGCAGAACATCACGGGAATGCCACTTTGCCTCATCCGCCACAATTGCAGGAGCATCATGTCCTGTATTGGTTCTACTATCTTGCAAACCTAACTTTCTCATCAGATGTTAATGTTAGTGTATATGGTTTCAAATCAATGTTAAAATTTGTCATGCATCTATACTCTGATTCTCATCAAGTAGTCCCAATTTATAATCCATGATGGGACTCTGACTTGTAACCAAATTGGCAAATAATTACTCCTTATGCAAGCACCCGTTTGCCAATGAACCTTGACGAGTTTCACTTGGGAGACTGTTTTTTAATTAACATGACATAGGGAGAGGGCGCCATGTTCTTCAGAGGATTCAGTCCCAAGTACTAACACCATTTTGCAACTCAGCCAATAGAGATTTCATCAACTCTTGTGGCCACCATATTCGGACAGACAGGAGGGATCGTCTTACGGCAGACATGACACCTAAATCCAATAATCTTGCTTTTGTTCCCTGAATTAAGCCCATAAGCATCTCCATGAAACCATTCTGCATAAATTAATTGAAAGGAATATTATGAAAAAGTATAAAGGAGGAAATTTTTTCAAGCATCAGTAGTTGATGTCTAAAATAATAGGCAGTCGCCTACAGTAAACTGATATAAAAATGCTGAAAACTAATTACCTCCACATATTTCACATGCAATATAGTTTGAATTAGATGCATATCCTGATTCACAACAGAGAAAACATCTGGGTGGATCAGGGGAGACAATCTTATGCTCGGAAGGATCAAAAACCATTTTTCTTTGAAATTGCATCACCCGCTCATCATTTGGCTTACTAGAAAACCGAAGACCATTAAGCCAGAAACTATGGTAAGCCCTTGTCCTCTTCCTCTGCCAAGTAATTTCCTTTATCTTCTTAGTTGCTTTCTTCTTTGATTTCATTTTGCCTTTCTTGCACCTACCAGGCTTTTTCTTTTGCAAAGAAATGTATTTTATTTTCCTAGGTGATCGGCGCAGTGGCACAGCAGCAGCACCCTTTTTATCCTTCCGTGAACGCAGTGACATTCGAACTGCCAGTGATTTTTCATTGGCCCTATTACATTTTTGTGGCAGTTTCCTTGCACGTTTTGTGATTGTCCTCTGCCCATTTGTGTCATCCTTCCATTTCATGATATTTCCCCCTTTTTTAACATTGACATTCGACTTGCCACCTAAGCAGCGATGACATGTATACGCGCACTTAGCAATGATAGCTCCAGCAGATTTTCTAACATGCCTCTTATGAAAAAACCCTGAAATTATATCAACCTAATCAGAAATGTGAAATATATGTAAAAAAAAGCACCTGTGAAGTTAGATGCTCATTAAAGCAATACCATCAAGCACGCAGAGCGTCACTTTGTTAAAACAAAAACAAGTCGAATACACTTTAATATAGAAGAGCACCACTTACCCTTACAATACTGACAGCAGATAGCTTCCCTGCCAATTTGATAAAAAAAGGAAAAAGAAAAACAATAAACATAGTTAATTAAATGAAATAGTTGAGGAACAACGACCCATTAAGTATAAGGCCATTAACTATGAAAATGCGTATGCTTGAACATCTATTTAAACCAAAAACTAGTCTCTAGTTCATAAAAAAACTTCATCACTTAACTTTAAAGTTTTCAATCACTTCTCCGTGAAGGGTTTATCACTTCTCTTTGCTAGCCACTTCTCTTATTAGTGCTTAAATAAGAGTTGGGTAGACTAAATAGATCAATTATCCATCCTAAATATAGTCAGTGTTATTATCTTGTAAACGAATAAGACTTATCAACACCAAGGGAAAAAATGTCAAAAAGTCAATTCTGTTATTATGCTCTAAAAACTGGCACAACCTAGTTTTTAAGTTCCTTTCTATTTTCAGTCTTAGTTATTAGCAAATTCTGAAAACAAAGTACTGACATCTCAAATGATAGGAAATCTTAGAAATAACAATTCTGTTAATACTTTCTTCCAATACCATGGAACTAAAAACTATTAGAAATGACAGAGCACTCAAAAAGTAATAGAATGATTGTTTCTACCTGATGAGGACATCTTTGTTACAGTGCCCACACTGATAATACTCGGTCCTTTCAGCTTTAGAGAAGAGATAGGAGAACCCCTTTTTCTTTGATGACTCCTTTGCCATCCTACTGATCTCAGAAGTTCTATCAGAAACCATCTTATTAGAATTCCGGGCAATTCTCCTCTCTTCAAAACTTTTCACAAGATGCAAAGGCACATAAGATTCATTCAACCAATATTTCTTTCTTTCACTTGAAGATTCTTCAACAACAGTCCCATATCTTTTGACAATTTCAGGGATGATTCTCCTCTTCCCAAAATCAAGAAGATACTTTACCACATCTGTCTCTATGGATTTTCGGCGCACAACACATTTCTTGAAGAGTCTAATTGATTTCTTAAAGTCCTTAGGTAAGGTAGGGAGAGGATGTGTGTTTTCAGCGTCATTCCACCTAATGTTTGAATCAAGTTCTCTTACCTGAAAATAGAACATATGAAAAATAAGCCAGCATTCAATAGAGTGACTGGTTCATGAGTACTTTGAACATATTATAAACTGCATCTTGTAGGGTCAATTGTAAAATATTATAAACTGCCTTGCGTCCACTTCAGACATATGGCTTAATGATGTAACCGTAGTTAACAAAAGTCAAATAAAGAAACAATACACAGATACTAGAACTAAATAGCATTTGCTTTGCACGCATATCTAGCATGTGCAAGATAAGCTGGAAATACACAAGACATCTAGAGTTGGATCCTATTGGAGCCCAGGGCAAAAACTAGAAATTTCTAACCTTTCCCTGCCAGTTAATTTCAGTTTTGTGTCCAACTTTTCAGATTTTAATTGCAGCGAAGCAGGCACCCACATTTGGTGAGGTTTATTCCTTGGAATGTAGCTTTCCCATGGGTATCACATTATCACGAATTATAGGAATTTTATTGTCATATATGGAAACGTATGAAGGCAAATTCTGTACAAAATTGCCTTTGGGGCTATTTCTCTCTTCAACCCAGCCACATTCTCCTTACTTTCACCTCTCAAAAGCCCCAAATCCCGATTCCTCCATCTACTGCATGTCATCTTTGCAGAAAACACTGCCAGTAAACACATCATTTTTGTTCTTTAGTCTTTACCTCTTCACTTGAAGCTTTTGCTTTCTGTAATATACATCTAAAATGGAACATCAACCACCATTCTCTTCCTCCCAAAACAACCAAAAATCATCATACAGCTCCAATAAAAGTTAAATACAGCAACTGTTAACAAAAACAAAGACCCGAAGTTCCCCTCTTTTACCAAAATTCCCCAAGAAAACCGACAAAGAAGCCCGAGAAATTCCCCTTCTACCAAAATTCTATCTTCAAACCATTTTTCCCCTATCAAAGCTTTTAATCAAGTAAGAATTTTTTTTAAAAATAAAATAAAACAAGGAAACAAACACTTCTTTTCTTTTAACAGGAAAGTTTTAATAATTCATTATATGCATTAAATTATTATAAATCAATTTTAATTTACATAATGCCCATTCGAAATTTTCCACAGTTATATAGTCTTTTCCCATATAGAATCATGGGTTTATATATAGCTATATATAGTCTTTTTCCATATGGCCTCGTGAGAAAGAAATCAATATTTGAATGAAAAAGAAAGAAATTAAGCCACAGGATATTGTGCCTAGAATTACTGCAGTTAATTGGCATTAATTGCAAAATAATAGTAAAACTGCATGAAGATGGAAGTTAGCCTATCATTTCTTTACAATTCAATCAACATAAACAGCGGGAAGATTGGCATCAACATTCCATCCACTTTTCAAGCTAGTACTCTTTATTACAAAAAGACATGAGAGCAATTAGGAGTCATACCTGGAAAGCGAGTTGTGCTATACTAGTTGATGACTCAACAGCAGCTCGCCATGCAATAGATCTGCTTCTCTTTGCAAAATCTGAACTCTCGGGATAGAATATGCCAGGTATCTTTTTGCCTCCACCTGCAGAATTTCAACTTTAAAGAAATTCAGAATCATTATTCATTTTTTAAGTAACAATACCAACCAGAAAACATAGAAGAAAAAAGGAAAAGTGCAGACCTTGCCTAGCAGCCTTAGAAACCAAAGAGCAGGGTAAAACCTTCCAATTGAACAACTGACGAGAAACCCTACCACCTCTCCACCAACAAATACTTGGCCCTACAGAAGGATTAGAAGTAGGGTTACTCTCGTTATCATTGCAGCTGCCCCTTTTTCTTGCAATACCATGCTTTGCAGATCCACGACTTGAAGCAATCACAACATGAGAGGCTGAACCCATAATGACAGCAGAATCCACATGTTTCATCCAGTCAGTTGAAAGAGCAAGATGATGCAGATTTGCCTCTAACTGTACAGCCATTGTGAAATTAATAATATCAGAAAATATAGAGAATATGGTCCAAGTAGTATAACCTACATCATTGACCAAAGGTATATGCTTGAAGCGATTATAGTTGATAGATGACTAGTATCTAGCTTAAGCAAGCAATGAGAAGCTGAGGTGGTAAAAGCTTAGCATAACCAAACTAACTCATCTAACCTTCTAAAACACTGAGTGAACCAGATAAGAAGTCACTGAAAAATTCGACAAATCAAACTTGATCCTAGCCCAAACTCCAAAATTATTTGAACCTGATAAATATTTACTTTCGCATAATGATATGAAAAAGTTTGTGGAAACCCAAATGTCCAGCCCAACCTAAGGCAACCCAATTTAACGCTAAAATATCAATGATCTTAATGAAAAAACTGTCCACAGAAGCCAAAAAGAAACACAAACTGACCTAACCATTGCTTCCACGAAATAACAGTTCTGAAAAAATTTTCATTTTGCAACAATCAGCGTTATGCGTGTGCAAGCGCATGGAAGTTTGAAAGAGGTTAAGTTAGACTTAGCAGTAACATAAAAGACAGAAGGGTTATAGGTTCAGTTAGATCTTAGAGCCATATATAATCTACTATGTTGAAGCCCTAAAAACCATAGTGAAAAAGCTTCTAAGTTTTGCAGAAAATACTTACCGTTAGCAATAAATGCTTAACAGATGCAATACCAGATGCGTTGAGAATGCTTTTATGCCAAATCTTCATGTATTGCGGATTCAGCCATGGACCCGAAAGAAGTCCACTCAAGCGGTTTTCAATGGAAAATATATGATATATGACATCTATAACATGGCCCTTTTTATTCCATCTTGACTGAAGGTCCACCATCTCACTTTTTGAAACTTCCGGAACACAACCCGAAGTAATTCTAAACAAGCAGTCTGTATCATCCACAGGATATCTGCAGGAGAAGCACCATCCACAATTTTCTTTGCGAGCATCTACGTATAGATTATGAATATCCGGCCAATGAAACCTGTTAGATTTCTTCAAAATAACCTTCATCTGAATTCCAATTATCTCCTCCAGCGATTTGAGGGAATCATCATTAGTCTTTTCTGATGGCTTATGCAATAACTCTTCTACAACTAATGAGGCAGTTTGGGCAAAACTATAGTGATTTATGTAGCCAGTCCCAGGCTGCAATTGTGAAGCATCACCTCTTTTTGCATTTAGAACACGTGGAGTTTGTTGAGATGCTAACTTTGTCTCGCTTTCTTGCCTAGCATCTAAATCATTAGTTATTAAAGAACTATCTTCAAGAGTTGAGCACTTTCCTGGAATCTCAGATTGGTTTGAGACCTCAACAGATCCCTGTTTCTGAAAGTTAAGAAAGACCGAACCCATTTGCATTGTCTCAGCTGACCCTTCAGAACTCATATACGGGATTTCTGTTCCAGTCACCAAATCCAACATGTTAGTGGACTCTGCAACCTCAATATCGCGATGACCAGAAATTTCAGCAACTTCCTTCTCTTCAGGTTTTCCGCCATCAGCAGTCTCGTTCCTTATCACACATATTTCTGCAGAAGACACAAGTGGCAGGGATGAGCTAACAGTAGGAATTTTCACCTTTCTATGTGTCCCTGAACAAGCAGAATTCAGAGAATCAAAGTTATTACTAGCACCATTTGAGCCTACAGCTACATCCCACTGCTTGCAAATTGCTTCTATTATATCACCATACTGGAATGAAGATTTTAGCACATCAAGTACAAAGATGAGGTCATCTCTATGGTAGTAATTCGATGGGCATTCAGCATCAAATGAATCTAATCTGCAAGTTTAACAATACAATATCAGTAACAACAAAAGTAACAACAAACAGCAAGTCATTTACCCTGACATAAGTAAATTTTTGTCCCCATATTTTATTAGATGAAGGAAATAAATGATTGGATCCTGCTTAAGACACAATGGAATCTGAGATAAACAAAGATTGGGGAAAATAAATGCCAACACATTCAGAAATGGACACAAACAGAGGCAGAAACCAAATCTCGAATTCTATTAAGACCCGATAAAAAAACTCCCCCGTCAAATTAGTTTATTAGAAAGAAATCTATTTCATCATGAACAACATGAAACTCTAACCAGTAACTGTTTTCTGGACATGTGCATATGAATATAAAATCTAGCATTTGTTATTCACAAATTATTTTACTGCAAGTCACAAACTCTTCTAGTTGCCTTCTTCCAGTTTTGTGATTCATAAAAGTTTAAAATTTAGAATAAGACACTAGGTTTTCTTTTTTATTTTCAGCAACCTCTGTTATATGTATATATGTGCATTTATGTGTGTGTATGCATATATTTAATAAAAAAATTACATATAAGGTGTGGTATTATAATTCAAACAGAAATATGTAACAAAAATTTGGGTGAAAAACTGTGTAACAATATCATCCATAAAGAATGATGAAAAAATACAGAAGCATGCTAACGATCAATCAGCAGATTTTATATTGACACCAGTAATTCCCAAAAAGATCATAACCACGTCAAATAAATGATTCTTCCATATGTCAAGGCAACATGAAATGTCATAATTGTTGAGGATGGCTGCTACAGGCCGTGTCAGTGATGCCTCCATATCACATATCATAACTAACTAAACCCTTATGTTGATAATGACAAGAAGATTCCATGGTTGAAGGATTAACTTAAAAGAATAAAAAAAAAACCCATTCAAGTTATTGCCTTACAATAGAGTTAATAATAGTTACTAATAACTGCTAAACAATTTCTGATAAAATAAGAATTTGGAGGGAAATGATAGGTCAAAAAAAATGAGAGACGAGAGATTTTGTGCACTCTTCATCATTAAGCCAGGAGAGAACTTCCTACTCAAAATATAGACATGCATTCATGATTCATCAACAATAACAACAATAAAGCAGTACTAGAGATCATTATCTAATAATCTATTTCTACAGGTTGAGTAAAACAAACTTACACTAACAAGTAACCAGAGCTGTTATAATATAACCGACCATGAGGATCAATGCCCAAAAGCTCTGCTCCTCTAAGTGATTTACGAGGTTTCACCCAAGGCTTCTCTCTTTCAATTGCACATTCAGGGCAGTACCAGTCACCTTCTGGCAAAAGAGCATTCACAACACCTACACACTTAGAATGGTAAGCAGCAGGACAGCCATCACAGCATATTAAACTCCCATCCATCTTACAAAGGCAGCAATCATCGCTATTCCGGTCAGTAGTGTCATCAACTATCTCCTCACTAAAGCCAGATCCACCTGACACGTCCTTAGTAGCTTTTCTCTTCTTGCAAATCCCATTGTTCATATCTCGACCAAAATCCATGTCAGTCTCAGATGCCAAAGACCTTCTATTAACCTCAGATCTTACAGCTTCCACCTCAATCATATCATCACACAAACACCTGAGTATTTCAACCTTAACAGATGCAGGTTGTTTATAATAGTCACATCTGAATAGTTTCAAACTATTAAGATCAAAACCATAATCCAACCCCGAACCATGAATGAGTAGATACTCGACCATGAAAATGGGCCATGTAATAGAGTCCAAGAAACCCCAATTAAGACTCCTACATTATCAGATCAACAAGAAATATTGAACACTGATAACTGGCAAACAAAAAACAATATTTAAAAGGCAAGGGCAAGAAAAGAAAAGAAATGGAAAGAATAAAAATACCTTAAGCATTCAGAAGCAGACTCAGAACCTTCACTGGATAGGTACACCAAATGCTTTTTCAGAGTTTGCAAAATGGAAACATGAATACAATCAAATAATGAGCTGGGAGACTGGCACTTCAGTGCAGCCACAAAATCCTCCAACTCAAAGGGACTTAAAAATAATAAAGTACTAAATGACCTCAAACAAGCATAAATAGAAAAAATATCAAGTACAGAAATTCCATCCAAATTCAAATTCTCAGAAGATGGTGGCAGTTGCAGTTTTGGAGGAAGGACAACAGGCTCTTCAGACACTTTACGACTTGACCTAACCGGCTTCTCCTCTGTTACTGCACTAACTGAAGGGGATGTTGCCAAACTGGCAACATCACATGTTGTTGCAGGTGGTGGTGTGCTTGAAACATGATTTCTAGAAGACACTCTACGAGCACTTCTTCTTAACACCCTTTCTGTTGAAGAATCCAAGCCATTCACAAGCTTTATTCTCTTTCTTCGACCACTAGCTTGTTTGAATGAACTTCCAATATCAACTTGGCACCCATCAGTTACTGCAGTACCAGACTCAGGGACACCCTCTAATCCAACTCCACCACAATCATCAGCCTTGATAACATTCTGATGAACAATGGCACCCTTCTCAAGGATTCCTTCAACAGACCCTAAACCTGAATGATTGTTCAATTCATTTCTAGAAATATCCTCCGCTGCATCATTTTGCTCTATTATCAGAGTTTCTTTAAGTATGTCAGCACAAGTGGCAGATTCTCTCACTTCCACTTGCCATACACAGTTACCATCAATAGCATCTTTGTCAATCCCCTCATCAGCCCCTAAATTCAAATCAAAACTGCATTCCTTCCCTTGGGTTTTGCAATTAAGATTGATACTATCATCCACATCGCAACTCGCATCCAAATTCAAATCAATACACCCCCTCTTCTTCACACTCTCTCCCTCAGAACAAGAAATTCTATTATCATTTAAATAATTGTTACTACAACAGGTATCATTAAGATTCAAATCAAACCCAGAAGAATTCAAGTCAAACCCAATTTTCATTTCAATATCCCCGTTACTATTTAAATTCAAATCCATGAGAGACCCAATTCCCTTCTCATCTAAAGTTCCACTCAAATTCCCATCAACACTCTTATTTCCCTTCAAATTCCCAGAAAACCCTTCATTTAAATCAGCATTTGTATCCAAATTCACATTTGCATTACTCGCTAGGGTTTCTTGCTTTGCATTACCTGGACAAACACGAGCTTTCCTCTCAACACGGCGTCGTTTCCTGGGCCTTCCAACCCTCGGCTTCTCACGGAGAACCTCTAACTCAGGGTCGGATCTCGGCTCGAGGATTGGGTTAGAACGGTCAGCCATGACAAGAGAAGCAACTTGATGGAAGTCGAGTTCCTCCGAATCGCCGTCCTCGTAAACGATCTCGAAAAACCCAGATGAGGAATCAAAGGAATTAACAGTGCCCGAGTGAAGACCAAATCCTTTGAACTCTTTCTTCACGGATTTGCCCACAAACTCCATTTTCTCATTTTTGCCTCTTTTTCTTTAGTTTCTACCCCCTCTTTTTTTCGTATTCGAAAAACTAGAATATTTGAGGAGACAAAAAGGGAGGGAAAAAGGAAGAAAATCCAGATGGGAATGTTTATTTAAATTCAAGAGTACAAGATTTGGAGGGGTTTTAAGCGAAAAAAAAGGATTTATAACACGAAGAAATGATTTTAAGCCTGGCTTTGAGTTCAAGGTTTCAAAGGGTTCAGGAACACGAACAAAAGAAAAAGAAAAATCAAATATGAATCGACTTTCTTTGGGGGGGGGGGGGTAAATGAAGAAATGGGGTCCCTTTCAAGAGACAAGAGAGAAAAGTGGTGAAGTTGGGAGGAAAGAAAGATGTTAGGTGCGAATCAGATGTGGGGGAAGAAAACAGCAGAAAGTGAAATATTTTTAATTAATAAAAAAATATATTTTCCGTGGGAATATTTTCCCAGTTACAAAGAAGTTAGAACTCCATAGTTTATTGACTGGTCAAATGAGGTGGATGTCGTGAATGCACAATTTTAAGATGGCATTTAGAGTGCGGGGTAATTTATCTCTAAACCCATGATAATCGTGTTACGATTGCAGTTTCTTTGAAAATTTCCTAGTCTTGGGTTGGATCTTTTTGGGCAATCTTGAGGTTACAGGAGCGAAAGCTATTACCATACCACTTGTAAATGGGTGGTTAGTTCCCACAAATCTCTATTTTTGCCACTAATATCCAAGTGCTCTACATGGGTTGATTCTTGCAAGAGCTGCTAGCATTAAGATTGATTTTGATGTTACCATTATTATCTCTTGTTTACTCTAATGATTGTACTACTTTCTTGAAGTAGAATTATTTGATAGGCCTTTCACGCGGCATAATTTAATTGGTTGAAAGATCTATTAAATAATTTTTCTTTTTGGAGAGAACTGAGCATTATACAATTAGACATACATTTTGAGAAGAGATGTTTTTATTGAAATAGATAGTTCTATTTCTTCTTATATGTTTAATGTTTGACTTTAATATGATGGTTTAAAGTTGATTATTTTTAAACTTAACTCTTTCACAAGTTAGTTCTTAAATTTTTTTTGTCAGAAGTGGTATTAAATTATCACTTTATTATCTATATAACCCTAAACTACTGTTACAATAATCAGCCAATATAAAGCTTCCACGTCGTATAAACTTTAAAAATATTTTTTTTCATTTTCTTTTCTTTAAGTTATTTCCATTCCTTTCCTTTCTTTTTCTCTCTTCTCTTGCCTCTCTTTTCTTCACTCCTTTTACTTCTTCTTCCCATCAATTTCGAAAGAAGATTTTATGTGCATGAAAAAAAAATGTGAGTCTTTCGAAACATTGCAGTAAACAACTTCTATGTAAGAGAAGTTTCAAATTTCTTAAAGGTCCCAACAATATTTATGACCGTGAATGGCACATTGAAGGTGAGTGTATTCAATCGTGCTAAAAAGACCATTAATACTAAAGTACAAAATCTGATGGAGGAATGCGGTAAATAAGCTTGTGAGAATAAAGCACCATAAATAAATTTCTTACCCTTTGGCAATTTATTCTACAAAGACTAAACTCATTAAATTCAAGAAAAACACATGCAAATATGGTTGGGTCATTTCCTAAGATGATAGTTTGCATGTTTTATTTTAATTTTTTTCTTTTCAATTTTTGCATGATCGATGTATGTAATTTGCATGAAATCTATGCTTGTTGAGATGTTGAATTATTTTTCTCTGTCTCTGAGATTTATAAATTTGTTGTAATGAATATTTTCAAAACCTAAATGTTGACTTTATATAGAAGTTGTGACATTGATTTATGTTGTTAGGATGCTTGTTAGAACAATAGATGCTTCATATGATCTAAATTCAAGGTTCTTTTCTATTGATATGCTTTTTATAATCGATTTTAGAATTTTCAAGAAAATAATTTTGTTTGAAGCATGCTTACGAAGAATGATTTATGTGAAATTTTGAATTCTTTTGAGGTTGAGTATTGGACTATATATTGATGAATGTGCTTAATTGAATAATTTCGATAATGAGAATGAGAATTGGTGTAACACCCCTAACCCATATTCGTCGCCGAAATAGGGTTTCGAAGCATTACCGAAGTTTATCGATCAAACAGGCAGAATTCTTAAACATTTCATATCATCAAAACAAGTCATCAAAGCATCATTTTAATCCAAATTATAAAAATACCAAATCCAAATCAATTTGCCTAGTTCATGAGCACTTAAACATAGAATTAAATTCACATGCGCCTATGTAGATTTAGTTCAATTTACCATGCCATAATATGGCATCAAAAACAAACACATATTTATATGTATAAAACCAACCAATATTAAACTTATAACCTCATTTACATTCAATCCACAAAATAACTATTATTTAGACACCCTAGGTACATGCCGACACAAAAGATAGACATCACCATATTTGAGTTCGGGATTATTATTGGAAGCTGAATCGGCGATCAAAAAGCGAAGTACCTAACTTGCGCACGGTAAACAAAACCGTACGCTGAGTATAACTCAGTGGTATTTCTATCATCCGAATATTTAAAGACAAAATAATATAATAGGCACAATTAAATATTAAGCACAATTGAATATTTAAAATCCACATTTATGTATATAATAGCATTAACCATTCAATACTCAAATCATAATTACATCATTTTATACCATACTCAATTCTCATCACTTGCTATATAATAGCTTTTCACAATTTGATCCACAAATCATTTGAAACAATAATAATATTCAATTCATGAATACATAATTCATTTGTCTCATTTTCATGTTTCAATTCACTATTCCATTTTCAATTCACATACAATATCATCCAATATCAATTATAGTACCATTTTATTTAATTACCCCTATTAACACGACTCGGACTCGGACGGATACACGAATCCAACAAACACACCAGTTTGGTACCCAGTGCCTCATCGAATAAATCCGAAGTAATAACTGCGCCTAGCGCTATATAAATTTGACACCCAGTGTCTCATCGGTTAAACCGAAGCAAATTGGCACCCAGTGCCTAATCGACTCGAAGTCGAAGAAATCCCTGAACTCTTCCTGTAAGTACCCAATTTTGCCCGGGCCCATCTAAATAAACCAGAAAATAAAAAATAAAAATAATGTCTTTAAACAGTCCATTTATACAACCCTTTTACAAAAACCCAAACTACCCATTACATCCAAACAGACAAACCCCTAAATGCACCACGACCCAAAATTTAGGCGGCCCAAAAGAGCCCAAAACTTGGCGGATTCAAGTGCCTAGGGATTCTGGGAAACCCTAGCGCTGCGACAAACACTCAACGATCGCCGCGCATGCAAGCCTCGTGCCTGTGCCAACAATCGCGCTTGCGATCAACTCCTCGCACTGCGCCAAGCCTTCGTCGCACTTCACGATCTGCGCCGAATCGCGCCATCGTCGCCAAGATTTTCGTTCACTGTAAAAAAGAAAGGAAAGAAAAACAGATGGCAAAAATGGCAACAAAGAAAGTTTTCTTTTTTTTCTTTTTTTTCTTTTTAGGCTATAAAAAGCCTGTTATAAACCTGTAAATGGGGGATTGACAGAGGGGATACACAAAGAGAAATAGAAAAAATATATATATACAGAAATAAAAAAGAGTAAATTTTCGCAGCACAGAGGTGATTTTATTTCGCAATCTTTTTATTTTTTTTATATATATGTGCATGTTTTTAATAAAAAAAAGGGAAAAAAGGAACTTACCTTTCGATTCGCGCCTGAAAGCTGAAATTTCCGGCCTCCGACCACCGGCCATGGAGGCGCGTGAAGCGCGTGGAACGGAGATCCGGTGACCGACTCTGAACAGGGGAGGGAGAACTTCAGAGCATTTTTTTAAAGTTTTTTTTTTTAAAACTGTTTTAAAATTATTTTTTTAAACCAAATTTTTACTTTTATAACATAGAGGAAACGACGCCGTTTTCACTTAACCTAATAAGTGCAAAACGACGTCGTTCGGGGCTAGGGGGTCCGCGTGTTGACCCAAAACCCGACCAGGATCCACGTGTTTTTGTAAAATGGTATAATTGCCTTTTCGGTCCTTCCGCAATTTGTTTTAATTTTAATTCAGTCCAATCCGCATTTTTGTTATTTATTAAATTAGCCCCAAAATTTTCTTTTATTCCAATTTAGTCCCTCAGGCTGTTTTAAAGGTTAAAATCTGAACGATGTCGTTTTAAAATTTGGCATAATTGCCATTTTAGACCCCACAGTGTAATGCACCTTTTAATTCAATCCTTACCTTATTTTTTTTATTATTCTATTTTTAAAAAAAATATTTTAATATCATATTAAATTATTTTATTGTATTAACATGTCATATTTTTTATTATTATTATGTATATATTAAATTACTATTATATATTATTTTATTCAGTTTTATATCATTTAAATTATATATTATTTTATAACTTGTATATTTATTATTGTATTATATTTTCAAATTTTATATATTATATTATATTATATGTATAATTCAAATCGTTTTATATTTAATAATTTCGTATATTATATATTGTTTATACTATTTGTATTAAATATATATAGTTTTGTATTATTTTATTTTATTTTTTATTTAAAACTGTTTATTTATTTCAAAACATACCTAATTTTCTCAATATTCATTTATTTATCATTTGGTATATGTTGTTGCATAGAATGTTTAATCTCGTGTAAGAAGTTTCGTATTTACTTTGTAGTTTTTATTATTATTATTTATTGCTCTATATTTGTACATATTCTTCCATTATTGTTTAGTGTAAGTATTATTGTTAGATATATTTTATTACTTGTATTAATATGATATTGTCACATGGATTATTGTTTAAAATAGAAATTCATCTTTTGCAAAATTACTATATTTTATCAAAAGGTTTTAAAATAAAGGCAATATTTTGTGTTTAGAAATTCGGGAAATAGTGCCCTAACGTGCTGGGTTGCGATTTTCTGTTTGACTAAATAACTAAATACCCTTTTAATAAAATTTCATAAATTATGAGATGTTTTTAGTTACGAGGGTTTGAAAATATCGTGTCCTAACGTGCTGGATGTGATGTTTATATTCTTTCGGAACAAAGAAATCTCAAGTTTTAAATCAAAAAACCTATTCTTGGGAATTCAAAACGTTGTGTCCTAACTTACTGGGTATGATGTTTTGTGTCTCGAGATAGGGATTTTCTAAAATAAAGACGTGCCTAGATTCGAAGTCATGAGATGTTATATCCTAACTTACTGGGTATGGTGTTTTATTTCTTTGGGATAGGTAAGTCTAGTTTTTTTTTTCCTTCGAATAAAAGGACCATTTTCTAAAGTTTTTCAAAGTTTCAACATTAGGACATGATTTTATCGATTAGGTACCAATTTTCGGGCGTTATGAGGGTGCTAATCCTTCCTCATACGTAACCGACTCCCGAACCCATTTTTTTTTTCGTAGATCAAAATCAGTATTTTGAAATAAAACGTTTTTTAAGGTGATCCAATCACACCAAAGTAAAAAAGATTGGTGGCGACTCCATTTTTTTTTAAAAGTCGACCCCGTTTTTTAAAACTTTTAAAATGGTTTCGACACTTCCAATCCTATGGCATGTCATCTATATCCGACTCAGCCCGATACAGTTAATAGGGTTTAATTTCACTTTCCAAATACAACCAATATTCAATATCCAAATTTCACATTAACATATATATTCATTTCAATTCAATTCAATTCAATCAACTTTAAATCAATTCAATAATCAAAGTGCCATATACTCACCTTAACCACTTACCATATACATTAATTTAAAATACAACAATTAACAACTAGGTTCGGATTATAGAAATACAAACCAGAAATTCCGAGCTATTCGATGTCGACTTTATCTTTCCCTTTTTAGTCGAGGATTCCCGTACGACGTTAGCTACAAAATTAAAACAATTAAAATTCATCAATACAACCCAATTCAATTTCATATGGAATATTTCAATTTTGACTCAATATTTGCCTAATTTCCAATTTAGTTCCTAAACCGAGACTAATTTTTATTCTTCACAATTAATTCTATATTTTCATACAATTTCCACTTCAAACTAAATTTAACTCCCTATTTTCACTTAAATCCCTAAATTTTAAATTTTTCACAATTTAGTTCCTATTATTCAAAATTTACAATTCATTCTATAATTTAATCCTTTTTCATTTCTAACTTAAAAATCTATCAATTTAATACCTAATACTAAAATTATTCAACATTAACAACACTTAAAAACTCAATAATTGCTAAAAATTCGACATGGTTCGGGTAGTACTTAACATCGGGATTTCAAAAATATAAAAATTATAAGAAAAAAAGAACTAAATTAACTAACCAATTGAGCTTTGAACCTTAAAGTCCCTAAGCCTTGCGTCTTTCTTTCTCTTTTTCTTTCTTTTATTTAAGTAAACTTATTTTATTATAATATATATATATATATATTAAATTTATAAATATCTTACCTTATGCCGCCTCATTAAAGAACAATGGCATAATTGCTTCTTTAGTCCCTTTAATTTTTCTTTAATCTATAATTCAACTTTCACCCTATATGCAATTTAGTCCTTATACCTAATTACTCTTAATTTATGCAATTTCACTTAACCAAAACCTAATTAACTACACAACTAGCTTCGTAATGGGAACGGAGTCTCGGGAATGCACTTTCTGACACCCCTGACTATCGGGTCGTTACAATTGGTTACTCCACTATCTACTTTATGAGCTTTGAAATGAACTAGTGGTCTGACTAAATAACTAGGGTAGGTGCTTGGCTGTCATTTACCTTCGCCTTAAAAATTTTGGTGTTTCTTAGTATACTCCGTTGATGTAGATATGAGTAAAGTCAAAGATTGTTTAGGTTTGATTAGTCGAGTAATTCGAGGTAGGTGTTTGAGTTGTCATCTACACTCGCGTTCAAAGGTAATCATCCTAAATTCGAAAAAAAAAAGAGAAAGGAAATAGAGCTTAATGGTTATATTAATCGAATTGTGTTTTAATCTCATGCTAATTGATAAAATTATTGTGGTGAAATTGAAGTTCAATACTTTATACTCTGATTGAAATTGTGGATTTTGGAAACCTAGTGGCCTTTGGATGCATGATGGAATTTGAAAATATTCTCTTAATTTTTCTAATATCTCTGAAAAACACACACAAGCACAAAGATTTATTATTTCTAGTTCTTTCTAATTGTATAAATTATTGTCACTACTGTATTTTGTTAAGCATATATAATATTGATTGTATCCATGAAAACATGTTTGCTTGTTTCATGGGTATATAACAAGATTTTCAATTTCCGATTTGAGTTAAATATTTCTTTAGGTCCCATGTGCATTTGCATTAGTCTCATGCTTGAGGACAAGCATGGTTCAAGTGTGGGGGAATTTGATAAATGCATAATTTCTCTATTTATTTGTGATATTTCTCGCATTGAATTATGCTATTTATGTTCTTAAATATATAATTTATACTTATATTTTATTAATATTTAATTTAGGAAATAATTAGAGAAAAATGAGTTTAATGTTTATTTTTGACAAATTTTTATGATTTGGACTTTCAAAACAGTGAAATTTCAATATTTTGACCGTAACTTGAGCTACAGATGTCTTTTGGACACATAATATACCAAGTCAAAGGGATTGAAAGTTCTAGCTAAAGTTATTTCATGGTTGGAGCCTAAAGACGTCAAGAAGACCTCTAAAAATGTCCTGGAAGTTTGACACGAAAATTGTCAAAATATCTTGAAAAGTTCAGCTTTATTTAATGGCTTAATAATAAATTTGGCCACTAACATTTACATGTTTTGTCAAAATGGACCTACTTGTATTTTTGAGCCTTTTTTGGCCATCAACCTTTATTTATTTTTTTTTCAAATTGCTTTTTTTAACAGATTTGATGAAAGTACTGTTAAAAAAAGTTAACGGGTTGATGTGAAATATTTTTAATTTCATGTATGATTTATTTATTTTATTATTTTTCACATGTAATTATCTTATTGGATTATCTAAGTAATAAATTACATCTCATTAAAAATATTTCACATCATCCTGTTAAATTTTTAACGGTACTTTCATCAAATCTGTTAGAAAAAGTAGTTTGAAAAAAAAAACAAACAAAGGTTGATGGCCAAAAAAGGCTCAAAAATACAATTAAGGTCATTTTGACAAAACATGTAAACGTTAGTGCCCAAATTTGTCATTAAGCCTTATTTAATTAATGGCACTTTTGTATTTTCTCCATTATATTGATTTTCCCTATAAATAGACATTATTTGGTTAAAATTAGGGGAGACTTAAACCTAGTCGTTCTTAATTTTGTTTTGTTTTTGTGTCTTATTTCTTTATGAGTTTCTAAACTTCATTTTCTAGTTGAAGGTTTTATTGAAGTTTGATTTAATAAATTCGTGAGACTTAATTTGCACTTCAATTCTTTTTTGTTCTTTGGTATTCATGCATCTTCTGTTTTAATTACAACTACTCAAGTTTATTGAATGTCCAGACGATATTTGATAGCCTAGAATGGTTGTCTTGTCAATTAGAATAGTTAAATCCGTAATTGTTTAACTCATTCTAATACCAATGACAAACTGTGTAACACCCCTTACCCGGTCGAGTCATCGGAGCAGAGTTATGGGATGCTACAATAAAACAGAGGCATTCACATGCACAATAATCAAGAAAACTATTATTAAAAATTCTTTTAAATCACACACATACAGTAGGGGTGATATCGTTTATGAGATCGATCTAGTTCACTAACAACTTTAATAAATTCAAGCATGCTTAAAAATACAACGGAAATTATTATTATTTTATTTTATTTTATTTTTTATACGCCAAGGTTATCCATTAGAAAAAGTCCGCTAAATACGTTACCACTAAGTAACCGCTTCGCCAAATGGCTATCTGTAACACCCCAAATCCGACCTAGACGTTATAGCTGTATCTGGCAATGTCACATGATAGTGTTTTTGAAACCTCGTTGTTACGATGAAAACATTCCATGTTATTATCTTTAGTAAACATTTGTTAGAACTTAGGAAGTCGTCTTTATTCATTTAAAACATTTGTTTTGAAACATCCCTCGTTGCGGAAGCTTTAATAAAACAGTCTAGGTGATCATGCGTTTAGAAATTACTTTAACTTTTTGAAAATCGAATTTCCTACAACCAGCAGGTATAAATCCATAAAGTAAAATAAATAAATAAAAATCCAAATTTAAAACCAAAGTCCCAGAGGGTCCTTAAATTACAACCCAAATAATCAATAATAATCAAATCATAAATCGTAAATTGAAAACCATGAAGTCCAAAAATTACTGTGGTCACCGCTGAGTCCTCCGTTGCACCGATCCGTCTAAGTCTGGGGATTACCTGTGCACATTAAACAAAAAGGGTGAGTTTACGTAAACTCAGTGTGTAATCCCGTAGAAACAAACAAACAATCAGTATTCATAGTGCACAGTTGAATAGTCTTGGGCCTAAGCCCTTTTCGATGATCGATGTGATTTTGGGCCTTAGCCCATCTCAAGATCTGATGTCAAAAATGCAAGTAGGGCCTTAGCCCATCACGATGACGATGCGCACAGCTGGATTATGCAAGAGCAAAATCCTACCCAACCAAATTTCTACACACCATCTCCGTCCAACCCTACACTCCATGTGGGGATATAATCAACCCACCCATCCCTACACTCCAAGTAGTACCGAATGCGACACAATACAGATGAGTTGCGGTGAGCAACGATAAAAATTAGGCTTAAAGCCTTTCGGTACACTTCCCCGAATAACAACCCCCAACCCAATGCAATGCAACACACAATGGATGACATGCTATTATGCAATTTCAATACATATATTCAGTTCAGATATTAACATGCCCATTATAGATATCATTCAGTCAATTTCACACATTTAGGGGTCTAAGTAGCGCTTACCGATCCTACAGTAGGTTCACAGTCGACTTGGGTGACCCGTGCAACCTTAAAAACATTTCGATAAAAATGGGCCCACACGCTCATGTGATCTGCCCGTGTGGGCCCACACACCCGTGTGGCCCACTCGGCCCAAATTGGCATTGGCCGTGTGATCCATTTTTAAAGTAACCCATGCTAGCTCAATACTCATATATGTTTTCACTATTTACTTATATGTTCATTCAAAGCTGTCTACTTGAGTCATTATCACTAAATTATTCATATCTTGAGCTACAGAATTCCAAATTAAGATCCGCTTGATGTTTTTGAAACTAGACTCAAATACCTTTCTCCATAAAATTTTCAGAATTTATAGTTTATCAAATAAGTACAGTAAAATCTTTAAAGTTATCCCTATTCTGCTGTTTGACAGCTTCATCCTTTCCTTACTAAAAATTATTTATCTCTTAGCACGAAATTTAGATGATGTTTCTGTTTGTTTCTATTGAAAATAGACTCATTAAGGATTTAAACATATAAATTTAAGCCCCTAATTATTTTTTTACAATTTTTGATTATTTTCCTAAGTCATAACAGAGGAACCCGAAATCATTCTGACCTTGTCTCACAAAATTTATTATATCTCATGATTTACAATTCCATTACTTACACTGTTTCTTCTATGAAAAACTAGACTCAATAAAATTTAATTTTATATTTTATTCAACCTCTAACTCAATTCCCATTATTTTTGATGATTTTTCAAAGTTAGACTTTTGCTGCTGTCCAAAACTATTTTAGTGCAAAATGTTGATTTCCAAGTTTATAACATCCTTATTTCCTTTCTCTACAAATTTTCGCATCATTTTCTCTTATTTCTCTTATTTCTCGACAGCAAGCAATTTTGGCTTTTCTCTGAATCCCATTTTCTGTGTTTCAGGTACACACCTGGTATCGTTTCTGATGCGTAAGCACTCCTAAGCCTCCAGAACCTAAAAATCGACCAACATATCTCTAGATTAATCACTTAATTCATTTTTAATCAACCAATTTTGGAAGGAACTCGACTAAAAACCTAGCAAAACCCTTACCTCGCTTGAGTAAACACGACTTCGCACAATCACAGCGTCGATTCAAAACCACCAGCCCTTGATTAACTTCTAAACACCAAAAAGGAATCCCCCTTTTAGAGATTAACCAAGAACGATTAACAATAGACAAAACCGTTACTTACTGAACACGCGCAACCAACGATGAACAACCGAATCAATTGGAAAAAAAGAGAGAAAGAAATGGAAGGGGAGAAAAATAATGGAAATTTCGACAGCAACTAGGGGAAAGAATCTGCAGAGGAGGGAAAACGAAGAAGAAGAAGAAAACGTCAGAAAAATACTGTCTCCACGCCATCACAGAGAATTGAACACAAGACCTCCAACACTCCAACACTCCACTTAACCACCAGACCAACAGGCCCATTCTGATATAAACTTACCAACAATTAAACTTAAGCCCTTTGCACAAGGTTAATGCTTTATTTATAAAAAAATACCAAAATTTGCCCAAGTAAGGCTTGAACTTGGGACCTCACACACACACCCAAAACACATAACCACTGAAGTAGATAGACATTGTGTGTCATACATACACGAAATTAAAAATTAAAATTTTGGGGCGTTACACTATCCGCCAAATCAACACAGAAGATGGTTCATCATATCTCTGAATTATTTTGTACACCATGACCACCCGTTTAAACATGTCTGTCACATTGGCCCGCCATTAGACAATATGCCAACTATTGAATTTACTTAGTCCGCATATTATTTCCCCATAAACTATCTGTCTAACATTGTATTTATAAGGTCTGCCATTTGACCTAAATAACTTAACACATTCGATACATGCATACATTTCCATTCCAAGCGTACTAATAGTCTACAACAAACACTCAAACAAGCATCATGAATGAATATACATATATATGCATATCTTTAAATATCATCATCGTTCATATTGCATTCACTAACAAAAAAATAGACCTTTATACCACTTAAACCTTATATACGTGCCACTTGACCTAGTATAGAGTTTTAAAATAAATCTACTGAAACAAGAGCTGGATAACGCAAGCTGTGAATTGATTTGTTTGTTAAGTTCTGCCAAAATGCAACTACAAATAACAAGGAAATAATAAACGGAGTAAGCATTAAAATGCTTAGTAAGTTCATAGGTTTTTAAAATATTAAACTCACCTTTCAGAACATTCATATACATAAATATAACTTAACTAAAATTTATTATCTTGTCAACATATTCCACATGTGCAAGGTGAGAATATTATTTGAGATATAAAACATTTTTCCATTCGTACAACCATTACCACCAACCTTTCCATTCAGAAAACATTCAGCTAGATGAACCTACAAGAATAGAAGTGGTACGCGGGTAACCATCCGATAACACGCCAGTATGCTCAAAAGAGCTTAAATTTGGAAATCTGCAACAAATGCAAAATTCCAGAAAACTTCAGTAAGCTTCCTTCATCTTCTACACATCTCTCTTCTATCCCATATAGCGCATAAATACCTCTATTAGCATGCCAATTGTATCCTTAGTTCATTCGGGTTCCATAGACATAACAAAACTTTTTTTTTCTGATCAACACCTTATCAATACAATTTTACTAACATTTTCCATTTACATTCACATTCAAACATATCATAAATGAACATAACAACACCCTATGAATTTACCTGATACAACAACAAAACAAAATATCAGAGACTATAGTTTTACTTTTCCTCTGTTATCAACGGGTTGATTTGGTTCTTGATCTAAACGTTAACACATTCATTTAATCAATTAAAACTTTTCAACTTTAACAATTTTGGAATTAGACATGCAAGTTAACTAAATCGAGTTACAAGGATCATAAAAATATAATATTTTTACAAAATAGACTTCAAATTCACTTACATGCAAGGTTAATTGCTTAAGAATGCTTAAAGCTTTCTTCTTCAGAGAATAATGCTTAATGTGCAGGAAGATGAAAGTGAAATTCTCTTTCCATCCACTACCATCTATATCACCAAACATTATAATTTTCATCATTCAATGAAAATTAACAAGTGTCTATACCATACATTGACACAACCGGCAAAAACATGCAAGAGTGGTTATTTACCACCTCAAACCTTAATCAATTATTATTGTCGAAACCATTTTAAAATCAGTTTTAAAAAAAACGATTGGGATCGACTTTTAAAAACAAAAAATGGGAGTTGCCACCAACCCCTTTTTATTAGGTGTGATTGGATCACCTTGTAAAGCGTTTCATTTTAAAACATTTGATTTTGGTCTACGAAAAAAGAGAAAATGGGTTCGGGAGTCGGTTACGTATGAGGAAGGGTTAGCACCCTCATAACGCCCAAAAATTGGTACCTAATTGATAGAATCATGTCCAAATGTTTGAAATTTAAAAAGTTTAAAATAAGATCCCTTATTAGAAGGAAAACCAAGACTTACCTATTTCAAAGAAATAAAAATACCACACCCAATAAGTTAGGATACAACATCTTATAACTTCGAAGCTAGGTGCATCTTTATTTTAGAAAATTCTTACCTCAAGACACAAAACATCACACCCAGTAAGTTAGGATACAACATTTTGAATTCTCAAGAATAAGTTTTTTATTTGAAATTGGTAACCTTGAACTTTATAAATGGAGAGATATCTAATACTTTGAATTTTACGAGAAAAATCACAACCCAGTAAGTTAGGGCACGATTCTTCTCGAAGACTCCAAATATCAGATATCACCGTTTTAAAATAAAAAAATCTTTAATTTAAAAGGTATTTTTATAAAAAAAAATTGTATGAGTAAAACATATAAATACATTATAACATACATGTTTAATAACAATTTTACATAACTACAAATTCTATTAACAATTAATAATAAAATAATATGATAAGAATAAATGAAACACTATGTAATATCATGAATAAATAAAACACTATGTTAAGCAATAATAAACAATTAAAAGAATATAAAATAAATAACAATAATTGAAATTTCTACGAAATAATAAAAATAAAAAATAACATATTTAAATATTAAATAAAAAGAATATGATGATTTTTAAAATGATTTAATATATATATAAAATAACAAAAAATAAAAAATACTTAAAAAATATATACATAATTTAGTAATTCAATACATATAATAAAAATAATTAGTAAGTAACAAATAATAATTTTAAATAAATGCATATATATATATAATACGTTAATTATAAAAAATATGTAATAAAGTATGTTATAAAATATAAATAAATTTTATACAAAAAATAAAATAAAATTTTTAAAAATAATATATGATATAATATAAAAAATTTTAAGAATATTATAATGATTAATATATAAAAATAATATGTAATGAAAATAATTTTGAGCTAAATAAAAATAATAAATAATAATCATTTAATATATAAATATATATATATTTATACTATTAATATATTAATATATAAATAATAAAGAAAATAATATGGACAATTTAGTATCTTAAAATAATTCCATACAATATTAAAATAATAAAAGGATAAAAAAAAACATGGGCTAAAAAAAGTAATTAAAACAGATATAAAAGGGATTAAATTAAAATGCACTCCATACTACAAGGGTTATTATGGCAATTATGCCTTTTTTCAAAACGACGCCGTTCAGAATTTAGCCTTTAATGCAACCCAAGGGACTAAATTTGAATGTAAATAAATTTTGAGGCATAAATTAGAAAATAATAAAAACTGGATTAAACAAATCGAAAATGCGGAAGGGTCTATTCTGCAAATATACCCTCGATATAAAAAAACACGCGGATTGTTTTGCCCATCGGGTCGACGCGCGGATCCTTATGCCCGAACGACGTCGTTTTGCACTTATTAGGTTAAGTGAAAACGGCACCGTTTCCTCTATGTTATAAAAGTAAAAGTTTGGCTTAAAAAACATTTTTTAAAACAGTTTTTTTAAAAAAAAAACTTAAAAATGCTCTAAAATTTGTTTCCCTTCTCGTCCAAATTCCGATTGTTGGTCCTCTGGCCACCGTCTCACGCGCATCACGCGCCGCCGTTCGCGACGGCTTTTCGGCGAGAAATGCCCTCCTTCGAAAGGTAATTTCGTTTTTGTTTTTTTGAGAATATTTTATATATATATAATGCGCGTAAATCGAAAAGGAAAAAACTTAACGAAAATAAAAAAACCTTCTATTTCCGATTGCCTGTAAATTTCTCTTTTTATTTCTTTGTGTATTGTGGATTCTCTTGTCTCTGTGTATCTACCCTTTTTTTCTCGTGTTTACAGATCTTGGGTTTTTATAACCCGAAAGAAAAACAAAAAATAAAGGAAATCTATTTGTTGCCATGTTTGCTGCTGTGCTTTTTCCTTTTGTGCAGGTGGACGAAGATCTCGCGACGAAAATGAAGCGCGCTAATTGCGGCACGAATTGGTGGCGCGACGATTGGGGTATTGCGGCGATTGGGGTGCTTTCATTTAGCAGTTGGGCCATTTTGGGCCACTTCTGCTTTGGGCTGTAATAATTGGGTCTGTTGGGTTTAATTGAGTTTAGGTATTGGGTCTGGGTGTATTCGGGTAGGCTATTTAGGTATTGGGTTCTGGTATTGGGCTAAAATGTTTTGTAAATGGACTGTTTTATTGAACAATTGGTATTTTTTATTTTTTATTTTTTTGGTTTTGGTTTTCACAAGCCCGGGCAAAATGGGCCTCTTACAGCCGCCCCTCTTTGCTCATTGTTGTGAAACAAGAATAGAGCAAAGACTATAAAATGACCAATTTTGCCCGGTCTTGGCCGAGCCTCGATTTCTTGATCCTCGCCTTCTTCCAATTCCAACTGCATCTTCAAGGGTACTGGAACTTCATCTTAATTTTAATTAGTCTAATGGCTTTAATCTGCTTCCTGCATCTTCAGGAATGCCAGATCTGCTATCTTTTGATCTGCTCCACTGCAAACTCAGGGAGTCAAGATCTGATGTCTTCGATCTGCTTCTTGCAACTTCAAGAATGCCAAATCTGCTATCTTAATCTGCTCCCTGCAAACTCAGGAATGCCAGACTAATATCTTTGATCTGCTTCCTACAACCTCAGGAATGCCAAATCTGCTATTTTAATCTGCTCCCTACAACTTCAGGGATTGCCAGACTAATGTCTTCAACCCGCTTCCTGCAACCTCAGAAATTGCCAGATCTGCTATCTTCAATCTGATCCCTGCAAACTCAGGGATCACTAGACTGATGTCTTTGATCTGCTTCCTGCAAACTCAGGAATTGCCGGATCCGCTATCTTCAATCGATCCTCGCAAACTCGTGAGATCACCGGATCGATGTCTTCGATCCGCTTCCTGCAAACTTAGGAATTGCCAGATCGCTATCTTCAACTCGATCCCCGCAAACTCGTGGATCACCAGATCGATGTCTTCGATCCGCCTCCCGCAAACTCGTGGAATTGCCGATCGCTATCTTTAACTCGATCCGCAAACTCGTGGATCACCAGATCGATGTCTTCGATCGCTTCTCGCAAACTCGTGAATCGCCAGATCTGCTATCTTCAACTGATCCCCGCAAACTCGTGGATCACCAAATCGATGTCTTCGATCCGCTTCCGCAAATTCGTGAACCGCCAGATCTGCTATCTTCAATCTGATCCTCGCAAACTCGTGGATCACCAGATCGATGTCTTCGATCCGCTTCCTCGCAAACTCGTGAATTTCCAGATCTGCTATCTTCAACTGATCCCCGCAAACTCGTGGATCACCGTGATCGATGTATTCTCCTTGCTATATTGTCCTCTGAGGACATAACCTTTAATAGAATGGGTATATGCTTATGTCTAATAATTAGGATGCCTTGTTCGAAATGTATCAAATGCTCCTAATTAGACATGCAATGATATATGAATATGAAAATGTTATGAAGATGATTCCTATTTCAAGGATTAGGATGCAATGACCAAAATGAATCAAATGCTCCTAATGAAATTTGCTATGATACAAAAATGTTATGAGTATGATTCCTATTCTAGGTGTTATCACTCATTTGTTTTTTCATTCTTGTTCATCAATCATGTTCTACTCAAATAATTTGCCCCATGGTAATTCCGAGTCCTCTCTACTTGAACCTTGGGACATGAAATTGATATCTCCCACTGCAACTTCAGGGGAATAACATTTAGTTTCTTCCATTTTTCTGTTACCACTCAGATGTACAGAACTTGTATCACTTTCAATCAATTTGATTTGTTAAACCATTCCCTGGGTGTAATAATCAGCTGTATGAATGCAGGGTATCCCGACAATGATCCCCTTTACACTTGGATTGACCTTGTTCGTCATTTGCCGATGTGATATCACCAACGAAATTGACTTATCCAATAAAAATCTGAAGAGATAATCATTTTTCAATGTTTCCAGCCCTTAGGCTTGGTGAGTTCTGAACAATAGTCATGCTTCAGATTCCTCATATTATTTAGAAGCTTCTAGAGTAATATGCGAAACTCCTTTTATGAAAGTGTTATTAGTCCATAAATTGTTATTTCAATATAAAATGCTTGAAAAAGATTACATCAATGGACAAGAAAGAAATTAATCATGAGCATAGCTCGAAACAAATAAGTTAATCAAAGATAACCAAGAAAATTGATCGGGGTGTATCTTGAAAAGAATAGAGTAATCAAAGATAACAAATTCAAAAATGGGAAAGATAGAAGCTAGGTGCCCCAGATATCGTAGTCTGAGCTTCTTTGTTCAAACTTCTTGATGACCATTTTAAGCTCAATATGTATTTAGGGGATCCGGAGTACTTTGTCAATGCCCCAAGACGCAGCATAGTTCTTCTTTGTTAATTCAGGCATAACAAGACTACTACATGCCCTATCTTTGATCAAAATTTGAGCCGCCCTTTTCGGGTTTTCAGCTCAAAACCCCTTTGGTCTCAAAGCGCCCTTTGCGGGTTTTCGCCTTGGCCTCTCCTTTTTCTTTTCTTTTTCCTTCTCTTTTTTTTGAATAAATTTGAGCTCAAGGTGCCCTTTGCGTGTTTTCACATTAGCCCTTCCCTTTTCAGGTAAAATCCTTCTTGATCGAACCTGAATTGTGCGGATTGAACAAGTCTTTGGCATCCATCTCAGTCAATATCAATGCTCCTCTAGAACAGGTCTTCTTTGGCATCTACTTTCTTCTAAAATCGTTTTATAGAAGAAATGTCCTTTTCAACATCAGGTTCCCTTGTGGAATTCTCTAGGATAAACCTCTTTATCACAAGCTTGCATCATCTGATCGTGATGAATAACTTTAATCTTTTCTTCAACTGGGTTCAATTGGCAAAATATTTCAATTCCATAAACCAATGGGTAAGATATTGCCCCAGTGAAGGTTTCGGCCGACGTTCAATAAGACAGAGGATAAATGGTAGCTTCTTATGCCAATCATTACAAGTCTTAGTCACCTTTCATAGTTTTTTTTTGAATTTTTTTTTGAATTTTTTTCTTTTGACAACTTTTGCTGTACTGTGATATACTGCCTGATCTTTAGACAAACTGTAAACTTTGACTTTGTACAGTTATGCATTTTTGAACATGATCTTTTATGTCATTCTTTGCTGGCATCTGATCATTTCCTTTATTCTTCTCTCTTTTTTTTTTGAATTTGATGACTTCGACCTTGTAACATTGGCATATGAAGCTACTTCCACCCTCTTAGTGAAGTAAACGACGACTACGACAATGATTCGATATTGGTTAAAAGCTTTTGACGAGATTGGCCCCATCACATCCATGCCCCACATATAGAAAATCGGTGAAGAACTGGAGAAGGCACATGAATCTTGTCTCCTTTAATACGGCATAACCGATACCATCCTTTCTATGTAGATCAAGAAGGCTCGATCCTCATGTTTAGCCTACGTCTTAGTAGCCTAGGCATGTCTTGATATAATTGTGCAAAACATCTTTGAATTCTTGAAAACAACTCAATGATGTCTTGCCTTATTTTTGTGGTGAGCTAGGCTTCGATCTTCACCCCTTTTCTAGGCTCATAATATCCGTTGACCCTTTGTAGAGTAAGGTCTATTTTTCATCTTTTCACCATTCTTAACAAATTAGAAGATAGGTTACAATCTCTGTTATCTTCAAAGTCCTTAGATACCCTAGACCCATATATCATTCAAAAAGGGAGTCAGTAACAACGTCGCTCATATCATTGATATCTGGGTACCTAGGTACGAAGGTAAGAAATCCAAAGAATAAATGATTCTAAGGATGATTATTTGTATGGTATGATCATGAATAAAGGATGAAAGAATATTCTAAAAAAAATAAAAGAATGTACAGTATGAAATAGAAAGAATAAAAGAATATGTACTCAAAAAGATGCATTTTATTGAAACAAAATTTCAGAACACAAGCCTATTTCACAAAAGGGTTCTTATTGCCTCTAGGCTTAAGGCAACAAGCGTGTTTCAAATATTACTCTAAATCCACTCTAAAAATACAATGATCCTTTCCACAGTTCCATTATTTAAAATCTTCCCAAGCATGTAAGGACTTGGAAACTTTTATTCCCTGATTCAAACATGTCGTTAATGCTTAGATTCCCTAACATTCCCATCAGGTCCTTGATCTCCTCAATCAAACCATGCACTAGGGTCTTGAGCTCGATGCATTCTTGGAACTCCTGCCCCTATCTATCATGGAGCTCACAATGTTTACTCCTCTAATAGAAAGGTTGTGTAATGAATTTTCTACACCAGAGGGATCATCGAATTTTACGACACCCAATTTGATAAGTCTTTCGATCATCTTTTTAAAAGCGACGCAATTTTCGATCGAATGTCCTGTGATTCCCCAATGGTATTCGCATTGACCATTTACGTCGTACCATTTAGGGTACGGGGGCTGTATTGGTTCTATATAAAAAGGGATATGACATGTGCGTCAAACGTAACTCCTGTACAATTCTGCATGCGTGTTTGGAATAGGTACGAACTGAGGTTTCTCTGAGTTCGGTCTTGAATTGGATTCTTGCTTTGGGGAGATCTGATGTCTGGTAATTACTATCCTTGGCTGGCTTACTGTAATCGGCTCTAAATAGCCCTCCGCTTTATTTTCCTTTTTCTTCAGGGCTTTTAAAGTACACTCTCTTTTTCTTTTGATTCGCCAAAGACAAACCAGCTTTAGCTCGACCATCATCCGGGTTAACACCTGAACCCATCGAGACACTCAATAGGGCTGAAGTATCAGTCTGACATTGGGGTCCAATAATGACGGGTATCTCATGCGAATGCATATCTGATTGAGTCGGGACACCTATCGAGGAATAAATGATGTCATTATCCACACTGTTGATCATCGGGCCACTCCTTTTTTCAAGACCTCCGGCTAATAACTGGGTTAGCTGGCTTATCATATTCCTTTGGAGTTCTAGCATTTATTCTCGCATTTCTTGTTGAATCTCAGTCAATTGCCCCTACATCTGTATTTGCATCTGTTCTATTCTCTCCAACCTTTGTTCCATGTTTTCCATGTTAACTGAAATATTTTACCTAATTAGGGTCCTTTTATAAAAGTCTAATGCAAATGATGCAATGCAATGCAAATGCATGGAATGAATGCAAAAGAAAGAGAGGCATTGATTCTGAATTCAGTTACATTAGAATAATTTTTCTAGAAAACCTATTTCTTTACATAAAACGGATCACATATACGGCCTTGCCCTCATATTCCAAGCAAAAACATCAATCCCCTTCTTCGCATAGGTCAAATCTTGCAAACTTCTAATAGATGCCTCCTATTAGCTCCTTTTTGCTTGATCTGGGCTGCGACTCATTGCTCACTTAACATCGCCATGCTCGTTATCCTCTTCAAGAAAGCCGAGATGTGGTGATTCTCGAATAGTCTTTGTCATCTCGAATCCTTGGGGAATAAAGTCTTGTATTCCGTCACGAACTATCAGTCTTCTCTCGTCGTGTTTGCTTGAAACATATTCGGACAACCGTATTATAATCCACTTTATCAAAAAATCCATTTCCTTATGACAAACTTTTCTATTTAGCAATTGAATTTGAATCAACACCTCTTTTCTATGATGTGAATGCAATGCAATCAGAACAAAAGAGAAAACGTTAGCACAAAGAAATACATAACAGAATAGGGCATCTATCTGGGTGACCACTAGGGTTTGACATAGTTCTACCTAGGGTAAGTCCCTAGGTTTTCACTATATGCGGTTTAGTTCTAAAGTTGAGGTACCCGAACCAGCTGATTCCTCGATCCTCACCCATTATAGGCTCATACGGACCAAGTTCGGTTCAGGGGAATACATTTCCCTATGGCCATGTGGAAGTGAAAACTTCACGAAGACATAGGTACAGATGTATTCCGGAAGCAGTCCACTAGCCCATGCGGAGGTGAAAACCTCACGAAGGCATAGCTTCTCGCTCCCACTTAAAGGCGTGACCACAACGGTCATGTAGTGTGAATGCAGAGAGAGATATTTAGAACCACATGCAATAAAAGTATCATGTTTTTAAAAACAGAATTTTAAATTCAAACAAAAGGACATGAAATTATCAATTTTACGGCTTGACTCTCTTATTATCCCCAGTGGAGTCGCCATGCTGTCGAAACCATTTTAAAATCGGTTTTAAAAAAACGATTGGGATCGACTTTTAAAAACAAAAAATAGGAGTCGCCACCAACCCCTTTTTATTAGGTGTGATTGGATCACCTTGTAAAGCGTTTCATTTTAAAACATTTGATTTTGGTCTACGAAAAAAGAGAAAATGGGTTCGGGAGTCGGTTACGTATGAGGAAGGGTTAGCACCCTCACAACGCCCAAAAATTGGTACCTAATTGATAGAATCATGTCCAAATGTTTGAAATTTAAAAAGTTTAAAATAAGATCCCTTATTAGAAGGAAAACCAAGACTTACCTATTTCAAAGAAATAAAAATACCACACCCAATAAGTTAGGATACATCATCTTATAACTTCGAAGCTAGGTGCATCTTTATTTTAGAAAATTCTTACCTCAAGACACAAAACATCACACCCAGTAAGTTAGGATACAACATTTTGAATTCTCAAGAATAAGTTTTTTATTTGAAATTGGTAACCTTGAACTTTATAAATGGAGAGATATCTAATACTTTGAATTTTACGAGAAAATCACAACCCAAGAAGTTAGGGCACGATTCTTCTCAAGACTCCAAATATTAGATATCACCGCTTTAAAATAAAAAAATCTTTAATTTAAAAGGTATTTTTATAAAAAAAATTGTATGAGTAAAACATATAAATACATTATAACATACATGTTTAATAACAATTTTACATAACTACAAATTCTACTAACAATTAATAATAAAATAATATGATAAGAATAAATGAAACACTATGCAATATCATGAATAAATAAAACACTATGTTAAGCAATAATAAACAATTAAAAGAATATAAAATAAATAACAATAATTGAAATTTCTACGAAATAATAAAAATAAAAAATAACATATTTAAATATTAAATAAAAAGAATATGATGATTTTTAAAATGACTTAATATATATATATATATATAATAACAAAAAATAAAAATACTTAAAAAATATATACATAATTTAGTAATTCAATACATATAATAAAAATAATTAGTAAGTAACAAATAATAATTTTAAATAAATACATATATATATAATACATTAATTATAAAAATATGTAATAAAGTATGTTATAAAATATAAATAAATTTTATACAAAAAATAAAATAAAATTTTTAAAAATAATATATGATATAATATAAAAAAATTTAAGAATATTATAATGATTAATATATAAAAATAATATGTAATGAAAATAATTTTGAGCTAAATAAAAATAATAAATAATAATCATTTAATATATAAATATATATATTTATACTATTAATATATTAATATATAAATAATAAAGAAAATAATATGGACAATTTAGTATAATAAAATAATTCCATACAATATTAAAATAATAAAAGGATAAAAAAAATAAAATAAAGAAAACATGGGCTAAAAAAATTAATTAAAACAGATATAAAAGGGATTAAATTAAAATGCACTCCATACTGCAAGGGTTATTATGGCAATTATGCCTTTTTTCAAAACGACGCCGTTCAGAATTTAGCCTTTAGTGCAACCCAAGGGACTAAATTTGAATGTAAATAAATTTTGAGGCATAAATTAGAAAATAATAAAAACTAGATTAAACAAATCGAAAATGCGGAAGGGTCTATTCTGCAAATATACCCTCGATATAAAAAAACACGCGGATTGTTTTGCCCATCGGGTCGACGCGCGGATCCTTATGCCTGAACGACGTCGTTTTGCACTTATTAGGTTAAGTGAAAACGACGCCGTTTCCTCTATGTTATAAAAGTAAAAGTTTGGCTTAAAAAACATTTTTTAAAACAGTTTTTTTTAAAAAAAAACTTAAAAATGCTCTGAAATTTGTTTCCCCTCTCTTCCAAATTCCGATTGTTGGTCCTCTGCGCCACCGTCTCACGCGCATCACGCGCCGCCGTTCGCGATGGCTTTTCGGCGAGAAATGCCCTCCTTCGAAAGGTAATTTCGTTTTTTTTGAGCATATTTTATATATATATAATGCGCGTAAATCGAAAAGGAAAAAAAAACTTAATGAAAATAAAAAAACCTTCTGTTTCCGATTGCCTGTAAATTTCTCTTTTTATTTCTTTGTGTATTGTGTATTCTCTTGTCTCTGTGTATCTACCCTTTTTTTCTCGTGTTTACAGATCTTGGGTTTTTATAACCCGAAAGAAAAACAAAAAATAAAGGAAATCTATTTGTTGCCATGTTTGCTGCTGTGCTTTTTCCTTTTGTGCAGGTGGACGAAGATCTCGCGACGGAAATGAAGCGCGCTAATTGCGGCGCGAATTGGTGGCGCGATGATTGGGGTATTGCGGCGATTGGGGTGCTGCGGCGCCTAGGGTTTCCCAGAAACCCTAGGCCACTGGTTTCATTTAGCAGTTGGGCCATTTTGGGCCACTTCTGCTTTGGGCTGTAGTAATTGGGTCTGTTGGGTTTAAGTGAGTTTAGGTATTGGGTTTGGGTGTATTCGGGTAGGCTATTTAGGTATTGGGTTCTGGTATTGGGCTAAAATGTTTTGTAAATGGACTGTTTTATTGAACAATTGGTATTTTTTATTTTTTTGGTTTTGGTTTTCACAAGCCCGGACAAAATGGGCCTCTTACAATTATAAACTTAATTAACTAACTATTCGCTAATTCTTATGATTTAGTCCATACACATAATTTCTAACCTGCTAACCGAATTTATCAATTAACAATCAATAAAACACTATAACAAGATTGTAAATGTTAATAAATAATATTTACTGACTCCATCATCGGATTCGTGGTCCCGGAGCTACTATTTCTGACACTGTTGTAAATCGGGCCGTTACAAACTACATAATTCATTTATGTCGTAGTTTACATTTATGTGGTGTGGACGTGCGATTTAGCTTAGATTCACCTCATTGAGGTGAGTTTGTTGGTTAGAATTAAGTCTCTATCATTGTTAATGCTGCTAATAAGTTAAATCTTGGACGCTGAGTTATAGAGTTATTTATCGGTTAGGGAAGTAATTTCAAACGAGCTACCTCTTGGTAATAGAACAAGTAATGAGAGATTGGTTGTCCGGTGCTGAGTCGACAACTAGAACTAATTTATTAAAGGCATTAAAGTTATCTTTGCATCGATGATTGAATTTATAAATCAAATAAAGATTTTACATTTGGCTAGAATTTCTTCTCGTTGATTTTCTTTTCTTTTCTTTTATGATCTCCTTTTACTTTATTTTAATTTTAAAACCCCCTTTTATTTATATAGAATTATCACCGATTCCTATGGATACGATCCTACTTGCAACTATCTACTTATTTATATTTTCAAGTAGTTTTTTTTATTTTTGTATATCTCGACAGCCTAACTGTAACGACCCAAGATTTATGGGTATCAGAAAGTGTATTTTTGGGTGTCCGTTTTCGTAAAACGGAATAAATATTTACTAAGTTAGTTGTGTGATTAATTAGGTTTTGGCTAGGTGAGTTAGTTTGAATTAAGGATAATTAGGTGTAAGGACTAAATTGAACAAAGGGTGAAAGTTTAATTATAAATTAAAGAAAAAGTAAGGGACTAATTAAGCAAATAAACCATAAATTGACAATTGTATGGTAATAGTAATTTACATGTGTAATAATATTATACATATACTTGTAATAATTATATATACTTACTTATTATTTAAGAAAATATTATTATATTATATTATATTATATTATAATTAAAGAATAAAAGAAATAAAAGAAATAAAAAAGAAAAAAAAGAAAAGAGAAACAAAGAATCGAAACAGAGAAATAATAAAAATAAAAAGAAAGGAGAAAGAAAAGAAGGAGAATTAGGGATTTTAGGGTTCAAACTCAAATTGGTAAGTCAATTTAGTCCCTTTTCTTGAAATTTTTATGTTTTTAGAATCCTAGAACAACATACTACTTGATTTATGTTGAAATTTTAGAAATTAGTGGATTTTTAGATGTTGTTCATGATGAATAATTTGAATATTAGGGGTTAAATTGATAGGATTTTAAGTTGGAATTGAGAAAAGGATTAAATTGTAAAATAAATTATAAGTTTGAAGTAATAGGGACTAAATTGGGAAATTTTTGAAATTTAGGGTTTTATGGTGAAATTAGAGAGTTAAGTTTAGTTTTAAGTAGAAATTGAACGAAAATATAGAATAAACTGTGAAGAAAATAAAGTTAGTTTTGGTTAGGGACTAAATTGGAATTTGGGAAAAAGTTGAATATAAATTGAAATATTCAATGTGAAATTGTATTGTATTTATGAATTTCAATTGTTTCAATTCCGTAGCTAACGTTGTGCCGGAAACCTCAGTTAAGAAGGGAAAAGAGAAAGTTGACGAGGAGTGACTCGGAAATTACGGTTTGTATTTCTATAATCCGAATTTAATTATTAATTGTTGAATTTTGATTTAAATGTTTATGGTAAGACATTAAGGTAAGTATTAGCATTTTTAATATTGAATTGAATGTATGTAAATTTGTGATTGATGTAATAATTGAATATTTGATGATTGTGGCATTTGAAAAGTGAATTGAAAAACCCTATTAACTGTATCGGGCTGAGTCGGATATAGATGGCATGCCATAGGATTGGAAGTGTTCAGGGATTACTTCGACTTCGAGTCGATGAGACACTAGGTGTCAAACTATTACTTCGGATAAATTCGATGAGGTACTGGGTACCAATTTACTTCGGCAAGGCCAATGAGACACTGGGTGTCAATCTATTACTTCGAATTATCCGATGAGGCACTGGGTGCCAAACTGGTGTGTTTTGGTTGGATCCGTGTATCCGTCCGAGTCCGAGTCGTGTTAATATGGGTAAATAAATGAATTGGCATTATGAACGATATTGTATGATTTTGAATATGAATTGGAATGGGATATTAAATTGAGATGTGAAAATGAAATATATGAACCATGGGTTCATGAATGGTTATTGATATAGTTCATGAAATGGTTATTGATATAGTGGGATGATGTGTGAATCAAAGTGGAGAAAAGCTATTTGAAATAGCTATTGATGAGAAATGAAAGTTTAGTGCATGAGTTGATTTATTGAAAGACTAATGTTTTTCTAAGGTTAAATGTGCATGTTTTATTATTTTGCTTTAAGAATTTGGATTATAGAAATACCACTGAGTTTATACTCACCGTACGGTTTGTTTTCCGTGCGCAGGTTAGGTTAAAGTCGAATTGTCGAATCAGTATCCAAAGCCGATCCCGAACTCAAAACATGGTGATGTATGTTTCTTTTTGGTAATGGCATGTACCTAGGATGTTTATGTTTGTTATTTTGGGAAGTGTTTGTAAGTAATATTATAAGATGATATTGGTTTGTTATATATAAACATATGTGCTATGTTGAAGTTATAAAGTGGTATGTTAAAGCTAATGCAAAATATGAATGAATAGGCAAAATTTGGGATTAAATTGGTATGATTTAGAAATTTGTTTGATTGATGATTATTTGGATTGTTTTGATAATATGAGTAAGGTATCTATGAATGTTCATTGATTAGGCACTTAGAATGTATATTTTAACAAGTTTTAGAAGTGTTTAATCGTGTTTTAAATTGGTTGAATAAATGGTTTTTGAATTGCTTGATATTCAAGATTTATAGGGTTGGTAAACTTGATGTACAAGGCTCATTTTGAGTCCACACGGCCTGGCACACGGGCGTGTGACCAGATCGTGTGAGACACACGGCTATCACATGGGCGTGTGGTTTGGCCGTGTGTCCCTTGCAACTTAAAATTTTCAAAACAGAATGCCCAGGAATCTCTACACGGGCAGAGACACGGGCGTGTGTCTCAGCCGTGTGAGGCACACGGCCTAGCACACGGGCGTGTGACTTGGCCGTGTGAGGTAAGTCAGAGAGTTACACGGGGTAGGACACAGCCTGAAGCATATGCATGTCATAGGGTCACACGGGCGTGTCCCTTGGCCACACGGGCGTGTGTGCCCTACACCTACGAAAAATTGTGAGGTTTCGCGAAAAATTTTGAGAGAACCCGAATAAGTCCCGAATTGTTTCTAATACATATTTAGGGCCTCGAGGGCCCAATAAAGGGATGATATGATTAATTTATGAAGTGTATGCTAAGAGATTTGTTTAATGTTTGTATTTGATCTGAAAAGTTCGGTAATGCTTCGTAACCCTATTCTGGCGACGGATAAGGGTTAGGGGGTGTTACACTAACATTGAATTTTATTTATATTTTTATTTCCTTTTTAGTCCCCAAAAATATTTTAGTTTTTCGAATACCAAAAAAGAGAGGGAAGAAACTAAAGAAAAAGAAAAAGCTAAAAATAAAAAAGTGGAATTTGTGGGCTAATCCATGAAGAAAGAGTTCAAAAGATTTGATCATCTAGAAATATTTTAGTTTTTCGAACATTGAAGAACAATACTCTAATCACTAAGTTCACCCCTATGAACTCAACAAGTAAAACAACAACACAATAGATTTTACTAACAACTTGCACTCTAAGAAAAGTTCTCTAATTTGAACAAGATAAGTGTTAAAAACTCTCCGTATTCAAACCTATACAAGTCTCTTCCTTAAATAGATTTTTATTTGAGACTTGCTAACATAGAAGATCTATAACAATTTCATTAAAATAGCAATACAATAAATTGTTTACAATATAATAATAGAGAATAAACCAATCATGGACTCTTGGGAGCTAATCACGTATAGTTCCAATTCAATCCAAATCTCCATTTTATAAGAGATTGACTTGGGTGACAATTCGATCCGATTTTTAATATGAGATTCCCAAATAATATGACTTTCATTGTTGGACTAAATATTCTTTATATAATCAACACAATCCTTTCAAACTATTCAATAAATTGTCAATACTCAAATATGTAAACTGTCGCTCCCTAACAACCATACCTACTATTAATGACATTTTCATGTTGTTCCCGCACATAGAAGATCTTTTTCGGAATTGCTGTTGTCAATATAAAATCTGCTGGTTGATGGTCTGCATGCCTCTATATTTTAACCATGATTCTATATGAATGATAAAATAAAAAGGAAAACCTAGCTTGTTGTTCTAATTTTGAACATTTATGAATCATAATCAGGAAGAAGGCAACTTCAAGAGTTTGGGACTTTTTAGAGTAAAATATTTTTAGGAATCTCAAGTACTAGATTTTAAATACTTATGGCCATGTCCAAAAAATAGTTATCCCCTGTTAGGATTTTATCCATGATGATATTTCTTTCAAATGAACTAATTAACTGGTGGGAATATTATTTTGGGTCATATAGAAAAAGTCAACTTGCTTCGGTCAATTGCTCCTAAAGAATTGGTTTCTCCCTGTTGTTTGTGTCCATTTTTGAAGGTGTTGTCATATATTTTACCCAATCTTTGTTTTTCTCAGGCTCCATTGTGTCTTAAGCAGGATACAAACATTTATTGCCTTCATCTAATACTACATGGAAACATCAGTTTCCCATCATTATACGAAGATGTTGGGTGCCACTGATATAAAATCTTCTCTCTTGCGAATGTTTGAAATTTAAAATTAAAAAAAATTCAACTCTTCCTCCAAATATTTTGGAGTGAGTAGGAAATAGTGTTGAGTTACTATTTTATGCTTATAAGGTTTCTTTAAGAAAATTATGGTTAAGGAAAAATTGCAGATCATTATTACTGTCCATTCCATTATTCAAAGTTCTTTATGAAAGGCTTATATTGTATTAATTTGAAAATTCAAGGGAGCAGATTCTACAAATTAACAAATTTATGCTTCATGTAGAAATGTAGGGAATCTGGAAGGAGTGGAATGGATTTTCCTTCATATTCCTTATCTTCTATAATTTCCTCTATTATGTAGTCTCCAACTTTTTGTTTTACTGGTTAACCTTTCTGTTCTGCATTAGCATAGAGTATTTGTATTTTATTTGCTAAAATGGGCACGAAAGGTTACTTGTGTACAGGTTAATGACCTTTTCAATTTGCTGTTGCCTCTATTGTTATTGACATTGTCTTGTTGAAATTGCAAGTTAGATTCATTTGATGCTGAAAGCTCATTGAATTACTACCACAGAGATGACCTCAACTTTGTACTCGATGTGCTAAAATCTTCATGCCACTATAATGACATGGTAAAAGCTATTAGCAAGCAGTGGGATGAAGCCGTTGGCTCCAATGGTGTGCTAGTAATAACTTCGACTCTTGGAATTCAGCCTGTTCAGAGACACTTAGAAAGGGCCAAATTCCTACTGTTAGTTCATCCTTGCCACCTGTGGCTTCTGCAGAAATATGTGAGATAAAGAATGAGACTGCTGATGGTGGAAAGCCGGAAGAGAAGGAAGTTGCTGAAAATTCCGGTCATCTTGATATTGAGGTTACAGAGTCTGCTAACATGTTGGATTTGGTGGCTGGAACAGAAATCCCATATCTGAGTTCTGAAGGGTCAGCTGAAACAATGCAAATGGGTTCAGACTTCAGTCTTTCATAACTTTCAGAAACAGGGGTCTATTGAGTACTCAAACCAATCTGAGATTCCAGGGAAACGTGCAACTCTAGAAGACAGTTCTTTACTATCTAACGATCTAGAAGCTAAGCAAGCTAGCATGACAAAGTCAGCATCTCAGAGAACTCCTTGTGTGATAAATGCAAAAAGTGGTGATGCATCACAAATACAGCCTGGGATCAGCTACGTGACTTATTATAGTTTTGCCGAAACTGCCTCATTAGTTGTAGAATGTTAATGCGTAAACCATCAGAAAAGACAAATGAAGACTCCCTAGAATCTGTGGAGATGATAATTGCAAAGCAGATGAAAGTTATTATGAAGAAACCCAACAGATTTCATTGGCCGGATATTCATAATCTATACGTAGATGCTCGCAAAGAAAATTGTGGGTGGTGCTTCTCCTGTTGATATCCAATGGATGATACAGATTACTTGTTTAAAATTACTTCAGGTTCTATTCAGGAAGTTTCAAAAAGTGAGATGGTTGACCTTCAGTCAAAGTGGAATAAGAAGGGCCATATTATAGATGTGATATGTCATATATTTGCCATTGAAAATCGTTTGCTTGGGCTTCTATCAGGTCCATGGCTGAATCCACAATACATTAAGATCTGGCATAAAAGCATTGTCAAGGAATTTGGTATTGCATCTGTTAAACAATTATTGCTAACGGTAAGTACTTTCTATTTATTTCAGGCAAAATTTATAAAGTTTTATGAATTTGGTTTTTGGGGCTTCAACGTAGCAGTTTATATGGCATCACTCTAATATCTAACTGATCGAACCTACAACCAGTCTGTTTTAGATGTTGCTGCTGAGTGTAACTCAGCCTCTTTAATATCTTCACTCTCTCTCTCTCTCTCTCTCTCTCTCACACACACACACGCACAATGCTGATTGCTGTGAAATGAAATTTGTTAAAGTCGGTTTGTGTTGGGTTTGTTTTGGACTTTTTGGACGGTTTTCCACTTAGATCAGTGATATTTTGAAGTTAAATTAGGTGGGGTTAGGTTGATCAGGTATTTGTGTTTCTATTCTTTTCCTCATTATTATGTGAAAGCAAATACTAATCAGGTTCTAATAGTTTGGGTTTTGGGCTAGGATCAAGTTTGAACCTTTTAAGTTTTTTAGTGAATTCTGATCGGGTTCAGTCTAGATTCTTTGAAGGTTAGATGGGCTATTTTTGGTTGTTAGGTTTTGCCACCTCAGCTTCTCACCTCAGCTCTTTGAATGGGTTAGTTGATCTAGTTACTAGTCACTTATCAACAATAACCACTTCAAGAATATAACTTTGGCCAGTGATCTAGATTATACTACTTAGAGCTTACTCTCTATCTTTTCTGATATTCTTAATCCCACAATGGGTATACAGTTAGAGGCAAATCTGGATCATCTTGCTCTTTCAACAGACTGGACAAAACATGTGGATTCTGCTGGCACTATGGGTTCAGCTTCTCATATTGTGATTGCTTCAAGTCGTGGATCTGCCAAGCATGCGATTGCAAGAAAAGGGGCAGCTTCAATGATGGTGAAAGTAACCCTACTTCTAATCCTGTTGTAAGACCAAGTATTTGTTGGTGGAAGGGTGGCATGGTTTCTCGTCAGTTGTTCAACTGAAAGGTTTTACCGCGCTCATTGGTTTCCAAGGCTGCTAGGCAAGGTCTGCATTTTCCCTCTTGTCCTTCTAAGCTTTCTTGTTGGATATATATAAAAAAAACAATGATTCTGGATTTCTTTGAAGTTTAAATTCTGCAGCTGGAGGCAAAAAGATACCCGGCATACTGTATCCTGAGAGTTCAGACTTGGCAAAGAGAAGCAAATCTGTTGCATGGCGAGCTGTTGTTGAGTCATCAACTAGTGTAAAAAAAGAATAAAAATCAGGCTTACTGGTTGTGTTTCCTGGGAAAGATGACAGAATTAAAAGATGGAACGATTGGGATTTGAGGCTGTTAAGAGATAAAGATATGGAGGAGGTGGCTGGGTTGAAGAGAGAGACAGCATGGTGTTTCTAATCGTTTCTAGTTTCATGGTATTGGAGGAAAGTTATAACGGAACTGAACTGTTGTTTCTAAGATTCCGTCTCAAATATGATGTCAATCTTATCCTTATTTTCACAAAACTAATAACCAGGAAGACTGAAAAGGAAAAAGGTGCTTAAAAGATATGTTGTGTTAGTTATTAGAGCATAATAGTGCTTTGCTGGTGTTACTTTTTTGGTCCAGATTCGCTGGTGTTGATAAATCAGTACCCTTTGACAAGATAATGGCATTGACTGAATTCGGGATGGATCGTTTCTGCGGGAGTAGAACTTTTTAGTTTACCCAATCTTGTTTCAGCACTAGTAAGAGAAATGATAGAGAACTTCTAAAGTTCGTTTTTTATCTGAACTAGAGATAGTTTTTTGGTTTGAATAGATGTTCAGCATACTTATTTTCATACTTAATAGTTCTTTACTATTTTCTTTGAATTAACTATGTTTTTGACTTTGTTTCTTTTATCAAATTGGCAGGGAAGCTGTTTGCTGTCAGTATTGTAAGGGTAAGTGGTGCTCTTCTGTACCAAAGTGCCTTTGTCTTGTGCTTAAAGTCTTGATTTGTTGTTACTAAGTTATGCTCTGTGTGCTTGATGGTATTTACTTTCATGAGTCTATCTTCACATGTGGTTTCCTTCACATAATATTTCACATTTCTGATTAGTTTGTTATAATTCCAGGATTTTTTTCGTAAGAGGCATGTTAGAAAATCTGCTGTAGCAATCATTGCTGAGTACACATATAAATGGCATCGATGCCAGGGTGGCAAGTTGAATATCAATGCAAAAAGAGGGGGAAATGTCATCAAAAGAGGAAAGGGTGATACAAAGGGGCAAAAGACCAGCACAAAAAGTACAAAAAATAAAAACTGCAACAGAAGTGTAAAAGAGCCAATGAAAAATCACTGGCAGTACGAATGTCACTGCGGGTACGGAAGGATAAAAAGGTTGCTGCTGCTGTGCCACTGCGCCGTTCACCTGGGAAAGTAAAATACATTTCTTTGCAAAAGAAAAAGCCTGGTAGGTGCAAGAAAGGCAAAAAGAAACCAAAGAAGAAAGCACCTCAGAAGATAAAGAAAAGTATTTGGAAGAAGAAGAGAACAAGGGCTTACCATAGTTACTGGCTTGATGGTCTTGGGTTGTCGTCTAGTAAGCCAGATGATGAACGGGTGATGCAATTTCAAAGAAAAATGCTTTTTGCTCTATCTGAACATAGGTCTGTCTCCCCTTATCAACCCAGATGTCTTCTTTGTTGTGAATCAGGATATGCATCTAATTCAAACTCTGTTGCATGTGAAATTTGTGAAGGTAATAAACTTTTAGCATTTTTATCAGTTCTCATTGTAGGCTACTGCCTATCATAAACACCGACGGTCGATGATTGAAAATTTCCTTCTTTATAATTAACTGTTTCCTAATATTCATTTCAATTAATTTATGCAGAATGGTTTCATGGAGATGCTTATGGACTTAATTCAGAGAACAAAATCAATATTATTGGATTTAGGTGTCATGTCTGCCGTAAGACGACCCCTGCTGTCTGTCCCAATATGGTGGCAACAAGAGTTGATGAATCTCAAATGGCTGAGATGCAAAATGGTGTTAGGACTTAGGACCGAATTCTCTGAGGAAGTACATGCGGCCCTCTCTCCATGTCATGTTAATTAAAAAGGTCTCCCAAGTAAAACTGCCTAGGTTCATGGGCAGACTGGTGCTTGCATAAGGAGCAATTTAGTTACCAGTTTGGATAAATGTCAGTCCCATCTAGGAATATAAAGTGGAATCGAATGGGATGACTTTACCTAATGAGAAGCGTAGTATAGATGCATGACAAACTTTTGACTTTGAATTGAAACCATATTCACTAACATTAACTTCTGATAAGAAAGTTATGTTGCAAGATAATAGAATCAATACAGGACATGATGCTCCTGCAACTATGGCTGATGAGGCAGAGCGGCATTCAGATGATGTTCTGCAGGTTTGTTTGTTTGTTTGTTTGTTTTTTTTTTTGTTGTTGAAACTTAAATTGGAATCCTTGAATCATGTCAGGAACCTGGATGATTTGGTGATCACAACAACCATTCCAAGGTCAGTAGCAGATGGGAGCCTCTGCCGAGTTGCATCCAGATAAGTTAGCATATCTGTTGCATTGGTAGATGAAGAAAAAACAAATTAGGGTAGATTTACAGTCTAACATTTAATTGGTGTGACAAGACTGGATTAAGCGGTAGGGATTGGATTTGTTTGTAGGACTAGAGTTGCATGTAAATTTTCTAATGTTGAAGTCATGGAAGATTTTTAAAGGGTACATTGGAATGATTCATTTCCAATAGGAAAAAAAAGGAGTTCATCTGATCCAATGAGTCAAACGATGCAGTGAGTGATCCATATAAAGATTGCTTAGCTTAATTTATTGGTTTTTGAAGGTTGAAAAGAGAGAGCGGCATGAAACAAGTGTTGATGACATTATTTGTTCCTCAACTGATTGGTTGGCCTCCCCTTAGAATGCAGATGGTTGTCACTTTTAATTTACGTTTTAAAATTATAATAGGGTGACTATGGTTTTTTCTTTTGTTAATATATGGTCATAGTCACTGATATTAACAATTTGTTATGTTTTAAATTTATTTTTAATTTGACGTTACTCTTAATAATATTTTTTAGATAAGTATTTGATATCTAAGCGAAGGGAGAAGAAGGTTGCGATGTGGCGTAAAACTTGTGGTTCCCATGATTGATCTTTAGCCTTAATAGCTTTAAACAAAATGTTGCATTGACCTACCACAAAATCCCATGAATTTGTTTAAAAAAACTGCCTTTTTATCTAATAATATATATACTAAATAATATAGAGACATAAAATTGAAAGTAGTCTTTGTTGTCATAGTTAAATGGTTACCACTTTTTCACTAGGACCCGTGGAGAATAAATCAATATATAAATTTTATGTTCGGAATTTGTAATTATCGTCTCCAAGATTCGAACTTGAATCCTAATCTTAGGAATGCGTTGGATGGCTAATTTTAATAATGGTCATTATTACTCCGAATTAGGAAAGAAACTAATATTGTAAAGAGTATCAAATTTATGGTATTAGTCAAAGGTCAAAAATAATAAAAATTGAAATCAAGTTGGGTATTCAATTTTAATATAATTTTAGTAATATAAATCATGCGAAATGCAATTATTAGCTCAAAAATTTTTCTTTAATTTGGAAGATCTAATTTTCATAAATAATTTGGAACGTCGTACGAATAGTATAAAAATTTGGTTTAATTAAAAACATCTTAATTTTATTATTCCCATATGTCTCACGTGATTTTGTCATATTATACAAATTAAATACATAGCATCTTTGAGTTGTATAAATAATCCTTTTAGTCCTTTAAATGATCATTGCATCCGAATTCTCTACATTCATTGCTTCATATAGGGTTTTTAGTTACAAATAAGATTCAAGATTGAACCACGAAATGTTGTTTGGTAGCTGAAAAAGATGAACAAGAAAGTATAAAACCAACAAAGTTTTGTATTGATGATTGAAAAGTTATCATTGACGAGTGTTACTGCACAACTTATATACACCACCATAACCACTATGCAACTGCATGTCCTGTAACATTCCTCACCCAACTCAATTGTTAAGTTCGAGCTGCAGGATGCTACATTCATTACCGGAGCAACCATAAATAAATTTGCAACATTCGTTCGTTCACACATGTAAATAGTATCATTCACATTCATAATATGTTATACAATCATTTCTAGGTCCCACACGAGCTTAGAAAGCTCTTTTACTAGCCCGAGCATGAACTAAGACCAAATTATAAAGTTTTAAAAATTTTGGGCCGACGTCGCAACTTCATAATTTCCTCATCGTGACATTGTGAACTCATTGAGTTACGTTGCGATGACATGTATATCTATGTTGTGACGCCACTCATTGTCGGATGATGTTGCAACGTCGGGGACTCATGATGGCAACGTTGTCCCTATTTTTTTGCAAAATGCACACTTGGTACCTAATTCAAGTGTTTCCCATCACAATATATCATTATATCCGTTCATATACCAATTCCTCCTATACCAAAACAATACAATTTAAGCTAAAAAAAGTCTATATCTCCTGGAACCAACCTTTGAACATATAACACACTAAACATATTCTTCATGTAAGCATATTCAATTTCCAATTCAACTATTCATATCTAAATAGTTCATTTACCAATTCAAATAGGTTTCATTCCGCAAACTAAGAACTAAGCAATTTAAGGAACTAACTAAACATGAACTAACCAAAGCATTCACTAAGCTATGTATCATGCTTAACATTCAAACTTACCATTTCTAAGCATTCATCAACCTAGCTATTTCAACTAGTTCACTTGCTACCTTTAACATATTAAACCATACAAGACTTATTATCTTCATTCACAAAGGCATCAACCTTGACCAAATCATGCAACTATAAGTTAAATACCATGTTAAGCATTCAAATTTAACCATTATCACATTTACCATACAACAACTAACTCAAAATGGCCATTTACTCAACAAGGTACCCTTATATACATGCCACAATGTCTAAACTCAAAATAGGCACAATTCTACCATCTCGATGATAGTGTGAACTCCGCGCTGATCCAACTTGGTAAGTTCTGCACGGTAACGGTCTACAAGGGAAAAAACTAGAGTAAGCATACAAATGCTTAGTAAGTTCAAATGGAATTATTAGACTTACATTGAATTACTTATAAATGTAACGATTACCAATCATTTTGGCACACAATTTAGTTATGTAACGACCCGATAATCAGAGGTGCCGGAAAGTGAAGCTCAACTCCATTTTCATAAATCGAACCCGTAAATATTTTTATTAAATATTTATAAAGTTAGTTTAGTAGTGAATTAAATTTTGGATAGGTAAATTGCATAAATTAGGAACTATTATGGTACAAGGACTAAATTGCATAAGGGCTAAAAGTTGAATAATAGATTAAAATAAATTAAAGGGACTAAAGTCGCAATTATACCTTTTTTTCATTTAAAGTCGACAATCATGGGTTAAAATAATTAATGTTATGTTTATTATATGTATAGATATGTATATGTTATAATAATAAATAAAATGAATCTAATGTATATATTATAATATAATAATAATGAATGAAATTAAAACAAAATAAGTAATATAAGAAGAAAGTGGCATGAAAGAGAATGAACATACTCTTTTACATGCAATTTCGAAAACAAAAAGGGAGAAGAAGCAGCTTGGACAGCACATAAGGGTTTTAGGCCTTCAAACTTCAATTGTTTAGTGCAATTTAGTCATTTTTTTTTATAATTTTTACGTTTTTAGAATCCCGATACCTAGGGTTGGCCGACCCATGTTGCAATTTTTAGTATTGTTTAAGATTTTAAATGTTACTATTGTTGAATAGTTTAAGTATTAGGGGTTAAATAGATATATTTTTAAGTTAAAAGTGGAAAAGGACTAAATTGTGGAATTAATTGTTGATTCTGAGCAATAGGGACTAAATTGAGAAAAATTCAAAATTAAGGGGTGGAATTGGAAAATAGGGAGCTAAATTTAGTTTAGAGTGAAATTAGTATAAAAATTGAAGTTACTTATGGATATTAAAATTAGTCTCAATTTAGGGACTAAATTGAGGATTAAGCAAAATATAGTAGAAAAACTGAAATTCTTGTGAATTGAGTGGTATATTATTAATTTATTTTAATTATTTTATTTCATAGCAAACGTCATTCTGGAATCCTCGAGGAAGAAGGTCAAAGACAAGGCCGACGTCGAATAGCTCGAAATATACAGTTTGTGTTTCTATAATCCAAATTAAATAGTAGATTGTTGCACATTTTATTGTTTACATATGGTAAGCATTTGAGGTAAGTACTTTGGTACTTTGGGATTGAATTGAATTCATAGTTGATTTGCAATGGATTGACTTTGTATATTATGAAATATGTTGATTATATGAATATTGAAATGACTATATGTGATAAGGTGTATATATGATGTCGAAACCATTTTAAAAGTTTTTTGAAAAACGGGGTCGACTTTTAAAAACAAAGTGGGAATCGCCACCAATCCCTTTTACTTAGGTGTGATTGGATCACCTTGCAAAGAGTTTTATTTTAAAACATTTGATTTTTGGTTCACGAAAAACAAGAAAACGGGTTCGGGAGTCGGTTACGTATGAGGAAGAGTTAGCACCCTCATAACGCCCAAAAATTGGTACCTAATCGATAGAATCATGTCCAAATGTTTGAAATTTAATAAACATTTAAAATATGACTAAAAAAACTGAACAATTTGATTTAAAACTTGAGATTTTTTTGTTCCGAAAGAATATAAACATCACATCCAACACGTTAGGACACGATATTTTTAAACCCTCGTAATTAAAAACATCTCATAATTTACGAAATTTTATTAAAAGGGTATTTAGTTATTTAGTCAAACGGGAAATCGCAACCCAGCACGTTAGGGTACTATTTCCCAAATTTCTAAACACAAAACATTGCCTTTATTTTAAAACCTTTTTGATAAAATACAGTAATTTTATAAAAAAAATGTATTTTATTTTAAACAATGATTCATGAGACAATATCGCATTTATACATTATCAAACATAAATATCAAAAGCAATTATGACATACTAACATTTCATATTTATATAAATAATAAAGTAATAATAAAGTAGAATAATGACTAATAAAAAATAACTATACAATGGCAATCATAAATAAATAAATGAGAGAATATGGGCAAATAAAATATATACATAAAACAATAAATATCAAAATAAAAAAATATTAAATAAATATGAAATTTTTTATGCAAGATTAAATAATAAATAAATAAATAAATAAAAATTACATACATATATAATATAAACAATGTAAACGATGTATAAATAAAAAAGGTATATAATGGTTTTAAATAAAAATATATAAAATTACATATATATATATGTATATAATATAAATAATGTTAATAGAATACGTTATACAATATAAATAAATTTTAGTTAAAAATGATATACGATATAATATAATATTATATATTGTACAAAATTTTTAAATATAATATAATAACTAATATATATAAATACTAAAATAATATGTAATAAAAAAAATTTAAACAAAACAAAACAATGAATAATAATAATTATATATGAATTTTATAATATTAATAAATTAATATATATAATTTCTAAAGATAATATAAAAAAATTTAAAAAAAGAACCAGGGGTTAAATTGAAATAAAAATAGATTTATAGGGCTAATTTAAAAAAAATATTGGACGAAATTAAAACCAACAAAATTGTGGAGGGACTAAAACAATAAATTTCCCTTTTTAATAAAACACGAGGATCTTTCCCGGGTTTTCGGGTCAACGCGCGGATCTGGTTTTAAAACGACGTTGTTTTGCTGTTTATTGATTAAACAAAAACGACGTCGTTTTGTTATTACTATATAAGTAAAGAATTAGTTAAAGAATCTCATTTTGCCATTCATTCAAGAATCAGAGACCCCCCTTTTTTCCGAATTCTCTCTGGCCTTCGGCCTAAGGTCAAGGTTCCGTCACACTCGCCGTCACGCGCTTTTTTCAAGCGCTTACGCCCTCGCCACCGCCGCCCACCATGCGCTCTCACTATGTATGAAATTTCGTCCCTTTTTACTTCAATATTTTTTTATAAATAAAACATGCACGAAACAAAAAATAAAAATAAAAATAAAATAATAAGAAAACAGTATGTGATTCACCTTCGTAAATAAAAATTTATTTCTCGGTATATTTGTAACTGTTTACGTATCACTGTTTGTATCTTTTGCCTATTCTCTGAGTATTTTTTTTGTGTATTCTGTCTGAATCGTGTGTATTCTTTTTTTGCCTATTCTCTCTGATCGTATCTCAGTCCGTTTTACAAATTTGTTTGGGGTTTTTATAACCCCAAAATAAAAAAAGGAAAAGCATATCTTCCGCTTTGTTTCCTTGTTTGCTGCTGGGTTTCTTTCCTTTTTGCAGGTAAAGCGACGGAGAATCTAGCGACGCTGGTGTGATTCAGGCGCGGATCGCGGCTTGACGAGGGGCTGGTGACGAGGCTGCGGCGCGATCTTTGGGTGCTTGTCTTGACGCGCCTAGGGTTTCCCCAGAAACCCTAAGTCTCTGAGACTCGTTTGATTTTTGGGCTTTTGGGCCGTACGATTTTGGGTCTGGTCTGTTTAGGGGTTAGTTAAGATCTGGGCTAAGTGTAAAAGGGTAGTTTGGGTAGTGGGTTAAGTTTGGGTCACGGGTTTAAGGTCTGATGGCATCTGTTTGGGTATTGGGTAGGATTTGGGCTGTTGGTAATGGACTTCATAATTGTAAATGGACTGTTTAAAAAAAATGGACATTTATTATTATTTATTATTTATTTTGTTTTGGTTTATTTCTAAGCCCGGGCAAAATTGGGCTCTTACATATGAAATTGAGACATTGGTTGTATTGAAAAGTGAAATGGAACCCTATTAACTGTTTCGGGCTGAGTCGGATATAGATGGCATGCCATAGGATAGAAAGAGTTCAGGGATTTCTTCGACCTCAAGTCGATGAGGCACTGGGTGCCAATTTGCTTTGGTTTAACCGATGAGACACTGGGTGTTAATTTATATAGCGTTGGATGCAGTTATTACTTTGGATTTATCTGATTAGGCACTGGGTGTCAAATTGGTGTGTTGGTTAGATCCGTGTATCCGTCCGAATAATTTAAAGATAAGATATTACAATTTAAAGACACTTATATACCTAACCTGTGCACGGAAAACATACCGTACGCTCAGTGGTATTTCTATAATTTGAATAATTTAAAGACAAGATATTACAATATTTATACATTTAATCATACCATAGCATTAGTCATTCAATTAATTAATTTTTAAAAACACTTCAATCATAACATATTCACTTTTCACCACTTGTTATTTCAAATATCATATTTACTATTCAAATAGCTTTTCACAATATAAATGCACAATTCATGTGCCTCATTTTCATTTTACATTCAATATTTTCCAACATCAATCTTAGTATCATTTCATATAATTACCCCTATTAACACGACTCGGACTCTGACGGATACACGGATCCAACCAAAACACACCAGTTTGGCACCCAGTGCCTCATCGGATTATTCGAAGTAATAAGTTGACACCCAGTGTCTCATCGGCTAAACCGAAGTAAATTGGCACCCAATGCCTCATCGAATTAATCCGAAGTAATAGATTGACACCCAGTGTCTCGTCGACTCGAGGTCGAAGTAATCCCTGAACTCTTTCAATCCTATGGCATGCCAACTATATCTGACCCAGCCTGGTACAGTTAATAGGGTTTTATTTCCACATTTCAAAAACAATCAATATCCAATATCTACATTTCACATTAATCACAAATTCCTATAAATTCAATTCAATATCAAAATGCTAATTACTCACCTCAATCACTTACCATAAATATTAAATTAAAATATAACAATTAATAATTAGATTCGGATTATAGAAATACAAACCAGAATTTCCGAGCTACTCCTCGTCAACTTTATCTTTTCCTTTCTTAGTCGAGGTTTTCAGCATAATGTTAGCTACGGAATTAAAACAATTAAAATTCATCAATACAATACAATTCAATTTCACATTGAATATTTCAATTTTTACTCAACATTTGCCTAAATTTCAATTTAGTCCCTAAATCGAGACTAACTTTATTTCTTCACAATTAATTCTATATTTTCATTCAATTCCCACTTTAAACCAAATTTAACTCTCTAATTTCACTTAAATCCCTACATTTTTAAATTTTCACAATTTAGTCCCTAATACTCAAAACTTATAATTTATTCTACAATTCAATCCTTTTTTCATTTATAACTTAAAAATCTATCAATTTGGTCCCTAATACTCAAATTATTCAACATAGACAACATTTAAAAATTCAATAATTTCTAAAATTTTGACATAGGTCAAGTAGTATTTAATATCAGGATTCTAAAAAATATAAAAATTATAAGAAAATGGACTAAATTGACTAACTAATTGAGCGTTGAACCCTTGAAACCCTAGCTTTCTCCTTTTTTCTTTCTCTTGTTCTTTTCTTTCCTTTTTCCTTTCTGTTTCGTTTCTTTGTTCTTTCTTTTTCTATTTTTTTTTCTTTTATTTATTTTCTTTTATTCTTTAACTATTATAATAATATAATATATATTTACTTAAATATTAAGTATACATATATTATTATATACATATGTATATTATTTGTACACATGTAATTATTATTACCATACACTTGTTAATTAAGGTTTAATTGCTTATTTAGTCCCTTTACTTTTTCTTTAGTCTACAATTCAACCTTTACCCTATATACAATTTAGTCCTTTTACCTAATTGCTCTTAATTTAAGCTAATTCACCTAACCAAAACAAAATTAACTACACAACTAACTTCATAAATATTTTTAAATAAATATTTACGAATCCGTTTTACGAAAGCGGAGACCCGAACATACACCTTCCGATTACCTGTGACTATCAGGTCGCTACATGGTCGAATATACCAATAGCATGTTTTAATCTGTTAACTATATGTGCAATTAGTATGTTCTGATATGTTTTATCTGCATATGGGGAATATGCCAATAGCATGTTTTGATCTGTTAATTATATGTGCAACTAGTATGTTCTGATATGTTTTATATGTATATGAGTACGTCTGATTCGAGTAAGCTTATTTATGTTATGCCATTTGCATGTGTATTGGGGTTGGGTTGTGTATGATTTGGAGGAAGTTCTAGCATATTACGAGCTGCGATTCTAGCAATTTACCCGCAAATTCTGATTTGGTAGTTAAACTGCATTATTTGTTTCTAGCGGTATTTTCGCAATAAATCTGACAGATTGTTTGCATAATTTCTGGTGGCTAAAGACCACAATTTAGTGTGATGGATGAATGAGTTATAGTAGCCTTATTTGGTGTGATTGGATGGTTGGAGTTGGTGTGTTGTGGATGAGGGTGGGATCTATTTTCTTGATACTTTGCATTGCATCATTTGATCATACCCATGCTCATGCACTGATTGATGATTTGTTATGTATCGTCGTTGACTTTGTATGGATGGCTTATAATTTTTCTAAGAATGTCTTTATGTCTGAATTGTTACTCTTAGACTCACACTGACCTTCTTAAAGCTCACCCCCCAAATTCTTCTTCTTTTAGTTAATCCTCAAAGTTAGGATTGGATGTGACATTTGGAGAGCTCGTCTCGAACTGTTATAAATAAAGTATTTCTTTTAAAATATTATTATCATATTATTTTAGGGACTGTAATATTTTTTCTGAACTGTGGCATGAGATTGGTTTTGGATTTTGGGTTGCGTTATTTGGGGTTTTATTTACATGCATGGTATTTATATTAAAAATCGATCAAACATATAAAGTGATTTTAATTCATAAGAAATATGGATTTGAAATATAAATTATAGATGTCACGATTATTTCCGATGCGTAATAAAGAACGAGTTTTTGAAAAAACAAATCAACAAAATAGAAAAAAAATCAATTGAGTTTTCAAAAATATCACGTTGTGTAAATAATTCTTGGTCGACTTGATAATCTGATGTTTTATTTAAACTAAGGAAAATGCATACGTTTTTCTAAAATTTGATAGAATAGGAGTTTTAAAAGAATCTAAATATTTCACTTTGCCATTTTGGTGGTCAATGTAACATTTAGAATGCTGCTATAACGTTTAGGCTAGATTTGGGGTGTTACACTCAACCTTATTCACGCTCATTGTAACCTCATTTTCATGCAATTATAATGAAAGAACTCTCCCACTAATTCTTTAGCTATAGAAAGCTTAATTCAAACTATTACAACAATTTTCTTTTAGTAAATAAAGGGGATATGTTCAAAGGAATGTGTTACAGTGGGCCTGTTAAAGGCCTATAACAATTGACACTTGGTGTAAATCATCTTCAAAGACGAATCGAGCATGAGTAGGTATAACATCAAACATTGACAGCTTGTTAAGCTCATTATTGGTAGCTTTATCCATACAATCTGCCAGTCTATTATGGTCACGTGGATCATGTTGAAACTTGAGTTGCTAATCCTTTTTGCATAAATCATATATCAATCACCACTCTGAGATGTTACTATCAGCCGCATAGCCATTTCCTATTAAATCAACCAACAGAGCATTATCGCTTTTAATCACCATTTTACGGAAGCCTTTTTACCAAGGAAGGAAGAGTCCTTCATAAATCGCTCGTTCTTCTATTTGAAAAATGTCAGATACACTGACTCTCATGGCAAAACCAAACATCCAGCCTCTGCTCGAGTCTCAAACCGCTCCTCCAACAGCAGTAGTGTGGTGTTTTACCGGTAGTGTGTCGTCCGTATTAAGCTTGACCCTTCCGTTCTCAAGTGGATACCATTTCTCTCGAAGAACAGTGTTGTACATCAGACGGTCCCTGCATTTTTAATTATTGAGACTTCGTGTCCAAACACTGCATGTCAAAATCAGATTAGTCTTCAATCAAATATATTCCTTTCACGAACAAAATTTTGCTCTCTTAATTCAACATAAAATCGTAAGTTTAATCTTCAACAAATAGGCATTTTTGGTCTTCATTAATTAAGCTAGTGTGAAGAGAATGAACGTCTACAATTTTAATCCATATCAATCACCTTTAATATCAAGATATCGTTTGGCTAAATAAAAAACTTTTTTTTTATCACAATTTCCTTAGACATTGAAAAGATAATCACACTAAATTATTTCGAATTTCCTTACTTGATGAAACATCTTCAAACATTCCTTAATATTTGTTGCACAAAATTCCTTTAATAATTGCACAAAAATAGTTTGTTAATCATTGTCAAAATATTTCGGTTACTAAGATAACACCAACATAACTAAAAACAAATTTTGCTCTTTTTTTTTTTTTAAGATTTAAGAAAAAATAGTAATATTAATTTAATATTTTTATAAAATTCTAAAAACTTAAATCTTACACCGTCAATTTAATCTTAAAATTATGCAAAAAAAAAAAAAAAAAAAAACTTGGTTGTAAGTCCCCTTAAGACTTGCGGAATGTAAGCTTGCCATTACTCATAGTATTCTTCAAAAGGTTAATTTTGAAATCTTCAATAAGTATTTTTAAAGAATTATCATATATTAAAAAGAAAGAAAAGTTAAGCAAAAAGACTGAAAAGAAAATTTACATATTGGATATTAATATAAACGAATGGAAAGAAAATGAAAGCATTATAAATTTTTATCTTCCGTCTCATCTCAACTTAGTAATGTTATAAGTTAGTTATATGTCCAAGTAAATTAGTATGGTGGAAGTAATGGTTAGGATGTTAAAACGGTGGGGGTGGGGTGATGGGTGGGTAGGGTTCCTAAACCCTAAACCCCATGGGTTTAAGGTTTAGGGGTGGGGTGGGTGGGGTGGGTAGGGTGGGGGTGGGGGTGGGGTGAGGGGTGGGTAGGGTTCCTAAACCCTAAACTCGATTCGAATCAAATTATTATTAATTGAATTATTTTAAATATAAAAATTTTTAATCGTTAATTGAATCAAATTGAAATATTTTGGTTAATTCGGTCAGTTAACCGAAATATATATGTTTTTGTCTTTTTGTTAAAATGAATATAAAACATATAAAAAAATACATTGTTAATGTTTATTTTTTTCAATAGTTCAAAAAATTATATTATATATTATATATATATTATTTATTTCGATTAATATAAAAATTAATAATTTAAAAAAAATAAATTGCTAATATAAAATATATACTATTTATTTCGATTAATTCAGTTAATTATTCAATTTTAAATCAAATTAATCGATAATTGAAATTTAAAAAAATCATTAATCGATCTCCGACCGAATTAAATTTAACCACCGATGAATTAATCAAATTAAATTCATTTGATGGGTGAATTTAATTTTATCTCGTAGGTGTTTGGTGTTTAATGAGACTTGATGAGGTTGAAATTAGAAAGAAAATTCCGTGGAATTGGTATATACCGAAAATGAGCGGTGTTTTTATTCCTTTGAATTGGTATATGATTTCATTGTTGTGCGGTTTTCTATCTCTTTCATTTGGCCATGCTTGCGTCCTTTTTCACACCTCTCTAGCTCTTTGCTAGACTCGTGCAAAGTTTTTCTTCCTAAGTTAACTAATTTTTAGTTTTTGTTTTCTTTTTCAAAAAAATTAAATTTATATGGTCAAATTATTAACTATTAAAAAAAATTGAATGGTGATTTTTTTATATAGTTTGTAAAAATGTTTTAATGATGATTAGGAATTTTTTATTAGCACAATATTGTAATTATGTTTATTAATTATTATTTTGAATAATATTGTTTTATATTAATTATATAAAGGCTTTAGTTATGCTTTTAAAATTTATTATTAAAATTTTTGAATTGTTAAATAATTTAATATATTTTGAATTATGTTTAACAATTCAAGTAAAGAAAATAATAATAATTAAAAATACATTGTTTAAAAATTAATTAAGAAATTAAATACGCGTGCAATTCATGTAAAATTTGAAACTAGTTCATTAAAAAAACCTCTAAAAAATTTAATTACAAAATTCGTTTTCGTTTTGGTATTTAATTTTTTTATTGGGGGTTAAAAGTGATATATAAATTATTAATTTCATCTCATTTTATTCTAAAACCTGCAACATTCAATAAAAATATGTCATGTGTCATATTCTTATTGGATAATATTATACTTATAGATAAAATAAAATATATAATTATGATACTAATTTTGACAAAAAAAAGTATTTTAAAAAAAATATCGAAGAGAAAAAGGCAACATAGTTAGAGGGCAAAAGATTTTATTGCATTGACCAATTTAATTTCAGCAGTGTTATTAATATGCTTCTTAGATAAATATTACTAGTAGATATATTTATAGATTGATGTTTCATTACATATTTTTATTTCGGAATAATTTATATCAGGATGATCTTAAAAATTGAGGTTTTTAGGCATCAATAAAATTTTGCCACATCATCAAATTTTGAAAACATAAATTATTATTATATACTCATTCATAGAGAAATTATTTTATAGACCCTTTCCACCACATTATTCATGGTCTCTTTTTAATTATTTAATAACATTTTAATAATTTTTTCCATGTCTTTTTTTTTATCCTGAATCCCAAATTCAAATCCTTAAATCTTGAATTTTGAACCCAAAACATAGGACTCTGAGCCTTAAACCCAAACCCCAAACATGCAACCCCAAACCCTTAAACCATGAACCCCGGACTCATAAATCGTAACCTCGAACCCTTAAACCTTGGACATGAATCCTAAACCTGAACCTTAAATCCAGAATCCAAAACACAAACTCGAACCCTAAACTTTAAATCCCGAACCAAAACCATGAACCTTGAAGTTTGGGGTTTAAAGTTTAAGATTTAGGGTTCGAGTTCAAAGTTTGGGGTTTAGGGTAAAATAATTACCAAAATTATGTGCCAATGACATGAAAAAAATTATAAAAGAATTACTATTTTTTAAAATTTTGATTGCACAAAAATAAAAAAAATATTAACTTATGAAAAAAACAAAATGATTAAAATTTGTAAAAGAAGAAAAGATAATTGTTTATAATTTAAAAAATTAATTATTAATTTTAAGTAATTTAATTAAAGTTAAATTAAATTGAAGAAGATATTAAATAAAGATGAATGTATAATAATACTTTATTATCTTTAAAATTTAATAACATGATACTATTTTATTAATATCTAAAAATTATGTTTTTTTAATATATTATTTTTATTTATTTATTGTCAGCATCCCTATAAATTGTATCCTTGTTTACGGAGAATTGTACCCAAAAACCAAAGGATTCCAAAAGGAAAAAGCAAATAAATGGCATTGAACAAATTGATGAATCCCATCACTTGTCCATCTCAGAAACTGCCATACGTAGCTCTACAGCATCCTATATCCAGTCTTAGGCTCAAATCTCCCAGTCTCTTCATGGCCTCAACAAACATGAAGAAACCTTTAAGAATGGCTGATAAGAAAGTGGGTTTTCAAGTCACTCACTCCATTCCACATCAAAAGTGTGAAGTCTTCAAATCAATGGAGATGCAGGGTTGGGTTAAGAACAACATTCTACCATTGTTGAAACCCATTGAAAGAAGTTGGCAGCCCCAAGAGCTTGTACCCGATTCGGCCTCCGATGGATTCGAGGAGCAAGTTAAGGAACTGAGAAAGAGAGCAATGGAGATCCCAGATGATTACTTTGTAGCCCTTGTTGGAGATATGATCACTGAAGAAGCTCTTCCAACATATCATGCAATTCTCAATCGCTTAGATGGAGTTGGTGCTGCAGCTGATGCAAGCACCAATTGTTGGGGCATTTGGACAAGGGGGTGGACGGCTGAAGAAAACAGACACGGGGATGTTCTAAATAGGTATCTTTACTTGTCTGGAAGGGTAAATATGAGTCAAATTGAGAAAACAATTCAGTATTTGATAGGTTCAGGGATGTACGTTGGAATAGAAAACAACCCTTATCTCACTTTCATTTATACTTCATTTCAAGAAAGGGCGACTTTCATCTCTCATGGAAACACTGCTAGGCTTGCTTTAAAACATGGGGACCCCTTGTTGGCTCGAATCTGTGGGACAGTAGCATCAGATGAGAAACGCCACCAGATTGCCTACACGAAAATCGTGGAGAAGCTGTTCGAGATGGATCCGGATGGAACCGTTATTGCTTTCGCAGAGATGATGAAGAAGAAAATCACAATGCCGGCTCATCTGGTGTATGATGGTGAAGATGATAACCTTTACCAGCATTTCTCCGCTGTTACACAAAGACTTGGGGTTTACACTGCCAATGATTATGCTGATATATTGGAGTTTTTGGTGGATAAATGGAAAGTTAAGGAGCTAAGTGAGCTTTCAAGTGAGGGAAGAAAGGCTCAGGAATATGTATGTTTGCTGGCTCCGAAAATCAGAAGGTTAGAGGAGAGAGCTAAAGCAAGGTCTAGGGAAGCTCCAAGGATTCCATTCAGTTGGATTTTTGGCAGACAAGTAGAGCTCTAAATTTTAAGAGATTAGATGGCAAATAAGTTGCAATAATTGCATGGCTTTGGCATATATAGAACTACAAATGTTGGCTTGCAATAATAATATAAATAAAATAAAATAATTTTCTAAGTATGTTAATATAGAAAGCGATTCGTGAAATACCATGCACTACATTATTTTCGAGTATAGGTGTAAATAAAAGATATCATATCAAAAAAAAAAAAATAGTAATTTGAAAATAAAAAGGTTTATCATTTGTGTAGCAAAGGCCAGGGGAATAATGGACCGATATGTTTATTGGGTGGGCAGGCTACAGTCGAATTGCCCATTTTCAGTATTTCAAAAACTAATGGGGTAGTAATCTAGGGATAAACTTTATTTTTGGGTTGGATGTTAAGTTGATTCTATTATCTGAATTTGTTTTGGGTTTTTCCTCAAACTCAAAATTCGAATTTAACATGGGTACCACCAACTCATGGCTTGCCAATGCCTGCACTCAACGCCTAATTTCATCACCATCACCTATCAATGTCAACTCTTATTTTGTTGCCCAAATTTGGTTTATAAAACAGTTTTGCTGCATTCCAGAAGATATTTTTTTTTATGTTATTTATAACAATAATTTTTTTACTAAATTAATATTAGTGTTTTGGAAATAGGTGGTATAACATATTTCTTGGATTTTGATCTGCACGATTTTCTTCCTATTCTCAAATTTCGGTTGCTTAAAGTGTAGGCACTAAATCACGAACTGATGAACACTATGAAAACTTTTTATTGATACTCAATGGAAATATCAATAACTCTCAAATGCTAGAACTCGAAAAGCAAACTCTCTCATAATTAGAATTTATTTGAAAAAATAAATCTTAATGAATTTTGACAGAATGTCAACGCTTAGTAAGATCTATGTTTAACCCCGTTAATGATATCTATTTATAAAGAAAATCATAAGAGTTGGTTGAACATGTAGAAGTCGAATAATAATATTTTGATGGAAGATAATCAGCCCATCTCGAACTAAGGGAGGTGGGCAACCATTATCAACGATTAGGGTTGCTGCCCATCTCATATGATTTGGTGCTTATTAAGTATTTTCATGTATTGGGTTCAACTATATATGTTATTTGGTCTTTAAACCAATCCATATAATTTTACCAACTCAATAACTTGTTTTCTATTATCAAATATTAATTAATTAAAATAAATTTAATTAATTTTTTCAATTAACTTATTTTTCCAACACAATTGTAATTATATTAAAGTCGTGATGACTTTTCCGTACTAGAATCTATGAGTAAATAAAATTAATTATCTTGTTCAACAAGACTGGGATGACTAATTAATTTAATTTTCAATTCGAACTTCAATTATTTAATTATAATAATTTAAATAATAATTCGAAAAAAAATTTAAAATTGAAGTAATCTCTTGCTTATATCAAGAAAACGCATTCACTGCGGATAGTGATACATGAGATTTATTTCTCTAATTCATCATTTTCATTTATTCATCTCGTCGATTCAAATGTAAACCATCAATGTTATGCCAAGATAGAGGAGGGATTGATTGTACATATATATAATTAAGACTCAAATAATTTAAAATTAAGTTTTGACTCTTCGAATATTAATTACAACATTATTTAGTCATTGAGTTATTTCACTAAAGTACAACAACTGAACACTCACTAATATATACCATTACGAAAGCTATTTATCAAGTACTCAGCTAATGACCTTGTCATATGTGTGTTACCCTCATAGGATATCTTCAATATCTTTGGGTTAAATCCGTTCATCCAATTTGATCTTATTTTATCTCAAGGTAACCATTACATCTTCCCTAATGAAAAGTCAATTATTAACACATAGTAATTAAATCATTCTTCTCATACAAATGACCGTGACCACATTACTTTTCCATCTGTCATGTAAAGCCAATGAGAGGATATCATTTATCCTTTTTTTCTTGGGCTATGAATTCTACTATTGTAAGTGAAGCTATGTCATGCAGAAGTCGTATACCCAATGTACCAGCTTTCAGCTCTATTACCAATTGAACCTAGGCTTTTAATATATCAAAGTATACGAGTCACACACATATAGCCCATTACTTACTCGGGATTGAGGAAAGACATAATATGAACATTACAAGTAAATAAATCTATAAACAAATTTAAGATTTATTCTACTTGGGTCTTGTCCAATGTTTTGTCAATCTAGACAATCATATCTATGTCTCTATTTTCTGATAGTCTCTCAATCACTCTCTCAGGTAGGGACAATCTCACTATCATGCCTTTTCCTAAACCTCTCTCAGTTCCTTGACCATTTTACTTAATCACTCTAAGGTCCTTCTTTAAACTGAAATCTAAGCCTTCTTCAATCACACTCATCTTCATCATTTTCTCATACCATCATTAGGCTAAGCTCCACTTTCACACCATCCAAAACCCCTCACCATTAACCATTTTCATGTTGGATCTAGTTTCCTAAGTGTAGTATATTCGTTTTGTATACTTGTATTTTTTACACAAATTGGTTTAATAAAAATATTCATTAATTACATCAATACCTTTTGTATATTGTCCTCAATGTTTTTGCTCGCAAAGCAAAATGGAAGCAAATATTGACTCACTAGTTATCTAAAATTTAACTAATACTAAATAGTATTATATGGTCGAATCTTAACATGAAAAGATAGCTTGTATTAGTAGATGAACATAAACTTGTCCTTAGTCTAATCAGAAATAAGCAAACCAACTAAAAGACTAATATGATTTCTATCAAGTCCACTTGGGGAGATGTTTTTTTCTTAAGCATCGGAGCAGATGAGAAGATAGAGACATAGATGTGATTGATTGGACTGACAGTACATCAAACATGACCCAAGTATAATAGATCCTAGATTCGTTTATGGATTTATTCACTTATGACGTTCATAGTGTGACATACCTTAATCTTGAGCGGATGATAGACTATGTATGTTTGACTTGTTTATTTTTTGTAAATAAAATTCTGAGTTCAAATATATAAGGAATTGAAAGCTGGTGCATTGGGTTTATGACTTTTGCACTATATAGCATCATTCACAATAGTGGAATTCATAACCCAACTAATGGGTAAATGATATTCTCTTATCGGAATTACATTATAGATTAAAAGTAAATGTAGCCACGAGTCGTTTGTCTTTGTGATAAATGACTTGATTGCTATTTGATAGTAATTGACTTTTCTTAAAGGAAAATGTAATTGTTACCATGAGATTAAATAAGATCATATTGGAAGAACGAATTTATCCTAAAGAGATTAATGATATCCTATTGTTGCAGTTGTAAACCAACTAAACATTCGACAAAGACAAGTGAACCTATTAATTAATAGTATAGCTGCGGTGAGCACATATATCGTTCACACGAAGACTAAAAGTACTAGTAATTATCGTCTTTCTATTATTTAACTAACAAATTGGAGTGATTGATAAAACTAAAATTAACTAAATTAATTAACTAAAGAACACATCAAAGAACAAATTAGGAAAATAAACAATTAACAGCCAAGAAGTGAGACAATACCTAGGAAAGAATCCACCTAGACTTCATCTGTCATTATCAATCTAAATTACGCAATTTCTTCACTTAATATCTTGATCCGTAGAAATCCTTAAGTTATGCTAATATCTCTCTTCAAGACTAAGAGCAACTAACTCTAGGTTGATTAATTGAAATTTCTTTCTAATTAAAACCTCTATTGTCACATTAACTCGATCTATGGATCCCCTTATTAGATTTGACTCTAATCCAGTAGATATATGTCGTTCTTTTTCTAGGATTGCATGCAACTCCACTCAATTACGCTAGATCTGCTATTAAACAGGGTCTATTCCTCCTCTAATTTAAGCACATCAAACATGGATTAATAGTCTAGAAATATTAAACCAATAATTAAACACACATAATTGAGAATAAGGTCCAAGTATTTATTGCGTAAAAATAGAAATCAAATAACAGAATCCATCCTAGGGTTCATCTTCCTAGGTATTTGGAAAATTAGTTCATGATAGCAAATAAAAACATCCCAAAGACAGTATAACCACAAGAAACAAAGAAAATCATAATAAACTTCAAAGAAATCAAAAGGAGATCTTCAATCTTGATGGAAATCTACTTCAGAGTCGACTTTAATGGTGTTTTTCGAGTTATTTTCTTGAGTATTCTATGGCAACTCTCTCCCATATTCTTATTTTTTTCATATACAGGTTTTAGAATGCCCGAAAAACCTAAAAATTGCATTTTCTCGCATGTTTGCAGTGCGATTTGTGAAATCCACACGGTTTGGCACATGGCCGTGTGGCAGCCCGTGTGGCTCGCATGGCCGTGTGTCCAACCCGTATGGCTCTTGAAACTTGCACCAATTTTTCTGTTTTCACTCATTTTTCACTCCTTTTGCTCCCAAAGGCTCTCCTAAGTATAGAAACATGAGTTTAAAGAATTAAGAGCATAAATTTCACTATTTAAATCGAATAATCATCCAAAAACACCTTAAGAATGAGGCTAAAACATGTTACTTATGGCATTTATCACCTATTAGGGTAACACACTTATGACATGGTTAGTGGATGAGCACTTATTAAGTATTTTTCATAATGGTATGAAATTAGGGATAACTCAGTTACGATACAATAGTGGAATAACTTTGTGACTAGATAAATTTATAATTAATAGGCGAAAAGTTAGAACTTAATTATAAATTATTTGAGCCCTAATTATATGTGCCCAATTGATACCTAGCTCATTGAAACCATAAATGAATTACATGTAGAACCAAATGAAAAAAGAAGAAGAATGGAAATGATGAAGTTAGAGAAATGAGTTGCATTCACAAATGAATATGTTTTCTCACTAAGTATAGAACTAACTTGAGAAATAAATTAAGGTTTGCGAATCATTATTGAATTAATTATAATTAAATAATTAAAGTACAAAATGGAATCAAACTAATTAGTCATTATAAATCCATTGAATATGGAAATTAAGTATATTTCCTCATAGATTCTTTTATGGTAAAGTTGTCATGACTTTAGCAGAATTAGAATTGAGTTGAGAAAATTATTTAATTGGGAAAGTAATTTAGTTAATTTAATTATTTAAATAAATAATATTTATTTTTGGAAATAGAAAATAAATATTGGGTTGGACTCAATTATAAAGTGTTGGGTCAAAAGTTTAGTAAACACATATAATTGAACCTAATACAAGAGAGGCCCAATCCCCTTCATACGATAAGTAAGGGGCAACAACCCTTGTAATATTTACTAGGGTGTGTCACCCATCACTCTCCTAGTTGGAAGGTTTTCTATTAAATAAATATTATTTGTGTAACCTTTATTCAATTAGGATTTTCATATCTCTCTCTACAAAACCAGCTTTGTTTAAAAAAAAATTAAACTTTCACTGTAACTAAAAATCGTTTTCTTAACTAGATTTTTTCAACAATTGTTATCAGAGCCAGGTTATTCTATGTTTATAGTATAAATCGATACTAAATTTTCTCTCTTATTCATGTTTGGTTATTTTTTATAAGATGTGGCATTCTTTGGTTATATGCATGTTTTGCGATTATGTATGTGACTGAATATATTTTATTATTCTATTATATATATATATATATGATAAAGTAATTTTGCCAAAGTTGTGATTCCTAGAAATTAGATTGGGTGTAAATTTAAGTTCTGTTAATTTCTTGGGGTATGAAATTAGATCATGCACTATAATCTCCATGTAGGTTTTAATTTTAATTTTTTTAGAATAATTCATGTGAGCCAAAAACGGACTTAGGGTTTTCGTAACCAATTTTTTGACAAATCCCGAAGAATCGAGACCCATATAAAACTAATTGTAACGACACAAACCCGATCCAACCAACCGATAAAAGACCAATAGTGGTTCGACTAGCGACGACCTATAGTGGTCTGACCGATAGTGGTTGAATGGTCGGCAGCGATGGCCAACAGTGGCCCGACGGTGACGATGTGACAGTGGCATCAGCAGTGACAGCAGTGACCCATGGTGGTGACGGCGGTTCGATGGTGGATCCCTTTGCTGAGTTTTTTCAAGTCTTTTGGGTTTTGGGGAACCCAAAACTAGGATATTTGGCTTTCACTTAGAAGACCCATGAATGTAAAATTTTTATTATCTATTTTTTCTAGGATGGAATCATGAAAATTTTGGCTGGTTAGAGTTATTTAATTTTTATAGTTTTATATGATTAAGTATTATGATATTTTAGATTGACTGGAAAGTATGTTCATGCATATGTATGATAAGCATGCCATATAGTTTAGGAAAAGAATGTCACATGTACTTGTCATGACATTTTAATCATTCATGATTGAAATTGAAAAAAAAAACCTTACATGTTTTTAAAAGGTTGAGTGGGAGAAGGTTTATACACAAGACTTACTGCCTCCATCAATGGCCTCTTTTGATGGCATGACAATTTTCCGGCCCTAAGGTAGGCATTGTCTTTGTGGATTTCACTGAGGACATTTCCTTAAAAGAGATAATTATCCTGTGATAGCATATGATAATTTGTCGGCACTGAGGTAGGTATTATCATGTGGAATTCACTAAAGAAGTTTTATTTTTTCTTTTATAGAGGACAACTAGTCATGCATGTTACTTGTTGAGATTCTCCCAAGACGACTCATTCAAGGTATACATAATGATAGATGTTGAGTTGATGGTTTTATACTCAAAATCATTCTAGTTAAGTAACTTCCCACGAAGCTCTACTTAAGTTAAAATGATGGCTAAATGTGAAACAATTATTAGTACGTATGAATACCTAATGCTTTAGGTTCACGTATTAATTGGATAGAAATCCATGTTCTTACTAGTTGATTAAGATTGCCCTAAGGTGACTTACCTCAATGAGTGTAGGAATTATCATTGCAATGACTTACAAATGTATTTGAGGTTTAATGTAAGATGCATGCATCATCTTAAAGCATATTGAATGTTGCAAAAGTTTTTTTTTTTCAAAATATTTGCTTAATAAAAAGGTATTAATGAATGGGTGTTTTATCTTTCCAGTTCGAAAATGACATCTACTCCCTTACTAACCATACTTACTATGAACAAGCTGAACGGAAATAACTATAATGAATGGAAAAGGAACCTCATGATTGTCCTAAGTTGAGAGAAACTCAAGACAGTTCTTGATAATAAATGTCCTTCAGCCAACCAAATTGAGGCTAGAAATCGCTGGAAAGAATCTGATGAGATAGTTCATTGCTATATGTCGGCAAGTGTGACTAATACTCTTTATAAGCAACTAGAGAGTTGTGATTTCTACAAACAAATCATATAGCGTCCAATGTTTTGCAAGTGTCATAGGGCTAGTTGTAATAATTTGTGTTTCAACGTAACACTAAGTATTCCAAGGATCGAACCCGAAGGAGATTGATTGATAAATTGAATTAACATAAATAAAGCCTGCAAACTAGTGAGTCTAGGTAGCTAATTGACCGCCTATAAACGTGTTATCATTTATAGTAAAAATAGCACACCAAAAAAATATATAATTAGAATGGCGGTGTCTATAAGTATACATGTCAAATTTTAATATAACAACGGAATACAGAAAGTATTCCGGGGATTGTACCCAAGGAAAGATGAAATAAATCTATAGGAAATATTTTTACAATAATAAGTCTAAATAGTATTAATCAAATCCTATATTATGACCAATCATAAAATAGATTAATAAGAGAGTTTATTTTTTTATAAGGGCTCAATTGATTTTTTTAACTAATGCTTTTTAGACCCTTTAGTTTTTTTTTTCTTTCAATTTAAGTGAAAATAACTTAAATTTATTTCTTTGTTTCTTAACCTAATAAAATGTCATGTAAATAATTTATATACAACATAACAAAAAATAAAAAAATTATGCGACATAGATAATGAAATTAGTGAAATTGAAAATTGAACTAAAATTAAAATTTAATATATACAAATACACTAAATTAATGTTGATATATAACATTACAAATTGTACCAAAGTTTGATATCTAATTTTTGTATTTATCCCTTATGCTTTAAAACGATTATTTAATTAATATATTTTTTCGTAAGAAAAGTAATTTATACATTGCCCAGTAATTCCTAATCACACATCACCTAACATTTCTCCTGCTACTTTAAGAATTTTCTTTAATATATTATATTTTACTTAATTTTAAACATCCCAACTTTTTTTTTTTTTTTAATATCATCTAGGAGCCTACATACAAAAAGCGAAAAAAAGGTAAAATACATGAACTAGCCGTTGGGACGCTTCAAACTAATGCAGGCGCCGTCCTTGCAACGGTCAAAAAGATCCCATGTTTTGAATTCTCATCTCCTTTGTCCACCTAACCTCCATAAACGACGCCGTTTCCTTTTCCTTCCCCAACGTTTTAAAAACCAAAGCGCTCTCAATCCCTCACACATCTCTCCCTCTCCCTCTCCCTCTCTTAAACTCTGTTTACTTAGAAGAACAGGAAACAAAAAAAGCCCCTTTGTGGATCTGTTCTTCGCATTCTGCTTTTAACTACTTTGGTTTGGACTCTTCAGAATTTCCTTTTTCTGATTTGAGTTGGGGTTTTTGGGTTTATTTTTTGGTTGAATCAATAGTAAGCAAAAGAAAGAAATGGCAACCGTGAATGGGTACCAAGGAAACACACCAGTGGCCACTAGCACTGGATCGAAACATCCTGCCCCCACTGCTAAGACTGCTGATGCTCAATCTGTTCTTAAAAGGTTTTGTTTCTTCTTTTTTGTTTCTCTTTTTATTAGTTCTGTTTGCATTGAGTTTTGTTTCTTAACTAGGTGAAACTGGAGGTATTTTCACTTGCACTGGTTCAATCAAGAACCCTTTTATCATTATTTTTGTTTATATCAATATGAAAATTAGTGTTTTCAAGTTATTTGCTGATCTGTATCTTCTCTCTTTTTTTTTTTTTTTTTTTTTTTGGGGGTGTCAACAGGTTGCAATCCGAGTTGATGGCTTTGATGGTAAGAATTGTAACTCTACTTCTTGGAATCTGTTTGATATTTATTTATTAGTGCAAGTTTTTTGAAAAATATATAAAAAATGATTAGATGGGTGGAGATTCTGGAATATCAGCATTCCCAGAAGAAGACAACATATTTTGCTGGAAAGGAACAATTACAGGAAGCAAAGACACAGTGTTTGAAGGAACAGAATACAAGCTATCTCTTTCCTTCTCCAATGATTACCCTTTTAAGCCTCCAAAGGTTAAGTTTGAGACTGCCTGTTTCCATCCAAATGTTGATGTCTTTGGCAACATTTGCTTGGACATTCTTCAGGTATTCTTCCTTCCTTTGTTGGTTTTTTTTTTTTTTTGGCAAAAACAAATCCTAGTTTTTTGATGCATTATTGTTTGTTTTGTAGGATAAATGGTCATCTGCTTATGATGTAAGAACCATACTGCTATCCATCCAGAGCCTGCTTGGAGGTATTCTTTTGGTTACTTCTTTTTCATTTCCTTTTCCATTAAATGCTAGTGGTATTCTAATGAAATGGCCTTTTTTTTTTATTGTAGAACCCAACATTAGCTCACCTTTGAACACCCACGCAGCTCAACTTTGGAGCAATCAAGAAGGTATGTTTGTTATATGGTTTTATGAACAGCAAATCTTTCTGAGTAGGGGAATTGTCTGACTTGTTCTATTTTTATTGGGTTTTGCAGAATATAGGAAGATGGTTGAGAAGTTGTACAAACCTCCTAATGCATAATTTGAGAAATCAAAACAGGAGTTTTGTTATGTTTTTTTCTTCTTCTTATTATTAATTTTGTTTTCTTATTGAAGAAACGAGAACATGAAATTTGTCATTTTTCTACAGCATGTATGATTTTACTTTACTATTGAATGTGATAATGATAAAAGCTCTTCTTTCTCAAAATTCTGTTCTTGAATCAATTTTATCCGGAGCTCAAATCAAATGATAAGTCTTACCAAGTCTCACAACCACAATCTTATTATGAAGGGAAATGTACTTTTCCGACATGAGGGGTTTGCATACATTTCAATCTGATAAAACCAAAAGAAACGGATTTTCTCAAGGGAAGGAGTCAAATCTGATGTAAAATGAAATGAAATCATCAGAAGATCGGGTCAAAATAAGCATTTTTTGCATAAAGGCATCCCAAATTAGACAGGAGAGTTGTTTTATATGTTGCAGAGGAACTTGAGTTGAATGGCATGAAATGAATACAACATAATTACAATAAATCACCTTGAGTGGTTCTCAAATTCTTTGGAACAACAAATTTTATTATGAAGTTGGAGCCAATGAGTACATATTGGTTGTCGTTTGTACCCGCTGAAATATAGTGCACCGGTAGGTAAAAAATGAACTTTAAAATATAATTTTTTATTATTTATTGAATTATGTTATATAGATTGGGCTAAAATAAGTTAAATGGGTTATTTTTGGAGAGAGAATGGCACGCGCTTTTCTCCAACAGTTGTATTCTTCCAACAATTTTTTAAATGTTGGCAACGGTAAAATTTTTCAAAACTTAAAAATATCAGGTAGTTTTTCATTCTTTTCACTCAAATCCAACTCTCTCTATTCTCTCTAAGCTCTCAATTCTCTCAACTCTCTCAATTTTTGTTCGAAATTTTCATATACGCTTTGTTTAAAAATACTATAGTTTTATTTAATTATTTTTTATATTCATTCCGATTAAAATTTCACGAATGGTAAACTCTCTAATTCGTTTCGGTGACAAGCATATTTCCGTCACTCAAGCGATAATGGTAAGAAAAAAATTTAAATTTCGTTATTTTCAATTAAGTTAAATTTAAAATTTTTTAATTTTTAAAATATTTTATTTTGTCGATATAAATAGACGGATGATCGTGTTTTGAAGGGGTTCATACATAATTTGTCAAAGAGCCCAAACACCAAAATTCGTGGTTATTTGCAAGACATGAGATTCTTTTATGCGTCTTGTATGCTCGGGGACTACAAACTCGATCCTACACTCGTTAGCGCGTTGGTGGACAGATGGAGGCCTGAGACACTCACTTTTCATCTTTCATGTGGCGAGTGTACAATCACACTCGAGGACATAGCTTTACAACTCGGTTTACCGATGGATAAGTCAATTGTTATGGGTTTAGCAGTTGTTCCCGGTAAAGAGGACCTTTGTGAGGCATTTTTAGGGAAGGTGTCGAACAAGTTTCAAGGTGGCCAGAAAGATATGAAGTGGTTGGAAACTAATTTCAAAGATCTTCCTTTGAATGCCCCCGACGTCTTCAAAGAACAATACGCTCGAGCATTCATCTTGTGGTTAATCAGGGCGGGGTGGCGACTACTATTTCTACGTCCCCGAATGAACAATCCTTATATATTCTCATTGGTGACAAGGTAAAAATCATTTGATAATAATATGTAATTGATATAGTAAATATTGTTTATTTATTATATATTTAAATTAACATATCGCTTGAATAAGTGGAACCATGAGCTGAGTTACGTGAGACTATGTAACACCCCTTACCCGTGTTCGACGCCGGAATAGGGTACGGGGCATTACCGAAACAAAATATATACAGTCGTACTAAACCGTGACATAAAATTTACATCCAAATTTAAAACTTTTCAATTTTCATCACACACTCATTCAACCTAGTCATGCATCTCATAAATTGCATCATCATAAACATATAACTTGGTCAATAATAGCCAACATCAATGGCCTTATACAAAATGAGCTATCGAATAACATAGGCCAACATTTTAGGCCAAATCAATTATGACACATAACAAAATAACCAAGTCTTCTATACATGCCATAATTCAAAATATTGATTTCAAAATACCAAAAGAGTGTTGATAGTGTGGATGGATCTCCGACGATCTCCAAATCCCGAGCTAGCTTGGTGACACTATAAAACAAGGGAAAAGAGATGGGAGTAAGCATATAGCTTAGTAAGTAAGTATGTAAATAATAAACAAATTACTTACATGCTTTCAAATTAATACAATCATAACTACACATAGATTCATTATTTATTCAAGTTCAAACAAGTTGTTTATTCAAGTCATAGTCACTAAATTATTTTTATTCGGAGCTACGGAACTCCAAATTAAGATCCGATAATTTTCCCTGAAACTAGACTCATATATCTCATTACCATAAAATTTTCAGAATTTTTGGTTTATCCAATAAGTACAGTTTATTCTTTAAAGTTTTCCCTGTTTCACTGTCCGACTGTTCCGAACCCTCTGCACGAAAAATTAATTATCTTATCGTACAGAATTTGGATAATGTTCCCGTTTGTTTCTCTTGAAAGAAGACTCATTAAGAAATTTAAGAATATAAATTATAAACCATAATTATTTTTATAAAATTTTTAATGATTTTCCAAATTTGGAATAGGTTATTCCAAAATCATTCTAACCCTATCTCACAAAATTTCGAATATCACAGAATATGAAATTCTTTTCTTTACACCGTTTCTTTTATGTAAAAATAGACTCATTCAGCTTTAATTTCATATCTTATTCAACCTCTAATTTTATTTCCACCATTTTTGGTGATTTTTCAAAGTCACACAACTGCTGCTGTCCAAAACTGTTTTGTTGCTAAATTTACTCTTTCATAATTTCACTTACTCCATTTCATCTTACCAAAGGTTCGCTTAAATATCGAGCACATTGTTCATAAATTTTCACACTTATACCTGCACTTATCCATCATATAGTCATGTTCAATTACACTTAGTCGTTACATGATCACATGTATTTTCACTTAGTCAATTTCCCGTTGAACTCATCGAATAATAATGAGATACACTGGCTCGCATATAGTACCACCTTTGTAACCGGCTATCAGTGCACATAGTAGCCTACACTTAGTACTACACATGTGACCAAAACCATCACTTACACATAGTGGCCTGCACTTCGTACCACACATGTGATCGAAACTATCGGGTACGCATAGTAGCCTGCACTTAGTACTACATATGCGACCTATCCGTCTGGTACACGTAGTAGCTTGCACTTAGTACTACACACGTGACCTAAAACCATCTCGTAGCTCTCTTGTACACATAGTGGCCTACACTTAGTACCACACATGTGACCTAGCTACCTCAATCGTATCTTTCTATTCCGAAGGTTCAACCGGGAATTCTCCCTTTTCAACATTTTACCAATTCATCCATAATCAATCACAATTCATAATTTACATCAAATAATTACTCCATATTCAACCATATCTCAAATAATATAATAAAATATTAAAACATAAATAAAAACAATGTATTATTTACATAAAAACTTGCCTCGGTGCAAAATATAGTAATTTTGCAATTTAGTCCACAATCTTTTCCTTTCCCCGATCAAGGTCGATTCCACGTCTTTCTTGATCTATAATAACACATTTGAATTATTCAATGCTCACATTATTCAAATCAGCCCAAAAACATCCTATGGAAAAATTACAATTTTGCCCCTAAAGTTTTACAAAATTACGATTTTGCCCCTAAGCTCGTAAAATATTTTTTATTCAATTTCCTTACCTTTTAGGCCTAGCCGAACCATTTTCATAACTATAAAATTCCAAAATTTGCACTTATTCACACACTTACACACATTTTACAACTTTTTACAAACTAGTCCTTTTATACAATTTCATCAAAAATCACTTAGTAAAAATTGTTTATCACACTCCAAACATTCATATTCTTCCATAAAACATCAAATTACATGCATTTCATCCATGGGTAAATTTTTAAACACAAACCCTAGCTCAAAATAATGGTAGAAATAGGTAAATCTTGTTACGAGGATTTCAAAAATGTAAAGAACATTAAAAACGGGGCTAAAACGGACTTACAATCGAGCTTGGAAGCTTTAAAAACCCTAGCTATGTCTTCCTCATGTGAATTTCGGCCAAGGGGTTGAAGATGAGCAAAAATTGGCTTTTAATTTTGTTTATTTAATCATTTAATCACTAAATGACCAAAATGCCCCTAACTTAAAAATATTCTATTTCACCTATTTCATGTCCATTTTTGTCCAAAAAATTAACCAATGGTCTAATTACCATTTAAGGACCTCCAATTTAAAATTTCATAACAATTGGACACCTCTAACATGTACAACTCAACTTTTGTACTTTTTATAATTTAGTCCTTTTGACTAAATTGAGTGCCCAAACGTCGAAATTTTTGAACGAAATTTTCACGAAATCATTCCATGAAATTGTAGACCATAAAAATATAATAAAAATACATTTTTCCTCGTCGGATTTGTGGTCCTGAAACCACTATTCCGACTAGGCCCAAAATCGGGCTGTTACAGACTATCAGAGTAGCTCGAAGATATCTGACTGTTGTTAGATCAACACTCAGAAGCTGAGGTTAGTTACTGATTTTTCAAACCTATAATAATTACACAATGATTTGTAATTTAAAATTTTGTAAATAACAGAATTTACAATTATGCACTGCAGTTTGAATGAATGTCACGCGTCGATCCGGATATCATAGAATTCGTCCCATCCAAAATTTTGGCCATTCGGAGTATGCGAGACATGAAAGTTTCATTGATAGTGTACGCGACGGTAGAGATGCATGAATTTGATTCAGTGATACGACAATTTGGGTGGAGGCAAAAAATTTCGTCACCATCGTGAGACATGAAAGCACTGCACAAGCTCGATTTGCGGGGGATGTAACGCCCTTGACCCAACCCAATCTACTGAATCCAGATCTCGGTGTTACGCCTTATACAGATATAACTTAAAATTTTTCTTTCTTATTCATTAATGTAAACGTCTATTTATGAGTGTAACAGAATCTCTTATGGCGTACATTGTATGATTTCATTTACATTTCAGAATAATAAAATTGTATCGACTTATATTCTATCTCTTATGTTGTTGAGTACATATTGGATTGCTACTTAATGAACTTATGCGCAGACTCGAACACGTCATTTGCCTTCTACTGCATGCATAACAGCCCAGCACGCCACTCCCTTGGCGTAGCCTTGGCATCGTCTCTCGATGCATATTCCTTTACAGACCTGAAAACAGAAACAACTTTTGTAAGTTCGTAAGAGCTTAATGAGCTAAACCTTAGAATACCTTTTTCATTCATTCTACGTTGCATATGTTATTTTGCACAGCCTTGGGGTATTTCTTTATCTTTCTTCCTTCTTTGGCGGGTACAATACTGAGACTACCATCTTTCTTTCTTCAGAACCAATTTCTCCTCTCTTGAGTGTACTATACTTAACATCTCTCTACTTTCTATATTCATTCTTAAATCTTATCTTATTATCAGACTTAATATCTTTTTCCATACTTACTAGTCTTATCATTTTTTTCGGGCGAGGTAGACTACGCCCAAATATTCCTTACTTCAGTGCACTCTCTATATTTACTTTTAACTTATATCTTTGCCTCGCCACGTACTCTAGCTCACACTAGCCTTTCTATTCATCCTTTGTAACTATATGTGGTTTGCTATTCATTTAGTGTCCGCCCAAAGGCATTATCTTCAAATGGTCATCACGAGATCTGTTCTTAAGATTTCGCCACAAAGGCGTTCCTTTCCAAAGATAGCCACAGAGGTTTTCCTTTTAGAGTCTCGCCACGAAGGCGTCCTTTTAACAGAGTTTTCCACAATGCATTCATTTAACTGAATTAGCCACAAAGACACCCTTTTAACAAAGATCGCCACAAGGGCTTCCTTTAACAAAGATAACCACAAAGGCTTTCTTTTAACAGAGATTGCCACAAAGGCTTCCTTTTAATAGAGATTGCTACAAAGGCTTCCTTTTAATAGAGATTGTCATAAATGCGTCCTTTCAGAGATAGCCACAAAGACTTATTTTTACGAAAATTGGTGTTTTTGACGATAGGGATTCGCCTAAACTCACCGTCGTGAGGTTTGCCCCTCATTGTCTAGTACTCACCCAACCGTCCTTTAAATGTTTTCCATATGATGTCATAGCCCACTTATGGTTTTACACTATATGATCTTCAGAGCACCATGAACTTTTCCTTTTAGAGATTTGTGTTTTTAGTCCCGATGGATTCCTTTAGATGACTCTAGAGACAAACACAAACACTTCATGCAAATTCATACTTGATATCATTCACATCTGACTTGTTCGTACTTGAAAAAATTCATACTTGACAGACTCATTGACCTCAGAGATCATTTTCATATTCCATTCATCATACATACATTTCTCATAGAACCATCACATCATATATTCTTAGCTTATTTTCACAGAAGGTTCTACATGCATAATACATTTGCAAGATTCAGCTTAGGGACTCACCTAACTTGCATCTTTAACAGCTCTAAACACCAGATAAATGCTTGACAGCTGTAAAGAGACGTGTATGAGAATACATATATTTACATAGCATACTCTTAGGCCTTAATCCATCATTTGTCCTTAGTCATTATATTAGAGCGTAGCTGGTATCTTAACTAATCACACTTGGCGCGTCATGTCTTCTTGGCGACGACCCTATTATCCGAGTTTCCGTAATATCTTACTAGACTTGTTTTTCCTAATGATTTATTCTTTTCTAATCTAAGGCAGTTTCTTGCCATAGTCCAATATTGGTTACACGTTCACTTAACACGCTAGGAGCATCAATGGGGTGGAGAACACTTCACCATTTGAAGTAACACTTAGTTTACTTATTAAGTTCAGAGCTCGCCCAAATGCCGGGCGTTATCTTATTTTTAAGGAAATCTTGTTCAAACATCGTGGTCTTAGAGTTAGCTTAAAGGAGTATCTCACCTTTCTTCTAGTCCTATGATCTCAAGAACAGGAAGAGAAAAAATATTTTCTTCTTAACCTATCTTAAACACTTAACTTAACCTAAGTTTTTATTGAAACTTTTTAAATATTACATCAACCATTGGGTGGTCTTATCCAAATCTACAATTTCCAAGAAAATTAATTGAGTACCTACCTTTGGTCCTTAACTATCTCAGTTCTCGTTTGGTTGGTTCCTTACTATTGTTGCTTCCATCTTGACTGACTCAAAGCCAACCTTATAGGATACTCTACACTACCAACGTAAACTCGCATCATAATGATCGTTTTCCTTATCCATAATGGAGTCCGCCCACTTTATGTGCCATCAAAGCTTTTAATTTATAGTGTTAAACTTTTTCAATTTTTCAATTTCTCTTTTCTTTGAAAAAAATCAATTTCTAAACTTTATATTTTTTTAGTTGAACTTTGTATATTTTTAAAATTTAGAGATATATTTTTTGAATTTTTTAAATTTAGAGTTTTAAAAAAAATAAAAGTTATGACAAATTTTATAGAATTTTTTTTTGTAAATTTAATTTTTTTTAATTTTCTAAAATTTAAATACCTTTTTAAATTTCTTAAACAATTGAAATTTTTTATATATTATTTTGACTTTTTAAAATTTATATTCATATATTTTAAAATTTTATAAAAAAATATTTTTAAAACTTTTTAAATTATTTTTATATTATATATAATTTTTTTTTACGTTTTTAATTAATATAATATTTATTATTAAAAAAAAAAAGACTAACGTGGTGGGTTCTAATAATGTCATATGATAGTCTTAATTTTTTTAACACTTGGATAATAAAGGATAATTTAAGCATCAAACTAAGAAGAAAAAATGTTTAAGTAGCGAAGTGAATAATCATGGATTGATCGGGTGCCAAATTCAGCATTAAGCTATTGTTTTTTTATAATTTATGATTATACAAATACAACCATTCGCAAATCCCGTGAAAGTGAATGTCTGGTGAACTGCAAGCCACGTCAAAGGTAGCAAAAAGATTCATCGACGTCATCCATAACGATAAACTGATAAAACGGATATAATGAATAAGATAACAGAGATTTAGAAAGAAGCCGCTAATCAACCAATCCATTTTCATTTTCTCTACAGTTATGGCTCCATCTTTCCTTCACTTTAAGACTGCAGCAGCTGTTGCTGTGGCCTCTGCAAAAGCTGCTGAAAACGACAACGTAAGTAGAGTTCAACTCCCGGACAAGACAAGGAACTCTCGGGTCCTTGTCCTGGGTGGGACTGGTCGGGTTGGAGGATCTACTGCCACTGCTCTTTCCAAGCTTTGCCCGGATCTTCGTATTGTCGTCGGTGGTAGGAATAGGTTAGAGTGCCAAAACCCAGTTTTTTAATTGTTTGGTTGACGAGAAAATGGAAGGAAATTGAGGTGAAAAAAAGAAATGAAGGTTTTTTTTTTTTTTTTCTTTCTATTTTGCTGTCTTTTGGTATCGATCTGGATTGCAAGATTCTGGAATTTTGGTTTATGCTAGCTCAGTGAAAGCAATTTTTTTACTAGATATTTTGTTCCAATTCGGCTTGGTAAAATATAAACAAAAAACCCATCAGTTGTTTGGTATTTGTACTGTCTTTTGTTATGCAATTCCTCAATTTTCTTAGTTAAGATGTTGAGTGTTGGAGTTATGTGATGACTAGGGAAAAAGGTGCTGCCATGGTGGCTACGCTAGGAAAGAATTCCGAGTTTGCAGAAGTCAACATTAACAACAAAGATTCATTGGAAGCAGCTTTGAGTGGTGAAGCCTCTTTATGAGACTATCTATATATTTTCTTTTCTGTATCTATGTCATTTCTGCATGTTGTCGAACAAATTTGAAGAAATTTATCTGGAAAAGGTTCTAGGATACTCAAAACATATTAAGAATGGTCTTTTTTTCTGCAGATGTGGATCTTGTAGTTCATGCTGCAGGACCTTTTCAACAGTCACAGAAGTGTACTGTCTTGGAAGCAGCCATAGAGACCCAGGTGAGGCAAAGGTAATTCTTATGTATGAATTTCTTCTTTATTTCAGTGCCCTGTGTTTTTTTTATGTGATACATAATGTTTTATTGTATGGTTTAGTACAAAGCGGATATGATAACTCGGAAATTGTTCTTGTTTACCATAACAGACTGCATATCTCGACGTTTGCGATGATACAAACTATGCGTTCCGTGCAAAATCGTTCAAGGGTAGAGCAGTTGATGCAAATATTCCAGCCATAACTACTGGAGGAATCTATCCTGGAGTGAGCAATGGTATGGAAATTCTTTCTATTTGTTCCACAACTTAAGAGCAGAGAACTTGCTGGTATGTAACTTTCAGTAAATAGGGCTACATTAGTTAGTGACTAGCTAAAGCCTTATTGCATTGCTCACTAAACTTCTATCTTAATCCTAGAGAATATTGATGGTTTTGATATGACAGTGATGGCAGCGGAGCTTGTTCGTGCTGCAAGAAGCGAACGCAAGACAGAACCAGAGAGGTTAAGGTAATTACACCTTGCTAATGCTTATATGAAGTCCAAAAGTATTTCTTCTTGAAAATCTATTTCCATTTTATTACATCTTATATGAATGTGCATTCTCAGGTTCTCCTACTACACGGCAGGCAGTGGCGGTGCTGGGCCAACTATATTAGCCACTAGTTTTTTACTGCTTGGCGAGGAAGTTGTTGCATATAATAAAGGTGAGTACTGAGAAAATTTTAAAAAAAAAATTAATCTTTTTTACATAGTTTGAAGTTCTCATCATTTCTGTATAGGATGCATAACGTGATTTAAGTATTATTTGATCAGGACAAAAAATCAACTTAAAGCCCTTTACCGGAATGCTCAATGTAGACTTCGGAAAAGGCATTGGAAAGAGAGATGTTTATTTGTTGTAAGTTCTTTTAAGAAAGTCTTCTTCTCTTCTTACTTGGGTAAAACTTTCTTGCATAAATCTGAATCATTAGTACATTGAATTAGTCATTTCTACTCTAATGGCATTTTAATAATCTCTATACTTGTCTTCAAGTCCTGAACAAGTCTAGTATTGTTCCGTAGGATTTTATCTTCCGGCTCTGCCCGAGTACCTGAAGGGACAGAGTATAAGCGCCTCATAGAGTGCCTGGAAAGGCAAACCATGCGTGATTGTGCATGGCTGGACTCAAACCCATGCCCTACAGGGCATTTATGGGTGAGACTGCCAAGTCCAAAAACCTGTCAAGAAAAATGCTGGCATGCAATATGTCATGTTTCAAATGACATTTTCTTGGCAATTTATATCTACTTTTGAATATGGATTTTTTTCTTTTTTCCTTTTTGTTCTCGGTGCTAACTGCTTAGCTCACATCGAATGTTGTTCGGTGTAGTTGTTCAGCTCCTATCTAGCGACCTTGTTTCCATTAGAACAACAAACACTGAATTATTTTTGCAGGAACTTACCTGAGGTACGGAGTGCTCATGAGGTCTTAGAAGTACCAACTGTCAGTGCTCGATTTGGAACTGCACCTTTCTTCTGGAATTGGGGAATGGAAGCCATGACAAATCTTCTTCCTGCGGTATGCTCTCTATATGACATGGTTAATACTATCCTTGATAATGAGCCGCACTTTTCCGGCTTAGAGAGTGGCACAATGTATAAATTAATGAATATCAGTAATAAGAATTTTGAGGTCCCAACTCCCAATCACGCTTTGAATTCTTAAGAGAAAATGATAACAACTTGGCTGATGTTCACCAGTGATAATCGATCAACTATTGGTTCAGATAAGATGTTAAAGGGCAGCAGCAATGTGTAACTTTCCAGGCTTTAACTTCAACTGTTGTACCAGACAATTAACAACGAAGTCGGAATTTAGTAGTTATGTTTTCATCTCCTTTAAACAAATGCATCCCATTATTATCATGTAAATGTTGCAGGAATTTCTGAGAGACAGAAGCAAAGTCCAACAGTTGGTTGAATGGTTTGATCCACTAGTCCGAGCAGTTGATGGAATTGCCGGTGAGCGAGTTTCAATGAGGGTATGATACTAAAACTTTAACGGATAGTATTCCAATAGTGGTTTTATGCTACTCGATCATATGTGAATCAAATATTTTCTGTTAAACTTTTCCTAGGTTGATCTGGAATGCACAAATGAACGGAGTACACTTGCTTTGTTTAGTCACAGGAGACTCTCTGTGTATGTAGAAAGCTTCTAGAAACAAGTAACTTTGTTCAATAAAGCCTCTGCCCTTAAAATCCCTTCAACATGTAACTTGTAGAAGGCATCAAGTTTAATTCATTCGCAGAATGGTTTTATTCGATGTCACAAAATAGATATGAAGAATATCGAATTCCGTTTATTTCAGGGCAGTGGGAAACGCCACAGCTGCTTTTGCTGTAGCAATTCTTGAGGGAAGCACGCAACCTGGTGTTTGGTTCCCAGAAGAGGTACACAAAACAACTAAATATCTATGTTACCATGACTCAAACTGAGTGTCGGATTGTAGCCCCAATACCTGACATATGTGTAATGGGTGACATAGATGCACTTTAAATTTATATTTAAAATGTTACTAAAAATGTTACTTCAAAATGTTTATATAGCCTGAAGGAATTGCAGTTGAGGCTAGAGAAGAACTGCTCAAGCGAGCTGCAGAAGGAGCAATAGCATTTGTGATGAATAAGTAAGTCCAAGAAGTTAAAATCTCTCTCGACCCATCTTCCCGTCACACTCTTTCTCTAATTGACGTTTTTGGTCCGCAGGCCACCCTGGATGGTTGAAACAGACCCAAAAGAGCTTGGATTAGGGATATATGTATGAGAAGGCTCGGAACTTAGTCGCGTGCCAGCCTGCCTTGTTTTCTGGTGAATTTTTGGTATGGATGAATTGTTGATCCTTGTGACTAAGGTCATGTCAGATGCTGGAAATTACATATGATTTGAGGGACTTGAGCTTGGGTCAGTTTTGAAAGGACCCATTTACTTTACAGTCTTCGATTCTTGGTTGAATCGAACCCATCTGAAAATCTTAACCCTACTGTAATTTTTGTTGTTAAAAATGTTGAGGATGTTCTTTGGAATACAGATGAGGTGATCAAAACATGTACCCAGTATCATCTATTTCTTGATTCATTAAAAGAAATTTTATGTTTTCTATTTCACATGTTTGCAATTTTATGTTTGTTACTTTAGGACATGTGAAAAGGTTGGGTCAGGCGATAGATGTTATAACATAGGATCAATACAATCTGAGTAGGAAAAGACTTCATGCCCTATAATAATAATCTCATTTCCTTTAAAATCATTTTTATCACACGTTGCATTTTAAAAAAACAAAATCTGAAAGTGATATTATTGAAAATTTCACCAAAAAATTTTAATATAATAAAATTTGAGAGCGATATTATTCAAAAAAAATCATTTTTTCTTTCATTTGACACATTGCATTTTTTGGGTACAAAATAATTTTATAGATTTGACAATAAATATAAAATAAATTTTATAAATTTAAATTCATAAATAATTTAAAAATATCATGATTTCTCGAATACGTCATATACATCTTAATAATTGATTCGAGAATAAATATAAAAAAATCTAAAATCTAAAATTTTAGAAAAGAACAAATTTTAAAACTTAAAAAGAAAAAATTAAGCCACCACGTGTTGAGCAACCAACCTCAACAATTGCCCAGCATTCACACTTCAACCTCAACAGTTTTTTTGTTTCTAAATATGAATGCAATATTTTATTTTTTGAAATATGAATGTAATAGTTTTTAAATATATATATTTTTTCTTTTACAAATTTATTTAATTAAATATATATTTTTAGTAGAAAAAAGAGAATACACAAATTAATTAGTCAAAGAAAGAAAAAACCACACCAAAACAATGGGTATTGTACAAGAAAAGGCCCATTTCTAACATTATTTACGGAAATGGGCCAATTTCTTGATTATTTACCGGAAATGGTCGAATTCCGCGAAATCGCATCCACGTCAGCGTGTTCTCAAGTGATGTGTCAAAAAAACGCGCGTCCTGGGGGCGTTTTGTCCACGTCGATACAAAGCGCTTCCTTGAAGGAGCGCTTTGTCGGCGTGGACAAAACGCCCCCCTAAGGACGCGTTTTGCCCCTTTTTTGGGTTAGGGTTTTTTGCTTGGTTTTATGGTTTTTAAGGAAAAAAATAATTAAATTAAGGTTTAAGGTTAATTAATTAAATTAACTATTAATTAAAAAATTAATTAAATTAGGGTTTAAGGTTTTAGGGTTAATTAATTAAATTATATTTTAGTTTTTTTAAAATAATTTTGTGTTTAGCGTTTTGGAAAAAAAATATATTAGCAATATAAAAACTTTTTGTTTTTTTTTTCTACAGTAGTATCTAAAAAAATATTTTGAGAAGACATTTCTGAACAAATAGTATCCAAAACGCTTCAAGTAGGATGCACTGTCAGCAAAATTACTGAAAAAAGCTCCTACGTGGATGCTCTTTTTCTACAGTAGTATCTGAAAAAATAATTTTGAGAAGACGTTTCTGAACAAATAATGTCCAAAACGCTTCAAGCAAGATGCACTGTCAGCAAGATTACTGAAAAAAGCTCCCACGTGGACGCTCTTTTCTACAAAGAGTATCTCTGAAAAATAATTTTGAGAAGACGTTTACAACAAATAGTGTCCAAAACGCTTCAAGCGGGATGCATCATCAACAAAATTATCAAAAAAGCTCCCACATGGACGCTCTTTTTCTATAGTAGTTCCTATTTGGCCTTAGACTATAAATGAGCCAAATTTCATTCTCAGGTTGCATAAGTTACAACAAGAGAAATTGAGGCTAAAGTAGAATAGAAACTGAAGATGAGTGAACATATTAGTGCTGTTATTTACTATGATGGTGAGGTCCGTGACACCGAGAACGGCATTATTTTTTTATCTGAGAACACAAAGTACGGCCGGTTTTAACGAAATATAGATTTGACAGAACTTTGTAAAAGAATTAGGCATAAAATCTTCGGAACGACGCCAATGAAAGTTTTGTCTATTAAGTATCGATTTTGTGCTTCGGTTGATCCCGTGAGATATGACTCATTCGACATCAAAGGTCCTCGTAGCTTAGAGGCAATGGTGCAGACTCATCTTGCTAGTGGATCACCTTATCTTGAGTTATATGTACAATTTTCATTGCCAAATGATGCATTTGTGACTTCAACATCTACTGTTATTCGAGAGGAATACACGACCCCTGCCCGGCACTCCGTTAGTGGGTGGCAAAACACGGAAGCGCCCATGTTTGGTAGCAGTATGGAATACACAACCCTTGCACGACACTCCTTTAGTGGATTGGACATGCACCTCGATGGGTCGATGTTTGATACTGGAAATACGTACTGGGGAGTGACATCAACTTCTAGTGGTTGGCAATCCACATCTGATTGGGGACGTTATGAAACGTCTACAATAAGGGATGATGTACTCCCTACGACGTCCATCGGCGAGGGGACCTCGTTCGTTGCAGATGATGGTGGGTCGGATGATGAGTCCGATGTGGATCCACCTTGAGAGCCCGACCCCGATAGTGCAGAAGTTGCATTATTTTCTAAACCAGAGCCTGTTCCAACCATACCTGAAGATGTTGAAGGGGGTTTAGATGAATAAGAAGAAGATCCGCGATTCAGGGCATACTCGCCTCCAGCCCACATGCATAATGTCAATCTATCTCAAGATGATGCGTTGGAGTTTCCAGATCTACCACACAGAAGACGTAACCGTACAAGTTTGTCATTGGATTCGGGTGAATTGGAAGTTGGTAAGGAGTTTTCCAATAAGGATAGTTTTCTTGGTGCATTGAAACAACATAGCATCATGAACGGGGTTAACTACAACGTGTTTAAATCCAAATCCGATAAGTTTGAGGCCAAGTGTGCAGTGCAAGACGATACATGTTCATGGAAAATCATGGCCTCGTTGAGGAAAAGGACAGGCTTGTGGGAGATAAAAAAATACAAAGGTCCACATACATGTGTTGGCGGTACAGTATCACTAGGTGTTTAGGGTTTTTGAATAATATTGTTATTACGTAATGTTGCATTATTTAACGTACTTTGTTGATAGGTGTTTCACAATATCATCCCAATATGGATTCAGATATGTTAGCTAGCTTAATACTACCGACGGTGAAGACGGATCCCAAGACTTCAGGGTCGGTCTTAATTGCCAATATTCGTAGCCAATTGAGGTACACGTCCTCTTACCGCAAGGCTTGGATAGCTAAGCAAAAGGCGTTGGAAAAGATGTATGGTGGGTGGGACGCTTCATATAATGAAGTGTGGCAGTGGTGTTAGGTGCTGGAGAGATATGTCTCAGGTTGCATAACAGACCTTGAAACGACACATGCGTACTACAACGACCGATTGCTCCGTGGATGCCAAGTGTTCAAGCGTCTGTTTTGGAGCTTTAAGCAATGCCGATATGCATTTCTATACTATAAGCCATTGGTACAAATTGACGGTACCTTTATGTATGGTAGATATACCCATCGGCTATTGCTAGCTGTGGCATAGGATGGCAGTGTGAGAATCCTTTCAATTGCGTTTGCAATAACATCGGGGGAGTCAGCTGATGACTAGGATTTCTTTCTTTCTAGGTTAAGGAGGCATGTCTACCCCCAACCTGATATCTGCGTTATATCGGATCCGGGCACTGGAATACTAGCCACAATTGAGCGACAGAGAAGCCTATGGCATCGCACACACCATCAGTATTGCCTAAGGCATGTTGCGTCCAACTACTACGGGCAATATCGATCTACAACTGAATGACGGCAAGTGACCAATATGGGTATTTAATCTCTATTAATATAATTTTATTTGTAATATTCAATTTATTCTGAATGGAAGAGTGGTATGCAATTTTCGCTATCAACTTATATTGGCAGGGTATGAGATAAGTAATGATTGTTTTCATGAGATGTTGGCGATTTTGCGTTCAGTTAACGAAGAAGGCGCAGACTACCTCTGTAACATACCTTTCGAACAGTGGACACAAGCATACGACGGTGGCCTACGATATGGTCATATGACCTCAAACCTAGCTGAATGCATAAATTTTGTTCTAAAAGGAACACGTTATTTGTCGATAACATCGGTTGTGTGAGAGACATATTTTCATTTAGTGGCACTATTTCCAAAGCGAGCAGTGAGTTATAAAGGCCAAATGCAGGGAGGCCATGTATGGTGCGCGAAGGTATTGCAAGTAATTAACAAGGCGAAGGAACGGGCCAACACCATGCACACAGTGTGTCACGACCGCGACAACCTATGGTTTCGTGTGACGGAGTTTGACAGACTAAACCAATGTATTATTGGCGGGCAATATCGTGTACACTTGAGAAATAGGACCTGCGACTGTAGGATGTTTGACGCACTTCGTTATCCATGCGCTCATGTAATTGCAGCTTGTCAAAATCTCCGTCTGGATCTTATGAGCTATGTCGACGAAGTGTACAAAATAAAATACATGTACAACGTGTGGAGACACATATTCCCACCAGTCCCAGATGAACATAAGTGGCCGTCTGTATCGCTTGCTCCGTTTAAGCTGTTACCGGATAGAGAACTGTGTCGCAAACTAAAGGGTCGACCTTGCTCAACTAGAATACGTAACAATATGGATATCCGAGAAACAACCAACCAACAAAAGTTGTGCGGATGGTGTAACAGCCCGGTTTAGACCCTAGTCAGAACAGTGGTTTCGAGACCACAAATTCGAGTCAAAAAAATATTTTAATATTATTTTTGGTGTTTACAGTATGTGAATTAATATGTGTGAAAGTTTCGTGTGAAAATTTTATCGTTTGTGTGCTCGATTTGATAAAAGGACTTAATCGCGTAAAAATGCAAAAGTGGTAATCTAATTGTTAAAGCACTAAATTGCTATGGTCTATTAATTGTGAAGTCCTTAAAATGAAATTTGGCCATTATAAAGTGAGTGGACGGAATAAGGCTTTTAATATATAGTTTTTATATTATTTTATAATGATAAAATAGTAATTTATATGTTAAATTATTATTTAATAAAACAAAACATTAAAAATAAAAACAAAAGGCATGCATTATCATCTTATTATTGGCCGAAAGTGAGAAGGAAAAACACTATTGTTGAAACTTTAAGTTTCGGCACCTAGGAAGCTAAATTCGGGTATGTTCTTTGTTCGATTTTTGATAATTTTTACGTTTTTGAGATCGTTGCTTCGAATACTAGTAAACCCAAGCTAAATATGAACTTACCTCGTTCGTAGTAACAACAAATTAAGTCGACTAATCCGATACTTTGATTTTTCCTCGATCTAGATTCAAATTCCGCTTTTGCCAGTCTAAATGATATCAAAATAATATCATACAAATACCGATATGTGTTTTCGTGTAAGACCACGTCTGGGACGTTGGCATCGATTTGTGTTTACGTGTAAGACCATGTCTGGGACATTGGCATCGTATTTGATTCGTGTAAGACCCTATCTGGGACAGTGGCATCGATATGTGATTACATGTAAGACCACGTCTGGGACGTTGGCATTGTACGAGCTTTTCGAGCTATCCGAGTATCCTTATTAATTTCGAACGGTTCAACGAGCATTACGAGAAATAAGTGATTAGGCGAATGACATTTTGATTCAGGTACGTTGAAATGTATACAATATCTGATAATGAATGGTAAGTATATATGTGCAAAGAATGTTATGTGATGTGTATGTAAATGAATTGCGAATATGTGCATATGAAACATGAATAAGTGAATAAGATATGATTTATAATGTGGCATATGTGAAATTGTCAGATACTATATGAACGAAAGATGAATTTGAGTATAAGTGATGATATGTGATTCATATGAAAAAGATATGTGATTAAATATGTTATTTCCCATATTGTGCTCATTTGGTTATATGAAAGTGAGACTTGAATGTTATATGAGAATTGAATTGAATAAACTTGTGAAAGCTTAAGTTAGTGAGTAAGTAAGTATATTATTAAATGATGATGATTTGGTATGAAATCATGATATAAACTTGAGATAATTTGTGTTTTGACATTTGAGATAGCATAGTATGCTTATAACATTGTGATGAATTTATTTGTTATATTAAGTATATTAAGATACGAGCTTACTAAGCTTTCAAAGCTTACTCTTTGTGTTTTTCCTATGTTTATAGATTTTCGGAGATTTGCTCGGGTTGGAAGTCGGCGGAGATCACATCACACTATCTGGTTAATGATTTCGGTATTTATACCTTTATGACTTGGTTATATGGCATGTATAGGCTAGTTTTGATATATTTGGTTTTGAAATTTGTATATGTATATAGCCATGCGAAAATGGCTTGTTAATGATGCAAATGTTGGTAGTTATATTTGGTCTTGTTATAAGCTTAATTGAGAGGTATGATTTAAGGTAAATATGTTGTGATATTGGTTATATGATTTGGCAATAGGAGTGGTAAGTAGGGTGTATATTCGGCTTATTAATTAAATCATTTTGGAAGCATGAAAAGTGGTATAATATGGTTTGGTAAAAGGGTCATTTGAATAACTATAAATGAGATATTGTTTTGATGTTAAGATATGAGATAACATGTTTAACATATAGATTGAGTGATGGAAATGTTATGATTTATTGAGTTAAATTTGATAACCGAAAGGTTATTTATTTAAATTGTTGGACATATGTGATATGAATACATATGCCTATTTAATGTTTGCTTGTAGTTCGGTTTAAAAAGATCAAATCGTTGGTTCAATGAGTGATTATAAAATGTGTTATATATAAGTAGTTATATGTTCAGCTATGGTATTTGACTATTTAGGCTCGGTTTAGAATGACAAAGAATGTATATGATTTAATTGTTATATGGAAGTTAATTGGATGATCGATTATTGAATAAATTAATTGGTTGTGTATATGAATTATAGGCATGATAATTAGCATGAGAATTAGGTATGTGGTTCATGTGTGTGGTTGAATATAACATGTTAGATATGTTATTTAGCTTGCAAATTAGATATTTTATGACTTGACAATTTGTATTCGAAAATGGTTAAATTTGATTTAGTAAAATGTACATAAGGTTAAAATGTTTAAAATGCTATGATTTGGAAATTGTATTTAGAAATGGCTTTTGGTTTTAGGGTGTTATGTGTATGGTTGGATGATGTTAAAAATGTAGTTGGTCATGTATAAAGTTACCTAACGTTTTATGTGCAAATGAATATCAAACTATGAGATATGGCCAAATTAGTTTAACAGGCGCATGTATAATGTTTATTAAATGTTACGTTTGTTATTTAGTTAATGATATGGGTTGAAACAACTTAATGTGCGATTGTACTTAGATTTATAAAATGATATGATCGTTGATTTGTTATGGAATAGATGTAAACAAATGGGTGTCTCGATATATACTCAGTATATGAAATGAAATATGTTTGGTTATAAATTGGGTATTCGAATGTCATGGAAATGATGGTCATATGGCTTGAATTTTTGTAATTATGAAACAGTTACAAATTGGTTTTGATATTTGATGGCTTGGTTTGAAAGTTTTGAATTAGCAAACGGAATTGAAATGGTTAAATATTGAAATATAGTCGTATAAGAGAATGTTTGATAAAGCATGATTTGTGTGGTTAGATATGTGATTCAAATATATGATTTTGACTTGTATGAATAAGAGGTTGGTTTATTAATTTATTTCGTAAAATTTTATAAAGGAGAATACATTATTGGGCGTATGAATTGTAAAGAATGTCTGTTCTGAACTTTGTTTTGTTCGGTAATGCCTCGTAACCCTAGTCCGGCGACGGATATGGGTTAGGGGTGTTACATTTGGTTGGTATCAGAGCTATGGTTTAGTCGGTTCTAGGACTACCATAACGTATGTGAGTCTAGCTATACATGCCATATTTAACCTGCGTTAGTGTGATATCTCCCGACTCTGACGAAAATTATTTTGATGAGACAGATATATTTTCCAACCAAGCTAATTCTGATAGTACAGAAGTAAATACTCAAATGTTTAAATGAAACTATGTTGATTATGAGTTGAAACTCATAAAGGTAAGGATCAAATTGTATGACATGTTGTTATTGATAAATGTTGTAATTATATGAGCATATGAGATATGATATTTAAGTTATGAATGCCATCTGAAATGCTTTGATTGTGAATTAGTAATTTGAGTTGGCATATGAACAATGTGTTAAAAATAAAAGTGATTAAAAGTAAAAGTTAATTAAATGATTTGAGATTGTGAAATTAGTAATGAACTGGCTATTTGTGATAGTATGTGTTATATGCATTTATGTGTAAGTTAAATTTGAGGCTTTACTACCCTCACCCCCTTATCAGTGAAATGTTATAATGAAATTTGTAAGATTTGGGTTGAATAAGCTCACGAGTGTGGAGTTACAGAAGTCCGTGTTTAGAAGATTAATAACGCGGTCAGAAAAGAGATTGAATCAGCAGATGAAGATAGTATTAAAAGAGATATTGGATAGTTCTGAAAACTATTCAGATTATGTAAAGTCACTATTACAGAAGAAGTTAACTTCGATTAAATGACCTATTCAGGTATGTTGTCTAAAGAAAGTATGAACTGGAAGCTTCGCTGGATTGATTTCTATTATTGACTGGATAATATGAACTTAATGATGACAGAATTAGACAGTTGAATAATGTTTGAATTGTATTGATGGCTGAGTGCAGTGGTTATGCTATAGTCGGACAATTACTATGACTTCTTCTGGGCATTCTACGTGTACATTTATCCTCAGAAATATATGTAACTGTTTAATTTCAGAAGGAATTCTTATCGTATGAGAACATTAGCTAAACATATTAATGGATGAAAGTATCGTTGGTATGTTTGGGTTATGTTCGACATTACTATGTCTTTCTCTGGTATTTATTCCCTTGTGTGAATATAAAAAAAAATGACGATAAAATTTGTATAAGGCTAATATTCTGTTTTTACTGGTTATTGTTCTGTTGAATATACGTGAAGATTATATTTCTTCTGTTACTGTGGATTTCAATATTTATGAGTGACATTGTTCTTTCTGGACAATTTCTGGGATATCATCGGAATTGATATCATTCTATATGGGTTGTAATTTTCAGATATCCTGTGTAATTCCAAATGTTGAAATTTCGCTATTCCAGTTTTCCTATGATTCCATGTGATTATCTGCAAGAGATCTCTATTTGACAGAGATGACTATGTCTATTATGATTATAGTTTCTGGCTTGAAATGTGAGAGTACAGTGGTACCGTCCTCAGAGTTATAGAAGTTGTGTTTTTGCAATGGTGGCTATTTAAATCATATTTGATTTTCTTTTCTGTGTTCAAATGCTTCATTAACAACTGAGATAATATTTATTATAGGGTTGAGACATCGTTCTTAGTAAGACCCAATGATTTCTATTTGGTTAAGGTGATTTCAATATAATTCAGAGTTTCGATGATTAATATATGAGACAGCTTCATTATAAACTCTTTTCTAGTTTTCGTGAAAGGTTCGACATCGGTAAAAGTGAAAATGATAGAAGATCAAGATTAAATCTGTATAATGATATGTATGGGGTTATCCTTTTAACGAGAAGAAAAGATTTCTTCGAAAAAACCGATTCAGTTGTTAGTTTGATTTGAACTATTTTATTGAAAAGATAATTGGGCTATATGTGTTTGAATCTATCCACCGGACTGGAAATAAACTTTGAACGTACATGTGTGAATGGAGGGATAGTCTGGAAGAAGAATTCGTATTCTTGAAGACTTGATACAAAATTATATCTATCGGAACGATTTTATCTGGGAAATGTTGTGGTAGATTAAAGTTAGTTCGATTGTTGAAGCTTTCTTTTGCACGAAGACATTGTCAACCGAAACATCCATTCTGGTTTAGCCTAAGTTGAATAAATGGTTTATGACTTTCAGCAATACGTTGTTGAATGGTTTGAAGTGTGTTCTAATATAAGAATATACAGTGATATTTTGTGATTCCATACAGTTAAAGCTGCATGAAAAGAGTTATGTGATATATATGATGACTGTAAGAGTTTAAAATGTTTGATATCAGAGAACAATCTGAATTTGGGGACAGTAAAGATGGCCTGAACTCTTAAAAGACCTTGAGTTAATATTTGATGTTGTAGAGTGAGATCCGAACTTGGCACAGCAAAGATAGCTCGAATCGTCGAAAAATTTTGAGTTAGTAAGTGATTATTATCCGAGGAAAATGATTATAGTTTCGGATGTTCTGAATAGGAAACTTTTGTGTGCTTCACAAGTGATGAATACGTGATTGATCTTATCAGATAATGAACATATGTTAGCTGAATTAGAAGTTAAACTGATGCTTACTAAGAGAATTCGTGAAAATTAGAAATGTGTTATCAAATTGTAAGCTATAAGGGATTCAACGTAAATGGGTTTCTGATTCGGAATTTTAGAGGTGGAATTGATGATTGGTTGTTGTTTTGAAATAGAGTGTGCCTACTGAGAAGTTCTGAGATTGTACAACAACTACTACAGGTAACTCTCAGTGGTAGTTTGTCTGTTCATACGGGATTAACAAAATGCACAACAATCCGAGATATGGTATTGATGAATGAGTGTGAAATGTGATATTTCTGACTTTGTTGATTATAGAAATAGGTTGTTGATAAATTTTGTATCGGGATTATTCTTACTATTGAAAAAGTTAGATATTATCAGAATTATTGTTAACTGCCTGAATAAATCTCTCTGTACGTATGGATTAGACCAGCTGAGTTATTTGTTCCAGAGATGGTCAATCTGCATATGGTGTCAGTCATCATTGTTTCGGATTGAGATCTGGAATTTATATTGTGATTCTGAGGTTGTATTGAAATCGGGAAATGCAATTCAAATCCTCGAAATATTTATTTGTCTGTCACTGTGTTTTAGAGTTGAAAGCAACTAAGAAAGACTATTGATGTTTGATAAGCTATCATGTGATTATTAAAACGACATTGTATGAGGTATCGTATGTTGCAGTTATCGAACTCCGTTATTTCAGGATCGAGTTTTGTGAGAAAATGATCCACAGGATTAATATCGTCAGAGAAATTGAGCAGAAAATGAAAACAATTTAATACAGTTATAAACAGTTTCAGCTAAAGATGATGTACAAATGAAAAGTCGATCGTAATTTCAGCTTGTGAGATTAAAGAGATTTGAAATCCGAAGCTATGTGTGAATTTGAAATGTATGATGTGGAAGCAAATCCTTAATCTACTTTCTGGTAAGATTTTCGGGGACGAAAATCCCTAAGGGGGGAGAGTTGTAACAGCCCGGTTTAGACCCTAGTCGGAACAGTGGTTTCGGGACCAAAAATCTGAGTCAGAAAAATATTTTAATATTACTTTTGGTGTTTACAGTATGTGAATTAATATGTGTGAAAGTTTCGTGTGAAAATTTTATCGTTTGTGTGCTCGATTTGATAAAAGGACTTAATCGCGTAAAAATGCAAAAGTGGTAATCTAATTGTTAAAGCACTAAATTGCTATGGTCTATTAATTGTAAAGTCCTTAAAATGAAATTTGGCCATTATAAAGTGAGTAGACAGCATAAGGCTTTTAATATATTGTTTTTATATTATTTTATAATGATAAAATAGTAATTTATATGTTAAATTATTATTTAATAAAACAAAACATTAAAAATAAAAACAAAAACAAAAGGCATGCATTATCATCTTATTGTTGGCCGAAAGTGAGAAGGAAAACACTATTGTTGAAACTTTAAGTTTCGACACCTAGGAAGCTAAATTCGGGTATGTTCTTTGTTCGGTTTTTGATAATTTTTACGTTTTTGAGATCGTTGCTTCGAATACTAGTAAACCCATGCTTTAATTTTTGGATTTAATGAAGAATTTGAGATTTTCCATTGATGATAGCTTGATGTTTTTGTGGTTTGATGATGAAATATAAATTTTTGTTGATAGATTATTATGTTTAATTAAGCGATTTATGATAAAAATGTGTATTAAGGACTAAATTGAGAAATTTGTAAATTGAGAGGTTAAATTGTGAAATAAATGAAAGAAATGAGCTGCTAGGGACAAGGGAAGATTCGGCCATGCTTGGGTTTGTTGAAATTTTGAGTATTTTGTGTTTTGTGAAATAGGGACTAAATTGCAAAAATGTGAAATGTTAGGGGCTAAAATACAAATTGCCCATTTATATGTTTTTGGATAAAAATTTAATGAAATGTTGAATAAGTAAGTTAATTTTGATATTATTTAGACTGGCAAAAGCGAAATTCGGATCTAGATCGAGGAAAAATCAAAGTATCGGATTAGTCGACTTAATTTGTCGTTACTGCGAACGAGGTAAGTTCGTATTTTAATAGACATTACAAAATCATGTTTTAAATGCATATTATTTGTATGATTAAATTCAATGCCGAATGGTAATACAAATGTATGTATTTTGAATAAGTTATATATATATATATATATATATGTTATTATGATATTGAATTGTTCGAGAAGCAGAATATATGAATACGAGAAAGTTTCGATAACGTGACGACGTCCGAAAAGCCCCGTACGACCCATAGGAATAGTTAGGATACATATGTCATGACATAGGATTCCGATATGTGTTTTCGTGTAAGACCACGTCTGGGACGTTGGCATCGATTTGTGTTTACGTGTAAGACCATGTCTGGGACATTGGCATCGTATTTGATTCGTGTAAGACCCTGCCTGGGACAGTGGCATCAATATGTGATTACATGTAAGACCACGTCTGGGACGTTGGCATTGTACGAGCTTTCCGACCTATCCGAGTATCCTTATTAATTCCGAACGGTTCAACGGGCATAACGAGAAATAAGTGATTAGGCGAATGACATTTCGATTCAGGTACGTTGAAATGTATACAATATCTGATAATGAAAGGTAAGTATATATGTGCAAAGAATGTTATGTGATGTGTATGTAAATGAATTGCGAATATGTGCATATGAAACATGAACAAGTGAATAAGATATGATTTATAATGTGGCATATGTGAAATTGTCAGATACTATATGAACGAAAGATGAATTTGAGTATAAGTGATGATATGTGATTCATATGAAAAAGATATGTGATTAAATATGTTATTTCCCATATTGTGCTCATTTGGTTATATGAAAGTGAGACTTGAATGTTATATGAGAATTGAATTGAATCTTGTGAAAGCTTAAGTTAGTGAGTAAGTAAGTATATTATTAAATGATGATGATTTGGTATGAAATCATGATATAAACTTGAGATAATATGTGTTTTGACATTTGAGATAGCATAGTATGCTTATAGCATTGTGATGAATTTATTTGTTATATTAAGTATATTAAGATACGAGCTTACTAAGCTTTCAAAGCTTACTCTGTGTGTTTTTCCTATGTTTATAGATTTTGTAGATTTGCTCGGGTTGGAAGTCATGGAGATCGTATCACACTATCTGGTTAATGATTTCGGTATTTATACCTTTATGACTTGGTTATATGGCATGTATAGGCTAGTTTTGATATATTTGGTTTTGAAATTTGTATATGTATATAGCCATGCGAAAATGGCTTGTTCATGATGCAAATGTTGGTAGTTATATTTGGTCTTGTTATAAGCTTAATTGAGAGGTATGATTTGGCAATGAGGAGTGGTAAGTAGGGTGTATATTCGGCTTATTAATTAACTCATTTTGGAAGCATTAAAAGTGGTATAATATGGTTTGGTAAAAGGGCCATTTGAATAACTATAAATGACATATTGTTTTGATGTTAAGATATGAGATAACATGTTTAGCATATAGATTGAGTGATGGAAATGTTATGATTTATTGAGTTAAATTTGATAACCAAAAGGTTGTTTATTTAAATTGTTGGACATATGTGATATGAATACATATGCCTATTTAATGTTTGCTTGTAGTTCGGTTTAAGATCAAATCGTTGGTTCAATGAGTGATTATAAAATGTGTTATATATAAGTAGTTATATGTTCGGCTATGGTATTTGACTATTTAGGCTCGGTTTAGAATGACAAAGAATGTATATGATTTAATTGTTATATGGAAGTTAAATTGGATGATCGATTATTAAATAAATTAATTGGTTGTGTATATGAATTATAGGCATGATAATTAGCATGAGAATTAGGTATGTGGTTCATGTGTGTGGTTGAATATAACATGTTAGATATGTTATTTAGCTTGCAAATTAGATATTTTATGACTTGACATTTGTATTCGAAAATGGTTAAATTTGATTTAGTAAAATGTACATAAGGTTAAAATGTTTAAAATGCTATGATTTGGAAATTGTATTTAGAAATGGCTTTTGGTTTTAGGGTGTTATGTGTATGGTTGGATGATGTTAAAAATGTAGTTGGTCATGTATAAAGTTACCTAACGTTTTATGTGCAAATGAATATTAAACTGTGAGATATGGCCAAATTAGTTTAACAGGCGCATGTATAATGTTTATTAAATGTTACGTTTGTTATTTAGTTAATGATATGGGTTGAAACAACTTAATGTGCGATTGTACTTAGATTTATAAAATGATATGATCGTTGATTTGTTATGGAATAGATGTAAACAAATGGGTGTCTCGATATATACTCAGTATATGAAATGAAATATGTTTGGTTATAAATTGGGTATTCGAATGTCATGGAAATGATGGTCATATGGCTTGAATTTTTGTAATTATGAAACAGGTACAAATTGGTTTTGATATTTGATGGCTTGGTTTGAAAGTTTTGAATTAGCAAACGGAATTGAAATGGTTAAATATTGAAATATAGTCCGTATAAGAGAATGTTTGATAAAGCATGATTTGTGTGGTTAGATATGTGATTCAAATATATGATTTTGACTTGTATGAATAAGAGGTTGGTTTATTAATTTATTTCGTAAAATTTTATAAAGGAGAATACATTATTGGGCGTATGAATTGTAAAGAATGTCTGTTCTGAACTATGTTTTGTTCGGTAATGCCTCGTAACCCTAGTCCGGCGACGGATATGGGTTAGTGGTGTTACAGATGGTGTAGGAACCCAGGCCATACAACTCGATCATAACCAAATCGGAATAGCTGATAGTTGTTGTAATAAAATTATGTTGCATTATTTATATTTTATTAAAAATATAAAAACGTTAAAAATATTGCCTTATTCAAAAGAACTTTTATTTTATTAAAAACATAAAAAGTAAATTACAATTAAAATATTAAAAACAACTTTTATTTTATTAAATAAAACAATATAAAAAAGTTTGTACAAATATATTAACAAAAATCAATGTTGGTGCCATTTAATCGAATCGTGCCACATGGGGTTTGTCGACTGCACGCTACTGGATTCCTCATTGGTTCAGCTTCTGGCGGGGGTTGTGGTTGCTCTGGCGGGGATTGTGGTTCCTCCGGCAGGGGTTCTGGTTGTGAGTGTTGGGAGGATGACCCACCTTGATAGAATAATGACTGCGGAGGTGTTTGCATCACCCATGGCGGAGGTGTTTGAATCTCATAAGGCGATGGGGATTGGTAAAAATAAGAGCTCCCCGACGGTGCCTCGTGCGATCCCTCATGCAACGGCGGCCTATAGGTCGGCGGTTGACTCGGAGTAATCAGGAACAGAGATGAACCGGGCCATGCATTCCAACCTGCCATAGGACTGGGAAAAGGAAACATATAAGGGTTAGGATACATATAAGGGCTAGGATACGCACCTGGCATAATCAGAAAAGGCTGTGATATGGGTGTCGTCGATTGAAGTGTTGGGCTCGGTGACTGTGTGGGCGCTGTTGATGGGCCCAGTGATTGTGTAGGCGCTGTTGATGGGCCAGTGTTGTCATCCATTCTTCTTGGATTTAAAGGGCCCCATCGTTCCCTTTGGGCACGAATTTGCTGTCGCCTCTCCTCTTCCGACAGTAAATATGGCTTGCCATGGATCCTAAACCATGGCATGTATTCCGGCATGCACGCTAACTCAGGAACGATGATCGGTTCCCGAGTAGGTATATAATCATACCGATTTTCCCACATTTCGATATATTCTGACCAGTATCTCGGCAAATCCGTATTCAATTGTCGTAAGTCGAATGCATGCTCATCATCGAAAGCAAAATCAAAGCCACGAAATCGGTTGTCGGAATCCAAATTGCCGCAATACTCTATCTGACTGGTGCATCTCCACTGTAGCATAGTTGACCAATGGGACCTTCACATGCCAAATGTTCGGATTTTGAAAGAATTCATCCGGAATTATTGCCCGAATTGCCGGATCCTCTTATGGTGTCCATTGAAACTATATGAACATGATAAAAATATTAGTTATATACATAATACTAAATACTAAATACTAAATACGAAACGATTATTTTATTATGTATATATATTATTTAATACTTACTTGTGCTTCCGATCGTTGGTCTAATAGAAGCCGTATATCTTCAAGAGAGGTAGGTATTTCAACATAACTTGCCGAATGGTTCCACCTAATTAAATAAATTTTTAGCATACAATTATATTTTAAATCTACGTAATAATTTTAAAATCTAATATAAAATTTACCTCGTTATGAGCGGGAATGTATATGGGTGGTCCACTCGAGGACGTAAAAATAGAAAGCGAAGCCGTGCCCATAATTTCAGTAGTGATAGGCAACATTCGATTTTGGCTTTATTCAGTCGCGTCGTGATAAACCGTAAAAGTAACATATTTTAAACCCACATTTAGTATGCTTTTGGATGAATTATCCCTTATTTTATGTAAAAAGGTGCTCTTAATCCTTTCTTTTCATGTTATATACTCAGGAAAGCACCAGGGGATGAAAAGAACGCAAAACGGACTTAAAACGGGACAAATGGGCCAAAGCATGAAATCGACACGGCCTGGACCACGATTTACACGGTCGTGCCTCACTGATCATCTAGAACACGGTCTTCCCTCGATTCACACGGCCGTGCCTCATTAAAGAAGTCCGAGCACGGCCTGGCCACGATTCACACGGGCGTGTGCCATGGCCGTGTCCTGCTCATTGAAAAGAGCAATTTCACTCGGATTTGGATGCTTGGAGGCAAAGAAACACACTCCAAAGTCTAATTAAACCCCCAATTAGGAATTGCACTCAAATTAGGATAATTGGGGGCTAAGTAACACATCTCAAAGCCTATATAAACACCCTAGGGGGCAACTTAATCAGGGAGTTCGACAGAAACCCTCTATCGAGGGGAGCCCAAAGCCATTGTCTAGGGCGTCGTGCTAGGCCGCAAGGCAGATTTGTGGGGATTCACTCGGGATAGCCGCTAATTCATCTCGAGAAGTCGAATTCTACTCAAGACGGAGGATCTCCTCTTCAATTCCTTCAGGGGGTTTTAGGGATTTCTTATGTTTTGTTTTATCTTTTCTCTTGAGATGTTTTCCTTTATTGTTATGAACTAAACCCTTCGGATACCCAAAGGGGATGAAGCCTATGATGAATCTTGTTATTGTTTTCTGAATTATATGATAAATACTTAGTTTGTTCTTAATTATGTGAGCTTAATCCAAATTTAATGTGCTTAGGTGGAGGAGGAATAGACCACCGCCAAGAGTAGATCCAACATAATTAAGCGGAGTTGATCGCACGCCTAGAGATAGGGTGACGAGATTTTACCGGATTAGGGTGAAACCTAATATGGGAATCCATAGATCGATTTACTGCTATTCTAGGGAGTTATTATAAGAGAACGAGAGTTCCACTAATTAACCTAGGGTTAGACGTTATTCGCCTCGAGAGAGGGTTTAATATACGTTAGGGAGTCTTACGGATCAAACTAAGTGAATAAATCGTATGGTTCAGTGTTAGATAACAAGTGAAGTCTAGGTGGATTCTTCCTAGGGTATCTCCTAAGTCAACTGAGTTTTTCCCAAGTTACTTTCCAAATTCATTCTTCTTTGTCTTAGAGTCTTTAGTTTAGTATTAATTTAGATTAATAAACAACTTCACTTATTTTAGGCTAAATAATAAAAAGAAAGTTAGTATTAGTACTTTTAGTTCCTTTGGGTTCGATAATCCGGTCTTGCCTAAGCTATACTCTTCGTTCGATAGGTGCACTTGCCTCAATCGTTGTCGAGTTAGTTTCGTGTTCGATCATTCTTTTTATAAATTTTAAAGCTCGATTCACAAATGATCACGTCGCCTCGCACATCTCCCGTACAATGTTGCTAACACTAAAACCCCAACTAAATTCACCAAACGCTCTAAAATCTAAAATCAACGAGTTTCAACACCATCTCGATATATCGACGTTTACGTGACAAGTCCGGCATTAGATAACCTCCAATCATCTCAAGAATGTATGCCCGAGCATATCGTATTCTTTCTAGTTCACCAAAATCATTATCCGACTCGAATGTGTCTCGTAACCACCCATCTCGATCCGACCTCCGTTAATATTATTCGGAATAGCACCCAAAAGCTCGTAGCATATGGCTCCCCAATCAGCAGATTGAGCGGACCCGGTGACTACGTACCCTTCCACCGGCAATCCCAATTGCAGTTGCACGTCTTCCAGAGTGATAGTACACTCTCCGCATGGAAGATGGAAAGTGTGCGTCTTGGGTCTCCACCTCTCTATCAACGCACTGATTAGTTTCGGGTCCAACTTGCACCCCCGGCCTATCGTGGCCACGTGCCAAAAACCCGCTTCCCGTAGGTAATTCTCTATCAACGGCGATGGAGGACCAGACATATTACGAATATAGCATTGTAACACCCGATCTACAGACTGTTATAAAAAATTATAAAATAAAAATTAATTAAAATTGCATAAATGAAAAAAAAATTAAATAGTATTAAAAAATTAATTAAAATTGCATAAATGAAAAAAATATTAAATAGTATTGAAAAATTAAAATTATCACTTACCATTGTCATTTGATCGACGGAGATGTGTTTATTATTGAGACAAATTAATTCTTCGACTATTACTAACACGATCGAATATTTTTTAATTTGAAAAAAAAAACTAATTCAAAAAAAATTTAAACAGAGCTTTTTTGCAAAAATTAAAGAGAGCTTTGAGAAAATTTGAGAGGAGGACTTTTGTGTGAAAAAAATGAAAGAGGGCCTTTTATAGTGTTTTTTTTTTTTTAGACTGTTGGAGCCAAACGGTAAAAAAAAAGTAGCCGTTAGGCGTCAGTAAAACGCGTCCTGTGGGAGCGTTTTGTCCACGTCAGCAAAGCGCTCCTTCAAGGAAGCGCTTTGTGCTGACGTGGATAAAACGCTCCCCCAGGGACGCGTTTTGCTGACACATCACCTGAGAACGCGCTGACGTGAACGCGATTTCGCGGAATTCGGCCCTTTCCGGTAAATAATCAAAAAATTGGCCCATTTCTATAAATAATTTTGAAAATGGGCCTTTTTGAGTAAAATGGCCCCAAAACAATTATCATGAAGGAATCGTAAAATAGCATCCGATGAAGACCGGTGAACATGCAATGCAAGCTCATGACTCAATGCAAGTGAAGCCATCCCATCCGCCATTCAGTTACGCTCTTTGAAAGTATATATTATTTTAACCTTTCAATTTTAGTTCCAAGCAACCATCTGTTTAATGGATCTGACCACAATATTATTATCGAAAACATTAATATCGTAACTAATTATTCTTAGTTGTTCATTTTTAAAATTGATAAAGATTAAATTGCTTTGATCTTTTTAAAGGGATCAATTTGCTCAATTTTAAAATTGAGAGAGATTGAAGAGATTTTTTACTTTTTATTTACATCAATTTTGTAAAAGTAAAAAGTATAAATCTATAAGGCTTAGTGACGAATTTGGCCACTAACATTTGCATGTTTTGTCAAAATAGCCCTAATTGTATTTTTGAATCTTTTTTTACCATCAACCTTTGTTCTTTTTTTTTTAATTTACTTTTTCTAATAGTTTAATGAAAGTACCGTTAAAAAGTTAACGGAAATGATGTGAAATTTCATATGTAGAATATTTTTAATGAGATGTAATTTATTACTTAGATAACTCAATAAGATAATTGCATGTGAAAAATAATAAGATAAATAAATAATACATTAAATTTAAAAAATAACTCTTAATTTAAAGAAAATAAACGCAAATATCTAAAAAAAAATTAACTCAGTAGAAAAATTTCTCGATAAACAAACATATGAAAGATTGAAACCTTTTGAAAGAAAAGAAAGATTGAAACATTAAATTTATTCATTAAATCTCGTGAATTTATTAATTAAATCTGTTAGAAAATGCAGTTTGAAAAAAAATCAAAGGAGTCAAAAAAGACATAAAAATACAATTAGAACCATTTTGATAAAATATACAAATATTAGTGGCCAAATTTATCATTGAGCCGATCTATAATGTGTCTTTATCTTTTAAACATTATACATACATACTTATTTAATATTGTGCACGTGATATTATGTACAGTAATTCTTTGAATAGTAAATATTTAAAGTGAATATTAAGATAATATATATCAAAGGTGAGTTGTATTGAAATAAATGCTTAATTATAAATAAAAACAATTACTTTCTTTTGGCCATAAAAAAAATTACTTAGTGAATATTTAAAGTAAATATTAAGATACATTATTACTTACTAGTGGTTATTCATTTTAAATATATATTTTAATAAAAAAAATCCTTTTATTACTTATAATTCTAGTTTTAATTGTGAATTTTAGGTAAATATGTTATGACTTAGAAAGTTTATATATTTAATTCTAAAGATATTTTTTTTGGTAAATTAGTTCAAAGATATTTAAATTAAATTGTTCTACCAAATTGATAAATTCATATGATTAGTATAGCAGATATACAAAATATTGATGAAGAATTTTTTGAAATCATAGTTTAAGTCAAATTTTGAAATTAATGGCACATTTATATAAAGTTGTTCACACTTTAAATTTTCTTATATATAGGTTACTTGATTAACATGATTGCCTTGGATTATATTCTATCATTCCCTAATAAATGTTATGATTTGTGATTGAGTCTTAACTTAATTGGCTTATATTCTATCATTTCCTAATAAATGTCATGATTTGTGATCGAAGTCTTAACTTAATTGGCATGAGTATTGTTGTCTATGAGTACGTATGTTTAAGTGTATTGAAGCACATAATCATCTTATTTATAGGTTGGGTAGCTCTCAGCATTTGGTTGAAAAAGGGCTATGGGTAATCGCTTTTAATTTTTTATTATTTTAATTTTAATTTTTTTATGATATATTTAATTTATTCATGGCACTAACTCAATCTAAGTATTTTTTTTTTTTTATAATTGAAAATGGAAAATAAGATTGCTTGAATCCAAGCTGTTATCCTTTCAACTCAGTAAGTATGCTGCATTATTATTTAATATATTTTTCCAACATGGGTATCCGTATTTGATGTGATGATCAAATATCTGGAAAAACTTATAAAAAGAATTGTTTGTGTTGGTTGTATGTGATTTAGGTGCAGGAGCAATAGGCGTATGCAATGGAAGAATTGCCAATAATTTGCCCACTGAAGAAGAAAATGAGAATCTATGATCCAGATGAGGCAACTCTCCTGGCTCTTAGAGAAACAAACATAGAACTCATCCTAGATGCTCCAAATGAGGACCTTCAATCCTTGGTCGTTGCCTCAACTACAAATGAGTGGGTTCAAAAGAACATATGAGCCTTCTCACCCGCCGTTAAGTTTCGATACATTGCCGTCGGAAATGAAGTGAAGCCGACTGATGCAGCAGCGCTATATTTCTCCCTGCAATGCAAAAAATTTACAATGCTTCGGTGTCTGCAAACTTAGATCAAATTAAGGTTTCTACATCAGTTGATACATCTTTGTTGGGAAATTCGTATCCTTCTTCAGCTGGATCTTTTAGTGCTAAAGCAACAACTTACATTGCACCAATCATCAGTTTCTTGGCAAGCACTGGGGCACCTCTTCTGGCGAATATTTACCCTTACTTTGCCTACATCAGTGACCCGAAAACCATCGACCTTAACTATGCTTTGCTTACGGCTCAAGCAACCGTAGTACGAGATGGCACATTGGAGTATCGAAACTTTTTCGATGCCACATTGGATGCCTTGTAATCTGCTGTTGAGAATGCCGGAAGTGTCAATACGGAGATTGTTGTATCGGAGGCAGGTTGGCCATCTGCCGGAGAGACGGCTGCTACAATTGGCAATGCAAGCACTTACTATCAGAATTTGGTGAATCATGTTAATGGTGGAACTCCCAAGAGGCTTGGAAAACCTATAGAAACTTATCTGTCTGCAATGTTCGATGAAAATGAGAAGGGTCCGGCTGAAACCGAACGCCATTTCGGCCACTTCTACCCTAACAAGCAGCCCAAGTATAATTTTAGTTTCAGCTAATTGGAGAAGGGAAAGCTGTAGACAAGTAATAAATGTTAGCAAAGATAGTTGAAATTTTATATGAAGTTCAAGTGGTATTATGTCTTGATGAGGTTTACCAAGTTTTAGAAATCTAAAATTTGCTATTATTATCACGGGTAGCCTTTAAAAACACACTAGAAATACATTGAAAACAAAGGATACACTAAACGTTAGAGCTATGAGTATGTAATTAATTGTTAGGGTTGTGATCCCTTGACCTTTCCCCCAACAATGCATTATATTCTTCTCTGAGGGTGTTGTATGTGTGGGTGAGGTTATGGAAAGCTTGTTTCTTCTCATCCAGGTTATCATTCTTCTTCTTCTTCATGTGCAGGCGAAGCTTGAGAGCTTGGATTTGTGTGTTGAGGTGTTGGATCTTTTGTGTTTTCTCCTCATGCACTTTCTGCAGTGTTTCCAACTCCGATACCGCTTGAGCTTGAGCTTTTAACAGCACAAAACAACGTCTTTTAGTATATATGAGTGTAAAGTGAAAGAAAAATAAAAAGAAAGTGGTACCTGGAGGATTATTGCAGGAGCTGTTACTGCGACCTTCCATGATGTTTACAGATTCCTGAACAAAATATTTTTAACAATCAACTAAATTAAATCCAAGATAAAACTGGATGGTATGAAATCCTGAAAGGTTTACATATGTATTTCCTATTGCAGTTTGTTCTGTGAAGGCATTATAAGCCATTTGTCCACATATGCCAGAATTACACTAGTCTCTTTCTACAATCTTCCATTCTTTTTTAGATATGAGTCGACTTTGAATCTCTTGACTCTACTACAACTCTATTTCATCAAATTTTCTCTCGTCAGAATTATGAGTGCTCTATTTTGCATCAATGGAAGTATGAACTAAGTCCGCTGACGCATGTCGCCAACGTGTCAACATGTGGGCCCAAAATTTTTTATTTTTTCTTTAAAAAAAAAAAAAAAAACTGGTCATCCTATTGCCATCTTTACTTGGTAGCCTCCATTTGAATTTTTTTTTTTACACAATTTAGAGATCATAAACTTTTAAATTGGATGATACTATTCATTTAAATGCGCCGCAGTGGGATATGGAGGATTATGTTCTTAATTAACGTTGGAATATGTATACAACTTCTTAATAAAAAAAAAAAAAAAAAAATATCGGATTAAACATAGAAACTTGATGGTATCGAAGTTTATGTTTTATAGAAAAACTTAAGAAGACAGCAGTTAATACATACATGCAACGTAAATCTAGTGGCAAAGCCTTCTAGGAATCGCAAGAGGTAACTGGTAAGTAAAAGTGTAAAACAATGGCTGATAAACTAACCTTTTAGAGTAGTGTGGATATATCCATGAAAGTGCAGATTGTTGTGTATCTTTTATTTGTTGGGTAACAATGGAACAACTTTTACGACTTTAATATGTGAAACTGAAACTTGGAAAGGTTAACACCGACACATGACAAAAGCAAGAGCTTGGAAGTTCAAATAAAAGGCAAAAAGGTGTGATGAGATGAGCGCATCTTCTTTTTTTATGGAAACAATATATTGAAAGCCATATAGATTTTGACACACAGATATGCTGAGCCCAAGGACTGTAAAACCCAAACACTCGTCCAACACCTTCAACTTTTGATTGAAGGAATCATCATGAAAATTAAAATAATCAAATTTAAAAATAACTAAAATGTTCATATTTGTAAAATAAAAAATAAAAAATATATATATTTATAAAAGTGAAGGATAAAGAATCGATACCATCATCATCGTTATAATTATTGTTGATGCACAAATTAATCAAATAGCTAAAAATGGATTATAAAATGACCTAAAATTGGGTTAAAAGAAATATATATATATATATAATTAAAAAAAAATTAATTAAAAATCCCAAATTAATTAAGGAAAAGGCAACAGATCCATTTTTATTGGGCTTTAAATTGGATTGATTTTCGTATTTTGATGGATTCGTCAAATTTTCTATTCAAGTTATGAAGTTAATCGCTTGACTAATCCAATCATAGTTCAGCATCATCATCATCAGCTCCAGCTTCTTTCCATTACTCCCCTTTTTGAACAAAACAATTGCCAAACCATCAGTGCTTGGGGTGAGCAATCAAGTCATTGCGCAAGGCAATCTTTCAATCTCTAATATGCTACGTGACTCGAATTTCAGCTTGAAGTTTGGGTATGGCTCGATTGTGAGTCAATTCAAGAAATTAGATGATCAACCATCCTCTGACTAAAACCTGCGAGGTTACTCGATGGACTTGCTGTAATGGGCACTTCAGGAGCCAGACACAGTTGCAGATTCCTTTTCTTCCTCCTCTCCTTGTTGATCAGCATGATCTGTGGATGCTTGGTTTCCCTCGAGCCATTTAGGAGAGAACTTAAGCTCAACAACAGTTCTCTCAAGGTGTTCAGTGGCTCAGACAAGTTTAGGATTTTGCTTTAAAAGCACAAGTCTAGGATTCAAAAGTCCCAAAATGAACCAAAACATACCTAATTTGTCAATTATAACAAATTCACATGAAAATATACTCAAGACATAAAAATCCACATAATGGCTTAGGTACATATCCAAAACTAAGTTCAAAAGCAAGAAATTATAAAGATTAATGAGTGTAGCTAAGGCTCAAGGTCTTGGATGCTGACGCTACTGAATCAAGACTTGCATGCACTTCAATTATCTATGCATAGAACAAACAATTCGTACGCTGAGCTTTTTGAAGCTTAATGATGCTAACATAACCAAGTTAATAATATATACCATTAAGACATGCTAACATATAAAAAGATCTAAGTATATGTGTTTCACATAGTCAATATAATATCAAATTGGCCGCTTTAATACATTTCCAACAACACAATTCAAATCATTCGATATATCTAAACCATACTTAGACATTACCTCAAAATATTACTTAACATATTTTCATGTATCATGATCATCGGCAAATCCAATTCATAACTATTATTACCATATTAAATCATAATCAAAATATGCCCCTATTATCCAAATGAATGGATACGCAAATTAAGTCCCAAGCATTAAGTGGGCAAAAGTGAACTAATGTGTGTAAAAACACACTTTCCCCTAACAAACCAATAATGCACACAAGTGTCAAATATAAATTTGCACAAACTCCAATAAAATACACACAAATGCCAAATCTTCTTTTATCACAAACAAATTCTATAACATGCCTACTATACTCAAACCATTTCCAACATTGGTTGATAGGACGTTTAGTATTAAAATATGTCTTAAGACATCAAGCATCATCAATTATCATCAAATGTTACAATAATCAGTCCTACGTTTTGCACAACAGACATTTAAATGGTAATAACATGCTTTCCCAATAATTTACCATAATCTAAAGTCTAAACATGATTACGACAATAGCACAACTCAAGCATGAGCCAATATATAGCCAGCAACACAGCATCATTAGTAAAACCTAATCTATGTTACTTCATCAAGTCCATTTGAAATGTTAGTACAAAACTTCGGTGAGGAAAATCTCAAACACACAAACAGAACACCAACAACAACTTGAATAGAAGAAATAGGACAAGGCTTCAAGACATGTATCAAGTCACTATCTTTAAGGTTCTATTCGCCTCTACCTATATTCGGTGTGAAAATGAGTTTCAAGCAAATGAACCTCGAGGATACAATGAAGCCCGATGACTATCTCTGTTTTGCATTGGCGAAAATAGTCCACTAAGCACTGAGCAATGTATAACAAGACAATCATTTCAATAAAGAATTTTTGCAATAACTCTTTATAGAACAATCTAATAACATTAGAAGATGGAAAAAAGGTAGAAAGAATTTTTAGAGTTTGTTGGTATGATTTCCAAATGAAATCTCATTCCTATATATTTATAGGAATTTTCATATCTCTTCATAAAGACATCTTTCAATAGGTGTCTTTTCTGAATAATCACATATCTAAAAGAGACATAATTATTCATCTAATATCTCTTGATTAAACATAACCATTCAAATAATATTGTTTGAATAGTTATAATTCTTTGTCAAAAATCAAGCCATATAACTCTTTACCAATAACCAAAAGACATAACTTTTGATTAATTACACACTTTCATTTATAGTTATTGGAACACTATAAATATTTGAAAATGTTCCAACATGAATTAAGCTAGCACAAACAAAACAACTACGCCTCCGCAATCTTCTCCTTCCCTTTGGCCTTAGACGAATCGACCACTTCCTTTGCTATAAACCATAATCAAAACAATAAAACAATGTTAGATAAATATAATCAAACATCAAATCCTTCTAAAACTATTAGTGAGATACAAATTGATATGGTGAAATATTTTCTGGCTTTTTTTGACAACTCAAGAGAACTCCAATCTAACCCATTTGAAATCAAAATCTAACCTCAAAATGAAGTTTAGAAACTCCTAAACACTCAAAACCGTTAGCAACACTAGCTCCTAAGCTCTCTCTTTCTCTAAAACTCTCCAAGCACTCAACCAAGGCATCTTTAGAGAACTCTATCAAAACTAAGACCAAACTTAAGATTCAACTATCCCACTTGATTCTAAGCTCAAATCTAATAAGAATCTAATTCAAAAACATAAAGAAACAATAGATTCAAAGATTTCTCACTTTACCTTGAAAAATGCTAAAAATGAAATAAAAATAAAAACAATAATTTTCAATGTTTAGACCTCATAGATTATGGTTAGAAATCATTTTATCTTGCTGGAAAATCAAAGAATGATCAAAGAAATCAAAAGAAACTCTACTCCTCATTCCTTCCAAAATTGGCAATATGATAGATCAAGAGGGTCGCACTAGCAACCACTATAACGCTCCGGATCCGGCCGAACTTCCAAGTATTGTTTGGGGTGTTACAAAACCAAACAACAACAATTAAATTGGTTACATCAAATTTTATTATTAGTCTTGTACTATGTGTAAGTTGAAGATTTAGTCTCTATTCTTTGATTAAATCATTTTTAGTTTCTATACTTTTCAAATTTTGAAATTTTAGTCCTAGCTTAAATGATAGTCGTTAAGTCCGTCAACTAAAGTGGCTTCATTTTTTTTTTTTGTGAATATTATGTGAAAATAACTAGCCTATATGGTATGACACGTGATATATCTACACCAAAACAGACTTTTAGCGGCGTTTTTAGTGGCGTTTTAAATAAAAACGCCGTAAATATTATACATTAGCGGCGTTTGAAGGAAAATGCCGCAAAAAAATGAGCAATAGCGGCGTTTATTTCCAAAACGCCGCTAAAAAGGATAAATAACGGCGTTTTTACCTCAAACGCCGCTATAAATCAGAGCGCCGCTAAAGGTCTGAGCATTAGCGGCGCTTCTGAAAAAATGCCGCTAAAGGTCTGAGCATTAGCGGCGCTTTTGAAAAAAACGTCGCTAAAGGTCTGAGCATTAGCGGCGCTTAGACTAAAACGCCGCAAGGATGTTAATCAATACGACGACGTTTTGTGGTTGAGCTACAGTTGCTAGATCGAGAATTAGTGGCGTTTTTTGTAAACGCCGCAAAAATAAATAATATAAAGGTTACGGTTTTAGGGGTTGGCTATTAGGCATTAGGGGTTAGTGTTATTAATAAAAAATTAATTTATTTTAGGGTCTATGTAAGCATTAACATTCTATTTTAATTACTTTTGTCCCTTATAAAATTTATATTTAGGGTTTAGTCACTACAGGAAAACAGACTTTATATATATATATATTATAGTTTAAATTATTTAATTTCTTATATATATATTAAAATTATAATTACAGTTTAAAATATTTTAGAGATAATAGATAAGCTTTATATATATTAAAATTAAAAAAATTGGTAACCCATGCATTTGTAGAGAAACAAAATTATTTAGTAAATTGAAAATGTTATTTAAATTTCCTGAACTATTGAAAGAATATATATTATTCAAAATTTATCTAAATAATTAAGGGTTTAGTGGTTTGTATGGGCTGACTAGGGTTTCGAGTTCAGCATTTCAAGATTTAGTGTACTTTAGAGTTTATGGTTTACGGTTAGTCTTAGGATTAGGGTTATGGCTAGAGTTTATGAGTTTATGGGTTTGTGGGTGTATGGTTTAAGGGTTTAGGGTTTATCGAATGAAGACAGAATATCAAATTTGATTTAATCATTAAAAAATTATAAAAATATATGCTATAAAATGGTGAGATTGCATTTTTTACTTACAAATTAATTTTAGCTCTTAACAAAATCTGATTGTGCATCTGTTTATCCTTAAACCCTAAACCCTAAACCTTAAATAGTCTAAACCCTAAACTATAAACCATAGATCTAGATTCTAAACCCTAAATCATAACTCTAAACACTCGACCATAAACCCCCAAACTACAAACACTAAACCATTAACCATTAAATACTAACCTTAAACGCCACTAAATGTTGAGCAACAATTCTATTTTCATTTAGGGTAACCGACTCTCATTTCGATTTTATTCGAGTTAATTTTAATTTTTTCTTATTTTTGTTTTGAATTTAATTTTATTTTGCTATTTGAAATTAACTGACTTAATTATGAAAAGTACGTTACAAATTGATAACTAAACCATTAAGAAATTTTGCTTTATCGAAACCCTTAAACCCTAACTAGTAATGCTAATTAAAATACAATTTATTTTTAATTGAATATATAAAATATAAATATTTTATCTTAATTAAAATATAAATTATATTGATTAAAATATAAATTATTTTTAATCAAAAAAATAATGACACTTAGAAAAAATTTGAAAGTAAAAACATAGAAAAATATTTGTTAAAAATGAAAAAAATTATTAAATAATTTCTTATATAATCGTAAAAGAGATAGTATTAATTTTAAAATATTGAATTAATTCTCATGATAATTTGGGGTTTATGGATTAATTTAGGTATATAGTTTATGGATTAATCTTTATAGTTTAGGGTCTAGGGTTTATGATTCAGGATTTAGGGTTTAGGGTTTAGAATTTAGGGGTTTAGAGGCCAGCTTAGGGTCTGAAATATTTAAACAAACTGGTGTTGTATTGCATTGCATTCTGATCCATCATCCAAGTGGCCATCATGTATTATTTTCGAAAACTCATGCAATCTTTTATCCTCTTCGATCTATTATTTAACTAATTTCTTTATATTAATTAAAATAAAATTTATTTGTAATTTAATTTTTAAAATATTCAAAAAAATTAATGACACGTAGAAAAAATTTAGAACTAATAACATTGAAAAATATATGTTAAAAATGTAAAAATTAAAATACTATTATTTAAAATACTTTTAAAGTTTTTTTTTTGGGTATATGACTTATTATTGTTTAAATTATATATTAAATAATTTTCTATATAATGGTAAAAGAGATAAATTTAATTTTAATATATTAAAATTATCATTATATTTTAAATTATTTAAGAGATAGTAGGTAAACTTTATGTATAATAAAATTTTAAAAAATTGTAAAAAATTGTAAAAAATTGCAAAAACTCATTTTATATTAGGTTTTAGTATTAGCGGCGCTAGGGTAAAAGCGCCGCTATAAGTAGGCAATAGCGGCGCTAGTTTAAAAAACGCCACAAACTTTAAATTTTTTTTTTATCAAAACGACGTTGCTTCTTTGTGTTGGGTTTTATTCAGTTCCATCACCCGAAATTCCTTAGTGTCTTCACCTTCTTTTCACAATCCCTAAATTCCCAAAAATCAGAATCCTCCTCAAATCCTCTCCTGCTTTGCCGTCGATTGTCCATTCTTCCTCATCGCGTCAGCCTTCATCTGCCTCGTCGCCAGTCGCCGTCGCCATCGACCAACTTGTAAGTCGCCTTCTTTTGCTGGACTTGTATTTGATGAAGTTGTCTGCCCCTCTTAGTTTTGTTACAAATGGGACTGCTTTTGTGCTGCTACATTGCTTTGTGGAATCTTTTAATCTTTTGATTAATCTTGTCTCCCTTTGCTTAATCTTTTGCTTCGAGTGCTCCTTTATTTCTATATCAATGAGTGCCATATGTTCCGTCATTAGAAGCATCTAAACAACATAATAATATAGGACTTTTGGGTTAAAACTCATCTAATCAAGTTGCGGAATCATGTCGTAACAATTTCACAATCGTATTTTAAGTGAAGTTGGCTTTCTTCTCTCCTTTTTTGTTTTTAATTATGTCTATTGATGCACCCATGGAACAACTGGTATGAGAAGAGATATGCATATATCTGAGGCCATGGATGCTCTTTGCTTGTTTTTGAAGTTTGAGCTATCTACTTTATGACTCTTGATCATTTTTCTCCTGTCTTTATGCGATCTCTCTGAACTTTCTCTGGTAGGCTTTGTAGTTGGCTATCCATTTGACAGACAAACGACTTGCTCCTCGATGTGTGTATTACTATTTCCCTTATGCTCTGTTAGCATAATCTCTTATTTGCTCCTAAATTTTGTTTTATTTTCATTTTAATTAGCCTACACAGGTGAAGCTATTCATTGATGATCTTTCGTAGAGACGGAAAACTTGATGGGTTAAAGTTTACGTTACGGGATGAGCGCTTTACATCAAAGGTAGGTCTTTGGTAGTTTTGTGGCTATATCGGAAAAAAAACTTTAAAAAATTAATCCGGATAATTCACAATCTTTAATGTAGTAGATTAGTAAGACTTGAAATACAAGCTTGAGTTTTATTCTCTTTCTTTTTCACATATCTAAATATGTCAACATTAATCCCGGATGCAATCATATACTATTTTCTACATGATTAAATCGGATGAAATGACTGATTTACATGCCTATGCCTATGCCTATGGCTTTTGAGAGGGTCACTCTTCATGCATTTCATGGCAAGCAATAACTAATCTCATAGTTTGCCTTCGCAATGAATGTGGAATTGCCGATAAAGCCTTTGAGCTTGCATCCATTACTAGCAAAAGCGTAGTTGATAAGTTTGTTTCATTGCTCGATTCTTCGTATCTTTCTTGCTTTTGGGCCCTTGTAAATTTGTAAGTTCCTCGAGTAATATGTTTAAGCATTAGATTTGTTTAGTTTAAATTTTAAACGTTAAAGCAGTACGAGTCAGTTAAGGTCATAGATAAGGGTAGCTACTTGTTCGCATGTTATTGCAAGTTATCATTATGGTAATGGAGAGAATCCATATTACAATACCATATTACTATTTTATATGTACCATTACTGTTGTTATTTGTTACTAAAATTTCTATATTTTATGTGTATTGCAGGAAAAATGAGTAGAAGAAGATTGCGAGATTTAAATATTGTACAGAATACTGTAAATTTCGAAGAGGGCAATAGTGAACAGCAAACAATGGTTGGATCCTCGAGTGTGCCTGACATAGATGATGAGCCTGCAGAATTACAAAGTAATGTTAAGTTTATTTTACATGCATGTTGACTTTTATTATTGATTCATTTTTCAATTTTAATATAACAATAATATATCATTGTTCAAATTGAGAGTGGTGGGGCGCTTGCAGGTCGCGAACGTCTGTTTGCTTAGAGATTTATACGAACTAAATCCCGTCGAGTGTGTGAAAGTAAGGAGAAACAGTCTTGGCCAGCCTGTTGGCCCTGAAGCTCGACTTCTAGCAGGCTATTTGGGCATTATTGCACGGAATGCAAATATGTTGCCCATCAATTACGAGTCATGGCATCACATGCCTGATGCAAACAAAAATCAAGCTCTCGAGAACATTAAGGTAACAAAACGTGAATGTAATTTATAATACTTTGGTTGAAGTTTCATTTATATTTACTTTCTAAACTTATGTTTTTTTAGGAGAGATTTGCTTTGGAGGTCTCCGATGACTATATAAAGAAGACACTGGGAAAAAAATGGAGAGACCATAAAAGCACATTGAAGAAAGATTATTTTAAGAAAGAAATAAGCCTCGAGGATAAATTGCGAAATGTCCCACCGGGAATGTTGAGGTATCAATGGGAAGATGCGGTTAGATTTTGGAACTCAAAGAAAGGAGAGGTATTACCTAGTTGTAAACTCTTATAAATTTTTCGGTTTATAGTATTTACTATATACGTAATAATAATTTCATTATGTAGGACCGTGAGCGTGTTGGAACGAGCGCAGGCAGAAATAGAAATTCACGCTGCGGCGAGGTCCGTAAGTTTTGCTTCGTAGGCGATGCCGAGGTATGATAATTTATTAATTCTGTCAAATATTAATGACTTTATACTATTAAATTATATTTTTAATTCTACACTGTAGGAAGCCTCCACCGGTCAAAAAGTTGGACGCGTTCAGCTTTTTGACATTACGCATAGGAAGAAGGATGGGTCTCCGATGACATCCGAAGCTGGAGAGATTATGGTATATTTGCTTAATAAAATTTGATTTATTATAAATATTTATAATGTTTACTTATAATAGTTTAATTATTCGTTAGTAGTTATAAATTAATAATGTTAAGTTATGTTCCATTCTTTCTTATTGTATATTTCGTTTCTAACTTTTTAATTGATTTATTAGGAGAAACTAAAGGAGAAGAAGGCACAGTATAAAACGACTGCTTCGAGTGATAGTTCTGTTAATCTTGAGGATATCTATAACAAAATTATTACCAATGTTTTGGGTCCTGAAAGGTATGGTCGAAATTTTTATGCTACATTTGCTGTTTTTTATTACTGATGTTTTTGGGTCCTTTCAGGTATGGTCGGGTTCGATTTCAAGGCTCGTGTTACCCCGACCCAATATTTTGATCCGGCTCCCAAAATAATACATGCCTTCCGGAGTCAATCTCGAGTCAAGTTCGAGAGGCTAAAAGACCGGATGGCTCATATGCAAGCGAGCACGGTTGAGCAAATTGCGATGTTCAAAGAAAATATGAAGAACTCCAAAGAATGACTTAGAGCGGATGCAGAAGCGGCGATGAGCGAGGGAGGCAAATGCAACAATGAGGGAGGCGATCTGGCCAATGATGCTAGCAGAGCGAATAGAAAGTACGATGAGCTCTAGATACGACTTGACAAAGAAATGATGCAGATTTTTCAAAGATCGCGCAGGTTTACCATCTTAGACATTTAGTTTCTCGTTGTAAGATTATTGTTAACATTATTACATTTAACATTATTGTAAGAATATTTTAAGTTATAATTCATTTATATCACATATCTTTTATTGAATTTGAAGTATCAATTAGAATTAATGCATTTGGTGTGATTTTTATGCTACATTTGCTTCTTTGGGTTGGAATTATATGTTTGCATTTCTGTTATTGGTTGGTTTTAGTGCAGGAGGGGTATGATATTGAACAAATTGTACATTGCAAATCTGTACAAATTAGCGGCGTTTGTGGGGAAAGCGCCGCTAAAAGTCATGACTTTTAGTGGCGCTTTTTTCCTCATAAACGCCGCTAAAGTTTGCGGCGTTTGTTTTAGCGGCGTTTTTTTCGGCGCTTCTAAAAGCGCCGCAAATACTATTAGTGGCGCTTAAAAACGCCGCTAAAGGCCTAAAAAAACGCCGCTAAAAGTCTGTTTTGCTGTAGTATTATTTTTCGTATAAGATTTTAGAAATAGTAGAATTTAACTTACCGAATTTAATAACTACCTTTTGGTCAGAATTGAAATTTTAAAATCCAAAAAGCACAATAACTAAAAATATCAAATAATAATATAAAGATTAAGTTTACAACTTATAAATATTATAGGGGCCGATAGTTTAATTTAACTACAATTTTAATTCAAATAAAATCATGAATACTAACTGAAGTAGAAGAAATATGTAATTTATGATTTAACTACTGTTTCTCACAATTGGAAATAATAAAAGGTATGCCACTTGATTTTTTTTAATATGTTTCATATTATATAAATATCAAAATAATGGATGAAAAGCTAGGTGTTTTTAAAAAAAATATTTATATTTGACACATATTTTAAAATTTTAATATAAGATATAATTATTTAAATATATATAAAAGTTAAAGATACGTGCCTCGAACATATTTATACTTAGTAGCTTCAAATAATGGAAGATTTCAAAATCCATAGCGTTTTATCAGATAAATTAGTCATATATGTCAAAAAGAAAAAGTTTATTAGTTAAATAGGTCATATTTTTAGAGAAATATGTCGATTTTAGAGAGTGTGTGTGAAAGTTGGACGCGTTTTCTGCACAAGTTGAAAAAAGCCAGTTGGATGCATTTTCCCTTTAAATATCATTTTTGAAATTTTTTAAATATAATTAGTTTTTTTTTTGTCAAATGGTTAAATATTAGTGGTTTTGTCCTTAAGTCTCAGGTTCAATTCCTCTCCTACTCACATTTATATTTTTTATTTCATGTTGTTTTAAGCTTTTTATTATTTTTAATTAATATTTTTAACATATCAGCTCCTTTGGTTAAATGGTTAAATAATAATAATAATTTTACCCTTTAGTTTCAGGTTCAATTCCTCCTCTTCTAAACACATTTGTAATTTTTATTTCATGCTTTTTATTTTTGATTAATAAATATATTGTTTTCAATTTTTTTATTTTTAATTTATATTTTTAATTAATATCTCTTTTATTGATAAATCAAATAATAAATATGTAATTATATAATAAATATATATATTTTACAAAATATTTGAAATTAATAAATCCTTTATATATAATATAAACATCAACTAATTTTTTTGATATATTTTTCTTTATAATATTTATATGTCAAATATTTATTTTCTCTACTTATATTGTATATTGTGGGTATGGTGATTTCTAATATTATAAGATGAAATAGTTAGTCAAATATAATTATTATTTTTATATGTAAAATATTTCAAATATCATTGTTTTTTCATCTACATTGTGGGTATGATATTTCAAATATTTTTATATGTGAAATATTTTAATTAATTATTTCAAATATCATTATGTTTATATGTGAAATATTTCAAATACACATACAAAAATATATAATACTAAAATTTACTACACTTATGATATGGATTGAAAATTAAATATTACACATATAAAAATTATATTTACTAAAAATAATGATATTTGTAATAATTATTTAATTTTATGAATAAAAGATATATTAATTAAAAAGATGAATTAAAAATAAAAAAAATAAAACAATATATTTATTAATTAAAAATAATAAAAAAAGTTTAAAACAACATGAAATACAAAATACAAATGTGAGTGGGAGAAGAATCGAACCCAAGACTCAAGGACAAAAGCATTAATATTTAATCATCTGACCAAAGATACTAATTATATTATAAAAGTAAAAAAGAAATGCAATTTAAAGTGGATGCGCTTTCTTGCCAGCGCTGGACGCACTTTCACACACACTCTTCAAAATCGGTCTATTTCTCTAAAAAAAGTCTATTTTGCCATGTTTTTTTGGTATATATTACTAATCTAGCCCATTTTATTAATCAATATTGCATCAACTTTTAAACCTCAATATTTAAAAAAACATCCTCCAACTTTTTTTTGGTGAATTATAAGAGGAGGGTAAAGCCCTAACAGCAATGCTACTAGTACGACTCAAACCTAAGCCATACTTGAGACAATGAATACCGCACCTGAGACAATAAATACCCTGACCATCAGACCAACACACGAAATTCAAAACATCCTCAAGTTTAATTACAAATTATTTACATGTACGCACAAAAAAATCATTAATATAATATTTTGAATGAAATTAATTAATAGTTTTTTTCTTTTCAAAAAATTAAATTAAATTAATTAATGGTTGAATTTTCTAGACTGCTTCAAAATACATCTTTTCTATAAGTTACTGTTAATTAAATAATGACTTAATATATAATTTAATATTTAAGTTTAATATTTTTTAATGTGGTATTTTTTTTTTCAATTTAATATTTGTACTTGACAAAAGTTATATATTTTGATACACAAAGGTAACAGCGATCAAAAAACTTATATATATATATATATATATATATATATTTCTTTTATAAATGCATACATTTATCAACATTGTAAAATATTTTAAAACAATTTTCAATATTTAAGAACGAGTTAAATGTGATTTTAAAACATTTTGAGTTATCAGATGGGGGCACATCCAAGTTATAAAACAAAGGTTCAAAGTTCGTCGGCTAAAAACGAAGTCTTTCGGCTTGAGAAATATAAAAAGTTTCATCATATATTAAAAATTTAATCAATTTAAATAAAATCATTAAATAACATAAAAATAACTTCAAGGTTGTAAAATCAACTTAAAAGCATTTAGAAATACTTTTCGAGTGATCGGAGGTATTCGAGGTTAAATACGAGCTTTGGGGAGCTCAAAACAACCAAAATAGTGCAGTAGCCTCATATTGATACCTAACACCTAGGTATTGGTACCTAGACTTACAGGTAAAAAAACACTCTAAAAACATAACCAAACATCACCGTATCATTTCATTATGAATCAAAACATTATAAATCAAAATTTAAACTTATTTAAACTCAAATACAAAACATAAACACATTCATGGGTAGAATAACATTCACAATGGTTAAGAAAACTATAAAGAATTTAAACATGTTATTCCACCTTACAACCTTACATACAAAATAAAGCTTTGTATACATGCCACTTAAATTAACTCAAATAACATTCAAATATTTAAAATACAACCTTAAAAGTTTGTCGGGTGATGCAATGCTCCCAAGCTATCATAGCGACTTCTCGACAAGGCCATATCTACACGTTTTAAACCACTAACGCGTGAGATTTAAAAGCTCAGTAAGTAACAAGGATAATCAAACTTATCCTACATCCTTATTAATGTTGAGTCCTTCAATAAAATACATTGCCTAGCTCATTCATGCCATATTTTAATCAATTTATAAATTTTTACTAAATGAAGAACTCAACTTACCACTTCAGGTTTTATTAGTTGATTAATTATGGAATTTATATCCAAGTTCCATATGAGAAATTTGTTAGTACAAAACTTCAATGAGGAAAATATCGAGCACACAAACGCAACACAAACAACAAGTCGAACAGAAAACGAAGAAATAGGACAAGGCTCTAAGGCGTGTATCAAGCCACTATCTTTAAGGTTCTATTCGCCCCTACCTATACTCGGTGTGCAAATGAGTTTCAAGCAAAGGAACCTCGAGAATACAATGAAGCATATGACTATTTGTGTTTTGCATTGACTAAAATAAAGCAATGTATAACAAAAAAAATCAATTTCTATAAAGAATTTCTACAATAACTCTTTAGAACAATCTAATAATATTAGAAGATGGAGGAAAGATAGAATGAATTTTTAGAACTTGTTGGTATGATTTCCAAATGATATCTCATTCCTATTTATAGGAATTTTCATGTCTCTTCATAGAGACATCTTTCAATAGGTGTCTTTTCTAAATAATATCTTTAAAAGAGACATAGTTATTCATCTTATATCTCTTGATTAAACATAACTATTCAAATAATATTGTTTGAATAGTCATAATTCTTTGTCAATAACCAATAAGATATAACTTTTGATTAATTACACCCTTTCATTTATAGTTATTGGAACACTATAAATATTTGAAAATCTTCCAACAATCTCCCCCCATTTTCAAAATATTTTAGATTTTGATAATCTTGGAAATCAATTTGCATAAATGAAGGTGTCTTACGATTGAACCTTCACTTAGTGAAAACATGTTAAAGTTAACCGAAATTGCATGGTAGACTAAGCTTTGAACCAACTATTCCATTTGATTAATCGAACACATCTCACACAATGATTTCAACACCGATCAATGCATAGTATCTGGAGACACTATTATGGCCATGTGTATGTGTCCTCTTTTCATGAGTGCTGTTAGAGCCAAGCTCTTCAGCTTCTAGAAGCGGCCACACTTCCACTCAGATAGGTAGATCCCGTCAAGAGTGTTTCCGTAATTATAACACTTTAACATATGTATGTTATGAGTCTATTAAGAGTATATTACTCATCCTTACCTTACCATTACGGGTTCCTAACACTTTAATCTTAGGATACATTTATTTATAGTGCTAGCAATCACATACTAATGATGTACTTTGTCTCATTAAACTTAAGAATTAACATTATACCAAGAGTTGAGTCAAGTTTCCATCATAGGTGATTCTAATTAATGGGTTTGAGTCCCATCCCTTTTGAGTTCTTGTTGACTACATCTCTAACAAGACTTTTTGTTAAAGGATCCACTAAATTTTCACTTGTCCTCACATAATTAATAGTGATCACTCCATCAGAGATTAATTTTCGGACATAGCTATGTCTTAATCCAATGTGTTTAGACTTTCCATTATATAATTGGCTATATGCCTTTGCTAGAGTAGCCTCACTATCACAACGGATAGAAATAGGTGAAATTGTTTTAGGCCATAGAGGCACATCATAAAACAAATTTCTTCACCATTCTGCTTCTTTAGATGCAACAGCTAATGCAAGAAATTTGGCTGCCATGGTGGAATCAGTAATAAATGTTTGTTTCTTAGAACCATAAGAAATGGCTCATCCACCAAGAATGAAGATCCGTCCACTAGAAGAAGCATGATCTTCCAAACTTGTAATCCAACTGGCATCCGAATACCATTCTAAAATTGAAGGATATCCATTATAGCACAATCAATAGTCAATAGTTTTCTTTAAATACCTAAGTACTCTATTCAAAGCTTGTCAATGCAAACTACTTATATTACTTGAGTACCTACTTAATTTCCCAACAACATATGCAATATCTGGTCTTGTACAAGTCATTATGTACATAAGACAACCAATGAGACTTGTATATTTCAATTGATCAATTTTCCTACTAGCATTAGATACTAATTTATTTGAGGATCCATGAGTGTAGATGTTGGTATAAAATTAAAAATATCAAACTTTTTAAGCACATTTTCAACGTAATGTGATTGTGATAAAGCTATAGTGCTTTCCTCTCGAGTTATTTTAATCCCAAGAATAACATTTGCTACACTCATATCCTTCATAGCAAAGTTGTTTGAGAAAAAATTCTTTGTGTTTTCTATTTGTTCCAAATATGTGCCAAATTTTAGCATGTCATCTACATATAAGCAAATTATAATACCTTTTCCAGTTTCAAATTTGCTATATATGCACTTATCATATTCATTTATTTTATAGCCATTAGGTAGAACAACCTTATCAAACTTTTGGTGCCATTGCTTTGGTGCTCGTTTAAGTCCATATAGAGATTTAACAAGCTTACATACCTTGTGCTCCTATCTTGGAACAACAAATCCTTCCGGTTTTTCCATGTACACTTCCTCTTCCAATTCACCATTTAAAAATGCAGTTTTAACATCCATTTGGTGAACACCAAAATTATACATTAAGGTAAGTGATATTAAGAGTCTAATCTAAACTATCACAATTCATTGTAGCAGATTAAACCATTTTTCTGTACTTAAGGAGCTCGTATAAATGCAATTTAGTTATGTTTTTACTTAGTTTCCACTTTTAGTTCATAAATAATAATATGTGTAATTTGAGCCATTTATATGACCTTAAAGGCCAAAATAGGCCTAAAGGAAGGCTATCGTATTCGGTGAGTGTGTAGCACATCATTCGGAGGCATAAGAATATGAGACTGGCCGCGATGTTGCAACACAAAGTGTCAATGTTGCAACATAGTGAGCAGAGCACTCAAAATGAGCAAACTGCCTTCAATGTCGCGACATAGCCAGAAGGTGTCACGACACAACCCTGTAATCAAGCTTCAGCTCGTAAACTAACATCAGTGTCGCGACACAAGTCAGAAGGTGTCGTGACACCGCTTTGACGAGAGGAATTAATGAGCCAAAGGCGTTTTAATCCACACAACAAACTTTAGTGCAAAAACGTCAGTCGAATTAAGTCAATAGATTACGGCTAACCCTAAGCTTATAAATAGACAACTCTAAACACTTCATAGACAATTTTTATTCAAGTTTTAGTAGACGTCTTTCATTTAGTTTTATTTTCAATTTCTTTCTAGTTTATTTTGTACTTAGGTCTCTTTTATCATTGTAATTTTACTTTAGTTTCTATTTCATTCTTCAGGGAATATGATTTGTGGAGACAATCGACTCTTTGCAGGGAATATGATGGTTATTAGATCCATAAGAAACTAACCCCTTTATAGGAGATTAGCAAGTGGATGTGGGAGTAATTAACTCTTATGTAGGGTTTCCTAGCGGATCAGCTAATTAGGATAGGAAGAACTTAAAACCCTAGGCCTGGCAACCCTAGAAAGTCATCTAGGTGGGAATGAATCCAAAATTGGTATTGCCTATCCGTGAACGCCTTACCTTAATTCGGTCTAGACTGTGAGGTTGAGAGATAAGTAATTCTTGTCGACTCATTAGTTTAGTGGAAGATCGAGAGATCCTGCTAGGTTAATGACTAGTTGATTGAATAGAACCCAAAATAGGAGTTAGTTTTAACCACTAAAACAAGTTAGTCTTCTGTCCTTAAAATTGATAAAATCTATAAATTATTCTCTTCTTTGTTTTTATGCATTTTAATTATTTTTATAAAATATGATTTTTCATCACCATAGGATTCATCGTAATATAGTTTAATTAAATTACTAATTAGATCTATTTACGTAGATATTAGAATTAGTTTAGTTTTGCCTCCCTTGGGTACAATTCTCAGAGTACTCAAATACTTTGTTGTATAAATCTATACTACAACCTGACCGTATACTTGCAGAAACCGCCTAACGATTATATTTGGTTGCAGGATTTACACTCTATACATTAGTACGTCCGGAGGAGGTCAAGTTGTTGGCATAATTACCGGGGAGGCAACGCCATTAGATTAGTTTAATTTTTATGTTTAATAAAATAATTAGGAAAATTTTAAATTGTAGTTACGATTTTAATTTTTAGTTGTTTTTATTTTTCTTTACTAGCATTTTTGCTTTTTCTTTCTGGTTTCAGTGCATGACTTGAAATAAGGGCACACCTATAAAGGCGGCAACTGATCCAGAAAGAATTATTCATAGAAATTGTTGACAGCAGCAACAGTAGATGCAGAATAACCCACCTGCTGCTGTCAATCCACAACACGAAAAATCATTTTTTTATATTCTCAAATTGCTAGATCGACCACCACCACCACCGCAGTTACCACTAAAACAGTAGATGGCTCGAGAGGAATGCGCACTGAGAGATTACGCATTACCAACCCTCGACGCAGTACAAGGTAGAAAGGCCGACTATAACCCCAAATAATTTTGAGATAAAGCCGGCAATGATCCAGATGATACAAAATAACCTTAGTTCAAAGGGACTATAAAGGAAGACCCGAACTAGCATATAAAATGATTTCTCCAACTTTGTGATACTTTTAAGTCTAACGAGGTCAACGATGATGCTATTCATCTTTGGTTGTTCCCTTTCTCCTTAATAGATAATGTTTTCTCTTGGTTAGACTCGTATGCACAAGGATCCATCACGACATGGAACAAACTTGCAAAGAATTTCTTATACAAGTTTTTTCCTATTAGCAAAATGATCCAACTGAGAGGACAGATTGCCACATTTAAGAAATTAGAGGGAGAAAACCTTCATGAAGCTTGTGAGCGATTCAAGTTGCTGGTACAAAGAGGCCCTCACCATGGTTTACTTGACTGGTTACAATTACAGATGTTCTATAATGGGCTAGATGCACAATCAAGATTAGGACTAGATGGAGCCGCAGGAGGAACTTTGATAAACTGAACATACGAAGATGTGTATGATCTGATAGAAAACATGGTAATGAATTCCCGCCAATGGCAAAATGGGCGATTTACTTACGGCCAGAGACCATCCACAGTTAAAGTTGTCCATGTGGAAGACAAGTATCAACAAATTTTGGACAAACTTAACCAGATCGAGTCAACATCCAGTAGGTCCACAATATATGGTGCAGATAGACCAATCGGCCAGTATCCTGAGAACCCAGCCTAGAATGTAAATTACATTGGGAATAGGGGTGGAAATCCCTATTCAGATACTTATAATCCTGGTTAGGGAGATCACCTAAATCAAAGACGGGGGTGGCAATCAAATAGGAGGTAACGGTCCTAACCTAGTTAAACAAAATATTAATTACCAACCTCCATATTTTTAGAAACCTCAGGAAAGGGCCAACCCAAATGACCATATTGTTTGTGGTCAATGACTGGATTGGATTGAGGGAGAGATGCAGTCAATGCGAATAGTTGTAAGACAAATGCAGTCTGAGTGCACTCAGACACGAACCACATTAACAAAACTCAAAGATCAAATGAGCCAATTAATGAGCATGATGGAAGACATCAAACGGAAAATTGGTACGGACATTCCAAACAAGACTGAAAATAGTCCGCGAAGAGAAGGGAAGAAGCAAGTGAAGATAATAGCGCTCTGGTCAGGTAAAGTACTGAGTAGCCTGAATAACACTACTCAAGAGGAAGACGAGGGGGAAGCTAAAGATCTTCAAGACAAAATCCCTCAAAACTATGATGCTGAACCAAAGCCAGAAAAGGTAGTCGAGTTGGCAGTTGAGCCGGAAGCCAAAAAAAATGTAGAACCTGTACTTAAAAAGGTACCATTCCCTTCAAAGCTAGAAGACAAGTTGAAACGGGATGAAGCAGAGTTTGTAAGTTTTCTAAACTTATTTAACTCGCTTAATGTTAATTCAGCTCTTATTGAACTAATCGAAAAAGTTCCTAAGTATGCTCAATTTTTAAAGGAAATAATGGCTAGACGTAAGAAAATTAAAACGAAAGAGCTAGTTAACCTAGATGCATCCTGTAGTGCGATCATTACCAAACAAATACCCTTTAAATTAAAAGCCCCAGGAGTTTTACTATTCCAATAGAGATAGGGAACATTCATTTCAGTAAGGCCCTCTGTGACCTAAGAGCCAATATTAATTTAATGTCTTTATTGATATATAAGAAACTCGGGTTAGGAGAGCTCAAGAATACACATATCACACAATAGTTAGCTAATAGATCTTCAGTTCAACCGAAAGGGGTGCTCGAAGATGTGTTGGTAAAGGTGCGTAATTTTATCATCCTGGTCGATTTCATAATTTTAGACTTCAGGGAAGACCGTGAGATACCTATTTTGCTAGGGAGGCCCTTCTTAACCCCATCTAGGTCCACCATCGATTTAGAAAACAATTAATTAATAATGAAAATCAATGATGAAACTGAAAATTTTAAATCTGGTCACCAACAGAATGAGGAATGTAGAATATATTTAGGGAGAACATGTTATAATATATCTGTAAATTTGCCTAACAACCTTGATCAAGGAAGGGTATTTTCTGTGATTCATGTAGTTTGAAAGATCAAGTACAGAGAACATGACAAATGGAGTAAGGTGGAGTGGCACGATGGATGCTGGTCTAATTCTGATAGACAACCAATAAATGAAGCATCTATGAATAGACTAACAGAGCTGACGGACGAATCTGGCAGCAACACCTAATCTTCATTACATTATTTTAATTTTTTTTTGTAAATTATTGAATTTTAATAGGCTTAAATATTAGTAATTGGATAGGAATAGGCGTAAATAGGTAGATTAGGACTTAATTTTCTTTAAATTGCTTAGAATTAGTATATTTATGTACCGAGCACCTTGAAATTCAAGAGAAAAAGGCTAAAAAAAATCGGTGTCGCAACACGACACCTTTGTGTCGCAACGCCGAGTTTAGAAAAAAAATTCAAAAATTAAGTCGATGTCGCGACACGGGTACTCAAGTGTTGCAACATCGACAACAATAGCCCCAACTCCCAAAATTTCAAGGTGTGTCGTGACATCGGAGGACTTCCAGGGGTGTCGCGACATCGTTGCAAATTTTTACAGGGTTGGCCCGACCCGTTGCACAACCCGACAGTCAAAACCCTATTTTTACCCAGTTTTCTAACCTAAAACACTAATTCTTTTCAAACCAAAACACTATTAACACAATCCTAATACTCTTCTAACTTCAAAACACTTTAAACCTCTCTAAAACCCTTCCCATCTTCAAACCTTATTTCCCATTCTTCCTTGTTCTTTTCTTCTTTGTACTACTAATATGATTTCTTTTTTTTTTTTCTCTTTTGTACAGGTGTAATGTAACAGCCCGTTTTTAGTCAAATCAGAACAGTGGTTTTGGGACCACAAATTCGAGATCAAAATATTTATTTTATTATTATTTTAATGTTTACAGCATGATTGAGTGATTATGTGAAAATTTCGTTAAGAAATTTTATCGTTCTGAATAGTCAATTTGATAAAAAAGGACTAAATCCCGAAAAGTGCAAAAGTAGTGTTCTAATAGCTAAAGGTGTCTAATAGCTATAGAACCTTAAATTTAAGGTCCTTATGTGGTAATTAGACCATTATTAATTTGAGTGGACATATATGGTGTAACACCCCAAACCCGGCCCAAACACCACGACCGGATCTGGTATGTCACTAAGAAAATTTTGGAAGAACATGTCGTATTTTTAGAAAAATATTTTTCTAAAGTTTATCTTCTTATTCGAGAGAAATTTAATAGTTGATAGTTTAAATAAAATATGCCTTTATAAATTAAAAACCCAAATTTAAATAGATACATTAGTTCAATAAGAATTTAAATAACTAAAAGTAATTAAAGCCCAAAATAAAACAAAACATAAACTAGTGGCCCATAGCCTTATTACAACGAGATTTAAAATCCATTAATTAAAAATATAAAGTATTAACTTGAGACTTTTTGCTGGATCCAGTTGGTCTTTTGCATGGCCACCTTGCGTTCCTCTCCAGCCCGGTCCGAAGCACTAGGTATCACCCGAAAGGTTAATTAATAGGGTGAGTCGCGAGACTCGATGTGCAACCAACCTCATGCACCACTAGATTTTGGCCTTAGGCCCATAAAACAGCATTAATAATTCCATTTATAAAAAAATAACAAATAATATGCAAGGCCCAACCCATTTGCCTAGGTTTCCATCCGCTACACGCCCCGTACACTGACCATTCACACCATTGGGGATTTCTACAATCGACCCACACCGCTACACGCCAAGATGGCGGTCATGCCGCTCATCAACATATTATGGCCGAAGCCCTTATAATGAATCACGGCATTAGCCGCTACAACATATAATGAGATCACGGTATAAACCGCTACACATATAACATATAACTTCCTCCTTTCATCAACCCAACCCATGCAATCATAAAATCAATATGCTTTTATCATATAAAGTCAAACATTCACTGACGGTGATTTGCTTCACCCTTTCGGGTTTCCAACATTAAACCGAGATATCGATATTTATCACAACATATAAACTTATGAGCATACATTAACAATCGATCTAGATGGTGGGGAAGTATTACACACTGATATCGCGAAATCCAATATTCTTAGTCGATGTCCTTGCTATCCTGGATCTATTATCCTCAATGTAAAGCCTTGCTCAAAAGTCGGAAAAACACACAAAGATTTAGCCCCTTCAATAATCGGCCAAGGTTAATAAATCCCAAATTATACGTTAAAACTAATAGATCCCTTACCTTGAAATCCCGAAAGTAACACGATTCTATAACTTAGAGATCTATGCGATTGACTCCACTAAAGTTCCCTTCAGATTTCGGCACAAGTAGGCACCACGTATAATTCGGCAATCACAGAGATGAGATCTAGGGATTTCGGCTTTTAGGAAAATCCCGGAAAGTATGAACAAGAGAAGGCTGATGTGTCTTTGGCTTTTAAAATACTTGAGTGAGGAGTTTCGGTTTACGACAGGAAAGAGAGAAGAAAAAAAAACAAGGAAGAGACTTGAAGATTTGGCTAGGAAGAAAAAGAATGGAAAGAGTTTCGGCTTTTGAATCAAAGTGAAGATGAGGAATAGGCTTAGAGATTTCGGCTTTTTAGAGAAATCGGCTCAAGAGAAAAAAAATGGAGAAGAGAGTGAAAGGAGAGGTTTCGGCTTTTGAAGAAATTGAAGAAAAGAAATTGTAGAAGGAAAGGCTAAGAATTTTGGCACAAAGAATGAAGAGGAAATTAGGGTTTAAATGCCGAAATCAATGAGATATCCCCCCTATTTATAGAAATTTCGGCACTTACCTAACCTTGCAGATAAATCCTATCTTTTCTCCTTTATCTTAATCTACTGGCTCATCTAAAAGAGACTTAATTATCTCTAACTCCTCCTCCTTTATCAGCATATTATCCACATATTTTAATCATTAAAATCCTAAATTTTAGCCTTTATCCGCTTATTATCCACATAAAATAAATTCCTAAATAATAGCCTTTATCCGCTTATTATCCACATATTTTAAACATTAAAACCCCTAAATTTTAGCCTTGTTACCATCCACTCCACCTAATCCTAATGCCCAAAATTTAGCTAACTTAAATTAAAAGAATTGGGCTCCATGAAACTTAAATTTGGGCCCCTTAATCCCTTGTGTGGCGTCACCTCCTAAGATTGGGCCACAAGCCCACTTTGGTATTTTAAACATAGATACTACCTTTTAAACCCTATAATGCCCAAACAGATAATTTTAATCAAGGCCTCTACCTAAGCCTGAGCCCAATTTGGACCCCTAACACTTAAATTAACACATTAAACATATCCACCCATTAAACGCATAGGCCCAAAAATTCAGGATGTTACATATGGACATATTAATATATGTATTAATGGTTTATTATAAAGGTTAAATTGGTAATTAGTAATATAAGTTAATTAAAATAAAACAAAACACTTTTCTATTCATTTGTCATCTTCTCCAACCGAAATAGGGTGCAAAAGAAGCCATTTTTAAGCCCTCATATTCGGCTATCTTCAATTCTTGCATTTAGGTATGATTTTTGTCCTGTTTTTAATGATTTCTATGTTTTTGATATCGTTGCAGCTAGTACTAGCTAGCCCAGAGACTAATTTGCAAAACTGTTAAAGATTTTGAATGTTTCCATTGATGAATATGTATGAGTTTTGATGATTTATGATAGATTATGAATATTTGTTATGAGTATTACAAGTTTTGTTAAGTAATTTTTGGTGAAAATGCAAATTAGGGGCTAAATTAAGAAATGTTGAAACTTTGTGGTTAAAATGTGAAATAAATGAAAAATATGAGCTGCTATAGTAATAAGAGAAATTTGGCTAACATGGGTAGGGACTTAATTGCATGAATTTGTATTTTTATGCAATAAGGACTAAATTGTAAAAGATGTAAAAGTTTAGGGGTAAATGTGTAAATATGCCTTAAAGAGTGTTTTGGACTAAATTGAATGAATAGATGATTGATTAAGTTAATTTTTAATATATTTAGATCAAGAAAAATGAAATACAGACTTGGATCGGGAAAAAGATAAAGTTATCGACTAAACGGCTCGATTCGCCGTTTTAGCATCCGAGGTAAGTTTGTATGTAATAAGCATTATTAAAATTATGCTTTAAATGCTTTGATATTGCATAAATTGTTTATATGATATTGTAGTCATGTTTGACGACGATTCGGATATATATGGACCTTGGTATGCGATTTGAGATAGCTTCAGCTATATATGGCACTTAGTGTACGATTCGGAATAGCGTAGGCTATATATGGCACTTAGTGTGCGAGACCAAGATAGCTTTGACTATGTAAGGCACTTAGTTTGTGAGATTATAATAGCTTCGGCTATGCATTGGCACTTAGTGTGCGAGATATCGAGTATTCGACAGTATTACGAAAAGGTATGAGTTCGTTATGAATTTGTACAAGTATGTACTTGTAAAGTATGTAATCCAAATAGAAGAAGTTATGAATTTGTTTATAAGCACATGAGTAAGTATGTGGAAGGTTTGTTGGTTATCATGATTTAGATGTTAATTAGTTCAAATTGATTATTTGTGTATTATGAATTGTTGAGTATATTTAGTACAAACTTACTAAGCTTTATAGCTTACCTTGTTTGTTTCTCCCGTGTTTTATTGTGAATTCAAAGCTAGCTCGGATTCAGGGATCGTCAGAGGCTACGTCACACTATCCAACCATCTACTTGGTACTTTTGAGTTATGTATATATGGTATATGGCATGTATAGGTTTGAGTCATTTTAGTATGTTTGATGAACATGTATTTTGAGCCATTTGATTTGGCTTATAATATTGAAATTGATGATGTTTATAAATTTGCAAATGGTTCTATTTTGAGTTTGGTAATTGATCTATATTGTGTGGTTGAAGTTGAATTTATAATGCTTAATAATATTAGGTAATTTGGGAAGCTATGTGCTTGAGAATTAATGCTTGATAATGTATGTATGTAATGGTTTAGTTGATTTAATTGAATATGTGAATTAGGTATGAAATTAGATGGCAAATTGTAGCATATTTGTAAATTGTATTGATGGTAAAGAAAGGGTATTATTTGAACATTGGTTGATGGTATTTGGATGTATATTAGTGCCTTGAATTGGTACCATTTGTGCTTGTGTAGGTATGTGCAAAATGGGTGGCAAAATGGCTTGGTAAATAGCCTATTTTTGTCCACATGGGCGTGTGTCTCAGCCGTGTGTGACACTATCATGATACACGGTCGTGTGTCCCCTGGTGTTGAAATTGAAATGAATTCAGTATACTCCACACTGTCTCACATACGGGCGTGTGATCGACCGTGTGGCACAAGTCAGTATACCCCCTAATTGGCATACGGCCTAGCACACGGGCGTGTCACTTGGCAGTGTTGTATAAGCCAGTATACCCTACAGGTTTGGCACGGCCTAGCATACAGTCTGGCACACGGTCGTGTGAGGCCACTTTGAAGGGTACACGGGCTAGACACAGAGCGTATGGTCGACCGTGTGACCCAAGTCAGTATGTACCCCCTGTTTTCACACGGCCTGTGACACGGGCGTGTCTAGTGGTCGTGTGAGACACACAGCCTGGTCACATAGGTGTGTGTCCTCTGTTTGAAGCAAAATTTTCTAAGTTTCACAAAAAATTCCCGAGTTATCGATTTAGTCCCGAACCACTTCTAAAGCATGTTTAAGGCCTCGTAGGCTTTTAATAGGGACAAATTGATTGAGATTGAATGATGAATGATTGAATTGAGCAAATGTATGTTAAATAGTTGTTTAATTGTTTCGTAAGTTCAGAAATGCTCTGTAACCCTATTCCAGTGTTGAATACGGATGAGGGGTGTTACGTGTAAGCTCCACATCAACAATGAAATTGAAATGAATTCTTGAAAGGAATCACAAATATTCAATATTACGAGGTTAAGGGTTCCTTCTCGAACTTTATTGTTATATTGCATTTTGCGTTTTTTGAAACATATAGTTTGATTATTAGTTCATCTAGCCAAATATATTTGAAAATGCCTCCTAGGAAGTCTAAAAGAACCAAAAAACATGAGGCGCTGGTGGTTACAAACCCCTCCAAATTTTAAAACACGAATGTCAAAAAATACTTTCTAGAACTACAATGGAAGACATTCATCCAAGAAAGGGGTTTCGAGCCATCGATGGTCCTCTGTAAAGAAATGGGTGCTAGTTCGGTATCATAGATGGGATCGATTTTACGTAACCCCAAAAGGACACGTTGTTATCCTAATTGTCCAAGACTTCTATGCATCTTTTAGGATCAAGAGTCTAGGATACCGTATAATGTCATTTGGGAAACTGTAACGGTAAGGGGTTCAAATGTGTATGTCATCCCTCGAGAAATTTTTGAGTTTTACAATGTTCCATATTATGAAACTGATCTGTTGACAGCGATTAATTCACAAATGGATTAATAAATATGGAATATGAAATGTGTCCAGGGGTTACTTGTTCTTGAACAAGCAATTTATCACAATCATTTGTTGACAGTGATCATATTAATCATTAAGAAGACACAATGGTGACAATGAGATAAAATAGGATTGTCTTGAGTGAACGGATTTAACTCAAAGGAATCAAGGATATCATATGAGGGTAACACAAACATGACGAGGTCATTGGACAAATCAGTTGGATGAATTGCTTTCGTAAAGGGTATACAATAAGGAGTTTCCAATCATGGTACTCCTTGAGGACTGATTCCATGATTAAGTAATTGCGAATTATCGAAACGATGCTTCTGGACATAATTGCAATTACTAGAGCCTAATTATATATGTCTGATTGGTCCCTCCACTAGCTCAACAAAAGCTCGATCGGACTGCATTTGAATTAGAAGAAAATTCTACGACTTTGGAAATAATGTAATTGATTTGTTTTATTTGATGTGGAATTAAATTAGGTGGTCGTGAGAATTGTTCAAACAGAAATTTTGATTAAAAAATTTCTTGAAAAATTAAATTTGGAAAATCTCAGTGATTTTTTAGAAAAATAATTTTAATAAAGTAAAATTAAATTAATCAAAATTAATATGATATTTTTGGAGATTAATTTTCAAGTCAAACAATTGGCCCAATAGGTAATTGAACTTGAAAATTGGACTTGAGATCGAAAATTGAGCTCGAGAACCCAAAATCAAGATCGAGACCAAAAAATTGATCGAACCGAGCCTAGTATGTGAAACTAGGCTGACAGTCCAACCTGTAGCTGGACCGGACCGGTCGAGTCATCACTGGCCCAGATCGAACTGACAATTGTCGAACCGGCTCAGGGTGCCGTAAGGGTGTCGTACCTCCACCACTAGGCACTATGGTGCTGACGGTTGCGGGGGCAGCATTCTGGTGGCCAGTGAGTGGTCCTTCGGTAGTTGAGTAATGGAAGAATTACACTCCTACTAGAACTCTATCGGATAATTTGATTTCAGATTAATTATTCCAAAAATAATATTATTTTAATAGCTTTAATATTAAATTTAATTTAATACTTATCTTAATAGTTTTAATATTAATTTAATAGATTTAATAGTAAAGTTAATCTAATATTTATCTTGATAAGTATTATATTAATTCAATATTAAAGTGATTAAGTTTAATCATAGTTGAACTCTCTAAACTACCTTTATATAAAGAGAGTCTTGGGTCATTATTTTTCACAAACTTGAATTCAAGAGAAAGTTGTAGAGAGAAAATCATTTGAAAAAAGTTATTTCAGAAAATTTCTAAAGATATTTTTCATATTTACAACTTGATCCCAAATTTTAGAGAAATTGCAAAAGTACCCACTGGTAATTTTGTGAAAAATTTCTAATTCGAAGCGAGTCCACACTCGGCATACGTGAGCTTGAGGATAGCGGAGAAGACTATTCTGTCGAAGCGTTCATCCTAGACGAATTGAATAGGTACAATTTTGATTAAGTGTTTATTACTTTAAATATCACAACCAAGTTATAGTTTTGGAAAAACTTTTAAAACTCTGTTTTTTTCCCTTAAACTTATTTTCCGTTATGTTTTCTAAATTTGATTTTTCCAACACTTTGTATCAGAATCATATTGTGTTCTATCTATAAGTATAAATAGGTAACCAAAATAGTTCTATTCTTATTTAATGATTCGATTACATAGAAAGTGACACTCTTTAAATCTTATGCATGTTTTGAGTTATATATGGCAATGGATGCGATATTATATAGTTGTTATATAATTTTTATTTTTTTCAAGGTTGTGGTTCTTAGGAAATAGACCATGAACTATCATATCCACGTAAGACTTTTTTTTTTTAAATTCATAGAATTCTTGTGAGCCAAAAATGGACATAAGACTTAAATGTAATTTTTCCAAAAGGAGTCCATGACGAGGAGAAGATGAAACGATGGCGGTTAAAGTCCCAAGGAATGCCTTGTGGTGAAAAATTGTATAATTTTTTTTTTCATTTATTTTCTAGAAATAGAACGATAGAAACCTTGTCTGACAATTTTATTTTAATTACTCATCTCATTTTATATATGTTTTATAATATTTATATTATGTTATATTATATTATAAGTTTGATATATATGTATGAGATGATCCACAGTTGATTGATTAAAAAATAAGAAGTGTGGTAATGAGAAGGTGCATGTCTAGGATTGGCTCTAAAAAGGAAAGACTTTGTTTTTAAGTGGTCAAATATGACTCACCTCCCTTTCTTGGGACCTTACCTGGTGCACGGTTTACATTTACTTCTTCAATTTTTCCCTTAAAAGAAAAACTGTGGAGAATTAAAATTATTTTTTTATGATTGATTGATTCTTGTGAATAAATGAATGTGAATATTATAAAATTGTCATAGCATGCCATGCATATATTGGAAGCATGCCATATAGATTAGGTAATAATGCCACTAGGACTATTGTATGATCCTTCTTGAAATCTGGGATAAAAACCTTACATGTTTTTAAAATATTGAGTGGGAGAGGGTCCTTGAACAATACCTACGGCCTCCATTGATGGTCCCTAAGTAATAGCATGATAAAGTTTTGATTCGGTTCCTACCCTGGTTGCACCCCAAGGTAAACTTTATCATGTGTGTTCAATACATGAGATTTCCTTTTAAGGACAACTAGTCATGCATGACTCTCAGTGAGATTGTCCCAAGATGACTCACAAATGAAGGTATGTTTATGATGGGTGTTGAGTCAATGGTTACACACTCAAGATAGTCTCTTATTAAATAGTTCCCCAAGAAATTATATTTAAGCTAGACATGACGGTCAAACGTTAAACGGTCGTTGGTTCGTGTGGAGTCTTGAGAATAAAGAATAAGAAGTCAAAAGATCCTAAAAAGATCAAATATTTCTTCTACAACATGAAAGGCCACTTCAAATCAAACGACAAGGAGTATAAGGATTACCTAGCTAAAAAGGGCAAATGTATGGGACTCTTTCTGGTTGAAGCTTGCTTAGTGGAAGAATCAATTGACAACTGGGTTATTGATTTTGGAGTCACTATGTGTGTGTTTCTTTACAGGGGTTCAGCGAAATGAGAAGTATGCGTGACAGGAGCCTCTCATTGTGAACTAGAGATGGGAGCTATGTTTCAGTCGAAGTAGTGGGAGAAGTTATTTTACATTTTGATAATTTTAGGAAGATTATTTTAAAGGACGTGCATTATGTGGCTCATTTTAAGAGGAACTTAATTTCTCTAGCATGTTTATTTAATGATGGTTATTCTGTAATAGATTGATGGAAAACAATCTCTATTTTATCAAACCAAATAGCTACTCGATGCTTGAAACTGAAATGGTGAATAAGAAGCATAAAACTTCTCACTCTAATGAGGGCTACTTATGGCACTTAAGACTTGGTCATATTAACCAAGAAATAATCACTAAACTCGTGATAGATGATCCCTTAAGTATGCTTAAGGAAGCTAGTGTTCCATTATGTGAATCTTGCTTGAAGGTAAAATGACTAAGAGGTCTTTTAATGCGAAAGGGACAAAAGCCAACTTAGAACTTGTGCATACTGATGTATATGGTCCCATGAGTATTAATGCCCGAGGAGATTACAATTATTACGTGACTTTCATCGATGACTATTCTCGATATGGATATGTGTATCTAATGCACCGCAAAAGCGAAACCTTTGATAAATTTTGAGAGTTTTGTGCGAAAGTGGAAAAGCAATTAGGTTTATCCATAAAGAATTTTTTGTCTGACCGATGTGGGAAATACTTGTCCGATGAGTACTTAGGATACCTTACAAAGAATGGAATTTTATCCAAGTTGACTACGCCAAGCACTCCACAGCAGAATGACATAGTTGAGAGAAGAAATAGAACCTTGCTTGACATGGTTTGTTCAATGTTAAGCTATTCACAACTCCCTACTTCCTTCTAGGATATGCAATACAAATGAATTTCTATATTCTGAATTATGTGTCAACCAAGTCTACTTGTAAGACACCTTATGAACTATGGCATGAAAAGAAACCCACTCTAAATAACTTTATAATATGGGGTTGTCCAACACACTTTCTGGATAATGATGCAAAGAAGTTGGATGCACGGACAAAATTGTACATGTTTGTATGATATCCGAAAGGAACAAAGGGTGGATTATTCTACAATCTAAAAGATAATATGATTAAAATTTATACTCATGATACTTTCATTGAGGAAAGCTACATGGATAACTTTAAGCATCGAAGGAAAGTGGTACTCGAGGAACTTTCGAGAGTTGTAGAACAATCACCAAGTTCAATTCTCGAGAAAGTTGTGGAAAGACCTACAAACGATCATTAGCATAGGGGAATACGTCGTAGTTGGAGAGTTTCTAATAAATCAAACTTCTTTATCTATGATGGTAGTATTTATAATACGGAAGTCAATCATAAAGATGATGCTCCACTCACTTACGAGGAGGCTATGAAGGTTGTTGATTTCAAGCTCTGAAAATAGGCTATGGATACCGAGATGGATTCAATGAAATCCAATACAGTGTGGGAACTTGTAAACTTACTGGTTGGGATTAAACCCATAGGGTGTAAGTGGATCTACAAGAAGAAGAGAAATGCGGAAGGGAAAGTGGAAACATATAAAGCTAGACTTGTAGGGAAAGGCTACACACAGAAAGAATGCATTGATTACGATGAGACCTTCTCTCAGGTTGACATGCTCAAGACTATCCACATACTATTATCCATTGCCACTGCTCTCGATTACAAGATCTGAAAAATGGATGTTAAGACAATATTCTTGACTGGCTATCTTGATGAGACCTTTTACATGGCTCAACCCATTGGTTATGTTGTCAAAGGAAAGGAGCAGAAAGTTTGCAAACTGCTAAGATCCATTTATGGACTTAAGCAGGCGTCCCGCTAATAGAATAAAATATTTGATTAAGCAATCAAGACTTTTGGGTTTGAGCAAAACGCTGATAAACCTTGTGTTTATAAGTATGTAAAGGACAAAAAGGTGGTTTTCATCATTCTGTATGTAGATAATATTCTACTTATTAGAAACGATGTAGGAGAATTGTCATCGGTTAAACTATGGTTATCTCAACAGTTTAGCATGAAGGACTCAGGTAAAGCTAGTTATATTCTTGAAATTCAAATCCTTAGGGGTCGAAAGAAAAAAACGATAGCTCTATCACAAGCTTCATACATCGATAAGGTATTGGAATGGTTTGTAATGACCGATGCAAAGTCAGGCACTCAACCGACTGCATCGGGTTTTCATCTTTCTTTTGATGACTATCCTAAGATAGCAAAAGAAAGATAGCATATGAGTAAGGTTCCACATGCTTCAGTAGTTGGAAGCCTTATGTATGCAATGTTTTGCACACGTCCAGATATTTGTTTTGCCGTAGGAATTGTAGATGTGGTGAAAGTAGCTTCTGAATATAACCTTGTGGATTTGTTTGCTAAGACTCTTGTAACTAGGAGTTTTAACAACCATGTCGAGGATATGGGAATGCAAAACATGACATATTTACTTCACTAGGGCAAGTGAGAGATTGTTGGGAAAGGTGTCCATTTTGTAGTAAAGATGTAATTGTTTTCTATGTATGTGAACGATGAATGAATAAACAAAGTTTATTTTACATTTCACTATTATTTCTTTTGTGTTTCTATCTTTCATGTTTTGCATGCATAGCGAAATTGTGACAAGTGAATATTAGCTCATTGATTGTCTAAGTTTAAATTGATGATAAGTAGCATTGTATGAACGTTTAAAGTGCGAAAAAAGACAATTTACTTCAGTAGATAATCTAAACAAGTCTGTAATCCCGTAAAAGAATCAAAATGAGCATTTAATTCAAATACTTAGAAGGATTATTATTTCGTCTACAGTTCCAATTCGGGAGATGGCTAGCCTTGGCTATTGAAGCAGTTGACTCCATGGGTAGAAACATAGATGTACTCATTGGAAGAATGATACATTAGACTGGACCCAAGATGAATTAATTCTGAATCTGTTTGGGAATTAATTCACTTGAGGTGTTCATGGTGTGATTTACCTAAATCCTGAGTTAGTCACAAACCATGTGTATCTAACTTTTGTGCTTTGATATAAGGGGATGTTTATACTCTAAAGATGATCGATCCCATAACCAGTATGTTGGGTACATGACTTGTGTATGGATGGTTTTACTAGCAACAATGGAATTCATAGCTTGATTAAAGAGTTAACGATATTTCTAATTGTCATTGAGTGGATTGATAATTATGGAGCATGGCCACGGGTTGCTTGTTCTCGAACAAGCAACTTATCACAATCATTTGTTGACGGTGGTCATATTAATTATTAAGACACAATGGTGATAATGAGATAAAATAAGATTGTATTGAGTGAATGGATTTAACTCAAAGAAATCAAGGATATCATATGAGGGTAACACACACACACGAGGTCATTGGACAAAGCAACTGGATGAATTGCTTTCGTAAAGAGTATACAATAAGGATTTTTCAATCATGGTACTTCTTGTGGACTGACTCCATGATTAAGCAATTGCGATTTATCGGAACGATGCTTCTAGATATAATTTCAATTACTAGAGCCTAATTGTATATGTCTAACTGGCCCTTCTGATAGCTTAACAAAAACTCGATCGGACTGCATTTGAAGCAAAAGAAAATTCTACGACTTTGGAAATAATTTAATTGAGTCGATTTATTTGATGTGGAATTAAATTAGGCGGTAGTGAGAATTGTTCAGCTAGAGAATTTGATTAAAGAATTTTGGAAAATCTCAGTGATATTTGAGAAAACTAATATGATATTTTTGAAATTTAATTTTCAAGTCAAATAATTGGCCCACTGGCAATTGAACTTGAAAATTGGACCTGAGATTGAAAATTGGACCCTAGAACCCAAAAACAAGACCAAAACTGGTCGAACCGGGCCTAGTATGTGAAACCAGGTTGACGATCCAATAGGTGGTTAGACCAGATCGGTCGATTTGTCACTAGATCGGACCGAACCGGCAGCAACCGGACCTGCTTGGGGTGCCGTCAGCATGTTGCGCCTGCACCACCGGGCACTATAGTGCGGACGGTTGTGGCGGTAGCATTCCGATGGCTAGCGGATGGTCTTTCGGCGGTTGAGTAGTAGAAGAATTACACTTCTACTAGAACTTTATCTGATAATTTGATTTTAGATTAACTATTCCAAAAATAATATTGCTTTAATAGTTTTAATATTTAATTTAATTTAATATTTATGTAACGCCCCAAAAATCCCTTATAATTATTCACGTGTGTTAGTGACACAAATCTGTATCTGCTTCAGTGGTTAAGTGTTTTGTGAGTGTCTGAGAAGTCTTGGGTTCAAGCCTTAGCTTGGGAAAAATTTTGTTTTTAATTGAGTAAACCCCTATCTTTAGCCAGTAGGCTTATAAATAAATATTGGAAAAACATGTCAGAATGGGCCTACTGGTCTGGTGGTTAAGTGGAGTGTCAATATGCTGGGGGTCTTGAGTTCGAGTCCTGGCGATGCAGGGGAGTGTTTTATTTTGCTGGATGCCGTGTAAGTGTTTGTGTACTAGTAGAATTCTGATGCTAGTGGGCGGTTGGAGTGTTTGAGGAGTGTGGGGTTGTTGTGGCCAAATTTTTGGAGGATATTGTGGAGAAGTTTTAGGGATAGGCTTAGTGTTGGTGCCGAATTTGAATTACCCTTTTTACTCAAAATTTTGGCAGGGGTGTTGTTTGCTCCTCATTTTCTTTGTTTTGTTTTTCTGCCGAAGTGTGCTTCCTCAAACTCTTCCCTCTGCTGCCAATTTTCTTTTCTACTTCCTCTCACCACCGTTTTGTTATCTTTGGGTTGATTACTCACCTCAATTTCTTCCTTTTCCCCTAAAACCTTGCTGAATTCTTGTTCTTTCTCCACTCTAAATTTTTCGATTTCTCTCTGAAAAGGGAAATTGGCGTTGGTTCTTCTCTGTTTCCCTTGGCTGAATTCTTGACTCCCCCTTATTCTCCATTTTCCGTCGACTTCTCCCTTAATTAGTTATTCCTGTTCAACGTGGGCTGCATTCGATTAATAAGTCTTTTGGTAAGGGGGAAGTTATGCCTCAAATGATTTGGAGAAGTTTTTATTTATTAATTTGTTAAGTTCCTAACTCTCTGTTGTGTCGAACTGTGATTTGGCAGCAACAAATCGCAACGAACTTGGTCTACCTGCGGAATCGTAGGCTACATCTTTTGAAGCGGTAGGGGTAAGCAACATAATTGGAGTTCGATTGTTGTTGTTTTAATGGTATTAGTTTTAAGCGTGACTGATTTTGGACATGGAATTATCGTTTTCAGGTGTTGTTTACATCAGGAGCGTTTGCGTACAAAAATCATGTCAGGTGTGTAATCAACGCTGAAAATTGATAATCGGCAAAGAGCCAAAAAGTGAGACTGTCGACACCACACGGGCGTGTGGTCGATAAGGCAGGCCGTGTGCGACGCATGGGTCGAGCCGAGTTGGGCCGTGTGGGCCCACACTTGCAAACAACATGGGCTTGTGGGCCCATTTTCACTGTTTAACTGCTAAGGTTGCACGGGTCGCCCGAGTCGACTGTGGACCTACTGTAGGGTCGGTAAGCTTACTTAGACCCTAATTGATCGAAATATCAGATGGTCGATACGATTATGCATGTTATTAAGCATGATAATGTTCCATCGACTTGATCTCAGTATGCCCCTGATTTTATGCATGATATTATGTTTTAGCATGTCATATATGTATACTGCATTGCATTGGGGTGGGGGTTATATTGTTCGGAGGAAGTGTACTGAAAGGCCTCGAGCCTAATTTCTCGGGCGGCAGAGACACCGCAAACCACTGCCTAGTGCCGCATTCGGTACTTATTGGAGTGTAGGGATGGGTGGGTTGATTATATCCCCACATGGAGTGTAAGGTTGGACGGAGTTGGAGTGTAGAGGCTGGCTGGGTAGGATTTAATAATGTATATCTGCTACTGTACTGATTATTGATACTGTAATAGGCCAAGGCCTAAATGCATGACCACTTCTGTATTGCAATGGGCTAAAGCCCTAACTGAGACTGAAACTGTTTCTGAAATGGGCTTAGGCCCAGACTATAATTGCATTATGTATGCTTGATTATATGGGGATTACACACTGAGTTTTCGTAAACTCACCCTTATGATTTGACTGTACAGGTAATCCCCAGACATAGGCGGATCGGTGCGGCGGAGGACTTAGCGGTGGCAACATGACCCATTTCGTTCTATTTTAGTACTTAATTATAATTTGGATTTTATTTTGGGGTATTTTACTGTAATAGTGGCCTTTTTGGATTTTCATGGTTAATTTGGGATTTCTATTATTTTGATTTGCAGCTGCTAGTAGTAGGGTTAATCGAGTTTTCAAAACAAATCAAATGTTTTAACAAAATACACTCAAATACGCAAACTGATTTAAAAAGCTTTCGCGATAAGTGACGTTTTGAAAATTAATATTGTTTTGAAAGAGAATACTTTTGCGATAATGAACTACGTTTTGAAAATGAACGACGCATCCTAGAATTAACATAAGATTTTGCAATGAGGCTAATTCGAAAAGAGGTTTTTACGACACCTCATTTATTTCCAAAACACTACCATGTGACATCACCAAGATTCGGCCATAACGTCTAGGCCGGGTTTAGGGTGTTACAATTTATCTTATAGATAAATATTCTATTAATTTAATAGATTTAATATTAAATTTAATCTAATATTTATCTCAATAAGTATTATATTAACTTAATATTAAAGTGGTTAAGTTTAATAATAGTTAAACTCTCTGAACTCTCTCTATATTAAGAGAGCCTTGGGTTATTATTTTTCATAAACTTGAATTAAAGAGAAAGTTGTAGAGAGAAAATTCTCTAAAGAAATTATTTTAGAAAATTTCTAGAGATATTTTTTATATTTACAACTTGACCCCAAAGTTGAGAGAAATGAAATTACGAAATTACCCCACTAGTAATTTTGTGAAAAAAAATTTATTAGAAGCGAGCCCACACTCTGCAGACATGAGCTTGAGAATAGCAGAGAAGACTACTTGGTCGAAACGTTTATCCTAGACGAATCGAAAATGCACAATTTTGATTGAGTGTTTATTACTTTAGATATCACAATCAAGTTCTACTTTTGAAAAAAATTGTAAAACTCTGTTTTTTTTCCTTAAACTTATTTTCCGCTGCGTTTTCTAAATCCGATTTTTTCAACAAGTGAAAGTAATAGTGCTTGGTTACTCGTCAGGGTTAAACCTACTCGAATCAGATAATAATGTCTGGTCATCCATTAGGGTTGAACCTACATAACAAATAGCTTGGCCAAGGCTTAATATACCTGTATTCTCGAGTTTGCAACACATGTTGGAGCTCAAAACCTACAAGAAATAACCCGTAACCTAGTATTTGAGACTTTCACTAATTTCATCAGGGTTTAATCTCACATTATACCATTTCGCAACAATCTATTTCAATCTGATTCAATTCTCAATTTAGGTACTAATTCATAGCCAATTCAATATATCAATAAAACATTAATGACCATATAGATGAAGCTCAATAGCAATTTAAACATATTTATACTATATGAACTTACCAAGGCTAATAGCAAAAGCAGAAGTGTCAGGGACTAGTTTGTAAATTTCCTTTTTCCCCGATTATCAATCGTCTTGTTTAAATCTTGATCTATAATATAAATTCATTTCAATTTAATCACTCAAATATCATAATACATCCCATTACAAATATATGTAAGCTCAATTTTATCTTTCGGTTATTTCTTCAAGTTTTACATTTTATTCAATTTAGTCTCTACAATCAAACTTATCATAACTTCCAAATTTGGACTCCAAATTTTAAACCAACTTCAATATATCCAATCACAGTCCTATTATAAAAAATTACAGAAACTAGATGTCAATTTCAAGATATTAACAATTTAGTATTTATGTTCAAAACTAACAATTTCCACTTCACAAACTAGTTTTTTTTTTTCATTTCTAAGATCAAAATCTAACAACTTAACATTAAAAGCTTCAAATATCAACAATGGTAACATTTTGAAACAATAGCAGTTTTAAAAACGAACATACAAATTAACTAAATGAGTTCTAACGATCCCAAAAACATAAAATTTACGAGAAATGGATGAAAAATGACCTACCATGCATAAAGCTAAAGTTCGCCAAATGTTGAAGCTTTATCAATGGCTTCTCAAGGTTTCATTCTTTCCACGGTGAACAAGAACAAAAAAGAAATGATGATGAATTTTAATTTTAACTTATATAGATAGTTTATTAATTAATTAATTCTAATTAACTTAATTAATCATAATTTATTAACAATGAATGATAGTTGTCTACCACTATACTAAAAAGGGTCAAATTGCTCAATTGGTCTTTTAGTTAGTTAAAATTCCATAACGATTAACTTTTACCATTTTTACAGTTTAATCCTTGTACCTTAATTAGTCACTAATTCAGTAAAATTACCTATCCAAAATTCAATTCACTTATATAATCACTCTATAAATATTTAATAAAAATATTTTCAAGCTCAGTTTATGAAAGCGAGGCCTTGATACCTCATTTTCCAAAACCACTTGACTTTAGGACTGAAATATTAGATCAAAATTATCAGATCAAAATTCACTATATCAGTTTACTTGACTCGTAAATATTAAATAATAATATTTATGGACTCACTTGTCGGAATTGTGATCCCAAAACCACTGTTTCTGACACCACTGAAAAATGGGTTGTTACATTCTAAGTTTGAATAGTTTATCTTTAGATTGTAAGAATGCTAATTAGGTGGATGGTATAGGATGTTACACTTAGTGTCTTTTATTTCAAATTTTAGAACTCATAACGTAAGTAGACAAATAATTTGGCTAACCCTACTTTTAGGCACTCAAATGCTTTCACATATACATTTTAATTCACATTTTGAATTAGGCCTTATACACATTTGCAATGTTCAATTTTTTCTTTTTCCATATCATAGTAATTTCTATATTTTTATCTTGTATTGACTCTTGATGACATTACGCAAGACTTTACATTTTAACATATTTTTTTACCATAATGGCTTTATCCAGTCTTTCCATGATGTCAACACGGTTCATACATGTGCATACATAGCCTATCCAGTTTTAATTTCTTCCACGGAACCTTAGTATCATTTTCATATAATTGACTAACAAGACATCACATAACAACTCATAATTTCTCTTTCACATTTTATTTTTTATTTTATATAACATTATAACATTAAATTTCACATTATTATTAACATAATTAAACACTTAATTATATCATTGGTTTCATAGTTTCCTAAGCTTACTAACTTAGAAGAAATTAAAGTATCCAAGGTATTTATGTTAATTGATGCTCTACAATACTTAATCAAGTTTTCATGTATTCCAATCCATCAATAAAGCTTGAAAATTGATGTCCTCATTTCCATACAACAAAAATACATTAAAAGATTAATATAAAATTTTTCCAAATTTTTCTCATAACATTTCACAACACGTATCAAGCTAGTAGGGATTTAGGAAGCCATTTCTTACCTTATTGAAGCTTTCTCACTCTAGCTTCAACTTCTCTCACTAAAAATCCATAAACCCTAGACTGCCATTGAAGAAATTGATAGATGAATTGAGCTTAGGAGATTGTTTCCATGGACATTTTGACAAAATCTCAAGGTTGAATGTGAAGCTTTTGAGAGAAAATAAAAAAAAGTGAGGAAAAATGAAAAAGAAGAAGAAAGAGACCTATGAAGGTTGCTGCCAGCTGGAGAAGAAGAGAATGAAAGCTGATAGCTACCTCCATAGCTCCCATTTAAAAAGACCAACAAATGGGCCTTGGTCCAAAGCCCAAGCCCAACTTATCCAATTCTAATTTGTGAAATTGTAGCCCGATTCTTTAATACAAGGTTCCAATAATAAAAAATAATTTCGAATATCAAATACCATATTAGATATTATTTCCATTACAAAAGTCTTAAGAAATGACTAAATTATCCTTCTATTACAAGATTATCATTTTGGACCAGGCTCGAGCCTAGAAAATGGGCTTAAAATTTTGCATCGATCTGGCCTGGCCCATGATCAAGTCTAGTATCAAAAATGAAAATCATATTATTTTAAAGATTCTAAAATTATTTCTTATGCGTATTAAATTTTATTTTACATAATATCAAGATGTTTAAATTTTATAGGTAGATTATTTTATCATTGCTTTCACAAATCCAAATTGACCTTAAAATAAATTTCACTTTTTTTTAAATATATATTAATAATATATGTAGAATAACGTAAAATTAAGTAAGGAAAAAAACTGAAAGAATGAGTATATTATGGAGTCTAAAGAATGAGAGAAAACAAGAAGCGGACAAAGTGATAGTCGACTACCAAGAGGTGGAGAAGCCAACATTCAAGAAGGTATCACAGATGTTGTCATGGAAGTTGTTTTGGGCATAGACAAGCCTAGATCCTGGAAAGATTGCCTCGTTGGAATAGGCCTGCGAGCCAACAATAAAGCTGAAACGTCAACCAAAGATGAGGATAATGACAACTTAAATTTATTTGATGAAGACATTGTGAGATTGATGGTAAATGGCATACCGGCAATTGACTTCTCTGATAGGGTTAATCAATTACTCATAAAAGATATGGAACATACGGTGATAATAAAACTCCTAGAAAGGAACATTGGATACGCAACTCTGCAAAATAAGATTCATTCTCTATGGCAACCAAGTTAACCATTCCGATTAATGGATATCGAGAATGGTTATTACTTGGCTAAGTTCCAAAACCCTAGAGATTTCAAGAAAGTACTAAGTCAGGGGCCCTAGATAGTTTATAGACAGTACCTAACTGTTCAACCCTGGAGCATTGAATTTAACCCCTTACGGCCTTACCCGAATATGGTTATGGAATGGATACGATTACCAGGACTGCCTAGACATATGTACAAAAGGAAAATACTCTGGAAAATAAGGGGAATGATAGGAAGGGTTGCAAAATTAGACTTTAATACTGATAATGGAGTTCGGGCAAGATTTACAAGAATAGTGGTTTACATTAATCTTGGAAAGGCCCTTATATCTCAAGTTCTAATCGATAGAGTATTGTAGAGAATCGAGTACGAATACCTCCCCATAGTATGCTTTTCTTGCTGCCATTATGGACATACGCAGGATATCTACCAAAAATCGATGATTGAACAACAAGTGATGAAAGGAAGCATCGCTGAGGAAAGAAGAATTCAATAGACCAGGCCTGTACCAGGGACAAGTAGCTCCACGACTAACTCCGACGCATATGGTCCATGGATGATCGTGAAAAACGAAATCGATGATGGTCGAAAGAGGGGAAGGCCATGAACGGCGCAACCAGAAAGAAGACGCAAGAAACTATTTGGTTTCAACCTTTAGAAATCCTAAACGAGGAAGTGGGTCCAAATGAGAGTAGGCCCACAAAGGAAAATAACCTGGCCCAAAAGGAAGTGGGGTCTGCGTTGGACCAAACTGCAGAAAGAGGATCCCCCCTCACAGGCCACTTACAACAACGGCCTGGTAATGAGAGTATAACTTATCCAGACTTAGGCAAACAGAAACAGACCAAAAAAAAAAAAAGGGCCCAACGCACTTTCTAAAGGAAATAAGATTGGGCTTAACCTAGAGAAACAAGGCCATTCAGGCTCGATACAATTAGAACCTAAAGCAAGAATGGGAAAAGAAACTAACCTAGCAGACAACAGCACAAGGGAAGAAGCACAAGCAGCGTTAGCCTCGTCAACACTGCAATCAGAAAGGGAACCGATGACGGACGCGACGGCGGCCAAAGCGCATATTGGGACGCAAGGGGGACAGATCGTGGAGGACACCCATGGCGCACAACCAACAGCAATTTCTGGGCCACAAACCAGTCATCGATTCAACGCTGAAAATCTGTTGGAGGTTGTAACCCATTCTAAAGGAATACTAGATCCAACAAAACACTCAGTGGTGGTTTTTAAAGAATCTGGTAACCTCGGAGGAAAACAGGAGGAGCCTTCGGCACTTAAAAATACAATGGTGGGACGAGTGAATGCTCCTACCGGGCGCATCGGTAGGGGAAAATGAATGGAAACACGAAGGGCTAAAAACTTAAAAGAATTATTCGGGATAAAGGAAGCCCCTTAAAAGTTACATCTCTCAAAGTCCCATTATCAGATTCGATTACTAACATGGTTAAACTGCTACAATAACAAGTTAAACAAGGTCTCCTCAACAAAACAAATGAGGAAGGAGCCGGGAGCGAAGACAGAAAAGGCGCCACACGACAACAAAAATAAATTGGGTATTATCCTTTTAAATCTTTCATGATGAATTCTAATCTTAATTTATCACTTTTTATTTAGAATTGTCAAATATGCAGAAGTGCTAAATTTCCACGCATCTTCAGAGAGTATAATATGGATTTTAGACTAGACATTGTAGGCCTTTTAGAACCAAGAGTGAGTGGTAGCAAGGTGGATGAAATAATTGCTAAGCTAGGCCTTCACCACTCCCATCGAATTGAAGCGAGAGGTTTCTCAAGGAGAGTTCAGATCTGTTGGAGGAATACAATCTGACTTGAAATAATCCAAAACCATCCCCAATTTATTCTTATTAAAATATATAATGGGGGCTAATACAACCCATCCTAGTTGTTATTGTCTACGGGAACCCCAATAGTACAAAGAGGAAGAGCTTATGGGAAGCTTTAAAAGTAACTATACTGTCCAATAGTACCTTGGATGGCAATAGGTGATTTTAACGCTATTTTTTCCGAATAAGACAAAAAAGGTGGCAGTACCATAGGAAAAAGGTGCCTACATTTCAAAGAATTCATTGAATCTAAAAACCTACAATATCTGGGATTTCAAGGGCCCTCATTTACTTGACAAAGAGGAGGAGTCTTCGAAAGATTGGATATAGCGATAGGTAATGAAGCTTAGTGCCAATCATTTCCCCATTGTTTAGCAACACATCTAACTCAAATAAAATTAGACCATAGGCCGTTGCTTGTTAACATTAACCCGGACTTCAAATTCCCTAGAGGATGGCCTTTCAGGTTTCTTGCTAGATGGGCACAGCACCAAGACTTCCCAAACATAGTTAAAAGATTATGGAACTACAGCGGATACATGCATAACTCCTTAAATCAGCTCACTGCAGGTCTTAAAGTTTGGAACAAAAACGTATATGGACACATTAGGACTCGTAAACAGAAGCTAATGAAATATTTAAGCTCGGTACAAACGAAGCTTGAAAGATCATATTCGAACTCCCTAGCCCAGAGAGAAATGAACATTAGAGAAGAAATAGAGAATGTTCTTAGTCATGAGGAATTGTTGTGGAAGCAAAAATCCAGGTGTGACTGGCTCAAACTAGGGGATAGGAATACAATTTTTTTTCACAGCCGAATAATGCACAAAAGGAAAATTAATCGCATTATCGCAATCCGTAACATAAATGGAGAATGGCTATTTGACCCAGAGGACATACAAGAAGAAGCTATTAATTACTTTCAAAAACTATATGGCGAAAAACCAAACAGATTGGAAGAGTTACCTCCAAGTTGCTTTCCTCCACTAGAACACAGTGACATTGATTTTCTTAAAAAAGAGGTCACAAATGAAGAAATCAAATCAGCACTTTTTGACATGGCTCTTCTAAAAGCACCTGGAAGTGATGGATATCACGCGTTTTTCTTTCAAAACCAATGGGATAACATAGGAGGAGCAGTATGTGATTGGGTCAAAGATATATTCAATGGGCGACCTATTGACCAAGAACTCAACAACACATTAATCGTCCTAATCCAAAAGATTTCCCAGCCCGAATAAATCCCGTAATTTAGACCAACAAGCCTTTGTACTGTCCTTTATAAACTAGTCATGAAGGTAATAGCCAATAGATTCAAAATAGTCTTCCCTAAAATTATCTCACAAGAACAAGCTGGATTTATCTCCAGAAGAAACATCTCAGACAGCATCATCATAGCTCAAGAGGTCATCCACTCGATGCATGGAAAAAATAAGAAATGGATGGCGGTCAAAATTGACTTGGAAAAATCTTACGATAGAATCCGATGGGATTTCATCGACAAGTCAATCCAAGCTGCTGGAATTCCAGATTTTCTAGTAAATTTTATTATGTCAGCCATTACAACGGCCACCATGCAAGTCTTATGGAATGGGGTACCCACTGAAAAATTCAAACCCGCAAGAGGAGTAAGACAAAGTTGCCCATTATCACCTTATTTATACGTATTATGCATGGAATGGCTAATGCATAGCTTTCAATCATCCATTTCTTCGAGAAATTGGATCCCTATTAAGTTATCCAGAACTGGACCCAACTTATCACACTTATTCTTCGCGAATGATTTGGTGACTTTCTCAAAAGCTGATATCAAGCATGGCATGTTGCTAAAAAACATTCTTGATCAGTTCTGCAGTTTTTCAGGACACTATGTTAATCCAAGGAAAACTAACATATTTTCTTCAAAATGAGTAGCGGAAGACTTAAGTGATAGACTAAGTAGGATTCTGGGATATCAAAAAGTATAAGAGCTAGGCAAATATTTAGGTATCCCTTTACTCTACAAAAGAATATCTAAATCTATAGTACAATTCGTGATTGAGAAGGTCCGAACAAAATTATGTAACTGGGACGCAAAGTAACTATTCATGGCAGGACGCTTTACCCTTATCCAATCGGTCCTCTTAACTATTCCTAATTATTTCATGCAATCCATGAAAATTTCAAAAGGGGTGTGCGATGAAATTGAACGCCTAGCAAGACAGTTCATTTGGGGATCTAATACGGGAGGTAAGAAGTTGGCACTAGTTGATTGGGGGTCAATATGTCAACCTTGTACAAGCGACGGTCTAGGCCTAAGGCGTTTACAAGACCAAAACAATTCCTTCTTATTAAAACTAGGAATCAACCTCATCTCCAACCAAAATGCCTTATGGGCACGTGTGTTACGTTCAAAGTACGGAATGAATGAGAGAATTCCATAGGGTATAGTAAAAACAAGTTGTTCTGCACTATAGAAAGCAATTTAGAAGGTTTGGCCTCTATTAAAGGAAAACCTATGCTGGTCGATTGGAGACAGAACGAAAATCTCTTGTTGGAAGGACAACTAGATTCCTACAGTTGGGCCTCTGAACAACCATATTCAAAATCTGAATAGATCAACAAATGACTGTTTGCTCAAGGATATGATAATAGAGAAAGGGGTTTGGAACCTAGAAGCATTCAGAGAAAAATTAGCAGAAGAAATCGTACAAAAAATTGTAGACATACCTCTCCCACATCATTTAGCAGGGCCCGATAAAATCAGATGGACGCCTGCCTCTAATGGAAAATTCTTGATCAAGAATGCATACCAAATGCTAAAAGGAAATTCATGGAATACTCGAGACATTAGGTGGAAGGAAGTTTGGAAATATCAAGGTCCACAACGTATTCGGTTCTTATTATGGCTAGTTTGCAAACAAAGGTTGCTCACCAATTTAGAAAGAGCACGAAGAGGGCTTAGCCACAACACCTCCTATCCAGTTTGTCAACATAACACAGAAGACGCCTTACACATTCTCAGAGACTGCCCAACAGCTAAAGAAGTTTGGTTGAACATTACCCCTCTAAACTGGCAATCCCAATTCTTTTCAAGTAATATTTTTGAATGGGTTGAGAAAAACTTAAGACATCACGAGTGGTTGCCATGGGCTAAAGCTTTCAAAAGTGTGGGAATAAGTATCATTGAGTACGGCATTAATTATTTATGTTTCTAAAAGCTGACATGATCACAATAATAAATAATTATGGCTGTGAAAAATATGGATATATATATATATAAATTTATCAATTATATTAAAAAATTTTAAAATAGAACCAAAATGTTTTAACCTCAGATGAAATTGAATAAACCTAAGCCTTAGATTTAAGATTTAATCTATTTCGTTAAAATATAGAGCACAACACTCTCTTTTTCCATCATGCAATACAAGTTTTAGGGTGAAATTTTTTTGGGGTAACCTCTTATTTTCAGAATATTTTAAGCAAAAAAATAAAATTGCGACCATATTTACAATGGGAAAGGAAAGCGAAGAGGTTGGAGTTATCAAGATTAAGTACCATGGGTATTATATATTTGTTTTTCTTCCCTAAAAAAAATTGTAGTGCATTTCACTCTAATTTTTTTTTTTTTATTATTGGTTGATGAAAAGCACTCAAAGAATTTTAAGTATATCACACGAAAAATAAATAAATTTTGGATTTCAAGCATATCGCACGATTAAACATTTCACTAAGTTTATGATTTATTTTCACCCTAAAACTTGTATTATAAGGTGAAAGAAAAAAATGAGAAAGATTGGGTGTTGTGCTTTTTATTTTAGTGAGTAGATTAAATACTAAATTTAAGGCTTAGATTTATTCATTATGATCTAAGGGTAAAAAATATTTTGATTCTCATTGTTTTCATTTTAAAAATTTTCACTATAATTATCACTTTAAAATATAATATTCAAAAAAAAATATATTTTGGTTAATTAATTAGAGTGTAAATCTAAAAGTAATTATTTTCTGCTACTGATATTCTGTTTGAAATACTATCTAATATATTTTTAAGATTTTTTTTTAAATTATCAAAATTTAGATTTGATACTAATATTACTGACGAGGAAAAAAATTTTAAAAAAAATCTTTTTCTTTATACATTTTTTGGTAATCCTTTTAAGAAAACATGCATGTTAACTTTAGGAACAAATAATTTTTATTTTTTAAAAATATTGCATTTTTTTAATTTTCAAGAATTTTATGAATATCTGTATTTTTTTTGAAAATTTATTTTTTTAATTTATGAATTTTTGAAACTGTAATCATTGAAAAAGACAACTACAAATCTCAAATATGTATAGAAAAAAATATGACACCAAGTTATGAATGTTACCAAATTATACTTTTTTAACATTATATAATTTTTTTTATATCAACCAATTGTGAATTTACCTCAGAACTTTTACTAGACTATCTTGTTCTTTCATTTAAAAAAAAACAAACCTCTTTATTGGTGAATAGTACAAAATCGAAGTTGAGAGGGAGAGAGAGGGAGAGGGATCCAACGTTGGTCTACCAATAAAGAAACAAGCCATCACCTGATGCGTAATGGCAGACATGAATTTAACCCCACAACACAGTTCTTTTTAACTAGCTTTATATATATATATATATATATATATATATATATATAACACCTTCCTTTTAGCCTTCTTTAACTCGAAAATATCTTCCAAAAGCAAACTAAAAAAGCAGTTGCAGTACAAGGTGCAGCTGAGCTTGAATTACAACCACATCACCAATGATTTAAAACTTACAATATCTGTGGCTCCACCCATAAAACAAAAAAAAACCCACATTTATATGAAACTGAAACATGCCTTCATTCGAATTTATATAATGTCAGCCCCCATGTGATGACCCTAGCCTTTGCCTTTCATGTGGACCCAAAGTTATTATATATAAATGTAAGATGAGACAAAGTGCCCCAAAAGATACTTTTTTACCAACTTTCTCTAATACCCAACATTCTTCAGTTTAATAATAACAAAATTTTAACTCAAAAAGATTAACATAAAATAAAATAATAATTACCATGCAAACCCCATCTCCTGAGATCTCATCTTTTCCCTTTTGAAGTTCAAACGTTGATACTTAGACATTTCACCAACTTCCTAACAAGTGTAATGATAAATGTACACATTTCCAGCTTCAAAGTCTAATCGTACAAATCATATTATAACAATGTTGTTATCAGATAAAATGTGAACGAAGATGCATCATTGGCAATACAATAATCAGCTATCCTTGGCTCCTTCAGGCTTTTGTTGGTTGGAATACATACCTACAAAGGAATGGCAAAAGGAGAAAAGAGAACAGCCCTACACACCAATATCGATTTGTCTGCCATATATGTAATCCAATATGCATTTGCTGTTAGTAGTTTGTATTGAAGAAGTCGATGATGGATACATTCTTTGCGGATCCACCCTTCACTCTATAAATCTTGCTATACACATCTAGGGGATTCTTCTTGTATATGTTTCTCTACTTTTGTGCATTAGTATCACATCGAAACATTAAAAAGAAAGCCGTTTGACTGGAATGTGAAAAAGATTAGTTCATACATTATAATTACTCCTTTCCTGAGTTCTGACCATGCTTACCTTTATTTCCTACAGTTAATTACCTTCATGCCCGTGATAAAACCTGCAGAGAAAAAGTAAATAAATCTCAAATCCAATACAATACCTTCTACGTGGGTAATCATAGAAGGAGAGATCAAGTTATAACAATTTTAAAACAGTGATAGTACCTTGGCATTAAGAATAGGATAACTTAAATGGAAGTCATGCCACTAGTAGAAGTGGCGAGTAGTAAAGGATCATTTTTGGAAGATGACATTGCACATAAATTCGGATTTCCATTTGCTGCAGGAAACTCAGAGAGGTGACTTTCAGTAGATTTTTCAGGGGAAGCAAACGGACTATCAGGAAGCGCATGCTCTAGGCTACTCTCCTGACATCTATTAGAAATGGAAATGAAAACAAATGAGAAAAACAACTGAAAGATAACCAACTTCAGAAGTGCCGAGATGACAGCAGCGTACAATAAGATTTGAATAAAATAAGAAATACAGCATCTCTACACTACTTATTGATGTTTTATCTAAATTTCAAGATTAAGTTCCATGTTGTTAAGGGACATCTGACATCGTACCCTTTCGGGTTGGAACACTCCTGGTCCTGGGTATGCCCAACTCCGCCTTTCTGAACACAAGCTGAATTCACTTCTTCCTCCTCAGCAGCATTCACGGTTACAGGAGGAGCAGCAGCTGTATTACCACCATTGACTGCCACAAGAAATAATATAACTTCAACTACAGTATAGCTTTTTCTTTTTTTCTTTCATTCCTTGACTCACAAACTCAAACATCTTGAACTACTGGTTGTGATTTTATTTTCTTTTTCTGGACAAGAGAAAAGGAAACTATCCACAATTTCACAGATACATAACCACCAAAGATTCACAAATCCAACAAAAAGATAATAATATGAAATAGAACAGCTGAGGCTGATAAGCAAACCTTCTGAACCTTCTTGTTTAATGCTGTCAGATAGATGAACATTTTGACTGGCATGGGAATAAGCAGGCAAGGAAACAGAACCACCAACAGATAGGCTGCGCTGGTGATGATGAATGCCATCATTCTTGAAGTCTGGAAGTTGCAAGTTCACAAACCTTCTCCTCTGCAGCTCAATAGCATGCTGGAGATCAGCTTGCTCTTCAAATTCCCTTCTCAACATCATCTCCGGAGCATTGTAGAACATCTTTGCCCCTGAATGTAAAGAAAGATTATTAACCTCAAAATCTAAAGAACAAAAAATAGAGAAACAGCAATCCTAAGCATTCTGTTCCCCTCCTATGATTTCATGCAAAAAACAACGAGCCAACAATCCCAGAAAACCTATGTTTGCTTACCAACATGAGGATCATATGGCTCTCTAGAGTCAAGCCCTGAAGGGCTTGAACATGAAGAAAAGTTCCCTCTCTCTGGCAGGTGTTGCTTCCTGCAATTGTTCCATTGTCAATTATCAAATCAGCGCATGATGATGGCTAGATGCAAGAAAAATTGTGAATAAGAGAAAATGTCATACTTGTCAGGAACTTTTCCCTTTTCCTTATAGGGCTTAACAAGCACGCGTGAATCACAAATGTAATGGGGGTTTCCTCGGGCCAAAATGTGCTTCACAGTCTCAGGATGGACAAAAGTTACAAAGCCAAACATCCGCTTCTGCTGATATGGGATCCTCACATCTTGCACTGGTCCAAACATGCTTTAAAAGATACAGAATTAAAGTAAGTTCACAAAATTAAAAGTTAAGAAATTGATCAACCTTAGTTCAGAACAAAGAAAACCCCTAAAGTAGGTCTTTTTACAATTTTGCATCAAGATAAACAGGTAATTGACAGCAACATCCATTTAAACGGATGTGTTAGCCACAGAGGTAAATATATAAACAGAATTCCTTCAATCAAATTTGTAAATTATGTAATAGAAGCTCTCAATCCATTAGGAGAGTCAAAACTCTATGGTATTGCAATACAATCTCCAAACTTAAATTTCAGCATTTGGAGCCCAACTCAAATAAATTGTCAATTCTGCTTCTTCTACAAGCATGCATATGCAGAAATAATTCAGCTTCAAGCACAGAAATATCAATTTTGTCCATTCGCCACCACCAGGCTTATTATACAGCTTAGTTGCAAGTTTGACCAAGTTCACGAAGATCATGGAAGCCCTAAACCTCTCCTCTCTCATGGAAAAACAGAATTTCTTATGAAATGTTTTCCTGGGTTACTGAATACATGTATCCTTTGCATGTTGCTCCTTTACATGACATATAAAATTGACTTTGATGAACAGTTGATCTTTCCTTGGGGTAAGGAGGACTAATTCTCTAAAATCTAAATCTTGTAAAATTTCCTCATCGAAACAAAAATGCAGAAACTAACAATTCTTTAACTTCCCATATAGCCTCTAGCACCAAAGTAAAAATAAAGACAACGAAGTATCATAAATTAATAATGATCTAGTTTCATGTGGTGTCCTGTTTATCCACCAAAAATGTTAAAAAAAAGCACATGTTTAAAAGCAAACTTGTGAACTCCATTGATATAAGCCTCCAGTCTTTTGTATAATCCATTTACCATTAAATGCATTATTGACAATTTAACATGTCCTTTATATGATCATTTGCTTCTAGATGGATCATACTTAACTGATTAACCCCTCCTTACCTGAAGAGGACAAAAGCAATCAATTAAGCTTAAGATGGTTACTCAAAGACATTTCCAAATATCATAGACCATATAACGTGATAAAACAATAAATAGAATGAACAGAAGTTAGCAATTAAGTACAGGATATTGAAAATCTCCAAGAAAAAATTATGGAGTTTGCAAAATAGATTCTGGGTTACTGGGAGACGATACAGATCACACTATCTAAGTCAATGCAATAGCTAGAAAAGGAAGAAGGGTTGGATTTAAAGCCGTCAGGTATATTATCAAAATGAGATTAAACTGATGCAGTTCAACTGTCCTTGCACATGAAGGGGAAAAACTGAAAACATTAGAAGTTAAAGGTCAATCTTCTTTTAGCATGTAATATTACTTATACAACAATTAAAAGCTGAATTCTTCACCCCTTAACATTTTAACTTTACATTATCCTGCGATGTGTGGCAAATACTACAGTAATTGTAGATTCTACCACAAAAATAGTGGTCACGTATCCAAGAAGGCACCAGTTAAACATCATTGTAAGGATGCCAACTAGTTATTACCTAAATTGCAACATCAACACTAAAATCCATGGACTGAGGGAAAAATGTCCAAATGTAGCTTCCCACTAACAACATGCACAGGGACTGAGGAGAAATCATAATCTACGTATTAAATAAGATAATAAAATTCCTGACTATTTCTCAATGCAATAGATACCTGAAGTAGTTAGAAACATCTTCATCTTTAAATGTACTATCAGCTGGAAAAGTCAGGTAAATCTGTTTTGAAGCTGAGTTAGCCTTTTCTGCTAATCCCATTGCGAAAAACTCCCTCTCAGCTCGGCCCTGGGGAAACTTGCAAATTTCTTCACCGAACATCAATGCAGCAGCTCTGCAACATTACAATGAGCCAAATGAAAAATATATATTTAATTTAGCACAAAGGAAGAACACTTAAATGATCATGCTATGGCTTTTTAAATAACCAGTACTCCCACCAAAATAAGACCAACAATTATCTTATAAATAGAAAACCCCCATGCTAAGGCAAACTCAAACTAATGAACTTTACCATCACGTCAATAGAAAACAAAGACAAAAGCCAAATAGATGTCTCTATTGTTCATCGCAGTAAGTGTAAACCACAAACAATTAAATAAATAAAAATTCTTAAAGTAAACTACTTCATAGTAACAAATCCACGAAAGAAGCACCAAATAGATAATATGTAAATAAATTCCGAATTAATTTTATGTAAAACCATAACAAAACCTTGTTAAGGATTCCATAGCCAACAAGATAAGCCCAAGGTTAGAACAAAAATTAAGAACCTGAGACAGAAAATAGCCCCCCCAACCCACCAAAAAAATAAAGAGTCAGAAAGCAGGAAACAAAATTGGGGAATCTTTAATACACCTCTGGGCCTCAGTTTGCTGTTGCAACAGAAGATTCATTTTTTTTTCATAAGGCAATGGAGAAGAAACACCAGCCACCAACTGAGCAGCAGCGAATCTTTGCTGATGAGCAGCTGCTCTCATTCTCATCATTTCCTCCTGCTGGTGATAAAGAAGGTCCATTTTACTAGGTGAACCAACAACAACACCATTAATATCAACATTATCAGCTAAACCACCAAGGCCATGCGAAAACTTGCAATTATCACCGTTCTTACAAAAGCCTCTAGCAAAATAAAGACAAGGCTTGTAACCACCCACAAGACCACCAAATCCGCCGGCTTCTTCAACTGTTCCGAAACATGCATCACTTTCTGAAAAACTCCTTCTATGACCAATAAAGTCCTCATTCCTAGAAGAGGAAGAATCATTCAAAAATGAAAAATAGTCACTCATTTGATTCTCATCGATTAAATCAGTACTGCTATCCCCAGTCTTTGAAGTAACTAAGAGAGACCCAGAGCGGATATTTTCGTAAGAAAGAAAGGGACTTGATTTTGGGCTACTAGCAGGAGACCATGAAGGCACCTTCTTCGAAAATTCTAAGAACCCATTTCTCGGAATGATACTGGGAGACAATGGAGGAAGTGGGTTTTGGGAATTGTTAGAGCTGTTGGGTCTTGAGATTGGGTTCAAATGAGTAGAGAAAGTGCTTGAAGAAAGTCCTAAGTGAGCTTTAGCTTTGAAAACAAGGGACTGCAAAAGGGTTTCAGGACCAAAGGCTAAACGCAACAAATCCATGTCTGCTAAGTCCTGGATAAGGATGTAACCCATGATTTTAGAAGCATTTTCTGGGTCTAAAACCTTGATTTTACTGAACAAAATGTTGGTTGTATCACAAAGATCCATGGAGGCTTTACAGTTTTCTCCCGTTTTTTGTTTGTTTGGTAGGAGAGAAACTGTGAAGTTCGGATTTTTTTTTTTTTTCACTTAGAAAACAGACAGTAGAGAGAAGAAAGAGAAAACAGTGAAAAGGAAGTGGCGTTTGTGGGTGGGTTTTTGGGGTTTTCGAAGTTTTGTTTTCTTTTTGCCTTTTTTTTCAAAAACACTTGGCTAATAAAAAATTTAAATGAAATGAAAAACAGAGGTAGAGTGGGTAGGGAAATGAGCAGAGAGGGTTTTGAAGTGAAGCAATGAGCGGGCTTTACCCATCCTATAAATATATACCTAAAAAATATATACAATAAATAATAAAATTTATAATTATAAACTAATTAATAATAATAATAACTTATGAAATATTTACAATATTAAAACTAAAAAATTAGATTAAATTGTTTATGTGTTGTCATCAATCTTAAGTCGATGTCAAGTTAACTTGAAATAATGACTCAATTAAATATATTATATATACAATTGATAGAAGTAAGAATGTATGCATAATAAAATTAATCAAAATAAAGTTTGAGTTGAATTGTAAATTATTATTATTTTCAATGCAATTGGTTCGGGTTCAAATCTCATCATTTGCATATTTTTATTAGTTTTTTTAAAATAAAAAGATTAAAGTACACTCGAGTGATATAACTTATTTTAATTACAGAACAACATTTTCATAATTTTCTTAACTGAGGTGTTGACCCAGTTGAGAGTAACCCAACTTAGTTAAGAGCTTAAATAATAGTATAGATAAAAAAAACTTATTTAAATAAAACCGGTAAAAAAATATGTTGGGAGTCGACCCGATTAAGCAACGAACAAGTAAAAATAGCGGAACAAAATTGAGAAATTGAATACACAAATTTAACGTGGAAAAACCCCTCCAAAGAGGATAAAAAATCACGGGCAAATATAATTTTACTATAATGGAAAAAGAACGAAGAGTACAAAAGATGGAGATAAAAACTAAACCCCGAAAACCTGAAAACAAAGAACCCTCAAAACGCAAACACAAAATTCTCTAAAAGTGTTATGAGTTCTAATCTATAATTGGTGTTTTTTCTAAGGTTGTAAAAGAGCCAATTTATAGGCTAAATTCATGGGTTAAATAATAATAAAATAATCTAAACTAATCAGATTTTGATTGAAATAAATAAATAGAGTTTGACTGAAAGATTATTTCTCAAATTTGACTGAAATAGAAGTCATACTCAACAAATCTCCACCTTGACCCATATTTCCACAACCCTATCTTTACCAAAGCCCGCCACGGGCCTATTTTGAACTATGTAAGGAATTAACTAAGTCGAATCTGTGCTTAGAAACTAGAAGACTTGTAGCCTTCGACTTGTACACTGCCAAATCAAAACTAACCCGGGTCTGATTTTCATAAACACAATGCCCTAACTTTTCAAAACCTATAACCAAAAGAGAACCTCTCTTCAATGAAACGGTCATACATTTTTTCCTCATATGACCAAGTTGCCTCCGCTCCAAACGAGTTGACTTCGACTCCGTAACAGACGAGGGACGTCCGATTTCACCGGTCACTGTAGAACCTTCCAGAATATAAAGATTGTCGGTCCTTTTACCTTTTAATAAAACGAGAGCTCCACGAGATACCTTAATGTCGCTCGACTCGATGTTGATTCTGCATCCTTTCGAGTCTAAAATACTCAATGAGATGAGATTCTTTAGTAAACCAGGTACATACTTGACATCTGAGAGTGTCCTAATTGTCCCATCGTGCATCCTAATTTTAACAGTACCAATACCAATTACGTTGCTGGATGAATCGTTTCCCATGCGTACAACTCCACCTTCAACTGAACTGTATGTGGAGAACCATTCTCTATTAGGACACATGTGGAAAGAACATCTCGAATCTAGGATCTACTGGGACGTAAGCTCAGAGCTTTCACTCGTTGACACTAATAAGAAATCATCACTGCTTTCATCGGCCAAATTAGCACCAACTACATCTTCTTCGTTACTCTCAGCAATCCTTCTATTTCGCAGTTTATAACAATCTGCTTTGACGTGACCTAACTTCTTACAATAGCGACACAGTTTGTCTCGCTTCTTTGATGCTACCAAAATAGAAGCTTGCCTGTCTACCTTGCTATCCAAACCAAACTCATTGTCGAGTTTGTCTTTACTCAAAAAATGATCCTTCACATCTTTGAACGAGAGTTTGTCTCTACCATAAATTAGGGTCTCCCTAAAAAACTTGTATGAAGGGGGTAAAGAGCACAATAATAGCATAGCCTGATCTTCATCATCAATCTGAACCTCAACGTTCTTTAAATCATTTAAAAGAGTAATGAATTGACTGATGTGATCTCTAAGAAGTTCACCTTCGTTCATGTGAAACATAAATAGACGTTGTTTCAACACTAAACGATTAGCTAGAGACTTAGTCACATAAAGAGTTTCTAACCTTTTCCACAAGGTAGATGAGGTATTCTCCATCAATACCTCCTGTAATACCGTATTTGCAAGGCACAACTAGATTGTAAACAAGGCATTTTCATCAAGTTCTTCCCATTCTGTTTGATTTAGATTTTTAGGCTTTTTCCTGGTAACAACCTTTTTCATTCCAGTTTGAACTAGAATTGTCATCATCTGAACTTGCCACAGATTGAAATTTATGACACTGCCAAACTTCTCAATTTCAAACCTTGTTGCTCCCATATCTGAACGGGCTGGTCTACGAAAATTGAACTAGCTCTGATACCACTTGTTGGGATCGACCCGATTAAGCAACGAACAAGTAAAAATAACAGAAGAAATTGAGAAATTGAACACACAAATTTAACGTGGAAAAACCCCTCCAAATAGGATAAAAATACCATGGGCAAAGAAAATTTTACTATAACGGCAAAAGAACGAAGAGTACAAAAGATAGAGATAAAAACTAAACCCCGAAAACTCGAAAACAAAGAACTCTCAAAACGTAAACACAAAATTCTCTAAAAGTGTTATGAGTTCTAATCTCTAATGGGTGTTTTTTCTAAGGTTGTAAAAGACTTATTTATAGGATAAATTCCTAGGTCAAATAATAATAAAATAATCTAGACTAATCAGAGTTTAATTGAAACAAATAAACAAAGTTTGACTAGAAGATTATTTATCAAATTTGACTGAAATAGGAGTCATACTCAATAAAATCTCTCTAGTCCTTCTCAAATTTGAAATTGAGCAAATTGATCCCTTTCAAAAAAAATATGAAACAATTTTGAAAGTGAGCAACTAAAGACAATTAATCATGATATTAATGTTTTCTATCAATTGCACAAAATTTTGATTGATATAGTAACAAATTTAGCTTTCGATGTTTATATATATTTGTTTCATTTTGGCCTTAATTTGAAAAAATTCAACAAATTTTCCCTCAACATTTACACATTTACACAAATATTGCGGGATAAATTTCTTAAATTAGGATGAAATTGACAAAATATGTAAATTTTAAGGACTAAATTTATTATTATACCAATCAAAATCATGTATAGTTGACAAAAAACATTAACATTATAATTAATTATCTTTAATTGCTCATTTTCGAAATTGATAGAGATTAAATTACATTGATTTTTTTAGAGAAATCAGTTTGCTCAATTTCAAAATTGAAAGAAATTAAAGAGATCTTTTTACCAATAAAATCAAATATTTAAAAATTAAACTCAATATTAAAGAGGATTAATTCATAATTACTTTATCACTTCTCTTATAATTTAAGTGAACTGATGAATACTTTTTTTTTATAATATAGTTTGTACGTAAAAGTTTTTCTCCCCGACCTAAGTATAACATAATTTAGTATATATGAATCAACTTAATTTATTTTAGTCAAGTGAATTATTTAAAAATTAATTTTTTAAAATTATTATAATGATATTTTTGTTTTTTACTATTTCTATATGAAATGTTTAAATAAAACAATGAAAATCACTACTTAAGAAAAACAAAATATTTAGAAATCGAATCTAAAATTGATGAAAAATTATATATAAATACTTTACAACTTTATTTATAATCTAATTGTTGAACATGTATATAATAAATGCCATTTGTATATAAAGATTATTCTTTTTTTTTTTTAACAATCTTAATATAGATTCTGATCATATGCTCTTTTTGACACAATGTATAGAACTATCCATAACCCATTTTCAACCCATAAATAGGAGGATAATACACTTCAACACACTTGAACTTACGTCCTCCTGCATTAACAATAATACCCATATCAATCGAGCTAAAACTCGATCAACATATAAACATTATTCTTTTAACCCAAAACCTCAATCTTACATAATATAAATAATAATATAATCTCTCTATATTCTCGGTTCGTAATTTGGTGTCACGATAATTAACCAAAATATTATTGTTTTTGGCATGAATCAAATGTCAAGTAATAATTTAGGGTGTTTGAGAAAATATTAAAATTTATTATTTTATTCAAAGAATCCTTGTCGAAACCATTTTTTTTATTTTGTAAAATGAGGATCGACTTTAAAACGAAAATGGAGTCGCCACCAATCCCTTTTTGCTTAGGTGTGATCGGATCACCTTATAAAACGTTTTATTTCAAAACATTGATTTTGGCCTACGAAATTCAAGAAAACGGGTTCGAAGTCGGTTCACGTCGAGGAAGGATTAGCACCCTCGTAACGCCCAAAATTGGTACGGATTGATTAGTTATTGTCCTAATGTCGAAAATTCGAAAGATTTGAAAACATGATTTCTTTAAAAACTTGAACAATTTAAGTTGGAACTTGAGATTCCTTTGTTCCGAAAGAATACAAACATCACATCCAGCACGTTAGGACATGATGTTTTAAACCCTCGTAACCAAAATCATCTCATGATTTATAAAATTCATTAAAAGGATATTTAGTTATTTAGTCAAACAGAAAATCGAAACCCAGTACGTTAGGGCACTATTTCCCGAATTTCTAAACACAAAACATTGCCTTATTTAAGAAAAACTTTTGGATAAAATGTGGTAATTAAAGAAGATAGATATTTTTAAACAAAGATTTGAAAAAAGTAACATTAAGCTATTACAAAAAAGTGCAATTTACTAAAGTTACAGATTATATTAACAATTAGCACTAACATAAACAATTAAGTAAGAGAATGACGAGCAATAATAATAATGTTAAGGTAAACAAAGATAATGGGTTCAAATTTTTTTTTTTTAAAAAAAATGAACAATTAAAATAAAAAATATAGAGTAGATAATAGCAATTTTAAAAGAATCTATGAAAAAATTAAGGAAAAAAATTTATTCACAAGATTAAATTCAAATAAAAAATAATAATATAAGGTAAATAATATCCTCAAAACAATTAATGAATATTATAACAATTTTTAAAAAAATAAAATAATAAAAATAAAAAACAATATGGTAAAATCTAAAATAGTTAATATATACATAATAAAATAAATAAATATATTTTAAATAAATAATAAAAATGTATAAGGGATAACTTATAATAAGTATATAATATACCATTTAAAAATAGATAATATACATATTTTAAATAAACAATATAGGGAAAATTTTGCCTTAATAATAAAATAATTTAGATGATGTACAACATACAAATTTTCAAATAATACATAATATGATTAAAGTTAAATAATATATAATATATAGATAATATATAACAAATAAAAATAATAATATATATGATAAAATAATTTAACGTAAATAGGGAAAAGCTAAAAAGAAAAATAAGTTTAAAATAATTAAAATAAATGAATAAATAATGATTAAGCAATTAAATGGATAAATAAAAAAAAGTTAAAAAAAATGCATAAGTCAACCTAACTTCTGCAATATGTGGACTCAACGAAATTCCTCCACCAAAATCTAACTCGAACAGAAGCAACTCAAAAAGAAACGAAGATGAGCGAAGAACAAAATAGGAACAAGCCACAGAAAATAAGAACGTAAAAGAGAGAGAAATTTGAGTGAATGCTCTCAAGAATTTTTTATTACTCAAAATTCAAGTTCTTTACAATGAAGGGAGAGGCCTCTATTTATAGTTGAGCCTTCCCAAATCCAACGGTACAGATCAATTACATCAACGGCTAAGATTAAAAGGTATCTACAAATTAAATCTCTAAGATTACAAAATCATATCTTCTAGGATTGCATACCATATCTTCTAGGATTGCATATCATATCTAAGATTTGCATATCATATCTAAGATTGCATATCATATCTTCTAGGATTGCATATCATATCTAAGATTTGCATATCATATCTAAGATTGCATATCCTTGAAGATTGTGTTTCCATATACGTCAAGCTTGTAGATGGACCTTCAATCTTTTCAAGTAATAGGCCATTCCGATCGGGCCAAATGATATATTTTGGACTGGACTTGGACTTTATTTTATTATTTTGGGTTTATTATTTTTTTTGTATGGGCCCGGGCTAAATTGGCCTATTACAATCCTCTTATTGATAAAAAAAAATATTTTTAAATGTATTTAATAATTTTAAAGAACTTTTATTTAATGCATAATTTTTAATTAAAAAATGAATCCATCAAAATAAAAAATGTTAAGGAAAAACATTCGGTACATTATTAGTGGAGTTTTTAGACTCCAAAAATAAGATCAATGATTGATAAGTATTCCATAAGAGTATAGTAAAATATTAAAAACATATATTTAAAAAAAGAGACACATGACAATTCTTTAAGACTGCTTGTTAATTAAAAAAAAACTACATTGTCAATGAACCAAATACTAACCCAAATGTTAATTCTTTTTCGTTTTTTAAACATTTATATTTTCTATAAAAAATACTTATATTTAAAATAAGAAAATATTTGGTACACTGCCAAGATCGAGGGTTGACAAGTGTCTTACGAGAAATAGTAAATTATTAAAAAAATATTTTTTTTAAAAAGAGACGTGTGTTAATTTCTAAAAGTAACTTGTGAAATAAAAAAATTATACCATTAATATAATGATTATTATTTGGTACAATCACGATGGAAATTTTAAATCCACAAGCAAAATTAAGAATTTGCCATTAGTCTTATTTATTTATTTTTCATTTTTTAAATACAACTTAATAGCCCGTGCCAATTTTTCAACTTCGCTTGTGAAATTAAAATTTTTACCCCAAACATATTAAATAAGCATCTTTAAAATAAATGGATAATTATTCTTGTAACACCTCGTACTCGGTCCAATGAACGACATAATTTCACCGCTTAAAAAATCCTTTAACACAATTTTCAATCTTTACAAAGCTTTGAACACATTTATAGAAAATCATTTTGAATAATTTCATAGGTATTTGGACGTGCCTAAAACATAAAACAAAGTTTCAAGGGCTTAAAACAGTCAAAATACAAGTTTAGGAGGTGCAGTGGCCTAAGTCTCGATACTTGGACAACAAGTCTCGATACTTGGCCCATAGGTCTCAAGACTTGCCCCCCCTTGTCACACCATAAATCCTTTAAACCTAAAAATTTACAACACTTAGGGGATAAATTGAAAGAAATTGCAAATTGGCGGTTTCTATTGAAAAACCAAGAAAAGTTAGGAACGAAATGGAATATGGTTGAAAACCAATTATGGTTCGATTAAGATATAATTAGTCGATTTCTTAGTGGAAGACAAAATGATTTTAAATGGATGACCCCTAAACGGTTGAATATCGAAAGAAGAGAGCTATAAATAACTGATAGGTAACTTCCAAGAGAGGATTCATCTCAATTCTGTTTCATTTTTTTCTCTTTATTCATCTTCTTTGTAGCTCCGAAGGCGGGATGATTACGAAAAGCTTTGCATGGAACAGTGATCAGGAGGTTTAAGATGGAAAAAAGAAGAATCTAGTAAGTTGCTGCCAGGAGAATGGAAGCTCTAATGTAACACCCCAAACCCGGCCTATTCGTTACGACCGAATTTGAAATGCCACTGTGGAAAAACGTTTGAAGACTGATTTCACTTTTGGGAAAAACATTAAAAATTTTGTCATTTGAAAACCAGGTCCAATTAAAAATTCTAAATAATATAAGCTTGACAAAAATATCCAAATTAAAAGCACTTCCAAATAATAATTTAATGGTCGTCTAGCTTAAACATAATAAAAATGCTCAAATAGAAATACTTAAATACTTTAATCTGGGCCTTATTACAATAAATAATTAAACAAAAGTTCTTAGTAATAAATCAATAAAATAAAGAAGATGTCTTCATGGGCCACCTCGTATCCACTCCAACCCGGTCCAATCACCACGAATCATCTGCGATGTTTAATAAAAATTGGGTGAGTCATACGCACTCGGTGTGTAATTAGTCCACTGAATTCCACCCACATGTTAACCACATATTAACTCATATATCGGATATCAATTATCAAATTCACATGTTATCACATTCTGGCTTGGCCCATATTCATATCACATTCATCTAATAGGGTAGTTAACCACATAATTTCCATATCTTTGGGCTTAGCCCATTTCCACACCATCGATCCACATTCATATACTGGGCTTTGCCCATTTCCACATTAATCCACACTTGGCCCATTTCCACATATGTTCACATACGAAATCATGCAATTATGAAGCCCAACCCAAACCTAGGGTCCATCCGCTACACACCCCCTTATCCAACCTACCACACACGAGGGATTATCAAATCACCCTCTCCTTTTCACTCCAAAGGCAATCACTGCCCGTCCACGTGCAATTAAGCACAATAGTCCACAACGCGACCTCGATCGGCGCCAATCAACGATGTAGCCGTAGCTAACACCAAAACCACGATGGGACACATAGTCACTCATCAACCACGATATGGCACATAGCCGATATCAACCACGATGAGGCACATAGCCACTCATCAAGCCACGCGAACTAAATCGCAATTAATCCACAACGTGACCTCGATCAATGTCAATCCACGATGTAGCTCAAGGCTAACATCAAACCACGTACTCGAAGTACACCCGTACCTTCTTTCATATCATATCCCACCCATGCACATGCCACATAAAATAATGATACAATGTAATGATGCATGGGCATGTTCATCAAGCATATTATCACATATTCATATTAATAATCACATATCATCGGGTTTGGTACTTACCGGATTATCGACATACCCCTTGAGGGTATCCTTATCACAATTTCCACTTTGCACTAGTTAGCATATTCATAACACATACACATTTCACATACATATCATATACCCGAAAACGGTGGGTTAATCACACACCTGATCACTTGAGAACTATGCTTTCGATCATCGATGCTATCACTAGGCGATACTACGGCTGTTGCCTACTTTCTTGTTCTGACGCTGGTCCACACCCCGGTGGCCAATCCCTAACTGCCGAGACAGATCTCTTCTTAAACTTCAGGATAGGGACCTTCCCTTTCCCTTCTTGAATGGTATTCGCCTCCATCAACACACTTAATCAGAACAATCGATTTAATCATCAATATACGAATTCTTAACCAAATATCCACAACTTATCATACTTACCGAAAGGGTCTTGAAATCCCGAAAAGCTTGATCTAATGCTTAGATCCTTAATCCCTACATTTGATTAATCACCTACTACTTTAATAAAAAGCCATTCGACCATAAATCCAAATCCTAGTAGGATTAGTATACTTAAACTTACCTTGTTGCCGTTTGACTTAAGAATCAAGTCTTGAAATCTCTGCTATACTCTTCTTGCATTCGGCCAAGCATTGAATCAATTAACTTGGTTAGTTTTCGGCTTTTGAATAATTAATGAACACATATATTTACCAAACATGGCCTTGGCGAAATACTACTATAGACACTTACCTTGTGGATTTTAAATCCAAAACTCACCGAATAACTAGGGAACACGTGGCCTATGGTGTACCTTCGGGAAAAGAACTTCTCATTCCTTGTAGTCGACACTTAGTAAATCCCGAAAGATCTCTTCAAAGTTTCGGCAACAAGATATTAATGGGGTTAGTCCTAGATTTCGAAAAATCTTAAGAAAAAAAGATGAAACCGAATGAGATCTTACCCTTACTTGAAGAAATCGATTGCACCTTCACTTCAATCTTCAGAGATTCGGCTATGGCTAGATGATGATCTCACAACTTTCGGCTTTTGGAGGGATTAGAAAGAAAAGAGAAGGAAGAATAAAGATGGAGGATTCGGCTAGATCACAAGGTATTTCGGCTTGGCAAAAATAAAAGAAGAAGAAGATTTGGTGAAGAGAATTTGGCAGAGGCTTTCAAAGAATGATAATAATGCAGAATGGCCTCTCTTTTCCTTTTATAGCCGAAATTATCATCTAAGGAGTCCCTTACTTGGCCACCACTCTTCTATTTTAATAGCTTTATCTCTTTAATTATCACTTAAAATAAAAGATAATTCAGCAACTATCCTTACTTAGCCGAAATTATTAAACTCAAAGTCCCTTACTTGGCCATCACTTCTCCCTTATTTTCCTCTTTATCTCTTTATTCAAATTAAAAGAATTTAATCCAACAATTATCTCTTGAAAATAATGATAAATAAATCCCTTATTTATCCACTATTTATAAAATAATAAAAGCTCCTAATTTATAGCCATGTGCCGTCCACCTCTCTGTTCCTTGTAGCAAAATAAAATTTCTTTTATTTGCTTCCCATGTGACTCGAACCCAGGCCCAACACCTTGCATGTGGCGCCATTTCCAGAGGCCCTAAGTGGCATCTTGAGCCACTTTTCCAAGCTGTTTGTGTGTCAAATTTCACAAACTTTTTCTTTTAAGGCCACCTTGCCTTAATTTCCCCTTTTAAACCTTAAAACTCGTCATTTCTAGGTCATTTCTAAGTTTCCAAAAATTTTCGATCGGCTCTGTAAACTTGACATTTCCTTACATTTCCAAGTTTCCAAAAAAATGTTCACTTTCCATTTTCCTTACATTTCCTAGTTTCCAAAAATGTTCACCTTCCATTTTTAAACTTAACATTTCCATACATTTTCAGGTTTCCAAAAATGTTCATTTCTAACTTATTTTCACTCATTTCTGGGTTTCCAAAAATATTCAAAATTTATTCATAATACTTAAAACATGTCACTTCATACAATTAAACCGAAAATGCATAGGCCCTATTTTAGGATGTTATAGTTCTACCCTCCTTAAAAATAATTCCGTCCTCGAAATTACTTATTAACGAATAATCGTACCTCTTAACTCACCGCACTACGCTTATGCTGCGCACTTTGATCTTAATAGAACCATCATACTTCCTAGGCACAATTTTTTTTAAGTTCACATCCAGGGTTTCAGGCATTTTACTAGCAACACAAGAATGAATTATCTCTAAAGCAATAAGTAATATTCCAAAACAAGGAACTTACCCACTATCACATCCTTGGTTGCCTCGCATCCAAACCTTCACTCTCTCATCCGGGTGTTCCACGACCTTGGCCTCGAGCCCTATCCATCACTTGAGGACATTTCTTAACCAAATGAGCCTTAGATCCACACCGGAAACATGCCTTACAATTTCCCCAACATTCTCCTGCATGAGCTCTTCCACACTGAGCACATAAACGACTCCGATTCTCAGAAACTGGCACAGGTGCCCGTACAGAATTCTCGATCCTTGGTCTTTTTCGAACATCTTCAAACGATGCTGACGGTCCAAAACTTCTCTTATTCCCATTCCTTTCCTTATCTCGGTTTTGCCTTACAGTCTTCTTAACTTCCTCAGCTATCCGAGCTTTCTCCACTAGAATGGCAAAGTCTCTTTCTCTATGCGGAGCAATCAACACTCGTAGCTCATCACGCAACCCATCTTCGAATCGGACGCACCTTTCATACTCAGTAGCCACGATCCCCTTGGCGTACTGACTTAACCGCACAAATTCAGCTTCATACTCTGCTACCGACTTACTTCCTTGTACCAAGTTTAGAAACGCCTTCCTTTGCGAGTCTAAATAACTAGCTCCAACATACTTCCCTTCGAACTTAACCTTAAAATAATTCCAATTCAATCGATCTGCCGGGACACCTTGTTTGACAGTGAGCCACCATCGATAAGCTTCGTCTCGGAGCAACGAGACAGCGCCTTTTCACTTTTCCTCATCGATGCATCCAAATCGTCCATTATTCTTTCGACTACTTCCAACCAATACTCCGCTACGTTCGAGCTACTCCGAATACTCCTCTAAAAACTTCACCGTTGGACCTAAGCCTTTCCGATACCGACTTCCGAGCTCCACTTCTCATGCTAGCTCCTGCCACACGTTCTAGTACTCGCAACATAGCTCGCGACACTGCTTCATCTTCTCCTATCGGATCTTGATCCTCCGTGCCTACACCAAGTGGCGTGACACATCATTTTCTCGACCCATGGCGGACCTCACGGTTCCGATCATCGCCATTCTACTTCTACCTCGTCCACGACGACCACGTACCCTAGAACTCATTTCTAACGTCGCGACTTATCTGATTAAAAAGTTTTATGTATCAGACTTTTGTTCCACTTATTAACCGCGAACAATTTTATGATATAAAGATATTTAGAAGTAGTTCTTTCGATCACACAAAGGTTCAGTTCACGTTCACTACTCTAACTCAGGGAGTCACATTCACATTCATAACCAGAGACACATTCATTTCTCCATGAAGTCACATTCATTCACAACATCATTCACTACACTTTTATGGCCATTCCATCCATTTCCCTACCCAGGGGTAATTTCGTCATTTTCCTACTAGAGGTATTTTGGTAATAAATCGGGTCAATTCGAAAATAATTTTCAAATTAGAGGTATTTGAAATTTACAAAATCTCTGCAGGTTATTTTGTTTTCCAAATCGGAGGTGTTGCAAAAATTTGAAAATCGAGGTTATTTCTGTAATTTTGGAAGTCGAGGCGATTCCATAAATTTTCCAAATCAGGGTATCTTGTTATTTGTAAAACAGAAGTTTTTGGTATTTTTGTAAAGTAGAAATATTGTAGCAAACGTCGAGGGTATTTTTGAAAATCTTAAGAACTAAGGGTATTTTAGTAATTTACAATACAGGGGCATTTTTGTAATTTTGTAAATCAGAGATATTTTGGAAAAAATTTTCACAATAATCTTTTACTACAATTAAAAGGGTAATTTAGCGATTTTAAAACTAGGGTTTTTATCATGGCTAGTCCCTTTCGGGTTTTAATTATCGGGTTTAGCCCGTGAATAAGTCCTCTTGGTTAGGGTGAACCGTAGCTACGCACCAGGTAGGATTCGAGTAAAGAGGAGGTGAGTCACTAGGACTGCTTAAATATCAAGCTCTTACTGAATACCAATCCTAGACATGCGTACAATGGTTGCCACACCTTAACTCGGCGACTTACTTCACAGGTTTGTTTAATAATCCTTAAGTCTTATGCATGTGTTTGAGTAGACTAGTCCTAGGGTTCAACAGCCCTAATATTCTAATCTACGAGCCCAAATAAGCCCATAATAGTTCACATAAACAAGTCACTTCAACAATTAGAAGTACTTACAGTGGACTTGGTAGGAGATATCACAGTGCCATGCCGAATAGCTGAAATAGTTCATAAATTCTTATATTTTTGGAAAGCCCATTTTGAAAAATGTTTTGGGGGCCCAAATCCTCAAAGCCGAATTTTGAACCGGCTCGATACTAAATCAGAACACCCCAAACCCGGCCTATTCGTTTCTGAATCGAATTTGAAATGCCAACTGCGAAAAACGTTTGAAGACTGATTTCACTTTTTGGAAAAACATTAAAAATTTTGTCATTTGAAAACCAGTCCAATTAAAAATTCTAAATAATATAAGCTTGACAAAAATATCCAAATTAAAAGCACTTCCAAATAATAATTTAATGGTCGTCTAGCTTAAACATAATAAAAATGCTCAAATAGAAATACTTAAATACTTTAACTGGGCCTTATTACAATAAATAATTAAACAAAAGTTCTTAGTAATAAATGAATAAAATAAAGAAGATGTCTTCTCATGGGCCACCTCGTATCCACTCCAACCCGGTCCAATCACCACGAATCATCTGCGATGTTTAATAAAAATTGGGTGAGTCATACGGACTCAAATGTGTAATTAGTCCACTTTGAATTCCACCCACATGTTAACCACATATTAACTCATATATCGATATCAATTATCAAATTCACATGTTATCACATTCTGGCTTGGCCCATATTCATATCACATTCATCTAATAGGGTAGTTAACCACATAATTTCCATATCTTGGGCTTAGCCCATTTCCACACCGATCCACATTCATATCTTGGGCTTTGCCCATTTCCACATTAATCCACATATCATATTGGGCTTGGCCCATTTCCACATATGTTCACATACGAAATCATGCAATTATGAAGCCCAACCCAAACCTAGGGTCCATCCGCTACACACCCCATTATCCACCTACCACACACCGAGGGGATTATCAAATCACCCTCTCCTTTTCACTCCAAAGGCAATCACTCGCCGTCCACGTGCAATTAAGCACAATAGTCCACAACGCGACCTCAGTCAGCGCCAATCAACGATGTAGCCGTAGCTAACACCAAAACCACGATGGGACACATAGTCACTCATCAACCACGATATGGCACATAGCCGATATCAACCACGATGAGGCACATAGCCACTCATCAAGCCACGCGAACTAAATCACAATTAATCCACAACGTGACCTCGATCCAACGTCAATCCACGATGTAGCTCAAGGCTAACATCAAACCACGTACTCGAAGTACACCCGTACCTTCTTTCATATCATATCCCACCTATGCACATGCCACATAAAATAATGATACAATGTAATGATGCATGAGCATGTTCATCAAGCATATTATCACATATTCATATTAATAATCACATATCATCGGGTTTGGTACTTACCGGATTATCGACATACCCTTGAGGGTATCCTTATCACAATTTCCACTTTGCACTAGTTAGCACATTCATAACACATACACATTTCACATACATATCATATACCCGAAAACGGTGGGTTAATCACACACCGATCACTTGGAGAACTATGCTTTACGATCGATGCTATCACTAGGCGATACTACGGCTATTTGCCTACTTTCTTGTTACGTACGCTGGTCTACACACCCGATGGCCAATCCCTAACTACCGAGACAGATCTCTTCTTAAACTTCGGATAGGGACCTTCCCTTTCCCTTCTTGAATGGTATTCGCCTCCATCAACACACTTAATCGTAACAATCGATTTAATCATCAATATACGAATTCTTAACCAAATATCCACAACTTATCATACTTACCGAAAGGGTCTTGAAATCCCGAAAAGCTTGATCTAATGCTTAGATCCTTAATCCCTACATTTGATTAATCACCTACTACTTTAATAAAAAGCCATTCGGCCATAAATCCAAATCCTAGTAGGATTAGTATACTTAAACTTACCTTGTTGCTGTTTGACTTAAGAATCAAGTCTTGAAATCTCTGCTATACTCTTCTTGCATTCGGCCAAGCATTGAATCAATTAACTTGGTTAGTTTTCGGCTTTTGAATAATTAATGAACACATATATTTACCAAACATGGCCTTGGTCGAATACTATAGACACTTACCTTGTGGATTTTAAATCCAAAACTCACCGAATAACTAGGGAACACGTGGCTTATGGTGTACCTTCGGAAAAGAACTTCTCCTTCCTTGTAGTCGACATTTAGTAAATCCCAAAGATCTCTTCAAAGTTTCGGCAACAAGATATTAATGGGGTTAGTCCTAGATTTGAAAAATCTTAAGAAAAAGGATGAAACCGAATGAGATCTTACCCTTACTTGAAGAAATCGATTGCACCTTCACTTCAACCTTCGAGATTCGGCTATAGCTAGATGATGATCTCACAACTTTCGGCTTTTGAAGGGATTAGAAAGAAAAGCGAAGGAAGAATAAAGATGGAGGATTCGGCTAGATCACAAGGTATTTCGGCTTGGCAAAAATAAAAGAAGAAGAAGATTTGGTGAAGAGAATTCGCAGAGGCTTTCAAAGAATGTATAATAATGCAGAGAATGGCCTCTCTTTTCCTTTTATAGCCGAAATTATCATCTAAGGAGTCCCTTACTTGGCCACCACTCTTCTATTTTAATAGCTTTATCTCTTTAATTATCACTTAAAATAAAAGATAATTCAAAGAACTATCCTTAGTTAGCAAAATTATTAAACTCAAAGTCCCTTACTTGGCCATCACTTCTCCCTTATTTTCCTCTTTATCTCTTTATTCAAATTAAAAGAATTTAATCCAACAATTATCTCTTGAAAATAATGATAAATAAATCCCTTATTTATCCACTATTTATAAAATAATAAAAGCTCCTAATTTATAGCCATGTGCCGTCCCACCTCTCTCTCTCCTTGTAGCAAAATAAAATTTCTTTTATTTGCTTCCCATGTGACTCGAACCTGGCCCAACACCTTGCATGTGGCGCCATTTCCAGAGGCCCTAAGTGGCATCTTGAGCCACTTTTCCAAGCTGTTTGTGTGTCAAATTTCACAAATTTTTTCTTTTAAGGCCACCTTGCCTTAATTTCCTCTTTTAAACCTTAAAACTCGTCATTTCTAGGTCATTTCTAAGTTTCCAAAAATTTTCGATCGGCTCAGAAACTTGACATTTCCGTACATTTCCAAGTTTCCAAAAAATGTTCACTTTCCATTTTCCTTACATTTCCTAGTTTCCAAAAATGTTCACCTTCCATTTTAAACTTAACATTTCCATACATTTTCGTGTTTCCAAAATGTTCATTTCTAACTTATTTTCACTCATTTCTGGTTTCCAAAATATTCAAAATTTATTCATAATACTTAAAACATGTCACTTCATACAATTAAACCGAAAATGCATAGGCCCTATTTTAGGATGTTACATCTAACGTCTGAAGAAGCTAAGCTGATGAGACAAGGCGACGAAACATCAGGTGAGTTTCTGCGGTTCAAACTGAAATGCTAAGTATGTTGATAGTCTGCATGAGTTTATAAGTGTGCGCCATTTTAGATTCAATATGCATGACCCCATGATGCTTTATTTATAAACATGTGTATTATATATGAAACTATGAAAGGGGATCTATAATGGGACAGATGAAGTTAGGAATGGGGAAAAAGGGTTGATTTTGTTAGATACCGCCATACGGTGTTGCTGTATGCACTGGTGATGAGTGAAGCTCTGGGCCTTGCGGAGGGGACACTATGGTGTTCAAGCATCAAGGTATAGGATGGTGAAATGGGAAGAGTAAGGATCATGGATAAGCCATGTGACCAATCAGAGACTATACGCCTAAAATGAGTAAGACCATAGCTAAAAGATGCTATGGCATCATGATAGCAATGAGTAAGACCATGGCTGAAAGACGTCATGGCATCATGGTAAACAGGACTAAGACCATAGTTGAAAGACATTATGACATCCTTTGATAGTCCGTCGGGACAATAATAATGGGGTTATATGGTGTAAGACCATAGCTGAAAGACGCTATGGCATCATAGTTAGTCCGACGGGACATTAAACAAGGGATGTTTCGTTGGGACAATAAACACAGATATTATAGGGTGTAAGACCAAAGCCCGGCTATGACAACTGAAGGAGTTCGCTAGGACATTAAACATGGGGTGTACCATGTAAGATCATGGCTCAACTATGGTAGCGTAGAGAGTCCGCTGGGACAATAAAAATGGATTAGCCCGACGGATGTTAAACACGGGAGAGTTCGAAGGGACATTAAACATGGAGTAATCCACCAGGATGATAAACATGGGATCCTAATACACAAGACCATAACTGGGTTATGGCAGTATAAAACAGTCTGCAAGGATAATAAAAACGGATGGTCATTTAGAACAGGAATAAAGGGAAGAATTGGAAACAAGGAAAAATAGTATAGAAGGAAATTGGAAGTATAGGCATATATTAGATAGCCAGCAGGACGAAGGAATCAGCCAATAAATAAGGACACATAAAGTGGGAAAAGACTGTTGAAATAACAATTATGGAAACTAGTGAAGTATATGGGTGTTAACCCAGCAGGAAGTAGTTATGAGAGTTGTCTCGCTAATGGTGCCCTGGGTATAAACAAATGAAAATGGTTAAATCAAGGATTCACCGTTAAGGAATGTTGAGGGCACTCAAAGAAACCTTATAGACCAATGGTGTCTCATATGTACGTAGGTTAGTTTAAAAGGCGAAGAGGGGTTAGTTAGAACTTATTGGTAGAAGGAGACGCTACAGAGGATGCAAGTGATAGGTATGTCTGTCAAGACTATTCCTCGTAAAGGGGAAATCAGTATGGTAGTGTTAGCCAAAAAGGCTAGTTAGGTGTGAATACAGTAAGAAAGAGAACCTGTGAACTCAGATGGTCACGCAGCGACAGTGATTGAGTATTATAGGCCATAGTGGTCTGTAGTATAAGGCTATGCTACGCTTAAGGTTAAGGTAACAAGATTAAGGCGAATTACAAAGAAATAATTCGAACACTATTTAAATTAATCAGGATTAAGTCCACCAAAATGGCGCCAAACCTTGTTAGTCATACCAACAGAGGAAATGGGAGCAAGACATATGGGGTTACGATAAAGAAAGAGTTTGCATTGGACTAAATAGATTTAGAATAATCTCCAAGACTCTTTAGGAGGGTAAGCCGGAAGGCTGTATTAGTTGGACATAATGGTAGGAAGAAGAGATCCACAATAGGATAAGTGGAAGAAAAAAATTGAGTTAAAGAAAGGATAGAATCCAAAGTGGTGGTGAGACATTCAAAGAACCTGTCAAAGTCAAACGAATGCCGAAAGAATGATAGGAAGGAAATTGCTTAACGATCTATCAGCTAATGGATAGAACCGGGAATAAGATAAAGTCTGCTACGACGGGTTCCAAATTGTTCAGGGAGTATACTGTATCTAAACATATTTATTTATTCCCTCGCATGATGGGGTATGTCTTCGAGTAATGTAGAAACTCACTAAGTTCATTCGAACTTACAAACATTGACCCTATAGTTACAAGTATCGCGAAATAAGGATCTTGAGGAAGGGACCAAGCCAGATCGGGAGGAATCGAGGATTCATTTGAGTAGAGTCATGCACATAGGAAGGGGAACCTTTAAGATTTCTCTGAGAGGGCGATTATATTGTAATCATGTAATTCCCTTATACTGGAGTGGTGATAGAGAACTTTATTTAGAATTTTTTGTTCTTAATGTAAGTTTAATTCATTAATAGATATTATAATTTGATTTTAAAATAGTGAGGATCTTAGTATGAACAAAATTCATGTTGTGTTGTGACGCTCGCACCCGTATCCGGCGAACGGGTCAGGTGGGGGTGTTACATCCCTACTGTATTTATTTTTTGGCTACAGACTTGCTAATCTCTATACCAAAAGGGTCTAGTCTCAATACTTGATGCAAAGACCTCAAAATTGGCTCAAAATTACTTGAAATCTTCCTCAAAACATCAACATATGATACCAATAGATTTCAAATCATTTTAAAACCAATTCAAAGCTCATTCAAGTATGAATTCAATCATACACATGTATAATCAACTTAACATATCAAAATAGTTTCAAATAACACATGGTCACTCAAGCCAATGTAATCACAAACATTAAACTAGCCTAAGCCTTTATGTATAAGCCAATACACTAACATAACTATTGCATTATTCAAACCTCGAACGGTGATGCAATCCTCCCAAGAAACGATATCAATCTTCTCACAAAGTCTCTTATCTATGTGTTTAAAACAACTAATGCGTTAAGCTCGAAGATCTTAGTAAGTACACTCAGATTTCTTATCTTACCTTATCATTTACTAGTGTTAAGTATTTTACAAGAATATGTTTGAGTTCCAATTATGCCATCTTTGTACTAATTACACATTAGGGCTTTAACATTCACAATGGTTCAATTCACATAATCATGTCATTTTTAGAGGTAATTTCCATGGTTAACTCTTATTGTTCAGTTAATGAGTATCTAACTTATATGATAACAATCTTATTTCTATTCCTGATCTTTACACAATTCATTCAACAATTTCAAGTTCATCCTCATTTCACGGAACTTACCATGCCAGAATTTAATCACATTTTCTAATGTGTTGATGGCAAATTAATATCAAACTCTTAGTCATATATGTAGGGAATTAACCCGTATATGCAACAAAAAATTAAATATAATAAAATAAAAAGATCGAACACATAAATTTTAAATGAAAAAACTCCTCAAAAGCGGATAAAAAACCATAGGCAAAAAGAGATTTTACTATAATAAATGAGAGTATAAAAGATGAAGAGAATTAAAGAAAAAACCCAAAGCCCCACAAGAAAAACCCTTCAAAACAAAGAATAGAATTCTCTCATCTGAATATTTCTGTTTCGTATCTAACCTAGAGTAACTGAGGCCTATTTATAGGCTAAAATTCGTAGTACTATATGACTAGAACATCTCTAGATTAATCAGAGTTTAAGTGGGAAACTAAAACAAAGTTTAACTAAGAGAAGAAAACCGAAAAACTTGTGGATCACATTGCCACATTGTTAGGATGACATGTGCTTGCTCATTGCGACGTCTACATGAAAATGCAAAGCATAACTCCACAAATCCCTACCTTGAATCCTATTTGACTTAACTCTCTTGCCAAGCCCTATTATGGGCCTAATTTGATCTTCGTCGGATACTTACCAAGTCCAAGCAATACTCAAACTTTAAAATTGGAAGACTCTTTGTCAACATGCCGGTCGGATTGTATTTTGTGCCGACTTTAAGAATCTGAACATCTCCTGTAATAATCACCTCTCGAACAAAGTGGTGACGGATGTCTATGTGCTTCGTTCTCTCATGAGGCATTTGATCTTTGGTGAGATGTATGACACTTTGACTATCATAATATATGACAGTTGCTTCTTTTTCACTTACCACTTCACAAAACAGGCCCCTTAACCAAATTGCTTCTTTTACTATTTTAGTAATTGCCATGTATTTTACTTCAGTAATCAACAAAGCCACTGTAGCTTGAAGTGTAGCTTTCCAACTAATGGTACAATTCCCAAAAGTAAATAGATAACCTGTGAGAGAACTTCTTCGACCTAAGTCTCTTGCATAATCAGAATCAACATATCAGACTAAGCCCTTTAAGCTTTTTCTGGACTCTAAGCATATGTTAGAAATACCCCACAAATATTTGAAAATCCACTTAACTGCATGCCAATGTAATTTACCAGGACTACTCATTTATCGACTAACAACACTAACAGCATGTGAAATATCGGGACGAATGCATGCCATTGCATACATCAAACTTCCAACTGCGCTTGAATAAGGTACTTTTGACATGTACCTTTCATCTTCTTCATTCTGTGGGGAATTTGAATTTGAGAATTTAAAGTGTGCAGGTAAAGAAGTACATACTGATTTTGAATCTTGCATCACAAATCACTCAAGGATCTTCTTGATGTACCTTTTTTGCGATAAATATAATTTCTCAAAATGTCTATCTCTCAAAATTTCCATCCCCAAAATTTTCTCTACTGCACCTAAATCCTTAATCTCAAACTTAGAGTTAAGCATGGTTTTAAGATGATTAATTTCAGATAGATTCTTAGTCGTAATCAACATATCATTAACATAAAGTAACAAATATATAAAAGAACCATCAAGACATTGTAAATAAACACAACAGTCATACTTATGACTTCGTGAAAAACCAATACTTATCATGAAAGAGTCAAACTTTTTATACCACTACCTAGGAGATTGCTTCAAACTATACAAAGACTTTTGTAAGAGACAAACATGATTTTCTTTACCTTCAAATTTGAAGCCTTCAGGTTGTTGCATGTAGATGTCCTCCTCAAGGTCACTGTGAAGGAAAACAATTTTTACATTTAATTGCTATAACTCAAGATTGTTTGATGCAACAAGAGCCAAAAGTGCCTGAATGGACGTATGTTTCACAACGAGAGAGAAAAATTCATGAAAATCAACTCCCTTCACTTGACTGTAACGTTTTGCAACCAGTCTTACCTTGTACCTAGTGTCGTTAGAACCCGAACCTTCCTTCTTTTTAAACACCCATTTGCAACCAACGATTCTTTTACTGATGAGTGGTTTAACTAGCCACCACTTCTTATTCTTTTGAAGTGATTCCATCTCTTTTTCTATAGCGATGAGCCATTTGCTAGAATCGGAGGCTTGAATGCCTCATAATAACACAAAGGATAAGTTAAACCAATGCTCTCGGCAACACTTAGAGTATAGGCCACTAGGTTTCCTACACAATACTTTTGTGGTGGTTGGATTTCGCGCCTTTTCATATCACAAGCCAACTTATAATTAGCTAACTAAGATGGTCAGGGTACTTGAGGGTTAGACGGAGCCCCAAACTAATCCGAAACAACTTTGGACTTGCAAAAATTAAGATTCTGTCTCATTGTCCTGACATTGTATGACTTCTCATCGGGACGAGCCATCTATTCGTCGCGTCATTGCGACGTTGGGCATTGGCTCATCGGGACGTCACCTTCTTTTTCTACTTTTAACTCTTCCTTACTCGAGACACTCGGATTTATTGTGTCTTTAAAGGTAAAAGACCCATTTTCTGATGGAAGCATGACATATTCATTGAATGCATCATCTTTGCTAACAATTATTTTGTCGATTTCTGGGCACCATAGTTTTAAACCTTTTGTACCGGCAGAGTAACCCAGATAAACGTACTTTACGGCTCTTGGATTGAGCTTTCCCTAGCTAACTTTAGCATAAGCAGGACAACCGAAAATTCTAATATTAGAATAGTTAAGAGGATTACGTAATTATATCTCCTCTGGAACTTTACTGTTCAATGGTCTATGTGGAGATCGGTTTATTAAATGGCTTGCCAAATTTATGGTTTCAGCCCAAAACACCTTCCCTTATCCTGTATTTGAAAGCATGCATCGGGCCTTTTCCAGCAAGGTTCTATTCATTCTTTCTGCATCTCCATTTTGCTACGGAGTTCTAACAACGGTTTGATGTCTTCCAATTCATTCCCATTTGAAGAAACCGTTAAAATCTAACGAATAGAACTGAAGGCTATTGTCTGTTGTCAACCACTTTACGGACTTCCTAGTCTATTTTTTAATAGTGTTTTCCACTGCTTGATGATTCCAAAGACTTCGTTTTTCTATTTTAGAAAATAAACCTAAAATTTTTAGGAATGATCATTAATAAAAGTTTGGAAGTATTTATTACCTCATTTTGAGATTTTAGGAGTCGGACCCCATAAATCAGAATGGAAGTTTTCAAGAGTCCCTTTTGTTTTATGAACTGCTAAATTAAAACTTACTCGCATCTGCTTTCCGTAAGTGCAGTGTTCACAGAAACCTAACTTACTTACCGTCTCCAGACGTACTAACATCTAGAGTAGAAATCTTTTACAAAAGATATAAAAAGTGGTATCCACAAGAATACGGGTCTGGTTGTAATATAGTTACAACTGAGTAGGTGAGTACTCAGAGGATCTTACCCAAGGGAGGCGAGTACTAAATCAATTCTAACCTAATCATAAATAGATCTAATTAGAACTTTAATTGGATTATATTATGACGAATAAAAAAAAGGTTTTGGTAAACTATACTAATATAATAAAAGAAAGTAAAGAAATAAATAAAACACGAGAAATCAAAGAGTAAAATATATCAAATCTGGTCCTGTCACTTCAGGTTTTCTCGTTCAATCAACTAGTTAATATCCCAACAGGATCTTGGTCCCGTAAATATGCATAAAATTCCTGAACTACAGGGACCATAGTAGAGTCTTTTGGGATCGTACAAAAATGTTCCCATCTATGATATCTAACTAAAGGTCATATCTCCTGACAGAGAACCATCGATGGTTCAAATCCCCTCTCTTGAATAAACGTTTTTCCTTGAAGTTCTACAAAATATTTCTCAACGTTTAGATTCAAAAAATTAGCGGGATTTGAAACTATCGAAAGTTCTGGTTCATTAGCTCTTCTAACCTTTCATGGAGGCATTTTAAATATTGTTTAAATTTAATAACTAATGAATTAGCAAGCAAAGTTTCCAATGAAACAATAAAAATAAGAGTTACGAACCCTTAACCTTAAATGGAGATTTTTCGGATTCCATCGCGAAATCTTGTTTGTTCTATCTCCAAATCCTTGCACCAAGTGAGTGTATTCTAAAAATAAGAACTTGCAAAATAAAGATTTTACAAATAAAAAGGAGATTTGAAGGTTTTAAGAAGTTTAGGGTTTTAGAAGTTTAAAGGATTTTGAAAGAATTAGAGGTCAAAGAGGTTTTAAGTAATGGTTAATAGTATTTTTGGAGTTTTAAAATAAAGATTTGTTGGCTTAAAATCAGGTATAATTAGGGTTAATCCACCGGGTTGCACAAATGGGCCGGGTCAACCCTCCAGAAAAATTGCAACGATATCGCGACACAGAGGTTCTGTGTCGCGACATCCATGTCAGTTTGTCATTGTTGCGACACCGAGGTTCGATGTCGTGACACACTCTAGAATTTTGGATTTTTGGGTAAACTGGCTTTAGTGTCGCGACACAAAAAGTCTATGTTGCAACATAGCGATGATTTTCTTAATTTCATTGATTCTGACCTTGGTGTTGCGACACGAAGTTGTCGTGTTGCGGCAGTGGCTCTGTTTTTGCCCAAACTTCTAATTTCTAGAGTGTCACGATTTTTATAAAACATAAATTTGATAAAAATTAAAATCTAAACTAAACAGTTAGTTAAATATACAATAATTGAAAACTCCTTATTGTATACTCTTTACAAAAGCAATCCATCCAACTGTTTTGTCCAATGACCTCGCCATGTGTGTGTTATCCTCATATGATATCCTTGATTCCTTAGAGTTAAATCCGCTCACTTAATACAATCCTATTTTATCTCATTGTCACCATTGTGTCTTTTTAATGATTAATGTGATCAATTCCAACAAATGACTGTGATAAATTGCTTGTTCGAAAACAAGCAACCCGTGACCACGTTCATATTTATCAATTCACACAATGTCAATGAAAGGATATTGTTAAATTTTTTATTGAGGTATGAATTCCATTGTTACTAGTAAAACCATGCCATAAATAAGTCATGTACCCAACATATAGGCTATGGACTCGATCATCTTTAGATCATAAGCCTATTAGAAAAAAGAGTTTGGAAAATGCAACAGAAAATAAATTTAGGTAAACCAGAGTTTTAAATTTTTTTCCAAAACAAAATCTTGGTTGTGATATCTAAAGTAATAAACACTTAATCAAAATTGTACCTTTTCGATTCGTCTAGGATGAGTGCTTCGACCGAGTAGTCTTCTCTGCTAGCCTCAAGCTCACGTTTACTGAGTGTGGGCTCGCTTTGAATCAGAAAATTTTTCACAAAAATTACCATTTGGGTAATTTTTTAATTTTTCTAAACTTTTGGGTCAAGTTGTAAATTAGAAAAATATATCTAGAAATTTTCTGGAATAATCTCTTCAGAGAATTTTCTCTCTACAACTTTCTCTTGAATTCAAGTATGTGTAAATAATGACCCAAGGCTCTCTTTATATAGGGAGAGTTTAGAGTGTTCAACTACTATTAAACTTAATCACTTTAATATTAAATTAATATAATATTTATGAAGTCTATTAGATTAAATTTAATATTAAATCTTATTAAAATAATAGAATGTTTATCTTGTATAAACATTTAATTTAATTTAATATTAAGATAATCACTTTAATATTAAATTAATAAAATATTATTAAGGTAAGTATTAAATTAAAATTAATATTAAATTATTAAAATAATATTATTTTTGGAATAGTTAATCTGAAATCAAATTCTTTGATAGAGTCCCAATAGGAGTGTAACTCTTCCACTTTTCAACCACTGACAACTAACCGTCGTTGACCACCGGGATGCTGTCGTCGCAGCCACTGGCACCGCTGTGTCTGGTGATGTAGGTGCGACACCTTTACGGCACCCCGAACCGGTTCGATTGCTGCCGGTTCAGTCCGGATTAATAACGACTCAACCGGTTCAGTCTAGCCATCGGTTGGACCGATGACCTAGTTTCACATAGTAGGCTCGATTCAACCAGTTTTTGGGTCATGGTCTCGATTTTGGGCTCCTGGGCCCAATTTACGATCTCAGTTCCAATTTTCAAGTTCAATTACCCTTTAGGTCAATTGTCTGAATTGAAAATTAACTTTAAAAAATATCATATTAATTTTAATTGATTTGATTAATTTAATTTTACTTGATCAAAATTAATTTTTCCAAACATCACTTAGATTTTCCAAATTAATTTTTCAAGAAAATTCTTTAATCAAATTCTCTAGTTGAACAATTCTCACGACCACCTAATTTAATTCCACATCGAATAAATCGACTTAATTAAATTATTCCTAAAGTCGTAGAATTTTCTTCTAATTCAAAATGCAGTCCGATTGAGGTTTTGTTGAGCTAGAAAAGGGACCAATCGGACATGTGCAATTAGACTCTAGTGATTGCAATTATGTCTAGAATCATCATTCTAATAATTCGCAATTACTTAATCATGGAGTTAGTCCACAAGAAGTACCATGATTCGAAACTCCTTATTGTATACTCTTTACGAAAGCAATTCATCCAACTGCTTTGTCCAATGACTTCGTCATGTGTGTGCTACCCTCATATGATATCCATGATTCCTTTGAGTTAAATTCGTTCACTCAATACAATCCTATTTTATCTCATTGTCACCATTGTGTCTTCTTAATGATTAATATGATCACTATCAACAAATGACTGTGATAAATTGCTCGTTTGAGAACAAGCAACCTGTGACTACGTTCCATATTTATCAATCCACACAATGCCAATGAGAGGATATCATTAACTCTTTAATTGAGCTATGAATTCCACTATTGCTAGTAAATCCATGTTATACACAAGTCATGTACCCAACATACCGGCTATGGGCTCGATCATTTTTAGAGCATAATCCTTGACTTATATCAAATCACATGAGTTGCATACGCATGGTCAGTGACTAACTCAGGATTTAGATAAATCACACCATGACCGACACAAGTGAATTAATTCACAAATGGATTCAGAATTAATTCATCTTGGGTTTAGACCAATGTATCATTGTAACGCCCCGATTTTCTTAAAATTTGACTTTTGTAGTTCTGTGAAAATATCTGTCTGCTTTAGTGGTTATGTGTTCTGGATGTGTGTGTGAGGTCCCCAGTTCCAGCTTTGACTTGGAAAAATTTTGGTCTTGTTATGAATAAAGCCTTAACCTGGCCTAAAGGGCTTAAGTTTAATAGTTGGTAATTAAATAACAGAATGGGCCTGCTAGTCTAGTGGTTAGGTGGGGTGTTGGATTGCATGAGGTCTTAAGTTCAAATCCATGCTGGAGCGTAGGCATTATTTTTTCTTAAAGATTCGGCTAGAGTTGTGTTGGAAGAGGACACTGAGTAGTGGATGTGTAGTGGGAGTTGAGGGAGGAAATTAAGGGGTTTCGAGATTCTATCAAAATCTTTTTGCTAATTTCGGTTCATCCAAAAGAAAATTCTGTTCTCTCTTCCCCAAACTTCTTCCATCATTCTGATCTTTTCACCCTTCCTCTGCCGAATTTTCATTGTTTTCTTCCTCCTCTCTTTTGATTTCTTTCGCGCTTCCACCTTGTTCGACGAGTGAATCCACTTGATTCGGTAAGTAATTGTTTTGCCTCTTCCTCTCGTTCATAGTTAGTTTTCTAAAAAGGGTATGTTTTGGTTCTTTCGGATTAGGTGGAAATCAAGTAGCGATTGGGGCTTCTGCAGTTTTTGAACGATTGGGTTCTCGATTCGCTGTTGGTAAGTGATCGGGTTCACTTTTTTCAATATTCTAGGGTCTCATTGTGGAATATTCCCGGTTTAGTTTTTGATAAGTGCCGCTAAAAATCAGCTTTAGTAATGTCAATTATAGGTTCTTGAAGGCTCGGGAGTGCTTACGTGTCGAAATTGAACCAGGTGTGTACCCGAACACGCAAAAAACGAGGTTTCAGCTAAAGCTAAAAACCTTCCTGTCGACGCCACACGGGCGTGTGGTCGCCCGTGTGGTAGGCCGTGTGCAAGACTGTAAGTCACCACACGGCCGTGTGATCGACGAGCCCGGCCGTGTGGTGACTTACACGACACACGGGCTCGACCAATTGGGCTGTGTAGGCCACATGGGTAAACCACACGGGCGTGTGGAATTCTGGGCCAGGCCTTGTGATCCACACGGCCAAGGCCAATTTGGGCCGTGTGGGCCACACGGGCGTGCGGGCCCACACGGATAGGCCACATGGGCGTGTGATCCCATTTTTCTGAAAAACTCTGTAAGGTTGCACGGGTCGCCCAAGTCTACTATGGACCTATCGTAGGGTCGATAAGCAATACTTAGGCCCCTATATGAATGATCTATTTGTCTGATTTCTGTACTAAGCATGTATACTGATATGAATATATGAGTTTAAATTGCATAGTAGCATGTCATTCTTGTATGTTGCATTGCATCGGGGTGGGCCGGTTATGATTGGAGGAAGTATCTGAAAGGCTCTTAAGCCTGTTATCTGGCAGCTTAGTTGCAAATTTCTGATTATGTACCGCATTCGGTACAACATGGTGTGTAGGGCTGGGTGGGTTGATTTTATCCCCACATGGTGTGTAGGGTTGGACGGAGTTGGTGTGTAGAGGCTGGTGGGTAGGACTTTGTTTTCTGCATATTCTGTCTGGAATGGGCTAAGGACTTATAATATGTCTGATTCTGAATCTGAGTGGGCTATGGTCCACACCGTTTCTTTAACGGGCTCAGACCCGAACTGTGAATTGATGTTTGTTTTCTGATATTACTATGTGCATGTTTTCTGTGGGGGTTACACACTGAGTTTGCAAAAACTCATTCTTTTCTGTTTAATCTGTTCAGGTAATCCCCAGCAGTAGACGGATCAGTGCAGCGGAGGACTCGGTGGTGAATACGGTTTTGGATATTTGTTTTATGGTTTATTTTTAATTATGATTTGGTTATTTTTGGGTAAATTTCATGTAATAAGTCCTTTACGGATTTTTGCTTAAAATTTGGGATAGTTATTTTATGAACTGCTAGCAGTAGGACAAGACGCGAGTTTTCAAAATAAGCAAAGGTTTTATCAAAATACGTACGACCTCGCAAATCGTTTTAAAAAGCTTCCGCAACGTATAAAATTTTGAAAATGGATAATGAATATATAAACGACACGTTTTGGAAATAGCTTAAGATACCTAAAAATGGTTTTAACGCAGTTACGTTTTCTAAAGCACTATCATGTGACATCGCCAGATTTGGCCATAATGTCCAGGCCGGGTTTGGGGTGTTACAATCATTCTACCAATGAATACATCTATGCCTCCACTCATGGAGTTAACTGCTCCGATAGCCAAGACCAACCATCTCCCCAATTGGAATTGTAGATGACATAATAATCTTTCTCAGTGTTTGAATCAAATGGTCATTTTGATTCTTTTACGGGATTACGAACTCATTTAGATTATTTACTGAAGTAAGTTGTATTTCTCGCAATGTAAACGTTGTTTACAATGCCACTTATCTTCAGTTTGAACTTTCAACAATTAATTAGCTAATATTTACTTGTCACAATTTCACTATGCATGCAAAATATAAAAGACAGAAAATACAAAAGACATAATAGTGAAATGTGAAATTAACTTTATTTATTTATTCATCGTTTAAATAAATAGAAAACAGTTACATGTTTACTAAAATATGGGTTCATTTCCCGAAAAAGCCTCCACTTATATCAAAGCACATGAGTTACATACGCATGGTCAGTGACTAGCTCAGGATTTAGGCAAATCACACAATGAACTTCACAAGTGTATTAATTCACAAACGAATTAAGAATTAATTCATCTTCGTTTCAATCCAATGTATCATTCTTTCAATGAATATATCTAAGTCTCCACCCGTGGATTCAACTACTCCTATAGTCAAGACTAGTCATCTCCCCGGTTGGAATTGTAGACGACATACTAATCTTTCTAAGTATTTGAATCAAACGCTCACTTTGATTCTTTTACAGGATTACGGACTTATTTAGATTATCTACTAAAGTAAGTTGTCTTTCTCGTAATGTAAATGTTCTTACAGTTCCACTTATCATCAGTTTGAACTTAAACAATCAATGAGCTAATATTTTCTTGTCACAATTTTGCTATGTATGCAAAACATGAAAGATAGAAACACAAAAGATATAATAGTAAAATGTGAAATTAACTTTATTTATTTATTCATCGTTCAAATACATAAAAGACAATTAAATGTTTACTACAATATGGACACATTTCCCAACCTGTCATCCATTGCTTTAAACATGAATGACTTTTGGGCCTTTCCTATATCGGGTCCAATTACAAGTACTTCCAGGACTTTTAACCCAGTACTTTATAATTTGATTTAACCTGATATTTGTTTTTCTATTTCCCAAAATAAACATCTCAAGTTAATTTAAATAAATTAATTTCCCAATTAAATAATTTTCTCAACCCAATTCTAATTCCGTTAAAATCATGAAGACTTTACCGTAAAAGAATCTATGAAAAATATGTTTAATATTTCTACATTAAACGAATTCACTATGACCAAATAATTTATTTCCATTTTCGAACTTTATTTAATTCAAAAACCATAAATTCATTTCTAGGTCATTTCCATTTTCATTTAAAGAAAACCACATTCATTTCAAAATGTTTCTCGTTTCTCTAAGTTAACATTTCCATCCATTTTTGTTCATTTGATTCAACATGTAATTAATTTCTGCTTTCAATGAGCTAGCGGAGGGACCGGTTGGACATATGCGATTAGGGCTTAAATGATTTATAATTAAGTTCCAACTTTTCGTCTATTAATTATAAACTAATTTAGTCACAAATTCATTCCACTATAGTATCGTGATTGAGCTCTCCCCAATGACATACCATTACAAAAGCAACTCGATTAGTGCTCATCCAATGACCTTGTCATAAGTGTGTTACCCTCATAGGATATCCTTAATCTCTTTGCGATAAATCCTTTCTCCTAATATGATTCTAGTTTATCTCACGGTAACCATTACATCTTCCTTTATAAAAAGTCAATTATTATCAAATAGCAATTAAGTCATTCATCACAAGAACGAATGACCCATGGCCACATTTATTTTTCATCAACCATGTAATGTAATGAGAGGATATCATTTACCCATATCTCGGGCTACAAATTCCATTGTTGTGAGTGATGCTACATACTCAATGGACTAGCTTCTGGTTCCTTATCTATTTGAACTCAAGCTTTTACTTACATCAAAGTATACGAGTCATGCATACATAGTTTTTCATCCACCCAGGATTAAGGTATACCACACTTTGAACGTCATAAGTGAATAAATCCATAAACAGATTCAATGTCTATTCTTCTTGGGTCCAATCCGATGTACTGTCAGTTCGATCATTTTGGGAGTTATCCGCTTAGATACTTAAGACAAGGCATCTCCTTAATTAGACTTGATAGACGTCATATTAGTCTTTCAATTGGTGTGCTAATTTTTTATTAGACTAAGGACATGTTTAGGTTCGTATACTAATATAAGTTGTCTTTCCGTATTACAATCCAACCACGTAATACCACTTAGTATTAGTTTAAACATTAGACAACCATTGAGTCAATATTTTCTTCTATTTCACTCTGCATGCAAAAACCACATGAGGATAATTTTACAAAGTATATTAATGTAATCCATGAATTTTTTTATTAACTAATCTATTCGAAAAAATTACAAGTTTACAAACAAATATACTACACTTAAGGCACCAGATCCAACAGTGGCGATTTCAACACTTTCCACACCTCGACGTAACTATTTGTCTGTGTCTCATTTAGGCTAAGGGCTAATCGACATTGCACCTTCATAAAACTTACATCGTGATGTTACCTTTGAACCTCAACTCCTCATTTCACGTAGTTTGTCAGGTCATGACCGTATCTCCATCAATGTTGCAACGTTCAAGCTAAACATTTCCTATCATCCCAAAACAACAACTCATATCGCGACTTTGATCAAAGTCAAGTCGCCACATTGTCCTGTTTTAGAAAAACCTCCCAAGCATCGCTTGCCCTGGTCCTCTTAACTTTTCTACATAATCAATTTAAGCACAACGTAAATATCATTTACCATATAAAACTAAAATAGTACGAAGAGCACTAAAATCGACATAAAAGCACAACTAAAGCTAAATGCAACATATCTAACTACTAACAACTAAAAGACTCAATTTCAGTTAAAAATAAGCTAAAGTAAGCATGAAACAACCCTAATCTCATATGTCAAATTATAGCATATCATGACCATAAAAAAAATTGAATAGTTTGTTGATCATTTGTAACTTTTTATAGTTGGGTGACAAAAAAATTACCAATAAGTGGATGACAACTAATGTAATTTATCCAAAATAATAATACCAGTGTTGAGTCCCTGTACTTTTTTATTTAAAAATCTTAACTCATCCGTCTAATTTTGCCATTAAAGTCAACGATATCAAAGGTAAGATACCCTTTTTCGCCCTTAACATTTACGATTTTTTCAATTTGGTCTTTACCCTTTAAAATCACATAAATTTTTTTGAAAATTTTTAAAAATTATTTTTTCATATATTAAATAAAAACATATTAAAAATAAAAAAATTAAGAAAAAAATAAAAACTTTTTAAAATTTTAAAAAATAAAAAAGAATGATTTTAAAAATATAAAAAAAATTCCAATATTCATTACTATCTAAATTGACCGGTTGGATCGGGAACCGATTAGGGTATCGGTCTTGTGAGAGGTAAAAAATTGTTTAAGTTTTCAATGAATACCATGAATGCCAAGAAAAGAAACAGAACTTGTATTTCTTTCAGTCTTCAGAGTAACATATTTATACAATACATGACCATACGAACCATGCTATTAATTGACTTAACTAATTCAAACTGCTACTAACAAATCTAACTACCAACAGTTTTTCAATATTCCTTAATATTCACCCATGGCAGAGCTTCCTTAATAAGGCAAATGTTGGACTTGGTGACTTTGTTGTTCAAACTTACCAACAACACTCAGGCCATGTCTGAACTTACAAAAGAATGGTGTGGATAAAAGCTTGGTGAGTATGTCAGCCACTTGATCTTGTCCTGGAATATGGCAAACTACCAATTTGCCAACTACAACCTTCTCCCTGAAAAAAAAAACAAATCGAGTTCAACATGCTTGAACTTAGAATATTGTACAGGATTAGCAAATGCTGCAACTGTTCTTGAGCTATCACACCAAACAGTAGACTTTCTAGCAAGAGAAACATGTAATTCAGCGAGTAGAGACTCAAGCCAAATGATCTCAGCTGGAACCTGAGCTAAGCTCCGAAACTTAGCTTCTACAATGGAAAGAGAAACGACCTATTGTTTCTTGGAACCTTATGCTACAGGATTTCCGCCTAAAAACACACATAATCCAGTTGTGGATCTTCTGTCAACCAAATCTGTACCCCAGTTAGCATCAGAATAACCTACTAGAGAGACACGATGTGCAACTTTAAAAATTATGCCATACTCAAGAGTGCCTTGCAAATATCTCAAGATCCTTTTAACAGCTTTGAAATATTGGTCCAGCGGCTTATGCATAAATTGACACACTTTGTTAACAGTAAAGGCAATATCAGACCGAGTAATGACAATATATTGAAGGGCACCAGCTATGCTTCGATAATCAAAATCATTCTCAATTGGACTCCCACAGTGAGCTGACAAGTTGCATATAGAAACAATAGGAGTATGAGAGGCTTTTGAAGGCTCCATGTTACACTTTGTTAGCAAGTCCTTAATATACTTCATTTGGTTTAAAAATAAACCAGTTGAGCTATAGGAAACCGCAATGCTAAGAAAGTAATGCAACTTCCCCAAATCTTTCAAAGAGAATTGCTGATCTAAAGACTTAACAAAAACACCCACTTCAAATGACTGATTTCCAGTGACTATGATTTCATCCACATACACGAGCACATACATGACCAATGCACCAGAAACCTTGATGAACAACGAAGCATCAACTTTAGAGAGAACAAAACCAGTGATCTCTAGATACTCTTTAAGTTTGTGAAACCAAGCTTTAGGAGCCTGTTTGAGCCATATAGAGCCTTCTTTAGCTTGTAAACCAAAGGTTGACTATCACCATAAACCTCAAAACCGAGAGGTTGACTCATATAAATTTCCTCACGAAGATCACCATTTAGAAAAGCGTTGTTGATATCAACTTGCCAAAGTTGCCATCCATAGGTGACTGCAAAAGTGAGTATAATCCTGGTAGTAGTAGGTTTGACTACAGGGCTAAACATTTCTTGGAAATCAACTCTAGCTTCTTGAAGATATCCTTTGACCACCAATCTACTCTAGTATCTGGTAATGGTGCCATCGACATTTTTCTTGAGCTTGAAGATCCACTTACACCCAACTACTCTTCTGTGGGAAGGTAACGAAACTAGCTCCCAGGTGTTGTTCTTTAAAAGAGCATCATACTCCTATTGGGCAGCCTTAGTCCATTCAGGACTAGCAAAGGCATCCTCAATGGTCTGTGGTTCCTCACCAGACAACCCAGTTGAGAAGGCTTTTGGTTTGAAAATTTTACTTTTGGATCGAGTGATCATAGGATGGGCATTAGATATAAGAGGAGAATTAGGTGAAATAGTCCCAACCTGCTCAATTCCAGAAGGAACCCTCATGTCTGTACCAAGGTCCAAAACACCAGTCTTATGTCCTAAATCATCAGTTGACGAAGTAGCAAGTTCCAAGGGAGTAGACTCAATTTCGGGGAAAACAGTAGAAGATACACCAAGTTCCACATGAGGCTCATTTTTTCTAGGTGATGATGATGAAGTGGCATAAGCAGATAAAGGAGGAGCTGCCGTGGAAGAAATAGAGCCTTGAGGTTGAGAAACAGCAATAAGAATAGATTCTTGCTAAGAAAGCTAAGAAGATAACCCTCGATCACAATATGGCTGCTGAAAAAATGGAACCTATTTTGAAGCAAATGAAAAACAAGTTTCATCAAACACTACATGTCTGGAAATAAAAATTCTGCCTGATTCATCAAGGCACTTATAACCTTTGTGAAGAGCACTATGACCAAGGAAAACACAGGGCTTGGACCGAAACTGAAGTTTATTTTTATTATAAGGCCTTAGACAAGAATATCAGCAACATTCAAAAGTCCTTAGATGTAGATACTCAGGTTTAGCATTGTAGAGTAACTCATGCAGAGATTTTCCATGCAATACTGGAGTAGGCAACCTATTGATCAGGTATACTGCACGGAGAAAGTCATATGTCCATAAGTGCATTGGTAAGGAAGCATGAGCAAGCAATGTAAAACTAATTTCAACAATGTGTCTATGCTTTCTGTCGACCATGTCGTTCTGCTCTGAAGTATGAGGGCAAGTAAGTCTGTGCTAAATACCAGACTGCTGAAGAAGTGGAAAGAAATATTTAAATTCGCCTCCTCAATCACTTTGGAACATCTTGATCTTGGAATTAAATTGTACTTGAACAAATTTTCGAAATTGAACAAATTTTTTAACAGCCTCTAACTTTTTCCTTAGTAGGTAAATCCAAGTATATCGATTATAAGCATCAAGAAAGGTAATATAGTACAAACACCCCTCCGATGACACATGGACAGGACCCTATAAGTCTGACACAACCAACTCAAAAGGAAAATTATATACAGTCGTAGAAGAAGTAAACAAAAGCTTGTAAGACTTTCCTAACTGACAAGCAGAACAAACAGTAGGAAGTTAAAATGCTACTACAAGAACTTGACAACTCTGTAACACTTGATAGAGGACTTTATTGCAAGGATGTCCTAGTCGATTATGCTACAAGTCAGCAATATTTAAGGCTTTAGATGAGGCTTTGAGCTGAGCATGATTCATTGACTGGCTTTAAGTTGAAACCTTAACTGAAGAAGTTGCACCAAGACTGCGACATGGAGAAGCAATGAACCTATACAATCCTTTATGAATGTGGCCCGTTAGTAAAACCACCCATGTCTGTAAATCCTTCACAAAATAATGAAAGGGGTGAAATTCGAAAAACACGTGATTATCTTTAAAAAACTGAGCAATAGAGAGTAAATTTTTACAAATATAGGGAACATGAAGGATATTTTTGAGCTGCAAAATTCTATGTCCAGAGAGAAGAGAAGAAAACCCAATATTAGCAACTGGTACACAATCACTGTTTCCAATAACCAACTGACCAGTACCTGTATATGCATATGCACCTTCAAGATTGAAAAGGTCATTGGTCACATGGTTTGTAGCCCCGGAATCTAGGTACCAAACTTGATCAACAGATTTGGTGGAAACTGAATAACAACAGTATGAGGAAGATGATCCTGCTTGAAGATGATAACTTTGTTGAAATTTGGCATGAAATGGAGAAGAACGCCAATCTTGTTGAACATATTTCTGACCATAAACCACTTGTCCTTGCATATGTTGATCACAACAATGATTATAAGATTGACTCCCAAACTGATGATAATTAACTTGCATCTGTTTCCCTTGATCGAAATCTCATACATTAGAAAAATTCTCATCAAACCAGTAGTAACACCGTTGAACAACATGACCAATCTTACCATAAAGTTGGTATTGAGGACGACCATAAAAGGACTTACATATTCTAAATCTTTCTCGATAATAGCTTCTTCCGCCTCGGCTCAAGTTCTTGTAACCCGGATTGTAGTTCCTAGTAGATCCCTCGTGGGAGTCAGCATTCTTGGATTGATTTTCTGAACCAGACTTCTTTTGAACCATATTAACTTGTAATGGTATGGATGCAATAAAGTCAAGTTGTCATGTCTCACAGTTAGTAAGCAATTCAGCAAGAAGTTTAAGAGAAACTGAAGCAGCTGAGGCCACTGCTTTAATAGACTCATACTCAATGGGTAATCTTGCAAGAATAATGCTAACTTGTTCTTGATCTGTTACCAGACTACCTACTGCAGTTAAGACATCACACAAACTTTTGATTTTAAGCAAATACTCTTTGATGGACAACTGCCCTTTCTTCTATGAGTACAACATGTGTTTAAGACTTGAAATTCTGACACTCGATCGAGTAGAATATCTCTTCTCAATGGTAGACCGTACTTTAAAACTTGTACTAGCAATAGTCAAATAGACAAGAAGATCATCACTTACCGTGGGCAGCAGCCACTAGGCTAGCAATTTATCTTGTTGGTTATGCAAAAAGAACTCAGGATTCTCAATTAACTGACTTTCTTCATTAACTATGAACTGCGAAATAGTGGTAGAACCTTGAATATATTCTTGAACACCATAGCCTTCAAGAATGAGCATAACCCGTTGCTTCCAAAGAAGATAATTGGTCTCATTGAGTTTGATAGTACTGTGTTGGGGAAGTTGTTGAATCTTCCTGACCACTCGATTTGTAGTAATCTCCTCATCCATTCCTTTTGACGACGACGGATGTTAAAACCCTTCATTTCCAGTACGAACTTCTGGAGCCATGCACACAAACTACCTAATCAACAAAAAAGCCTTAGCTTAGATACAATGTTTGAGTTTACAATGAATACCAAGAATGCCAAGAAAAGAAACTGAACTTGTATTTCTTTTAGTCTTCAGAGTAACGTATTTATACAACACATGACCATACAAACCATGCTATTAACTGACTTAACTAATTCAAACTACTACTAACAAATCTAACTACCAACAAATTTTCAATACTCCTTAATAAAAACCAATTGACCCGTGAAACAGTATGGACCGGTTGCACCAAGCTAAAAAAATCGGTTAAGTTGACAATGGAACAGATTTTGAACTGGTCTAACTAATTAGTTCTCAAAACAACCGGTCCATCCCATTCAAAGCAAATAAATTATTAAAAATAAACAATATTAAAAAAATATAAAAATTGGTTTAATTAATTTTTTAGCTCGAGGATCCTGTCATTTTACAACTCGAACTCCTTCAAATAAGCTTATGTCAAAGTGTGTGACTCCTGCTGGGTACCCTAAAGCTGATCTTCCTGTTGCAAGTAAAGTTTTCTACCTTATCTCTCTTATGTTTCTTGCCTTTTTATATTATTGATTGGGGCATCGTTGGACCTCTCTTTGTATATAAAATGGGGGTCCTTTTTTTTAAAGAATGTAATGGCTGAGGATAATCCCAGTATAGGCTTGGGTTTCTTGAATGATTATAATTGTTAAAGTTGACTTGATTAATATAGTTTGAGTATCTAATCATTAGATAGATTGGTTTAAAAGAAGAAAAGCTATGAACAAATTGACATAAAACTTGGGGGGCTGCCTCGAATTATAAAGAACAAATTCTATCAAGTAGTATATATGTACTTTATAATTTCATGGCTATTCTCCTCATAATTGTGTAAAACGGTATATTTTTGAGTTCTTTGCATGCCAATATTATTACTAGCTTATAAGATTACTTGCAAGAAATTCTATCAAATTTTCATTTAAAAAAAAAGTAGTATATATTATATACTTTTCTCACTGTTCATTTAGATTCAAAATAAAGAAATAATTTTAAATATTGTCCCTTTTTTAACTTATTGTTTTCAGCTTATCCCTGAGTTTTGCAACTGCTAAATTTTATGTTAAATAGTGGGCAGTGCAAGTAAATTAGAAGAATTGGTTCCCTTTGAGGAATGTCTGGTGCTCCATAGCTTATGGTGTTTAGTTTAATTTCTACTATATCATGGTGTTTAGCTTTGGTATGGGGATATATACGATGTTAATAGAATGTGGAATTTTGTGTCGGTTTTCAGTCAGTGCTGCATGGATTGTGGCTGATGCTGCAATTCTTTAATTTGTTCAATGACTTTACTTGAAAACAGGATTGATAATTGCTATTGGTAATACGGGTCTTGCTTTAATTTTCATAATAAGTAGTAGGTCTATATAAGAAAGAATAACAAGTGTTCTTTGAGCCGTTTGATGCTAGTTGTTGCTAAAGAGCTCAAATAAGCAAAACTCAAGTCATATGATAATGGGAATAATGTGCGGTTTGGAGTGCTAGCTACCATTCAAACTTTAGATGCTTAGAGAATCAGCTATATATATATATATATATATCTTTGAGCTTTATTATTGTGCATTCATTATACCGTTTATTTTTCGATTGAATTTGTGCAGTGATATGTATTCATATGTTTTTTGTAATCATCTGTTAATATTATTAAATTTATATACATTGCATTTAAAGGAGCACATAAATTTTCATGTAGACCAAATTTAACATATGAATTTTGTTATGTTACATCTGAGAACATGAATTTTGAAAATTTGGATTTAAATTTCATTTTAAGCATAAATTATATAAATAAATTTCATGTGCACTCCCGATTTCAAGATTAGAGTTCATTGGATAATGGTATAACAAGATATTGAATTATATGAACTCTTTTATTATGATTTCTTGATATAGGGTATGATATAATATATTGTCAAATTGTTTTTTGCTTTCTAAATAAGAAATGGATTTTCTATATTATTTTTACAGGGATTTAACATTTTCGACTGCAGTGAGCCAATCTTTGTCAATTTTTTGCACCTTCATAATTGTTTGTTTTCGGTTGAAGTATGATATAAGTCTCTGTATTTTTGTAAATTTAAAATTTGATCAAATATGCCAGGTGCACATATATGCTCACCAAATGGTTAGCATATTTTACATGTTCTACTAAGGGGTAAGCTAGTAGTCATTGGCATAGGAACATTTATATTGAGCCTTTATATTACTCTCTTTATTGATATTTTCATTTGGCAAGTTCTATGCACTATGGGAAAGCTCAACATACATTCATCACGTAAATTCAAGTCGAGTAGATTTAGTCGACGATAGTGATTCAATATGATTCTCATCACGTAATTTCAAGTCGATATGATCGACAGTAGTGATTCGACACGATTTTCATCACGTAAATTCAAGTCAAGTAAACTTGACTAATGATCATGATTTGACGTGGTAGAATGATACTCTCTAAGTAATTTTAGGCTGCGAGGACCAACGGTAGTGTGACCAACTAACTATAAATGTTGAGGGCTAAAATAATTATTTTACCATTGATACCATTAAATTTAACGGCAAATTTAGACGGAGGGATCAAAATCTTTAAATCAAAAGAAGTACAAGGATTCAACTCTCAAAATCAAAGTATAGAGACTAAATTTTAAATTTTAAAAGAATTCAGGGATCTTTAACATATTTTAATCATTTGTATTTCAGAGAATAATAAAAGAAGCATTAGAATATTAGCGTGCGGTAAGAAAAATTGGTCCACCCAATTGAAATTGGAAATTACCAAAATTCTGACAGCCAGAATCAGTAATAAATGTTCAGAAATTGCATCTGCCAGATTCAGTCAAAGGAGGTTTGAGCCCAATTTCTCCACTGTTTGGTGACAATTATATCATGTGATGTGATTGGTGAAATTTTGGGTTTCAAGGGCTTAGATCTTCTTTTTTATTATAATTATATTTAATGATGTGTTTAGAATTATCTTTTGAAGTGTGGGGTAACATAAAAACTAAAAACGACGGTGTCAGGATAATTTTAATGACATTCAAGTTTGGATCAATGTTTTTATCCCATCATTCGGTTTCTCTTTTAAAGGCAATTAATTTCCCCTGTGGGGAGGTTAAGGTTTCATTCTTTTTAACTTTTCTTTCGAAATTAGATTATATTTTATAAAAATGAGTAAATTAATTTTTATATATTAAATTAAAGAATAAATTAGTATTTTTGTTAAAAATTTTATTTATTTGTATTGTTAAAATAAGATAATCAAACAGTAATATAAGATATGTCATGCGTATCTCATGTTAATGTATAATGACAAATTTTTAACAGAAAAAATGAATAAATTTTTTAACAAAATGATTTGTTTGCTCTTTGATTTAATGTACAAAGACTAATTTACTATTTTTTAATAAATAAGATAAAATACAATCTAACTTTTAATACATAAATACTTTTAATTTTTTTATATATTTGTAAAATTATTTCATTAGGGTGTTTGTCATTTTATATAAAAATACTTTTTTCTAAAAATTTGGGTAAAAGTAAAACTTAGATAACCTGACCCATTATCACTCAAATAAAAACCCATCTCCCATAAATTTGAATTACATCAACCCATGTTATTCAAAATAATGGGAAGTGAAAACAAAGAAAGTAAAAAAAAATGTTTAGCAAATAGAGTAAATTAGTAATAGTTGTCGTTTTTAGAAAATAGTTAAGGTTTTAGATCGTTTTTTTTATATTTAAGTAAATAGATTAATTTTGGAGAGAGAAACAATAGGACGCGTTTTCAGTCAACGGTAACTTTTTCTCAACGTTAAAAAAGTTCAATGGTAAATTTTTTTCAAACGGCTAAAAATGGCTAGTTTATTTGTTATATAAACTCAAATAACTTTCTTCCTTGTGTATTCCAATCTCATTCTCCTAATTCTCAATTATCTCAATTTTTTAGTCCTCAATTTTTTATTCAATTTCTCTCATAATCTTCTTGTTTTAATTTTATATTTCATAATTTCTTTGTTTTTAATTGATTTTTATAGTGGCAATTTCACTGATTCGTTTGGATGACAAACACATTTCCGAAGTCCAATTGCAAATGGTAAGAAAATATTATTACTTTTTTTTTAATTTTAATTAAGTTCATTATTAAGTTGTTAACGTTATTAATTTTATAAATTTTTTATGTTTGTATAATCAGGCCGAAGATTGGATTTTAGAGGCATACATACATAATTTAACTACAAGGGGATCATGTGTTATTGAACAACACTTGCAAAAGGCAGGATTCTTGCATGTGTCTCGTATGCTCAGGGGGACTAAATTGGATCATACACTTATCACTGCTTTAGTGGAAAGATGGAGACCCGAGACACACACGTTACATCATTCGTGCGGTGAGCGTACAATTACACTCGAGGATGTAGCTTTACAATTCGATTTACTAGTGGATGGGCTAGTCGTTACGGGGGCAATGGGCGTTGGCAATTGGAGCACAATTTGCGAGAAACTATTAGGCAAGGTGTCGAACAAGTTTTTTGGTAGCCAGAAACTATTAATTGATCAGGGACTAAATTATAAAAACTATAAACATTTGGAGAAAAAGTGTAATTTCAAAAATTAAAGGGCATAAATTGTGAAGTGAATTAGAATTAAATTAGAAGCTAATGAACGGAAAATTTTACATTATAGATTAAGAATTAGAAGATAAATGTGGAAAAGAGAAAATTGCCGATTAGACCCTGAATCCCTACAACTTCTACGAATTGGCCCAGGTAAGTTCATATGGTTAAACTTTTATGATTATTTTTTAATTTAGAAATGATATAATGTATTATTTCATGTGTTTGTCATTGAATTATGACTATTGAAAGTATATGAAAAGTAATTTGAATGTCGAAACTGAGTAGAACGCTAGATTGAGTGCGATCGTTCAGTGACAAGTGAAGTGATAAGTGATGAATTGACGGATAAAAATCATGGTATAACCATGGTAAAGTGTGGAATGTAAGACCATAGCTGAGCTATGGAATTTCAATGAAAAGTCCATAATTGAATTATGGCACAGTGTACGTAAGACCATGGTTGAACCATGACAGTAAGTGTACATGTATAAGACCATAACTGGGTTATGGCATCATGAGTGAAAGAATATGGCAGGGCCATGACAATATTAGTGAAAGACCATAGTTGGACTACGGTATTGAGCAAACGATGTACTCAAATCCGTAAGACGTTTTATAATTTGATAAGTGTTGGTAAGTGTTATATGAATGAAAGTGAAAGAATTTAATCAGTTGTGATATTGAGCTCAATTAAATAAATTCAACGTTTGAGATTGTGATTGACAGGGAATATTATTGAAATGCTCTGTTTAATGTTTTGCTATTACCTATTCGACAAGATTTATTTAAAAGCCTATGAACTTACTAAGCTTTCATAAGCTTACTTTTGTGTGTTTAATGTTCTATGTAGATTGACGTGAATTCGGTGGATCGGATCAACACATCAGGGCACACTATCCAGATCATCATCGGTAGATTTTTGTATTACGACTTATGGTTTATATGGCATGTATAGGATTGAATGGTAAAAGGTTAAACTTAAACTAAGAGTGTGAATGATGTATATGTAAAAATATGAATGCATGTTAGTATGTTTATACTTAGTAGTTTATTATGGTAGAATAATGAATGAGATTATGTTGGTAAGTTTGGCTAAACAAGTTTTATGATGGTTTATTTTGAGGAAAATAAGTATGTTAATTTGTATTGGTTGTTGGATTGGAGTATATTGGTATATAAAAGTGTTTTGTGCAGGTTAAATGCATAAAGGGTGAGAAAAGTGGCCTTAAAGTGGCCTATTTTCGTCCACACGGGTAGACACACGACCTTGTGTGACACACGGCCTGGCACATGGGCTTGTGATTTGGCCGTGTGTCCCCTTCATTTTAAATTTGAGAAACAGAATGCTCAGGATTGGGCACACGGGCAGAGACATGGGCGTGTGTCTCAGCCGTGTGTGCCACACGGCCTAGAACACGGGCTTATGTCTTGGCCGTGTCAAAACTGCACCTTCATGTTTTGCAAGTCAGAGAGTTACACGGGTTAGGAACACGGCCGTGTGACCTGTGTCACTTGGCCATGTGAACCACACGGCCTACCCACACGGGCGTGTGACCCCTGTATATGAGAAAATTTTTAAATTTCTTAAAAAATTTCCTATGTTCCTGATTTAGTCCCAAATCGATTTTAATATTCATATTGAGCCTCGAGGGTCCATTTAAGGGACATAATGAATGATTTTGAAAAATGATTAGTAATTGATCTGAATTATCTGTAATTGTTCTGAAATTTTTAGTAATGCTCCGTAACCCTATTCTGACGACAAATATGGGTTAGGGGTGTTACATTTATTGGTATCAAAGCTACGGTTTAGTCGATTCTCGGAACGACGTGAAAAGTGTCTAGAAATACATGCCATATAAATCTGTGATAGTGTGATGTGTATGATCCGATCTAATTCTTATTTTTCTTATAGATTGTAAAGATATCAGATAGACCTGAACATGCTGAACAGGAAGAAGTTAACAGTATAATGCAGACATCTGAACAAGGGGCAAGTAGTAATGTTCCAATTTCTCTGATGGGAGAATAAGAACTTAAAAATATGATTTATGGATTTAAGAATCAGTGGTATAATGGGATGATGCAAGAAAGAAGTCAGGCTCAACAACTTCCCCCCTACTGCACCATCAGTAGCACCCTCGGTTGCTCCTCCACCTCCTCCGATAGATGAATCTAGTAAGCGTACACCAATTGAAAAGCTCAGAAAGTTTGGGGCTGAAGAGTTTCGGGGAAGATCAGATGATGATCCAGTTAAAGCTGAATACTGGCTACAGAAATTAGTAAGAGTTTTTAAACAAATGGCTTGTTCTTCGGATGATTATTTGAGATGTGTTGTTTCTTTGCTAAAAGAAGAAGCATATAACTGGTGAAAAACTATAGAAGCAGTAGTAACTGAAGAGAAACTTTCTTGGGAATTTTTCCAGAGCGAGTTTAAAAAGAAATATGTCGGTAAGATATATTTGGATAAGAAGAAGAGGGAATTTCTTGATTTACAACAGGGAAATCGGCAATAGTTGAGTATGGAAGAGAATTTGTATACCTCAGCAAATATGCTCGAGATATTGTACCCACTGAAGAGGAAATGTGTATTAGATTTGAAGAAGGGCTGAATGGTGAGATCAGAATGATGATTGGAGGTACAAAAAACTGGGAACTTGTTGTTTTATCAGATCAAGCCCAGAAAATGGAAGAAGTGTATAATAAAAAGATGTAATGGGAAAGAAGAAGTAAAGAATCCTATAAAAGAAGTTTTTCCAAGTCATTTTCAGCATTTCTGGCCAAAAAGTTTAGAGAAGATTCTAGCTGATCCACTACAATGCTGGAACGATCGAACAGAAAGAGAGCAACTCAGCAAGAGTTTGGGGTAACTATTGATCGTTATGTCAGAGTCTTAAAAATTTATATAAAGAATGATTGAGCCTAGAAACTAACTATGACAACGATTGAGGCAAGTGCACCTATCGAACAGTAGTATAGCTTAGTGGCAAGACTGGATTGTCGAACCCAAAGGAACCAAAAGTACTAATACTGACTCTCTTTCTATTATTTAACCTAAGATTTAAAGAATTTGTTGTTTAAACTAAAATTAACTAACTACTAAGCTAAATATGCTAAGATAAAGAGAACGAGCTTGGGAAAACACTCGTGAGAAAAACCAATTGATTAAGACGATACCCAAGGAAGAATCCACCTAGACTTCACTTGTTATCTAACTCTGAACCAGACGATTTATTCACTTGACTTGATCCGTAGAATTCCCTAATGTATATTAATCCCTCTCTCGAGGCGACCAACTTCTAACCCTAGGTTGATTAATTGAAATCTCTTTCTAATTAAAACCCCTAGAATTGCATTAACTCGATCTATGGACTCCCATATTAGGTTTCACCCTAATCCAGCAAAATTTCGTCACCCTATGTCTAGGCGCGCGAGCAACTCCGCTTAACTATGCTAGATCTACTCTTAGGCAGGGACTTTTGCTCCACCACCTAAGCACATCAGTACTTGAATCAATATCTTGGAATATCAAAGCAAGAATTAAGAACACATAATTAAGAACAAATCAAGTATTTATCATATAGTTCAATAAACGATAACAAGATTCATCTTAGGTTTCACCCCTCAGTATCTCGAGGTTTAGTTCATAATTATAAAAGAATATATCTCGAAGAAAAGATAAAACAAAACATAAGAAAAACCCTAAAAACCCCCGAAGGAATTAAAGAGAAGATCCTCCGTCTTGAGTATGACTCAAACTTCGAGATGAATCAACTGGCTTTCTTGAGTAAATTCCACAATTCGACCTCTGCGCTCGCCTCTTGGCCTAGCCGGGCCCCAACGAAGGCTTCTATCGACTCCCCTTTTAGGTCATACTTAGGGTGTTTATATAGACTTTGGAATGTGTTTCTTCGCCTCTAAGTATCCTAATTTGAGTGAAATTTCTCTTTGTCATGGCAGGGACACGCCCTTGGCACACGCCCGTGTGAATCGTGGCCAGGCCGTGTTCGAGTCTATCACTGAGGCACGGCCGTGTGGATTTGGCCCAGGCCGTGTCGATTTCTTTCTTTGGCCCATTTGGTCCGTTTTAAGCCCGTTTTCCGTTATTTTCATCCTCCTATGCTCTCCTGAGTATAAAACATGAAATTAAAGGATTAAGAGCACCAAATTACATAATTCAAGGGATAAATCATCCAAAAGTATGCTAAATGTGGGCTTTAAAATATGTTACTATTACGGTTTATCAACTGTTAAACCTGCGGCTAGTGTTAGCAGTGTACAGAATGTTTCCAGGCCTAAATGCAAGTATTGTGGAAGATTTCACTCGGGTGAATGTAGAGTTAAGATAGGGGCTTGTTATAAATGTGGAGCCACTGATCATTTTATACGAGAATGTCCTCAACTGTTAAAAGAAGAAGGAGAACAAAAAGAAAAGCAATTAGTCACTTCTCAAAAAGGTAAACGCTCGGGTCAAAGTAGTGCTACCAGGACTGTTCGTTCGGGTATGAGAGATTCTATTGCCCGGTCAGAAGCTAGGGCACCTGCATGTACATATGCCAACTGAGTGAGAGAGGAACCTTCTGCTCCAGATGTTATAGTTGGTATTTTCTATCTTTTTGATGATTCTGTGTATGCATTAATTGACCCTGGGTCTACGCATTCGTATATTTGCACTGCATTAGTGTCAGAAATGAAATTGTCTGTTGAATCCACCGATTATGATGTGCAAGTCACTAATCCATTAGGACAAAGTGTGTTAGTTAATTTAATATGTCAAAATTGCCCACTGAAAACACAAGTCTACGAATTCTCTGCTGATTTGATGTTGTTACCCTTTCAGAATTTTGATGTTATTGTTGTAATGGATTGGTTAACCAAACATGATGCCATAGTAAACTGTAGAGAAAAACGGATTGATCTGAAAAATCAAACAGGGGAAGTAATTTCAGCTGATTTTGGGAATGCAAAAGACGTTGTTAGGATTATCTCAGCCTTTACAGTTCGAAAATTGATTCGGAAAGGTAATGAAGCATTTTTAGCTTTTATTCTTGATACTCGGGGTTCTGAATCAAAGATGGAACAGTTGTCAGTTGTTAATGAGTTCACTGATGTATTTCCTGAGAATTACCGAGTTTACCACCAGATCGTGAAGTTGAATTTGTGATTGATGTGGTTCCGGGAATAGCTCCGATATCAATAACACCATACAGAATGGCACCGGCTGAGTTAAAAGAATTGAAGACACAGTTGCAAGAGTTGTTGGACAAAGGGTTCATCAGACCGAGCACATCGCCTTGGGGTGCACCTGTCTTGTTTGTGAAAAAGAAAGATGGCTCATTGAGATTGTGTATAGATTACAGATAGTTGAATCGTAACGCCCCGAATTTGGGCCTAGAAGAATTGGGCTTTGGGCTTTGGGTCTCAAAATTTTTTAAGTAAGCAAGAAAAAGACAATTGGCATTTGGGCTTTCAGGGTAATGAATTTGGAGTGTCTAGGGGTGTTAGAGATGTTCTGGGATCAAGTAAGGGTATAGGAAAAAAATTAGTTTTAGCCCAAGGGAACTGTGACTTCAGTTAGTAGGCCTTTTAAATTAATAAAGAAGAAAAATGACACAAAAGAGCTTGTGGTGTAGTGGCATGATAAACCGAAATAGTAACATATTTTAATCCCACATTTAGCATACTTTTGGATGATTTATACCTTTATTTATGTAAAAAGGTGCTCTTAATCCTTTCTTTTCATGTCTTATACTCAGGAAAGCACCCCAGAATAAAAAGAACAAGAAACGGGCTCAAAACGGACCAAAATGGGCCAAAGCATGAAATCGACATGGCCTAGACTAAAGCCCACACGGCCGTGCCTCCTCAATATACTAGAACACAGTCTGATATCGATCTACACGGGCGTGTCCTCATTAGAAGTCCGAACACGGCCTGACCACGATTCACAAGGGCGTGTGCCATGGCCGTGCCTCTGCCGTGGAGAAGAGCAATTTCACTCGGAAAAGGATACTTTGGGGCAAAGAAACACATTCCAAAAACCTATAAATACACCCTAAGTATAACCTGAAAGCGGGAGTCGACGGGCGGTCAGCTAGGCCAAGGAGCCGAGCTGAAAAGGTTAGATTTGTGGGAAACTCTCAAGGGATAGCTAGTTGATCCATCTCAAGAAGCCGAAATTCTACTCAAGACGGAGGATCTCCTCTTCAATTCCTTTAGGGGGTTTTAGGGATTTCTGATGTTTTGTGTTATCTTTTCTTTTGAGATGTTTTTCTTTACTATTATGAACTAAACCCTTCAGATACCTGAATGGGATGAAACCTAGATGAATCTTGTTATTGTTTTCTGAACTATATGATAAATACTTGATTTGTTCTTAATTATGTGTGCTTAATTCTTGTGTTGATATTTCGCAGATATTAATTCAAGTCGAATGTGCTTAGGTGGTGGAGCAAAAGTCCCTGCTTAAGAGTAGATCTAGCATAATTAAGCGGAGTTAATCGCACGCCTAGAGATAGGGTGACGAGATTTTGCCGAATTAGGGTGAAACCTAATATGGGATGTCCATAGATCGATTTACTGCTATTCTAGGGGGTTATTATTCGAGAAAGAGCTTTCCGTTAATTAAACTAGGGTTAGACGTTATTCGCCTCGAGAGAGGGTTTAATATACGTTAGGGAGTCCTACGGATCAAGTCAAGTGAATAAATCGTCTGGTTCAGTGTTAGATAACAAGTGAAGTCTAGGTGGATTCTTCCTAAGGGTATCGTTTTAATCAACTGAGTTTTTCCCAAGTATTTCCCCAACTCATTCTTTTTGTCTTTGCGTCTTTAGCTTAGTAATTAGTTAATTTAGATTAATAAACAAACTTCACTTATTTTAGGCTAAATAATAGAAAGAAAGTTAGTATTAGTACTTTTAGTTCCTTTGGGTTCGACATTCCGGTCTTGCCTAAACTATACTACTGTTCGATAGGTGCACTTTCCTTAATCGTTGTCATAGTTAGTTTCCAGGTTCGATCATTATCTTTATAAATTTTAAAACTCTGACTTCACAGCGATCAAGTTTTTGGCGCCGTTGCCGGGGAACTAAAATATTAAGAACACTCTATTTTTATTACTTTAGCCATTATTTTTTTTATTTTCTACAATTTACTTTTATTTTTTTTTAAATTTTAACTTTGCTAATTTTTCTTTCTTTCTTTTCCTAGTAGGTACCTCTAGTTTATGACTAGAAGGAACCCGAGAGGACCACTAGTATACGACAGTGATATTGAAGCTACCACTCGAAGAAATCGCAGAGAAATTAGGCAAGTCCTAAATTACCAAGAAGAAGAGCGAGAAGACAGATCCAATCCTACTAAAGGGATGGATTTAAAATAATCTACCACTACAAGATGTGGCAGAAAATAATGCTCAGTACTATGTATGATTATGCTAAACCTCATTTAACAGAGCCGAATCTAGTATTGTTAGGCTGCTATAGTCGCTAATAATTTTGAATTAAAGCCTAACACTATACAAATGATTCAACAATTTGTTCAATTTGATGGTTTGCGGGATTTAAGATCCAAATACTCATATAGCTAATTTTTTAGAGTTCTCGTGATACCTTCAAAATAAATGGCGTTTACGATGATGCCATAAGGCTTCTGGTTATTCCCTTTTCATTAAGGAATAAAGCCGGGCAGTGGTTAAACTCGTTACCACGAGGGTCAATCACTACATGGGAACAAATGACCGAAAATTTTTTATTAAAATATTTCCCACCGGCCAAAACGGCCAAATTACGGAATGATATCTCTTCTTTTGTGCAGATGGATTTAGAGACATTATATGACGCATGGGAGAGATACAAGGATCTCTTGAGAAGGTGTCCGCACCATGGTTTACCCTTGTGGATCCAAGTCCAAACTTTCTATAACGGTGTAAACCTCTCAACGAGGCAACTAATTGATTCAGCCGCCGGTGGAACCCTGAACAATAGAACTCCTGAAGCAGCTTACGAGTTTATTGAAGAGATGTCACTGAATAACTATCAGTGGCAGGTTACAAGAACCAAACCAACAAAATCCGCCAGAGTTTTCAACATAGATGCAGCAACCATGCTATCAACACAGGTAGAGATGATGAATAAAATGCTTGATAGTTTGTGTTCTTCGCAGGTACATCCAGCAATGCAGTGCGACGTAAGTGGAACCGTGGCGAATCCTGAGTACCCACCCTACCAACCAGGCACAGAGAGTGAACAGATGAACTATATAGGTAACAATTTCAGATCTAATAATAACCCATATAGTAATAATTATAATCCAGGTTGGAGGAACCATCCAAATTTTTCATGGGGAGGTCAACGAAATCAAGGAAATCAAAGACAACAACCTCCTCAAAATTTCCAAAATCAGCCCTATCCACAGGAGAAGAAGCCGAATCTTGAAGAGATGCTGACAAGATTCATGGCATCCACAGAAAACCGTCTCCAAGACACTGAAACCACCCTTAAGACCCAACAAGCATCGATCAAAGGGATCGAGAGACAAGTTAGGGAAGTTACTAAGTCAGTTGAGGAAGTTTCTAAGTCAGTTGGACAACTCGCGAAGCTGATGTCTGAACGATCGCAAGGGCGTCTACCAAGCAAAACTGAGATTAATCCAAAGGAGCAAATCCAAGCCATAACAGCTCAAGAAAGTGAAGGATTAGATGAACCCAGTCCAATACAAGGAAACGATGTAGAAGAAGGTAAAGTTGAGGTAACACAAGAGAAACCAAAACCGGTAATCAAGGAGTACCAACCTCGCATACCATATCCTGAAGCATTCACGAGAGACGACACAGAGGAGCAGTTCGGTAAGTTTCTTAAACTTTTAAAGAAATTACATATTAACTTACCGTTACTTGAAGCTCTTTCACAAATGCCAGATTCTAGAAAATTTTTAAGAGAACTTTTGACGAAAAAGCGAAGGATAGACGAGGCATCACACGTGGAACTAAACGCAATGTGCTCAGCAATCTTGCAAAATAAACTACCACAGAAATTAAAAGATCCAAGGAGTTTTACAATTCCATGCTTAATTGGTAGTTTATCTATTGATAATGCATTAGTCGATCTAGGGGCAAGCATAAATGTCATGCCTTATAAATTGTTTAAACAATTAGGTCTAGGGAAACCCAAACAAACTAGGATGAGCATTCAATTAGTAGATAAAACTGTTAGAATTCCTAGGGGTATTATCGAAGATGTTCTTGTAAAAATTGACAAATTCATTTTCCCAGTAGATTTCGTCGTCTTAGACATGGATGAGGATAATTCGATTCCCTTAATTTTAGAAAGACCCTTTTTAGCAACTGCCAGGACTAAAATTGATATTGATGCAGGAGAACTCATACTTTGTGTAGGTAACGAGACAGTCACCCTCAAGGCTCTCGACTCAGTCAAAACATCGAGTAATCAAGGTGAGAACGTAAATTCTACTAATAACCATTCGGTTAACCCTTATTTTCAGGAAGCACCACAAAAGAATACAACTGAACCCAATCCTAGACCCAGTGTTAACAAAGAAATAACTCATGAGGAACGAGGGATTCAATTCAATGATCTAGACGAGTGGAACACACACTTCAAGGAAAAATTAGGGTTACACGACGAAGAACCGGAACCACACAAGGTAAAACCGAAGGAGCCCCCAGAAGAACTCATAGGAACAACAAACCACTTCAAAATAGGAGATCAGGTACTGTTAGATAAGGCAGATCCTCGAATATCTCCTCCAGACCCTAACACAAACAAAGAAATACCTTTTAGGGTAACTAGTGTTTTCCCATACGGAACAGTCGAGGTAAGTTATCCTATTTTTGGTACTTTTACTATAAACACATCTCGACTTAAACTTTTTCACGAGGATAAAACTGATAGCATGAGGAAAGACTTCCAACTCCTCAAACCACCCTGAAGATGCAAACGAGAGGAAAGTCTAGCTTAAGACTATAAACGAGTGCTTCTCGGGAGGCAACCCGAGCACTAACCCCATTAACTTTTACATTTTTATTTTTTATTTTACCCTTTCTTTATAGTATCTAGCTTTAAACTAACCAAAAAGTGCAGATTTCCAGGCGACACGGCCTAGCACACGGCCGTGGCCGTGGCTGTGTGGATGCCCCGAATCTCTGTACTGACATGATAGAGGTGGTACAAGTCAGAGAGAATCAAATCTTCGAA